>CM055079.1:11686165-11754826 GCA_029204045.2 Tillandsia leiboldiana
GATCACCATCTCCGTGATTTTCTTGGCATGGCCACCTGGGATCTTTTTGGTCACCGTTTCGCCATGTTGGGTTCTATTTTCGCTGATGCTCCGCGCCTCGATGAAATCGTTGGGGGCGCGCCGTCGGGTCTCTTTTCTCATCATTTTCGCCGCCGGGGTCTTCTTGGTCTAACCATTGACGTCCCGAGTGGGCTGCCGGTTGAGAATTGGGTTTTGCCGGTTTTCTGTTAGCGGTTTTGGGTTCCGACAGAGTTCGCGACGAAATAGTCGCGTTCCGGTTGTTGTTAGTCTTTGATGTTACCGGTTTGATCTGAGTTTTTAGTTTTACTCGATGGTTTTGACTTGTTGGGTTTTTGACCGACGTTGCGGTCCCCTAGGCACGACGATTTCGGTTTTGCGGGTTTAACGTAACAGTGGTTGGGACCACTGGTTTTTACCTGATTAGGGTAAGGTGTTAATTTGTGCTCTTGCATATTTTAGTAGGCAGCGAGAAGTCCTGATTTGCTTAGGAGGGTCGCGGGCGCGGTCGTATATCTTCAACTAGGTGGGTACCCTTGCTATAATTGCAACAAGTGCAGTAAGTGCATCTATTATCATAAAAAGGCTCGTTAAATTGTCTAACAAAGTAGATGGAATGTTAAATCTTTCGCTTAAATGTTTCTTTTCATTCTAACATGATAATTGTAGCGACTGCGGTCGCGGTGCTCAATACACGCCGACACCGGCAAATATTGGGGTGGGATGCTGAACGTACACAGGCGGATTGGCCTCCGCATGGGTGTACTTTTCTGGAGAAGTGGTCACTTTTGACCCGTGTGCCTCACAAAAGGGTGGGAGCCGTGAGGACCTCTTCACGACAGCTAAGGTGGCCGTACTAGCTCCGTGAAGGGGTTAAAAGCATCAATGGGGTTGTGCACGAGGAGGGACTTCCGTCTCTCCGACAGGTACTCTGGGGTTGGTGCCCAGCTTATTTGGTGACAGGGTTTTAGCGAAAGGTTCCGGTGTATTTCGGTTTGTTCTTGAATCTATGTTAATCGTTAAGACATCTACTTTGTTTGTCACTGACTTTACCCACTCCGTGACAGGTTTAACTAGGTGTAGTAGTCGGGACGACGGTGAGGCAGCGATTAAAGAACATTAGCTGGATGAGGTTTATTCCATTATTTCTTGCTTGAGTTATCTCTTCCCCTTGTTATCTAAGTTTAAGTTCTGAATTGCTTGATTGTGGAATGTTGTGGATGTTGGATTGAGAGACGGTTTTGTGATGTGATTTTTATAATGTTCCTTGATGATTTATATGCGGCATGTTTTATACCGAACAAAAAGGGGTTTCGAAAGTGTTTTCCAAAACCAAGTGTCGTGTGGGCACTGCTTTGAAAACCTGTGGATTTATCCTTTCCGAAACAATGTAGCCGCCTTACTGTGAATGTGTAGACGTTTTTAAAGGAATGGGTGTCGAGTGGACACCGTTTATAAACTTGTAGGTTCCTCTTAATGTGATTAAATGTTTTTACACTCTCGCACTTGTTGACTGTGACTGTGTGGTTAAAGATTGTATGTTGATGTTGTAAATGAGACGCCGTGCATATACAAAGGAGACTCTGTCCGTGGGCAGGGTGAATTTGTGTATGTGGCGGTCTGACACGCACCGGGGACGAGGCTGATGCCTATTTATTAAGGAAAAAAAAATTATACACGCACATTTCCGCTTATCTTTACCTAAAAACCCCCGGGGGCGTGACATCGGATCACCAAAATTATTTAGTTAAACGTACCTGATCAATCCGAATCCATTTTCCTTAAGATTGATGTAATTGATCCACAATTCTTCTTCTTCAATCTTCAAGACTCAAAACACTGGGTGTCAACTTGAGATCTTGTTGAATCTGTTGGGTCGTATATAATACGGATCTAAATAGGGGAAGAAACACCAAGAGGGGGGTGAATAGGTGTAAACGTATAAACACTCCAAAAATCGTTGCGATAAAACCCAATGCGGAAAATAAAATAACACGCAAGATTTTTACGTGGAAAACTCCATCACCGGAGTAAAAAACCACGGGACCGATAACACGGCAGAAATCCACTAGAATTAAAACACGTACAAGGTGATTTACCGTACACACTTACGACTCAACCTTTTCAATACGCTCCTAGAGGATCTTCTCCGCTCGCTCCGACGCTTCTCGAATCCACGATCTGCGCCCAACGCCGAATCCACGGCGTCCAACGTCGAATCCACGACGTCCGACCGAATCCACGGTCTTCACCCAATAGCACCGTTCGAATCCACGAACGTGCCTCGCTCCGAATCCACGAGAGCGATTGAACCTTGAATCCACAAGGACACGCGAATCCACGCGCCGATTTTTGGGGTAAATCGTTGTTTTTGGGTGGTGATGATCCGCCGAATACTTAGATCAAAGATAGATCGGAAATACCATCTAAGTATTCATTAGTTTGATTCAACTCAAGATGTGAGTATGAAAACCTAGAATCAAACTAATCAATATAGATGAAGAAACATAGAGTATTCTCTAATGATTTCCTTTCTTCTCTATATGTGGATCTATAGCCGTATAAGATGATATATGAAAATGACGGCTATGTGGATTCACCCTAGAAAAGGAGTCATAGGGTGTATTTATAGGTTAGAAACCCTAGGAAGGAGATAAGAATCAAAAACCTGCCATTTCTGGATTTTTACGGACGGCGATCCGGATCGTGATAACAAGGATCCGGATCGTCATAACAAAACAGCCAATTCCAGAAAAACGAAGGTTCGGGATCCGGATCATGTGACTACGATCCGGATCGTTCATACAGTTCACCAAACATCAACGTTCGGGATCCGGATCAAGAGACTACGATCCGGATTGCGACGATGTATGAACGAACCACCTTCGGGATCCGGATCGAACAACCTGATCCGGATCCTGAACATGTCCCAAGTCCAGTTTTTGATTTTTATGCAATGAAAGACTCTTCCAAGTGTTTCTACACTACAAGAAGTATTCGGATCACACAAATTCTTTAGTTAAACATACCTGATCCTTTTGAATTCTTCTTTCTTGAGATTGAGTTAAATGATCCAACTTTCTTCACCTTCAATCTTCAAGACTTGAGACTTTCACGAAACTACGCCAACTCAAATTCCGTAACAATCTCCCCCTTTGGCGGTTTCGTGACAAAACATAGATCCACTAAAGAAAATTCAAAAAGATATTTTTGTTGCTATCACCATATAACAAAAATTTACAATGGAGATCCAAAATACAATACATGGTTAAACTCCTAAAACAGACTCTAGACTTAGACATCTGTACTCTCTGCAAAAAGAAATCATTCTTGACAAAAGAAATCGTTAGATACCTCAAGAATTTTGTATCATTCAAAAACCACAAACAGAGATGAAGTTTAAACTCATTTATACTTACCATGACATTTATATTCAGATATGTAAACTGATCATAGTTAAAGAAACACCAACATATCTTCTTTGCACGTAAAAACCAAATGTCATGAACATGTTTGTGACAAACTAATATATATATAGATATGTAATTGATCAGAGTTAAGAACCAACATATCTTCTATGCAATCAAAAACCAAGTGTCACAAACTTGTTAGTGAACATCAACTTGTTAGTTATATTACATGCCCAAATAGTTAGCAAATAGTTAGTCGAGGCATGCATTCAAACAAATATAAGACCCAAAAGTTGAAGTTCAACTTACCTTTCAAGTTGGGGTTATACTTACCTCGATGTTTCAGTACTTACCTTGATATTTCATCAAGATATTTCATCATTCATTGTTCAAAGTTCTCTCTAACTCTCTCCCCCTTTTTGTCACAAATAAAGCCAAAGATTACAGAAGTGGAGAGAATGGTTAACAGTTTAAGTTAGAGAACTAGAAACTCAAATTAAAACTTAAAAACCTGCAAAAGAAGGATTAGAGAAAAGAAGAAAAACTTTATGCAGAGTCGTCGGAGCTGATACACCCAAGCTTCTGAAACATTTTCTTGATCAATTTCCTCATTGAATTTACTTTCTTGGTCAATGTAATTTGGGATGCCGTTATGATCTCGAGTTCTTCAGACATTCGCCTTTGTTCTGATGCTTGCTGAGACGGTGAGGCCGAGGTGCCGACACAAGGTTTCTTTCCAGTGGAATGTGTCGGAGTAACATGTGGTAATTTGTGAAGTGACTTCACAATCGTTGACTCATCTATCATCCCCCAACAGTGTTGATAAGATGTCGAGCTTATATCAATGTCAAACTTTTGTAAGATCCTCATGATGATTAACGGAAACGGAAGCCGCTCAGAAGGATGAGGATGTACAATATATCTTGACATTCTATTCCAAATTATGTAGGGGATATTCATGTTCAATCCTACAGCCTCAGAGGGATGACCTAAGAGATATAGGAACAGCAGTCTTTCCCATCTCACGACCTTAGTCTGCATGTTAGGTAGAATGTTGTAACACGTGATGAAATTTAGAAATCGGTACTCCAGTCGAAGATGTTTGGATTTTACACTTTTACCATTAGCTGAATTCGTTCCTTCCAAACAAATTTTATCTATCACTGTTCGCCACAAGGCATTCGTCAAACTTTTTCCTTTCAAAAAGTTGACCCCCGATGTGTTAGATTCCATTCCAAGAACTTCGCCAATTAGCTGCGGAGTGATTTTAAGTTTCATCCCTTGGATAATTGTATAGAAATGCATTGATCCATGTTCTCCTTCTTGAAGATGCGTTGCATTCGTGTAAAAGGTCCTTACACGATACAAACAATACCCAAGTAGTTCGGGGAATCGGCAGACTTGGATGAGATTAGCTTGCTCAATCAAGGTTCCAAAACCAGGTGAGTGATTTCGGAGAGCTTCAATGTTGACATGACGTTCACCGATGCATTCACGACGTTCAAACGCTCGAACGCGATCCATGCTGACGAACACTCCTTCCACGCGAGGCGGGGAGTCAGGAACTATCGGTGTGTTAAAATCAGCGTCTCGTCGTAGTCCAAAACGTCTAGTTACTCGTTTCCTTTTCACAGAGATGGTTGGTTTAGTCATAGGCGCTTTTCCTTTGTCCATGGGTGCTTTTCCTTTCGAAGCATCGGACGCCTTTTGTTCAGGCAATGATTCATCATCATCTGTCAATGCAGTCCAATCTATCTCGTGACAATCCACCTCTGTATCACTGACCTCGACAAATTCACCTTTTTGTTGTGTTTTCTTAGCTCTCTTTAATTTGTTTGTGGCCCGAGTGTGCACTATTGTGACCAACAAAAGAATGATCCATGAGAATTCCATTGATCCAAATGCCTTAAGAAGATTGAAGTCCTGTGAAAAACCAACTCAAGAACACAAAAATTCTTAGTTTTCAAAAATTGAAAAAATTGTACCCAAACAACCATAATCATGTAGAGAGACTAAGAATCAAGTTAGTTTTGCAAAAGGACTTTTAAAGATAGATCAATTGCATGAATTTCGAAAATCCTTGTTATATGCCATAAAACCGAAATTTTAGAAATCGAAGCCTAAAAATCCGTTAATCAGGAGAAAACCTAGCATATAATCAAAACTAAACAACCCAGAGTTCTTATTTCAAAAGAAATTTGATCAAAAACCATCCACAAACAAAGTTGATCCAAGAAATTCGTGCGTTTGAGGAGGAAAAGAGAAAAACGGTGAAAAACCGAGATTTTGATCAATAAAACTTACTTGGAATTGAAGAACTTGAGTTTGAAAGCTTCCAAGGAGGATGAAATCTAGAGAGAAGCGCTCTGGAAACTTTTGAACAAAAGATTGGAGTAAAAGAAATCAAAACCCTTTTGTTCTTTATAAAAACCTAGCCGCGATCCGGATCCTCCCGAGCTTGCGATCCGGATCGGCTACCCGCAGTAAAAGAAAACTGCGTTCGGGATCCGGATCGGCAGGTCCAATCCGGATCGTCAGCCCGCAGGAGAAAACCTGCGTTCGGGATCCGGATCACCTTGCCCGATCCGGATCGGCCCCAACTTTTTCTTTAGAAAAATTTCAGAGAAATTCAAGAAAAACCAGAAAAAGATTGTAAGCACAAAGGTGTATTAACTTTAAACCAAAAGGCATCGTTTCACACAACAAGAATTAGATTATGCTAAATCTATCAGTAATATCCAAAAATGAAACGAAAATTTACAAGAATTAAATCCCTTAAAGTTGAACACCTTCAATCACATCTAACTTGATCTTATGAGTAATGCCTTTATCAAATCATCAATTCAGTAAAGAAAATAAATACAAAGATCAATAGATGTTTGAAATCCCAAATATAGTAGATAATATTTCTAGACAATCTGTTGAAGAGAGTGGCTCTTTGAGCATCTTTCTTTAAAATCCCACCTTATACCAACCTTGAAATTTGACAGAGTCAAGTATTTCAACATGCATTTTACTTAATCAAAAATTTGAACAACCATGCTTGGTATACATGTGGTAGCTGCACACAATACTCGGACGACCGAGGTGGTAGCTCTTTCCTCCATGTGGTGGTAGTTTTCACACTCCTCATTGGGATGTAACTCTTTCCACATCTTTTGAGCATTTTCATTATCTTTGACTCCCCCTCAATTGGCTATCAATTATTTAAGATATAAAGTATTCAACCAAAAATTGATCTCGATTTCATACTCGACTAAACAGTCAAATAAGATAATGACTATACCAAGAGATCATTGAGAGAGAGAAATTGACTTTGATCACTTTAGAAGATGATTTAATTAACATAAATGATCATTGCAACAGTGAAATATTATGATGGCAAAAGCATAATAAATTTCTAAATGTATGAACAGATGCAATTAAAGTCAATTATGATCTATGCTCAATTAATGTCCTATGTATAAACATAGATATTGAATAGAACAAAACAAATACAAAACCTATTTTAAGCAAAGGTTTCAAAAAGAAGTTTATTTCAAAGAAAGCATACCAATTGCTTTTCGTAAATGAATAAAACGTTTTTGATCCAAAGGTTTTGTTAGAAAGTCAGCTAATTGATCTTCAGTTGAAATATATGAAAGTTGAAGAGTATTTGATTCAACTAGCTCTCTAAGAAAATGATATCTAAGTTCAATATGTTTTGTTCTAGAGTGCAACACAGGGTTTTTAGAAATGTTAATTGCACTTGTGTTGTCACAAAGAATTGTTACCGAAGATGCTGAAATGCGGAAGTCGCTCAGTACGCTTTTCATCCAAATGAGTTGAGTTGAGCAACTTCCAGCTGAAATGTATTCCGCTTCGGCAGTCGAGAGTGCTATGCAATTCTGCTTTTTACTGTGCCATGCAACAAGGCAATGGCCAAGATAGAAGCATGCACCACTCGTGCTTTTCCGATCATCCACTGATCCTGCCCAATCGGCATCTGAGTATCCAACAATATCCAAACTTGTTCCCATAGGATACCAAATTCCGAAATTAATTGATCCTTTGATATACCGGATGATCCGTTTCACCGCTTTCAGGTGAACCTCCTTTGGTGCTGATTGATATCTCGCGCAAATCCCAACACTAAAGGATATATCCGGGCGACTAGCCGTGAGGTAAAGTAGACTTCCAATCATACTTCTATACAGTTTCTCGTCTACATTCTCACTATGTGATTCACTTCCAAGTCCCTTGTGGCTAGTTCCCATTGGAGTTGGAAAATCTTTACAATTTTCTAGATCAAACTTTTTGACCAACTCCAGTGCATACTTGGATTGACTCAAGTGAATACCTTCATCATTTTGTTTAATTTGCAATCCAAGAAAATAAGACAGTTCGCCCATCATGGACATCTCAAATTCGCTTTCCATGGTCTCCGCGAATTTAGAAGCATCATTATCTTTCGTTGCACCAAATACAATGTCATCGACATAGATTTGTGCTACAATGAAATTATTTTGATAATGCTTCACAAAGAGAGTCCTGTCAGCTCCCCCTCGAGTATAGCCCTTCTCCAAAAGGTGCTTTGTTAACCTTTCGTACCATGCTCGCGGTGCTTGTTTCAGACCGTAAAGAGCCTTTTTCAAACGAAAAACATGGTTAGGTTGTTTATGATCTACAAAACCTTTCGGTTGAGCTACATAAACTTCCTCATTTAAAAACCCATTTAGAAATGCGCTCTTGACGTCCATTTGAAATAATTTGATTTTAAAATGACAAGCAATAGCAAACAATATACGAATGGACTCGAGTCTAGCTACAGGGGCGAAAGTTTCGTCAAAGTCTATACCTTCTACTTGAGAGTAGCCTTGAGCAACTAGTCGTGCCTTGTTCCTGATGATAGTACCATCTTCATCTTTCTTGTTCTTGAAGATCCATTTGGTACCTATCACATTATGTTGCTTTGGAGGCTTCGTTAATTCCCAGACTTTGTTTCGCTCAAATTGATGAAGCTCTTCCTGCATTGCTTTAATCCAGTAGTCATCCTGAAGAGCTTCATCTATTGTCTTTGGTTCGATTAAAGATACGTAGCAAGCAAATCCGCAAACCAACTGCCTTCGAGTTCTAACTCCTTCTTGTGGATCTCCAATGATGTTCGATTCCGGATGATCCTTGGAGATTCGTAGCGTTTGTTGAAACGGAGTACTCGGAGGTACACGAGATGATTCCTGCACATCAGATAAACTAGAAGAACCATTAGATGCATCATTAATATTAGAAGTATTATTATGAGAAGATGCACTAGCAGGAGAATCATCATCTAGAGAGATATCGAGGGTAGTTTTTTCAGATTCAAAATGAGAAGCTTCATCTACTTTAACATTTATAGATTCTACAATCGTCTTAGATTCAATGTTAAATACTCGATATGCTCTGCTATTCGTAGAATAACCCAAAAAGATCCCTTCATCACTTCGAGAGTCGAACTTTCCAAGATTTTCACGGTCACGTAAGATGTAACATCGACTCCCGAAGATACGAAAGTACTTGATATCCGGTTTTCTACTAAACCACAGCTCATATGGTGTATTCAAGGTTCCTGGGTGCAAATACACTCTGTTAATGACATAGACAGCGGTGTTCACAGCTTCAGCCCAAAAATGTAGCGGTAATTTCCGGCTATGAAGCATCACACGCGCCATCTCTTGAACAACCCTGTTTTTGCGCTCAACAACACCATTCTGCTGAGGTGTATAGGGTGCCGAGAATTCATGTTTAATGCCATTTGAAGTACAAAAGTCAATGAATTTTGAATTTATGAATTCTCCACCCCTATCACTTCTAACACGAATGATCTTTTCATTCTTTTCAATCATAATACGATGGCAAATCTCATGAAAAGAGTCAAACGTATCAGCTTTCTCTCTCAAAAATGCTACCCATGAAAACCGAGAGAAATCATCAACCAATAAAAAAAAAAAAATATACAATTTACCTTGCAGGGATGGTTGACGAGTTGGCCAAAAGAAAAAGAAGAAAAGAAAATAGTCTACACAAACTATACAAGATTTAATCGTAGAACGATTAAGGACAAGGAGGGGTTTCACCTTTGCATACCCAAACCTTTTGAGTTTTGGAGTATGTTGGTAAAGGTTGAGAGATTCTCCTTGAAGACGACGTCTTGTATGATTGATCTTTTTCTTTTGTCATCGTCTTGTTTGATGTGCTACCAATGTTCTTTCCTTTTGAAAAATCCTTCCTTGAATTCCGGGAAGTGAGCTTATTGGTAGCAATTGCAAGATGTGGTTGATTTGTTCTTTGAGCTCCAATCTCACAATTTCTTTTGATGTGCCCTGTAAAATTACAACGAAAACATACCTTTGAGCTTGACGATTCCGAAGAGGATGAGGTAGGTTTGTTGTCGTTGTTTGTCTTGAATTCCGATGTCGGAGGAGGAGATACCGACTGAGGCACAAAGACTGTCCCACTCGAACTTGGACTGTTTCCAGTTTGAGTGTACCCGAGGCCGAACCGATTTGTTTGACCAAGACCAAGCAGTTTATCCAACTTACTCCTTCCTAAAGAGAATTGCTGTAAGTCATCTTTGAGTTGGAGAATGGTCTCTGTCATTTCCCGTCTTTCCTGTCGGCCCTCGCCATAGAGCTTCAAGAAGTAGTTTGCTTTGTTCACCATATCTATATAGTTCTTCTCGAGCTGCTCATTGGACTCTTGAAGCGAAACATTTGCTTTTATCAAACTATCCCTTTCCACTTCAAGATCGGTCGAGAGAGAAGTTACCCTTTTTACTTCTTCTTCGAGATCCTGCAATCTCCCTCTCAACCCCTTGTTTTGCTTAGCCGGTTTCTTTAAATCCTGTAAAGATCTGTGATAGGCTAGAGCAAACTCTTCACCTTCCGAATCATCCGATTCGTTGTCCGTTGCGTTCTTTTCAACAGTGGAGTTGGACAACGAGTCAGATGTATTTGCCATAAAGCACATGAATGGTGAAGAAGTGGACGTGTGGAATGCCGTGGAGCTCTTTTCTTCATCACTTGAAGACGACTCATTTGACGTTGAGTTGTCATCCCAAGTGACGACTTGCATCGCCTTCTTCTTTGCCGGATACTTGTTAGGACACTCCGTTGCAATGTGGCCGTAGCCTCGACATTTGAAGCATTGCAGTTGTCCTTCTGAACTTTTCTTATCCTTTGAGAAGTTCTCCTGCTTTCTTGACTTGTGACTTGGAGTACCCTTGCCTTTGTTCCACTTTCCGAAGGATGGAGATTTGCTTGAATTACCCCTTCGAAAGTTACGGCGAAAATTCCTTGTCAAGAGAGCGAGCTGCTTCTCAAATTCCTCCATAGAAAGGTTCTCGTCATCGTCCGAGGAGGATGTATCCGCATCTTCTTCCTTAGTTGTTTTCAACGCATAACCTGAAGACTTAGAAGAGGATGCTTTTCCAGAAGAATTGTTAGTAGTAAAAGTCATTTCATAAGTTTGTAATGAACCAACTAATTCTTCTACACGTATTTCGTCCGGGTGTTTAATAGTTTCAATGGCAGTAACCTTTGGGCGAAATCGTTCAGGAAGAGTTCTTAAGATTTTTCTTACAATCTTAAATTCTGGAATCTTCTCTCCCAGATTAGCACATGAGTTTACGATGTCTTGCAATCGTGTATAGTAGTCCGTGAAAGATTCATTTTCTGCCATTAAGATAGAGTCAAACTTGCTCGTAAGCATTTGCAGTTTCTGAATCTTCACGAGGTTAGTTCCCTCATGTGTAACCTGGAGAACATCCCAGATTTCTTTCGCAGTCTCACATGCCGAGACGCGAGAGAATTCAGTTTGAGATAAGGCATTAAAAATAGCATTAATCCCCTTGCCATTGTAAGAAGATAACTCAAACTCTTCCTTGGTCCATTTCGACCTAGGTTTTAAGGTGTGAACATCAGAGATAAGTTCAGTTGGATTAGACCATCCTGATTCAATTGAATGCCACACACTTTCGTCGATGGAAGATAAAAAAGCTTTCATCCGTACTTTCCAGTACGCATAATTTGTTCCATCAAAGAAAGGGGGTCGATTGATGTTTCCACCTTCAACCATTGTTCACAACCCTATTCCCGCTCTGATACCACTTGTTGGGTCGTATATAATACGGATCTAAATAGGGGAAGAAACACCTAGAGGGGGGTGAATAGGTGTAAACGTATAAACACTCCAAAAATCGTTGCGATAAAACCCAATGCGGAAAATAAAATAACACGCAAGATTTTTACGTGGAAAACTCCATCACCGGAGTAAAAAACCACGGGACCGATAACACGGCAGAAATCCACTAGAATTAAAACACGTACAAGGTGATTTACCGTACACACTTACGACTCAACCTTTTCAATACGCTCCTAGAGGATCTTCTCCGCTCGCTCCGACGCTTCTCGAATCCACGATCTGCGCCCAACGCCGAATCCACGGCGTCCAACGTCGAATCCACGACGTCCGACCGAATTCACGGTCTTCACCCAATAGCACCGTTCGAATCCACGAACGTGCCTCGCTCCGAATCCACGAGAGCGATTGAACCTTGAATCCACAAGGACACGCGAATCCACGCGCCGATTTTTGGGGTAAATCGTTGTTTTTGGGTGGTGATGATCCGCCGAATACTTAGATCAAAGATAGATCGGAAATACCATCTAAGTATTCATTAGTTTGATTCAACTCAAGATGTGAGTATGAAAACCTAGAATCAAACTAATCAATATAGATGAAGAAACATAGAGTATTCTCTAATGATTTCCTTTCTTCTCTATATGTGGATCTATAGCTGTATAAGATGATATATGAAAATGACGGCTATGTGGATTCACCCTAGAAAAGGAGTCATAGGGTGTATTTATAGGTTAGAAACCCTAGGAAGGAGATAAGAATCAAAAACCTGCCATTTCTGGATTTTTACGGACGGCGATCCGGATCGTGATAACAAGGATCCGGATCGTCATAACAAAACAGCCAATTCCAGAAAAACGAAGGTTCGGGATCCGGATCATGTGACTACGATCCGGATCGTTCATACAGTTCACCAAACATCAACGTTCGGGATCCGGATCAAGAGACTACGATCCGGATTGCGACGATGTATGAACGAACCACCTTCGGGATCCGGATCGAACAACCTGATCCGGATCCTGAACATGTCCCAAGTCCAGTTTTTGATTTTTATGCAATGAAAGACTCTTCCAAGTGTTTCTACACTACAAGAAGTATTCGGATCACACAAATTCTTTAGTTAAACATACCTGATCCTTTTGAATTCTTCTTTCTTGAGATTGAGTTAAATGATCCAACTTTCTTCACCTTCAATCTTCAAGACTTGAGACTTTCACGAAACTACGCCAACTCAAATTCCGTAACAGAATCTTCTCTAAGTCTTCGATTGCTGATTGACAATTTGATCACTTGAAGACTCCGACTCAACTCAACAACTCAACTACTCAACTCACGAAATATGACAATACAAAAAGCCGTGACAAAACATTTATCATTTTCAAATTGTCCCTTTCCACTTCAAGAGCGTTTGAGAAAGAAGTTGTCTTTTTGGCTTCTTCTTCAAGATCCCACAACCTTCTTCTCAAACTCTTGTTTTGCTTTGTCAGTTTCTTTGAATCCTTCAGTAGTTTATGATAGGCAAAAGCAAAGTCTTCACCTTTGGAATTACGCGGTTCATCGTCCATTGCATTCTTTTCAACCTGGGAGGAATTGGATAATGAACCGGATGTTTTTGCCATAAAGCACACGTAAGGTGAAGTTGTGGACGCGTGGAATGCCGTCGCGTTGTTATCCCCATCACTGGAAGATGACTCATTGGAAGTTGAGGTGTCATCCCAAGTGACAGCTTGCATCGCCTTCTTCTTTGACGGATTCTTGTTGGGACATTCCGTTGAGATGTGACCGTAGCCTCGGCACTTGAAGCATTGGATTTGTCCCTCCGAGTTCTTCTTGTCCTTTGAAGAACTTTCTTGCTTTCTTGACTTAAAGCTAGAAGATCCTTTGCCTTTCTTGGACTTAACGAAGGATGAGGTTTTGCTTGAATTACCCTTTCGAAAGCTTCGGCGAAATTTCCTCGTCAAGAATGCAAGTTGCTTCTCGAAATCCTCCTCCATTGATAGATTCTCATCATCGTCTGAGGAGGATGAATCCGCGTCTTCTTCTTTTGTTGATTTCAGTGAAAAACCTGAAGACTTAGAAGAGGAAGGCTTTCCAGAAGAATTGTTAGTAGCAAAAGTCATTTCATAAGTTTGAAGTGCACCAACTAATTTTTCTACACGGATTGTTACGGCTTTTTGTGTTGGCATATTTCGTGAGTTGAGTCGGAGTCTTGAAGTGATCAAATTGTCAAATCAGCATTTGAAGACTCGAAGATGATTCAACATGAGCTCAAGTTGACACTCAGGTATGATTAATTTAATCATGGTGATTTAAGTACATTTAAAAATCTTTGGAATCAGGAATTTATTGAAACCCGGTTTAGATGTGGTTTTGGGAACTTGGTTTTTAACTCACAACTTATTTTAAGTTTGGATTCCGGTACTTGTTTTGTTTTGGATAAAACTTACCTTGGAAAAATCAGTTTTTACATTGAGTACCGGAACCCCACTTTTAGTTCCTCAAACCCGACACAGGATTTTCTGTAATTCTCATTGAGTACCGGAATACAGTTTGGAGTACCGAAACATAATAGGAAAATCTGTGTTTTGCGTCATTGAGTACCGGAACCCATTATTTAGTACCGGTACATAATGCCATGTCGTGATAAGATTACTAAACCGACTCTAATTAGTTTCCAAAGGTTATATGTCACGCCCCGTAGTCGAAACTGCGACCCGGGCTCGCCAACAGATCCGCTGCCTATGCAAAACCCCGCATAGGAGAAGCATCCTACCTGTAAGAAATGGCTACAGCTAAAACAGATATCAGAGCTATAAAATAAAAGTGTTGTAAAACTAAAACCAACCATCTGTACAACTAGAATAATGATACAATATCCATCTTCCATAAATGATAATCATACAAAATCCTCAAATATAAAAACTCAGAACTCAACAGGGAGGTAATCTTGAAATAAATAATACATCAGTGTACAGACTCTCAGTACAAGTCAGATCCTCACAATATAATAATCTCTCAACAGCGGAAAAGTAAATAATCTACTGACTGTACTCAGGATCACTATCCAAAGGGGTACCGCTACTCTCCACAGACGGGTAGGGATCTAGCTCGCAACTCCCTCCCCTCGAACAGCAACCGCAGAATCAGCAACACCTGCTAAGACTCTGCAAAACCAAGGAGAGAAAAGAAAGAGGAGGGGGAAAACCCCCAATTGGTTTGAGAACTACACCAAAAGGGAGTTCTCAGTGGGTACCACCGCCAGGCCCGACGATCTGCCCACTAAATCTACTAGAGGCATAATATAACCATGCAGTAAAAACTGAACAAGAAAGTTGGAAGTACTCTACAGCTACCATGCCTCTAACTAAATGCTCAAATGGGGAAACTCTGATAAAGACATGCAACACTCGCACACGAGGTGCTCAATCGACCCAATCGAGCTGACTGCCACATCGGGTCCAGTCAAGCCTGCGCCTACCTACAACCACCTCTCACTGCCGGACAGGAATTACGTAGGGTGTCCATAAGGACTAACTTGCTATCGAATAGTGGCACATGCAGGCTATAATCAAAATCCACGCTCTCTCTCTCTCTGAACGGATAGACTAAAGATCCACAACATCTCGCATAATGGGCGAAGTACTCTTAATGACACAGGATCACCGTCAACCCAAACGGCTCCCAACAACACTAGCACTGGTCTGATCACAGTTACTAGACTCCACTCGGCCCCCAGGCACGAGTGCAACAAATGAAAGTACCTGACTGAATAAAGCCAATCAAATGAACCGGTATACAACCCGGTACAGCCTGCTCTGTCATCAATCTCACGAACTCAGTATCTCAAGAACTCAGTAGCGGAATCTGCACACATGGCTCGAAACCGCGAAATCGACACACATGGCTTGCATCCCAAAATAACTATCAGACCGGCACACATGGCTCGGTCAATGGCCTACCTCCGGAGTGGCACTCGAGGGGAGCGACCCACACGAGTAAAGTAACTCTGTCATCAGTATCACAAGTATCTCTGTATCGAGTATCACTGTCTGACCCCCACGCTCTAGAGGGGAACTCCCCAACGCTCTAGAAGGGGACTCGATATCTCAATATAGCAGGACTGGATCATGACTCTGAACAAAGTGAGAAAACCTATCCACTAAAGAAGACCCTGGTCCTCAACCAGATGTAAAAGTACTCAAATAGTGGGGAACTCCGTCCACTAGAGGAAATCAGATACCCAATCTGATACATAAATAAATATCCGGTCAACCGCCCAATATCCGCGGTTGCCGCAATACCCCACAACCCACAATCAAGACCAACCTGTCCCAGACTCGAAGTCTCAACTACACTATCCCAAACCCCCGCTCGGACCCGAGCAACCTGAACCACATGACTAACCAATGAGGAAAAAAAAAAGCAAAACATGGTTTCTCCTAAGTTCTAATATGATAGTGTAGCAATAAATGATGCTCTATCTAGATGTCCATGCAAGCATGCAAATGTCCTCAAGGAAATGAAAGGGAGCAAAGCATATAATAGATCCACTAGGGTATAAACAACATGCGAGAATCCCTAATGAACTACACCTGTCCATAATCCATGGTCCGTCAAAATAATGATCAGAATAATACCTGCACATAGATCTAGCCTTCTACTCCATCGAGTAATCATATCATAAAAGACTATGTTCAACATGGCATGCTAAAAGATCACTACTATAATATATCAATCTGCATTATCTAGGCCATTCCTCAAGCTTACATGTCGATGCTAAATATAGTACAATTAAACATGCATGCTAACAATCACATAGGGTAAATCCCTTTAGGTAAGCTTTTACTATTCATACTCATGAATATTCAAATTTCGAAAGTCCCCAATAATATTTAACATGGATATTAATCCTGCAATTCCCTTATACAATCATCCTTCCTGGTTTACCTTACAATAACACACAATATATCCTAAACATGCATGCATTCTAATATACGGAATTAGAGAACCGTCCACCGGTTCTGGAGATGAAGCAACCAACCTGAAGCGCTTTCCGCAAGCAAAGCCAAAGTCGGTGAAGAGGGTGGCCACTGTGAGGACCCGGAATTCCCACGTTTGGATTACTGTTGGATCTGCGGCTTCTGGAGACCCGTGTTGGGTGTTAGAGGTGTTTGCGCGCATATTGGACCCAAGATTTGGACTCGGCATGAAAAATGGATCAAGTTTGCTTTCCCGGGAATTTTTGAGAAATTTTAGAAGTGGAATTTGGCAAATCAGACATCGGTTTTGGATTCAGCGCGCGAAAACGGTCAAGATGGACTATTTACTTGTATTTTTCGGAGCCCGGATGACCCGGCACGGATTTCAAGGTGATTTGGTACTGTTCCAGCCGCCGGAGGGGCGCCGGCGGCGGCGGCGGGCGGCGGAGCGCGGCGGCTGGCGGCGGCGGAGGCGCGCGGTCCACCGCGGAGGCGTGCACCCGGGCGGAGGACGCGTGGCGCCTTCAGGTTGGCCGGCGCAGCGGGCGCGGTCCACGGAAGAGGCGCGGGTGCACGGTGGACCAGGTGCGGACACGTGGCCGAGCGTGGTTGGCGGGTCCTGGTGCGCGCGGTCCACGCTGCGGCTGGAGCAGGTGGCCGTACGGCGGGGCGGTTGGGAGGCAACGTGGGGGCGCCACGTGGCGCCCCGCGATTGGCCGGGCGCAGCCACCCCACGCCCGCGTGTCGGCCACACGTCGCTCCGCGATTCGCGGGCGCGCGTACGCCGGGCGCGGGGAGTGTCGGTGGACGCGTGGCGGGCCTAGGGGCTTTCGGGCGTGAACAGTAACGGGCCCGGCCCGTTACTGTAGCAGCCCGGAAGTGCCAAGCGCCCGAAACTTTGGGCCAAAAGTCCAAAATTCGGATTTTCGGGCTGGGCCTATAAATAGCTGTCTTGTGGGGGAGTTTTGCCCCCTTTCCCGAGCTCCCCTGCCCATGGCCCCTTTAGCAAAGTTGGAGATTTTCATCTTGCGCATCTTCTGGCAGAGGCCCGGATTTTTTGGAAGCCGCGGCGTCAACGACTTCGGCATCGGAGCGCAGTGTGGCGATTTTTCATCGGAGGCCCGTTATCGTCACAGTTTGATCTGAGAGGTCTATAGAGCTACTCCGTCAGTATTTTTGGACGATTTCTACGGCGTTGGAATCACGAGAGGTACCTCTTCGACTTTCGTGTTGATCATCTTGCTGGATTCAGAGTTTATGACACGGTTTTCGAGGCATTTCTAAGCCGCTGTTTTCTGGTGGAGTTTTAGGACAGCGGCCCCTTGCCGGAATTTTATCTCCGCACCCGAGTGTCGGATTGAGACGAGCCTATACACTTTTTGGATCTACTCGTCGCAAGGATTATCATTGTATTTTTCCGGGATTTTTCTGAGGCTTGCCCGAAGGTATACTATTCCCCTTTTATCTGTGTTTGAGTTTACAGTTGTGTGGTTGTGAGTGTTTGCGCACCTGTACTGTGGAATTTGTAACTTGGCCTACGGGGCTCGGATTTGGGCGTGCAGGTACCCGTTTCGAAGGTCTCGACGAGACGCTCGCGGTGATATTTTTATCGGAATTTTCAGGGCACTTTCTGCAGGTGGAAATTTCAGATCTTCAGGACTGTCTTCTGCAGATTTTTGTACTTGGTTATTTTGTGGAATAAAGTGTAACCTTGGACCTTTTGTTGTACCCAGGAGTATTTGCGGATGTTTGTGAACCCGTTGGTGTTGAGGATTAGTGGAGGTTGTTGCTTCTGGTGTTTTCAGCTGTGGAACTCCGGACAGTTAGCATTTTCAGGTGGGTGGCCTTGTCTTCATGACCTATGGACTGTGCATTAATTCTATCTGTGTAGGGACTTGCATGTTATAGATGTGTTCTATATAGCATGCTAGATTATAGGAATTGATGTTCCTAATGCTGTTAGATGATCATGTGTTTATTTTCCTTCCCTACAAGCTGTTGATTATGGTTATCTTGGAACTTGACCTAGCACCCCGTCATATGTTGCATGTGTAACCAGACTAGTAGAAAACCCTCACTTGGGCTAGGGTTATTTCTGCTTTAGACATCCACACTTCTACTTTCCTGGACATAGTGTTCTTCCTCGCCTGGGTAGTGGGCCGAGTGGTCAGGAGTTATCTTTTAGTGTGGGATGCATGTTACACTCGTGCTTGGGAGCAGAGTGGCGTCTGGTAGATGTAGTTGGTTGTTCATCTGTAGCGGGAGCCGTTTGGGTAGACGGCGGTCCCGAGATGTTTTATTTTTCTTGTTTTATCTGTCGCCGTTGTGCTAGTGGCAGCGGTAGATCAGTGTTAGCAGGACCTTAAACCCAGAACCTTTTTGGACACACATATGATTTTTGTCAACCAAATATTTTCTTCCAAGCATCGTAGGGTCGCCTGAGTCTGTTCCTGTTTGATTGGACGAAGGCATTAGCCCTTCGAGGCTTAGATATAAAACTTGGTTTCAACTGTTTTCATAAGCAGAACTAAAAATCATTAAATATGGATTTCTTACAGATCAGATGGCTTCAGTAAGAAATGTCACAGTTTTTCCTATAAATTAACCACCGAGATGATTCGAGTGGTCTGGGTTCTAAGGTCTGCCTTTTCTTGGGACGAGAACAACGAGAGGCTATGCCTAGAGCCTGTTCTTGTTTGATTTGGGTTGTAGGTTCTAGTCTTTCAGTGTTCCCGGACCCTTCATTGGGTCAGTGGTTGAGATGTTTGGCCTGTTGAGTCAGCTGTTCGCAGTGGATGCGATGTTGGCCTATTGAGGCAGTTGTTCGCAGTGGATGCGACGTTTGGCCTGTTTGGCCTGTTGAGTCAGCTGTTCGCAGTGGATGCGATGTTGGCCTGTTGAGGCAGTTGTTCGCAGTAGATGCGACGTTTGGCCTGTTTGGCCTGTTGAGACAGTTTCTCGCAGTGGATGCGACTTGGTGCCATGAGTTGGTAGAGTGTGATCTAGAGGTTGTTTTTCTGATTTAGTGGTGGAGGTGGTTCTCCCACTTAGCTTTGAGGATCTTGGGGTTCTGGCAGATCGAGTCGTGGAGGTTTCCCGACTCAGCCATGGTCGTGCATTTATCAGATTGAGTCGTTGAGGGTTCTCCGACATAGCTGTGAGAGTGTTTTGGGCTATTCCTGTTCGAGTCGAGGTTCTTTTTCCGACTGAGTTGTGCTTTGAGCTTGGAGTTACCGATCTGCTTGATCGTGGATCATAGCCTGCATGAGCCACATTTGAGCTTGACAGAGATACTTTACAGAGATACTTGAGATGGGTTACTTTTTACTCGAGCGGGTCGCTCCCCTCGAGTGCCACTCCGGAGTAGGCGAGACCGGGTTGTTGTACCGGCGTGAGATTGAGCTTTTCTATCGCGACTTGTCGTTGCATTTGTCCCTCTGGCTGTGCTGGTGTTGGCAGTCATGGACGTCCTACGTAAGTCCGCTCCTCCGGGACGTAACGGCAGTAGGTTGGCGCAGGCTTGACTGGACCCGAGGAGGCAGTCAGTTCAGATTGAGTGATCAGAGATGAGAGTTAGTTGTGGCATCATGTTCTTTCTGTCCCACTCTTTGAGCATCTAGATAGAGGCATAGTAGCTGTAGAGTTTACTTTTCCCAGCTTTCCTTACAGCACTGCTTTTGTTACTTTATGCCTCTAGTGGACTTAGTGGGCAGACCGTCGGGCTTGTTGGCGGCACCCACTGAGAACTACTTGGGACGTAGTTCTCATACCCGTCGTGGTGTCTTTTCCCACAGGAACTTCTTCTCCGGTTCCTGTTGTTCCTGTTGCTGATCCTTCTGACCGAGGCGAGGGAGTCGCGAGCTAGTTCCCTACCCGTCGTTGGAGTGTAGCGGTACCCATTCAGAGGAGAGATTCAGTAGATTAGTTATTTCATTTTCTTCCTTTGAGAGACTATTGTAGTGAGGATTGTTATGTATTGAGAGCCTGTACACTGTTGTATTTATTGGAGATACCTCCCTGTTGAGTTCTGATTCTTGTATTTGAGGTTGTTGTCTGATTATCATTTTTGGGAGGCGGACATTTTGTTTTATTTCCAGTTGTACAGTGATCGATTTAGTTATACAGCAGATTTTTATTTTTAGCTCTGATATCTGTTTAGCTGTAGCACTTTTCTTGAAGGTGGGACGCTTCGCCTATGCGGGTTTGGCATAGGTGGCGGATCTGTTGGCGAGCCGGGTCGCAGTTTCGACCCCGGGGCGTGACAGCCACTTACTAACAAAATCCGCTGAACCCGCATCCTCGGTACAAGTTGCGCAAACCTCGGATCCAAACAACATCTCCCCAACAATGCAACACAACTCACTAATCATACCCCAAAATAACCAAGCAGCATATGTTGTTTTCACAACCAGCAGAGAAGAAGGGGAATTTCACCTGCGTACATTCCTCCAAAAATCCTAGAAAAATCACGGTTGCAATCTTCGTGGTGAGTAGATACAAATCAAGTATTTATACGTCCCGTTCCGACAACTGTAGGCCAAGATATAAATACAACAACGCGGGTATGTCAAGTATCCAACAACAAAATCCTGTAGGAAATCAGTCCACAAGAAGCATAATTATCACCTTCGAAGAGTTCTCCAAAAATTCCAATAAAAATATGAGCGCGTTCCTCTCGAAGCATAGATATCAATCGAGTCCTTAAACACCTCATTCCGACGCTCGTAGACCGAGAAATCCCAAGAATACTCCACCGCTGTCCAAAAACTCACAGCAGTACAAGGGGTCAAAGATTGCCTCGGGAACCATGCCAAGAACTCAAAATGAGGCGAAGCAATCAACATAGAAAACGAAGACGTACCTCCCGTGAACGCGCTGCCATGAAAATCAGCTCAAAAGTTTATCGGGGTAGCTCAGGGGGTCTCGCGCACTGAAATGTGATGGTAGAAGACAAAATCCAAGAAACGTCGCAGTGCGCCGCGTTGCAGAAAGGGCGGATGTCGAGGCCTCCAAAAATTCTGAAAGATCTTCACGAGATGCTCCACAAGATGATGAACAAGTTTGTTATAGGCCACATAGGGAGAGGTGCTCGGGAAAAGCCGGAAAATGCAGCCAAAGGGGGAGGTTTTATAGCCAAAACCAACAAATCCAAAAATGCCATCCATGTCACTAGTTTCGGGCGCCCGAATTAATTGGGTTGCTACAGTAACCAAAATGTACCCCAATCTGCCAGCGCCCGAATCAACCACAGCGCGCCACATGTCCCCCGAATAGGCAACAACCACCGCGCCCAACCACCTGCCGACACGTGGCCGCACCCCGCGCATCTCCCGCCCGCGTCGGCTCCTCGGTCGGCGCGCCTACGTGCGCGCACCCGCGCTGCCGCCGACACCGCCGGGCACACAGCCCGAGGTTCCTGCCTCCCTGCTCCGTGAACCGCGCCGTGCACCAACCAATCACGCACTGCCACGTGTCCAAACCTCAGCCAACCAGGAAACGCCATGTGGCACGCACCCCCGCTGCACCGCGCGTGGCTGCCCGCGCGCCTGCCCGCGCCCGTGCGCCTGCCCGCGCCTGCTTCGCCGCCTGCCCGCCGCCGCGCTCCGCCGCTGCCCGCCGCCGCCGGCGATACCCGGCCGGCCGGAACAATAACCTAAGCCTTGAAAAATGTGCTTTTGCATCCGGACTCTGAAAAATACAAGTAAATAGCCCATTTTCACCGTTTTCGCGCGCTGAATCCAAATCCGCTGTCCGTTTTGCCAAATTCCATTTCTAAAAATTGCTGAAGGCATCCGGAAAGGTGTTCTTTTGTCCAAACTTCGCGCTGAGTCCAATTTTAATATCCGTTTCGCGGGAAACCACTTCTAAACATCCGACGGGGTCAACCGATTACCCACGTAATCCATTTAACACCCGGAGTCCATCACTTATGTCCAATTGGTGCACCAACACCGCCGACACGCCACATAGGCCTCCAGAAGCTGCTGGTCACCCTGAAGAAGCCCTGCAGAGATCCGGGTCACCACATTATAAATAGATACTTAGGGTTTCTCGAGAACGACCGACCAATTCAGAAACACTCGAGAGCAACCCTAGAGGCTAGGATTTTATCGTTCTTCTCTTTAGCCTCTTTTAGGTCAATTCGACGGTTCTTCCAAGACATACTATTTGTCGAATTGATCTAGTCTTTGCTTAGAGATTCCATCTATGGTTCTTCAATGATAATCAAAGCAAAGGATCACCATCGAAGCCTATATTCTGTATCGGCTGAGTTTGCGTCGTGGATTCGACGTAGCACCGTGAATTCGGTGTGTTGAAGGCGTTTCGTGGATTCGAAACGTGTGCTCGTGGATTCGAGTGGCATTCGTGGATTCGAACGTGTGCAGTGGACGTGCAATCGGTGGAGCGCAAGATCCGAAGAACTTGAAGGAGGGGTTTGAGTCCGTGGAGTCGGTAATCACCTTATTATTATTCTTTTCTTAGTGGATTGTTATTGCGTGTTGGTCCCGTGGTTTTTCTCCTAGACTGGAGTTTCCACGTAAATCTCGATGTGCTGTTTTTATTTTCCGCATTGGTTTTTATTTTTGCACTGAGATTGGTTTTTGAATATTACACCTATTCACCCCCCCTCTAGTTGTTTGATAATACCTATTTAGATCCTTGTGGATCCTTATAAAAACCAACACGGATTTCGTCCGGGTGGTTTACTGTTTCAATGGCTGCAACCTTAGCACGAAATCTTTCAGGAAGAGTCCTTAAAATCTTTCTTACAACTTTAGATTTTAGAATTTTCTCTCCCAAGTTAGCACATATATTAACGATATCTTGCAATCGTGTATAATAATCTGTGAACGATTCATTTTCTGCCATAAAAATTGAGTCCAATTTGCTCGTAAGCATTTGCAGTTTTTGAATCTTCACAAGGCTTGTTCCCTCATGTGTAACTTGTAGAACATCCCAGATTTTTTTCGCAGTCTCACATGCCGAGACGCGAGAGAATTCGGTTTGCGACAATGCATTAAATAAAGCATTAATCCCTTAGAAGATGTATCAATTTCTTCCTTGGTCCATTTCGACCTAGGTTTGATGGTGCGAACATCAGCAATAATTTCAGTAGGATTTGTCCATCCAAACTCGATTGATTGCCATACCCGTTCATCGATGGAAATTAAAAACGCTCTCATGCGTACTTTCCAATAAGCATAGTTTGTTCCATCGAAGAACGGTGGTCTGTTGATGTTTCCACCTTCAACCATTATTTACAACCCTATTCCCGCTCTTATACCACTTGTGGGTTATGTTAAATATGGATCTGAATAGGGAAAAAAACACCTAGAGGGGGGGTGAATAGGCGTAAACAATAAACACTCCAAAATTTTTGCGTAACAAAAACCCAATGCGGAAAAGTAAATAACACGCAGAGATTTTACGTGAAAAACTCCAATCCAGGAGTAAAAAACCACGGGACCGATCACACGGTAAAATCCACTAAGATTAAACACGTACAAAGGTGATATAACGTACTCACACGACTCAACCTTTTACCATACGCTCCAAGTAGATCTTCTCCGCTCGCTCCGCAACGCGCCTCGAATCCACGATTTGCGTCCAATGCCGAATCCACAGCGTCCAACCGAATCCACGGTCTCCACCAAGTAGTACGTTTCGAATCCACGAACGCACCTCGTTTCGAATCCACGAAATGGTAGCACCTTGAGTCCACAAGGCCACGCGAATCCACGCGCCGATTTTTGGCAGAATCGTTGTTTGTTGGTGGTGAAAATCCTCCGAATACTTAGATCAAAAATAGATCGGAAATACCATCTAAGTATTCATTAATTTGATTCTACAAGAAATCTAAGTTTTGAAACCCTAGAATCAAATTAATCAATATAGATGAAGAAACATAGAATAGATCTAATTTTTTTCTTTCTTCTCTATATGTGGATTTTTCTAAGTTTTTCCGTTAATTTTTGGATTTATTCTTGGTTACCAACGGATTATATTCGGATTACCCTAAAAGATGAAATTAGGGTTTATTTATAGGTTAGAAACCTTTGGAAGAGGATAAGAATAAAAAACTACCTTATCTGAAATTTTTCGGGTCGACGGTCCGGACTGGAATAAGTTGGGTCCGGACTGTCGTCATTAAACAGAACTTTTACAGAAAAACATGTTCGGGGTCCGGACTGAAATGTGGGCAGTCCGGACTGTTCATGCGATTTCTACAGAATTCATGCATGTTCGGGGTCCGGACTGAACCAAGGGAGGTCCGGACTGAAATTCTGCATGAACTAACCTATGTTCGGGGTCCGGACTGAAATGCCCTGATCCGGATCCTGAACATATTTCATGTCCAATTTTTGATTTTTATGCAATTAAAAATCCATCCAAGTGTTTCTACACTATAAGAAGTATTCGGATCACCAAAATTATTTATTTAAACGTACCTGATCCTTTTGAATTCTTCTTTCTTGAGATTGAGGTATATGATCCAAACATCTTCATCTTCAATCTTCAAGACTTAACCACTTCACGAAATACGCCAAAATAAAATCCTTAACAAAGTTATGCAACCGGAGTATTCCCTATGTGAAGGTGCTATGGAGGAATCTTAGAGGGTGCAAAGTGACCTGGAAACTGGAATCGAATGTGGGGGAGTGTCTTCCAGACTCGCTTGGCGTGGGTTGAGGTTAAGTTTCGAGGATGAAACTTCTTTTAAGGGGTGAGTGATGTAATGTCACGACCTATCCTGCTTTTCTTTAATCCCTTTCGGGATAAATTGGTCGTTAGGGGCTTAGTTTATCGAGTTTTTTTGGGTAGAATGTTGGAGCATGCGGGTATTTTTGTATGATAGAGCCCGAAAAACGGTGAACGGCACAGTGATCGGATCTGAAATCCGACTTACGGATCTCCCAGAATGGGGTTTTGAAGGTCGCGGAATCCATAGTGTGCACCGGAATCCGTGCTAAGAGTTTGACACGCTTTTCGAGGAGATGACGATTTTTATCTCTTGTAACTAAAATTAGGAATATCTTTAGAACACCGGATATGGGGATTTTTCCTTTGTATGTACATATGAAAAGGAAAAATAAAAGAAATAAATTAATGATGAGATATATTTATACCCCGTTTACCGAAAGGAAAACTCTAGTTTTAAAAGATCGCCTCCTCAAACCCTTCCCTCTTGTGCGTGCCGAAGACCAAAACGAAACCCTAGTTCGGAGATAGAAAAGAGAGAAAGGAGAGCGGATCTTCCACCTTCTTCGATCAATGTGCCGGAAGCCGGGAACGAGACGTCACCGTCATCGGAGAGCGGATATTCCACCTTCTTCGATCAACGTGCCGGAAGCCGGGAACGAGGCATCACCGTCATCGGAGGGTGGATTCGGATTTCCCACCACCGCAAAGGACGAGATCCGGTTGTCTTCTCCGGTAGATCAAGGTATGCGGCTTTGATTTTTGTGTTTCTGTCGTTGTTGTAGACGTCGTGTTTTCGTCGCCGTCGCGTTGCTGCCGCAGTGCCCCGGCGAACTGCCGCCACCGCCGCGCGGGACGGAACCGCGCGGGCATGGCCGCAGACACCGCGCCGCGCGGCCCTGCTGCCGTGCGGGGTGCCACTCGCAAGCGGCGCCGCGCGGGCGCCGGGCGCATGGGGCGCGCGCCCGCGCGACTTGCTGTCGCGCGGGGCGCCGCCCGCAGGCGGCGAGCGCCCGCGCGACTTGCTGTCGCGCGGGGCGCCGCCCGCAGGCGGCGAGCGCCCGCGCGACTTGCTGTCGCGCGGGGCACCACCCGCAGGGGACGTGCGCCCGCGCGACATGCTGTCGCGTGGGGCACCGCCGACAGTGGACGCGCGCCCGCGCGACTTGCTGTCGCGCGGGGCGCCACCCACAGGCGGCGAGCGCCCGCGCGACTGGCTGTCACGCGGGGCGCCACCCGCAGGCGGCGAGCGCCCGCGCCACTGGCTGTCGCGCGGGGCGCCGCCCGCAGGCTCAAAATTGCTTTATCTATTTTTCTATTAAGTCATTTACAGTTTTTGTGTGAGCATCATGCTCAGGGACCTGCAAATATATAGAGGCTCACCTCTGGCCCTGTGAAGATCCACCCTTTAGATGCGGAGAGGCACAAGACCACTAATCAACATATATAAGCTTAGTTTGGTCCCTCTACGAAATCACCTGTTCCAGACCCCAACCAACTTGAACATAAGCGAGAGGACATCAAGAAGGAGGGGAGGCTCACCTGTGGGAGGCTGAAAGCCTGCTGGTTAAGTTGCAGGAGCAAGATGAACTCCCACCTTGCTTGATGGAGCACGAAATGGCCGAGCTCACTCTCCTCTCGGTCACCCTTCAAACTAAGGTGAGCACCACCTTTCTTGGACTCCCAGAGATGGAAAGAACCTCAGACGCGCAAGCTTGGAGCTTCCATGTGCTCCCCCAACCGAGGAAGAAGAAGATAGAGCTTAATTAGCCCATTAATGGCATCTTGGAATTTAGGCAGCATGGACCACATGCAATAGGTCTAATGGAATGAACAAGGTGTCAGGAGACTTACCAAGAAACCTCAACCCATTTAGTACATAAAATATTAGGGTTTTCTCAAAAATACCCTTTTTTTTGGCACATTTGACGCATTTTGAGGCACACGAGTCTCCGAAATGAAAAACGGACTTCCCCACGACGTCCGGCTCGTCGAGAACTATCAAGTAGCGTATTTGGTTCTTTAGTTTAGTGCCCCTAAAAATGTTCGGTCCATAAAATACAGTAAATTTTTCTATATGGCAAGCATCCCGATGCACCAGAGTTGCCAAACGCGAATTCTGTCAGTGCCATTGCGTTCAGAGAATCGAACTTAGCTAAAAACAACTACCCATACTGCTAGGTCCGGCTCGCAGACAGTGGATCGGCCGTCAGCCGATCGAGAGGGGACCGAAAACCAGGGTTACTATTCATTTTACTATTCACTTAAGCTGTGGGTCCCGTAGCTTCTTCGCTGATTCTCAGAAGATCCGACCGTCGGATCGAAAACATATGAATATGAATTTCTCTTGTTTTGACGAGATGGTCGCAATGGTGATCTCGGATTTTCGAGATCAGATCCCGATCAAAAGTCGGTATTCTTGGGGCAATTACATTATAATTTATTTATTTTTTCTAATTATTAATCCAGAAAATTATTTAAACTTTAAAATTTAACTTTTAAAATTCATGATTATTACACATGCCCCGACTAACTATTTAACTAACTATCTGGGCATGTAATATTACTAACAAGTTGCTTGATAACTGACACATTTATTAACTTGTTAATTATTTTGACATGACATTTGGATTGTTAATACATAGGGATATGTGAATCTTTGTTTCTAAACTTTCATACATATCTGATAATTAATGTCATGGTGAGTATAAACTCTATCTCTCTGATTGATTTTTGAATGTTTAAATTCTTGAGGTATCTAACGATTTCTTTTGTCAAGAATTATTTCTTTTGCAGAGAGTACAAACGTCTAAGTCTAGAGTTTGTTTTAGGAGTTTATCTATTGTATTCATCTTATTTGGATTTTTCATGTAAATTTTTGTTGTATGGTGATAACAACAAAAATATCTTTTAGAATTTTTTAAGTGGATTTTTGTTTTGTCACGAAACCGCCAAAGGAGGAGATTGTTAAGGATTTTGTTTTGGCGTATTTCGTGAAGTAGTATGAGTCTTGAAGATTGAAGATGGAGAATTGTGGATCACTTACATCAATCTCAAGAAGAATGCATTAGTAATGATCAAGTACATTTAACCAAATAATTTTGGTGATCTGAATACATTTGAGTAGTTTAGAAACACTTGGATAAGTTTTCATTGCATAAAAATCAAAAACTGAACAAGTTGGATGTTCAGGATCCGGATCAGATCAATCCAGTCCGGACCCCGAACATAGTTTAGTTCATGCGGTTTTCCAGTCCGGACCACCCCTGTTCTAGTCCGGACCCCGAACCTTAATTCTGCAAAATTGCATGAATAGTCCGGACCTCCCCTGTTTCAGTCCGGACCCCGAACTGCATTTTTTAGAAAATCTTCTGAAAAAGACGACAGTCCGGATCAGACTTAATCCAGTCCGGACCGTCGTGCGGGAAAAAATTCTGTTAAGTCAGTTTTTGATTCTTATCCCCTTCCAAAGGTTTCTAACCTATAAATAAATCCTAATTTCATCTTTTTGGGTTAATGATAATTAATCGATTTTAAACGAAGAATCGATCGGAAAAAATAATAGAAAAATCCACAAATATAGAGAAGAAAGGAAAACACGATTAAACTTATATTTCTTAATCTATATTGTTCAATTTGATTCTAGGGTTTTCAAACACCTATTTTTTGTAGAATCAAATTGAAGAATACATAGATGGTATTTCCTTATCTATCTTTGATCTAAGTATTCGGAGGATCGTCATCAAACAAAACAACGATCTATCTAGAATCGGCGCGAGGATTCGCGTGGCCTTGTGGATTCAAGGTGTGATCGCTCTCATGGATTCGTAGCGAGGCGCGTTCGTGTGATCGAGGCGTGCCGCATTGGTGAAGACCGTGGATACGGTTGGACTTCGTGGATTTGAAGTTGGACGCAAATCGTGGATTCGAGGCGCGTCGTGGAACGAGCGGAGAAGATCAACTTGGAGAGTATGGAAAAGGTTGAGTCGTAGGTTTACGGTAAATCACCTTGTACGTGTTTTAATTCTAGTGGATTTCGCCGTGTTATCGGTCCCGTGGTTTTTTACTCCTGTAACAGAGTTTTCCACGTAAATCGTGCGTATATTATTTATTTTCCGCATTGGGTTATTTTTTACGCAACGATTTGGTGTGTTTATTATTTTCACCTATTCAACCCCCCTCTAGGTGGTTTTTTCCCTATTCGGATCCATATAATCCATAACCCACAGGCCTGACGTCCTCGTCAGCCCAAACACACACACACACACAGTAGCCCAAGATCTCCAGGCGATGTGAGACTTTTCTCGCTAGCCCTGTCATCTAGACCAAGGCTCAGTCGAGTCTCATCACACACTTTCGGCTGGTTATTGGCTCTGATACCATCTTTGACGCCCAACTTCCCAGGGGGTCACCCATCCTAGAACTACTCTAGCTCTAGCATGCTTAACTCTCTTAACCTCTTGGGTCTTTCTACTACCCAAAATGCTATAGCCGGGTTAAGAGATTTAGTCCTATTATATCATTTATATATAGGACTAATACACATTCCAAGGGTGTCACAGGAGAGGTCACCGAGGAAGAGGGAGAATGAGAGGAGTAGAGATAACACATGGAAGGGATGAGGGAGGGGATGCGAGTTCGAGAGAATATGACGAAGGGAGGGTGCGGGGAAAGAATCGGGTTAGGGTTAGGGTTGGGTTTAGGTTATGATTAGGACCTACAAACACATAATTTAAACTAATTATTGCAAAAGTATAATTAGATAGTAAATAATATCGGCCTTTCAATAATTGTCGCTATTAAATTGCCACTGAATGTATATTTTGTTGTAGTGTTTATATATTTTTAAAAATACAAGCTTATTCAAAATTGTGAATTTTTTACTATAAAATTTGTATTGAAATTTGTACAATTATATTTTCTTTCTCTATATCTTTAAATGTCTTTACAATAATACGGATAAGCTTGTGCTTTTAAAATTATATATGCTCTACTGTTGTGACCCCGATCTCCGTGCAGCTTTCCCCATGACCCATGCAGTGGAACACCTATTAGTGGTGTGTCGGACCCGCAACGCATCAAATGGACGCGTTGGACGGACTCAGTGAGGTTTCTGGATCAAGCCTGTCCTTCGGCTGCTTTCGTCGAATTTTAGAAAATGTATCAGGCTAATCCGAGACCGGATTTGGATTCAACGTGAAAAAACGCCGAAAATAGGCTATTTACTTGCCTTTTTCGGAATCCGGATGCCAAAAAACGGACCCCCGGAAGTTTTCTACGCGTTTTGGTGCATGGGGGGAGCTATAGACCGAAGGGAGGACACGTGGCAGCCCGGGATTGGCCGGCTCACACGTGCGCCGTCCATGGGAGCACGCGCGGGGAGCCGTGGACTAGGGCGGAGCCACGTGGCATTTCTGGAGTGGTCGGCTCACGCGGCTTGGTCCACGCGGTGCTGCGGGTGAGCGATCCATGGACCTGGCGCGTGCGCCGGGAGCAGCGAGCGTTGAGGCAGGATGCGTGGCGGCTACGGATTGGGCCGGCAACTGTGCGGGTCGTACGTGGCATGGCGGGGTAGGTGGCCCTACGCGCGGGGCAGGCGGTCGCGACGTGGGCGTGCCACACGTCGCGCGGTTGTTGGCTGGCGCCAACCACCCGCGCGTGTGGGTGCGCCGCATGGCGCGGCCTCCGAGGCCGCGCCTCGCTGTTGCGTGGGACAGGCCACGTGGCACGCCCGGGTGAATCCGGGCGTTGTCGTGGCCGGTCCCTGTTCGGCGCCCGAAATCGTACCCCAAAGGGGTGTTTTCTCCCCCCCCCCCCCCCCCCTAGGCTATAAATAGGTGGTTTTCTTGGGCCTTTAGACCCTTTTCCCGAGCTCCTCTGTAATAGAGCCCTAAAGCAAATTTATTCCTCATCTTGTGCTGCATCTCTCGAGGGAGTTTCAGAATTTTTGGAGGGTGCGGCATTGACGGCTTCGGCGATTCGGCGCAGTGCGACATTTCTTCTTCGGTGGCCTATTTTCGTCGCGTTTCGGTCCATGAGGTCCACAAAGCTACTCGGAATGAATTTTTGGACGATTTTCACGGGGTCGATTTCACGAGAGGCAGGCCTTCGATTTCTGTGTTGATCACCTTACTTCTTTCTTAGTTCTTGGCATGGTTTACGAGGCATCTTTGAACCCCTTTGTTGCTGGTAGTTTTTCTGGATAGCAGAGGCTTGTCGGATTTTTATCTCTATGCTCAATTATCGGATTTCAGCCTGTGAGGACTCGATCGACATCTACTCTTCGCGAGGATCACCGTTGTATTTTTATTGGAATTTTTGGAGATTATCTAGCTGGTGGGAATTATGCTTTTTTGGGACAGATTTTTCAGCAGTGTATGTGTTATGGGAATTTTGACTTATTGCAATGTTTGGACCATATCTTTGTACACATGAGGAGTTTTTGGGTGTTTTTGGACACGTTGGAATCGTGGGAATCCGAGGATTGTCCCCGTTCAGTTTCAGCCTATTTGGATCTTGGTTTGACGCGCGCTTCAGGTGGGTTTCTTCGTCTCCAAAACCGGTGGACGGTTCATTAATTCTTTTGTATTGAAAGCATGCATGATTGTGAGATATGTTAGAATGCATGCTAGAGAGAGAGATGTTGTCTTTCCTGTGTCGTTATTGAAATCATGTTGGTTAATGTTCCCTGATCTTGCTTTAGCCAAACTAAATACTATTATTGGAACTTGACCTAGCACCCTGTCATATGTTGCATGTGTAACCAGACTAGTAGAAAACTCTCACTTTACTTTCTATCCCTGGACATAGTGTTTTCCTCGCCCGGGTTGTGGGCCGACTGGTCGGGATTTCTCTTAGTGTGGGATGCATGTTACACTCGCGCTTCGGGGCAAAGTGGAGTCTAGTAGATGTAGCTAGTCTTATATCTGTGGCGGGAGCCGTTTGGGTAAATGGTGGTCTCGGGATGTCGTGTTTCTCTGATTTATGTGTCGCTAATGTGTTAGTGGCAGTAATATACCGGTGATAGCATGACATAGAACCCAGACTGTTTTTGGACACACATAATTTTTATAAAGTAATATTTTTCCTTCCAAACTTCGAGGGGTCGCCGGAGCCTGTTCTTGTTTGATTTGGATGAAGGCAATAGCCCTTCGGGGTTTGGAAAATAAAACTTTTTTGAATTGATTTTATTAAAGAGCTAAAATATATTAAATTGGGTTTCTCAGATTAAAATAGTTTTCAATAATAACTGCCTTCTTTTATTACAAACTTTCTCACCCGAAAGAGTTTGGGTGACCTGGGTTCTAGGGGCGGTTCCCTTATCTCGGGACGAAAGCTACGGGGGCTGTACCTGGAACCTGTTCTTGTTTGATAGGGTTGTAGGTGTTGGTCTCCCGGAACTTTCGGACCCTGGTTGGTTTCTTCAGCATGTTTTACCAAGGGAGTTGTTTTCCTGAACTCTAAGGGGCCGAGAACTTCGAGAGGCGGAGCCTGGAGTCTATTCTTGTTTGATTGGGGTTCTAGGCACCGACCTATCGGGGTTTACGAACCCTTATGGTGTCGGTCCGTTCCGTGTCATCTGTGAGTTTGGTGTTTTGTTTTAGGGAGCCATTGGGTTGACAGCGGTCCTGACTGTTCGAGTATTTCCTGTTAGTGAGTTAGAGAGGTGATTTGGGTACTGTTGATCTTGTTGATCGTGGATTTGACTATAGCCTGCATGAGCCATATTGAGCTCGACAGAGATGCGGGGATACTTTCCTCGGTGGGGTCGCGCCCCTCGAGTGCCACTCCGGAGTTGGGCCTGTTACTTTGCTATCGCGACTTGTCGACGCAGTCCCTCTGGCTGGGCTAGTTTTGGCAGTCATGGACGCCCTACATAAGTCCAGTCCTCCGTGGATGTAATGGCAGTAGGTGGGCGCAGGTTTGACCGGACCCTATGTGCCAGTCACTGTGATTGGGTTGATTGAGTATTTGGGTTAGAGTCGATGCATCATTTTCATCTGTATCACCCATTGAGCATTGTAGATAGAGGCATAATAGATGTAGATTCATTTCCAGCTTATCTTTACATTATTACAGTTTTCCTGTTATCTTATGTCTCTAGTAGACTTAGTGGGCAGACTGTCGGGCTCGGTGGCGGTACCCACTGAGAACTACATGTTTGTGTAGTTCTCACACCCTCTGGGGTTTTTTTCCCCTCCCCTTTCTCTTTCCTTTCCTTTGTTTTGCAGAGTTTTCTGCGGATGTTGTTGATCCTTCTGTTGCTGATCGAGGTGAGGGAGTCGCGAGCTAGTTCCCTACCCGTCCTTGGAGTACAGCTGTACGCCATTTTTGGAGCTTAGTAGTACAGTCTACTCGACTATTGTTGTTAGTTACTTTTGAGAGTTTTATTTTTGAGAAACTTATGTAGTGAGGTTCAGACTTATACTATTTGATAGTTTTATTATCTTATTTCAGTAGTTTACTTTTCAGCCCTGATATCTGTATAGATATATTATCTTTCTTTTTGCAGGTTAGACGCTTTGTCTATACGGGCTTCCCGTATGGGCGACGGAACTGTTGGCAGGCCCGGATCGCAGTTTCGACTCCGGGGCGTGATATCTACTCTCACTCACTCTCTCTCTCTCTCTCTCTCTCTCTCTCTCTATATATATATATATATATATATATATATATATATATATATATATATATATATATTGCAATATTATTGTATCCAAGAAGATATATAAGCATTTTAGTAATGAGAATAAAGAGAAATATTTCATTACTTGGGCACAAAGAAACTTGTTAGAGTCACTTTCAATGTGTCATTGTACAATCATTAACTAGTTTAATTGATTGATGCTCACAAAACCTATATGCTTCTATATATCTGAATTATTTATAAAAAGTTATATATATATATATATATATATATATATATATATATATATATATATATATATAATTAAGAGCAGCCATAGTAGTGAACTAGTTTGTGCCACCTCTCTCTCTATATATATATATATATATATATATATATATATAATTAAGAGCAGCCATAGTAGTGAACTAGTTTGTGCCACCTCCTATACATTTATTTGGTGGCACTTCCTACTCAGTTTATAATGACATGTTTTTTTGGTTGATCAATTTGGATCATAGTGCAAATTATTACAAGTCATAATTATAATTGGACACTGTACATCTTTCACTGCTACAAGCTTATCGGCAGTATATTGAGTAAGTTTATATACGGGAAAAAAAAAATTAAAATTTAAGATCGTTGCTACATCAATTGGCACTATTTTTTTGCTGTGTTGTTACAGCTTGCTAGTTACTCTGAGAGCCTTTTACTTTTAAACGGATATAGTACTCACACTATTTAATAGCAACAATATCAAATTCATTCAAAAAATTTAAAAATTCAAGAACATCTTGCCAGTTGAATTTGGATAGAATTATTTTGTACTACTTGAATGTTTACAAGTAAACTGCAAAAATGGTTGGATAAATATATAGAATGTTTGTGCAGATGTAAGGATCTTAATATGTGGCTTATTATTAATAATTATGAAATGACAAAGCTTATACCAGTAGAGAATTGTGTTTTTATTTTATATTTAACAATTTCTCTTATATTTGGAGTGGAGATTTTTTTGATAGGTCCATGACGGAGCTTGAATTAAATGGAAGGAAATCAATAGTAGGAAACTGATGTGATTCGATCTTAAAATTTTTTGCTATGATATCATGTTAAATAAGTTGAATTTGGATAGAATTACTTTAAAAATTTTATCAAAGAATAGTATTTTTACATTTCTACATTTAACAAACTTGGATGCCAAAATTATCCTAGATGCTGAAATTGTGACCTTAATTGATTCAATTCCATTGTAGATTAAATCCTAGCTAACTAGCTAGTAGTATAACATTTTTTATAGAAGGTGAAATAGTAGATATTTGATTCACAAAATTGTAATTTTGATAATAACAATTTAATTTAATTTGAACAAAAAAACAATGATTATCACTACAGGAAATATTCTATATAAAGAAGGGAAAACTGGTCGTTATAAATTATTTTTCCGTCGTTAAAACACAATGTCGACGGTCAGAAAAACCGTCGTCACCCGTCGTTATTGATTCCTTCGCTAAAGATATTAACGACGAAATCTATATAACCGTCGTTAATAACAAAAGATGACAGGAAGATTCCCGTTGTTAATAAGTAGTATTAATGACCACAATATATAACCGTCGTTAATAACAAAAGATGACGGGAAGATTCCCGTTGTTAATAAGTAGTATTAGTGACCACCGTATTACACAATAACGACCAACCTTACCGTCGCAATTGAGATTTAGAAATACAATTTTACTAATAACTAGCATTTCAATAGTGACCACTTTTTTCGTCGTTAAAAAACGTATCCCATTTAATAATTCTAAATCGATATTATGACGACCAACGCTCCTGTCGCTAAAAATAAATTTATTTCAAAATTTAACCAGCTATTTATTTAAATTTTATATAATCCTCTTTCACATTCACAAATTAATATATACAAAAACAAATAAACTTTCAATAAAATTAAATAGTCGTCTTCACATTATAAAACTACAACAATATTTCATCAATAATATAATAATAACAATCACAAAATATATATATATTTGAATTATCCATATACTATATGTGTGAAGGTCACCAACATATGTAGCATACATTTAGCCATCATATTTTCAAAAAGAAGCCAAAAACGTATCATCACTTATCTACTACAAAAAGTTATAATAAAATTAGTAATTAATCATATTTTCAAAAATAACCAAAAAAGTATCATAACTTGCACTTCATCTGCTAGCAATGTTCTTTACCCAAAACTGCTGCAACCTAATTTACCTACAAGAGAAAAAGGCAAAAATTAGAACAAATTTAATAGTTTTGTCAAAAAATATATATATAAATTTACCAAGTAAAGAAAATAAGCAAATCTAAAACTAAGTCCTCAAAGAAATTCAAAACCGAATAGATATGTTCTAGCAAGAACAGGTCTTAAGACTCTTTATGTCTGAACTCTGCATCGAAACTTCAGTTCAGAGGATTGATTCGGATTAAACAAAGTTAGCTCATAGTATGAAATTTCATTCTCGCATTCGAAATGGACAGACGAAACCATCGGAAACTGAAACTCTAGATGCCTACACAAAAACTGGGATTTTGAACCAAGAAAATAGGACTAAAGAACTAAATATGCAGGTGTAACAAACAATATACGAAAAAAAATAATTCTGAGAGAAATAGGAAAGACATATAGGTCACCATACATCAATTCACCGAGTATCAAGCATATATAGATTTCTTTCAGACTATTAAATCAAATGAACGGAAAGAAATGCAAGGAATAAATGAAATTCCATTCTTTGAAACTATGGCATCATGTTTTGACCTGATGTTTCAGCTTCATACTTGTATCATGAAAAACATTTTATACGAAAACTGTATTATATGCTTTTCCAAGAAACCAAACACCACTTTAGCCATACATACTTGTATTTATGGTTTTACATTCTTTAATACTGCTATGAATGAGATACACACAAAAAAACAAAATTGTCAACCATCTTAATCATACTAGAACTAATTCTTTTCCTAATACAAAATTGTCAACCATCTTAATCATACTAGAACAAATTCTTTCCCTGTGTGGGACCCACGCAAGAATCCTCGTGATCGAACTCATCATATGCCAATTATCACACCAGCATATCCATGCATGAACTCAAGCTATAATGTTTCAACAAGCACGCTCAGGGTTATGATGGAGCAGTTTCAGAAGGGTAACAAAATGTGCGAGGTATGCATTTTGTATATATTTTAAGTTCTTTCATTTCAAGAAGATACTTCCTATTCTACTGTCCCTTAATTTATTTTAATCCATGCAGGACATTGAGTTGAATAAGGCAACATGGAATGCTTTGTTTGAGCCTTACCTTTTCTTTGAGATGTACAAGAATTATCTACAGGTTTTGAACCATGAAAATAGGACTAAAGAACTAAATATGCAGGTGTAACAAACAATATACGAAAAAAAATAATTCTGAGAGAAATAGGAAAGACATATAGGTCACCATACATCAATTCACCGAGTATCAAGCATATATAGATTTCTTGCAGACTATTAAATCAAATGAACGGAAAGAAATGCAAGGAATAAATCAAATTCCATTCTTTGAAACTATGGCATCATGTTTTGACCTGATGTTTCAGCTTAATACTTGTATCATGAAAAACATTTTATACGAAAACTGTATTATATGCTTTTCTAAGAAACCAAACACCACTTTAGCCATACATACTTGTATTTATGGTTTTACATTCTTTAATATTGCTATGAATGAGATACACACAAAAAAACAATATTGTCAACCATCTTAATCATACTAGAACTAATTCTTTTCCTAATACAATTAAGGGAAAAAAATCTAACCAAAATAGAATGGAATGATTTGACTGCATAATAGGGGTATCAACAGGTGGTGTAACATTATTGACAGTATCTAGAAGTGCACTTTGTGATGATGACCCAAAAGAATGGAATGATCTTGAGCCTTGTGCACGCCCTCTACTCAATGCGCCCGGTGATATGAACATATGCTTGTCAGCTCTTGGGGTGAAAGTATAGCCATTTCGTGATTTTGTTGGTTGCATTTCCTTCCTATAGCAAGATTAAAATATGAATAAGAACAAAAGGAAAACAAAAAAAAAAGTAAAAGAATTGAGAATATTATTCCAGAATGATTTGAAAGCATTTATCAAAACAAACACCTAAAAAAATTCATAACTAAAATTTAGTACATGTATAAAATATCAACCATTGTATTCAATTTTCTTATGCTTTTTGTTTCCTCTTCTTTCTTGTGGAAGTTAAATCAATCATCATTGGTTCCCTATCTTTTCTATTCCAGTTGACTTCATCATCCAAATTCTGTGACGTAGACGTAGTAGTGATGGAAATGAATGATTCACATTGTTGATATGCTTCGGCCATACATTGTAGTTCATTAGATTCCTCATCCATCTGTAGAGGCATCTCAAATATATCACGAGGTTGAGTCTTCTGCACAATATGCCAACCTTTATTAATATTGTCAGTTGCATAAAATACTTGTGATGCTTGATTAGCCAATACAAAAGGTTCACTTGTTTTCAATAATCTTTGGGAATTAACACTAATATGCCCATATTCATCTATTTTGACTCCTTTTTCTTTGTTATATATATCCCACCAATTACATCGAAACAACACTACTCGACGACCACCAAGATATTGTAATTCAATGACCTCTGTTAAGACCCCATAATAGTCTCTTCTTTCAGTTTCAGTACCAGTGTCACCAACTACTACCACTCCACTATTTTGTGTCCTTAAACTTTTGTCAATTTCTTCTATACGGAATCTATATCCGTTTACTAGATATCCATTATAACACGTCACATATTTGGTAGGACCACGTGATAAAGAAAGCAAGTCTTCCATAATCAAGTTGTTGTCTTGCTTATGAAGCTGCGCAACCTACAAGATGAATGTGACAATAGAAATACTTAGTACATATATATTGAGACAAATTGAAAAAGTTTTAACGATTAAACTTGTACTTACCTTGATCTTAAACCACTCAATAAAGTTTTTATCAAAAACTTCTAGTGCCCTTCTACTTTGAATTTGTGAGTATTGACTGTATAATGACATAAAGAAAACACTTAGCTTGTGAAGTTCCAAATAAAGAAAAAAGGTTAAAGTATATGAAAAATAATTTCGTACTCTAGAAACGGTTGAACTTCAATACAGTTCTTCAAGACATAAATATGTGCTTGTTCGAACTCGTTTGTATCCAAATCACGTGTAGTACCAGCTCCTATCGCTCTCCCAGGTGGACAAAAGATAGATAAACCTTTATGTGCTTTAATATCTTGACTATCATAATTCCGCTTGTGACGATTAAACTTTGTCTCAATGCCATGAAGATATCTTGAGCAAAAAGTCATACATTCATTAGCAATATAACCTTCTGCAATTGAACCCTCTGGACAAGCTCTATTGCGTATGTATCCTTTTAGAGTATACAAGTATTGTTCTATACAAAACATTGATCTATATTGGTTAGGCCCACCAATCTTAGCCTCATTTGCTAAATGAATCGGTAAATGTAACATGATATCAAAAAATGAAGGAGGAAAAACTCTCTCTAGCTTACAAAGAGTTATAGGAATTTGGGCCTCAATCTGATCCAAATCATCTGATTTTAGTGTCTTAGAATTTACCACGGTGAAAAACGAAGATAACTCAATGAGTGGTTCAAAAACTGCTCTAGGAAGAAGACCACGAATTGCATAAGGAAGTAGGCGCTGCAAAATAACATGACAATCATGACTTTTCAACCCTGAAATTTTATGCTCTTTAAGATTTATACAATGAGATATATTTGACGAGAAGCCATCAGGAACTCTTAGTTGTTTAAAGAAAAGACAAAATATGTGCTTTTCCTTTGGACACAATGTGTAAGAAGCACGAGGAAGTGCTAATTTATCCCCCTTTTTAACTGGATGTAATTCTGACCTTATATTCATTGCTTGTAGATCAAGACGAGATTTTACATTGTCCTTTGTTTTCCCTTTGATATTCATGATTGTACCAAGTATGCTATCAGTTATGTTCTTTCCAATGTGCATTACGTCTAAATTATGGCGCAACAAAAGAGTCTTCCAATATGGTAGTTCAAAGAATATACTCTTTTATTCCAATTATCACCACGATCACTATGTGATATTTTTTGTCTCTTATTAGCATCTTTGGTTAAGATAATCCCCTCAAGATCTTGCATCTGCGCCAAGTTTTCTTCACCAGTAAATAGCTTTGGTGCACAACCCCTCTCTTTAGTGCCATCAAAAGAGGACTTATCATTCCTCCATTTGTGATTAGTAGGCAAATAGCGTCGGTGACCCATATAACATTGCTTACCACCATTAGTTAACCTAATGGAAAAAGTATTCTTATTGCAGCAAGGGCATGCTAGTTTTCCTTTCGTACTCCATCCGGATAAGTTACCATAAGCCGGAAAATCATTAATGGTCCATAGTAAAGCTGCATGCAATTGAAAATTTTGTCGAATAGATACATCAAATGTTTCAACCCCGACATCCCATAGCTCCTTTAACTCATTTATTAATGGTTGGAGATATATATCAATTGCATCTCCAGGACTCTCAGGTCCGGGAATAAGCATCGATAGAATGAAATTAGATTGTTTCATACACATCCAAGGTGGCAAATTGTATGGAATTAATATTACCGGCCAAATACTATATGGTTTTCTCGAATCTCCAAATGGTTGGAAACCATCACTAGCAAGACCTAGTCTCACATTTCGAGGCTCCAATGCAAATGATTCATGAAGTTCATTAAAAGATTTCCATGCCATTGAATCAGCTGGATGTCGCATCACTCCATCATCAACCCTTTGATCAAAATGCCATCGCATTAAAGATGATGTCTTCTTAGACATAAACAACCTCTGAAGTCTAGGCTTTAGCGGGAAATAGCGTAATGACTTCATAGGTAATCTTTTGCCACTTGCCTTTTGCTTTGTTTCACCGCTATGCTTATCATGCTTCCATCTAGAAGCACCACAAACTTTACACGAGTTAGAATCTACATTCTCCTTCCAATATAGCATACAATTATTGATACATGCATCAATTTTTTGTAAGAAAGACCAAGATCTTGAATAATCTTCTTTGCCTCATAATATGAATTTGGAAAATTTGTTCCACTCGGTAGAAGTTCTTCTTTCAATAATTGTAACAACATAGTAAATGATGTATTACTCCATCCACCAAGGCTCTTAATATGAAGTAATTTGACTAGCAAAGACAATTTTGAGCTCTTGGAACCATCGTATAATGATTGATTAGAGTCTCTTAATAACCTATAAAATTTCTTTGCTTCATCATTTGGTTCTTCTTCTAGCTCGTCATTACTCATTGAATTAAAGTTCTCAAAGTTTCTATTGTCATCACTAAATTCAGGATATAAATCCCTTATAATTTCATGCATCTCATTATCACTCTCGTCTTCTTCAATTTCCTCCTCATCATCACTATCTGACTCAGATTGGGGCTCATCCGACCTTTCGCCGTGATGATACCAAAAGGTATAATTTTGAACTATTCCGTATACCTTCATATGTGTCTCAACTAGCTCTCGAGTTCTCGAATATGTGTTATTACATTTTACACATGGACATCGAATTTCGTTATTCTTTCCGGTCCTCTTGAAAGCATAATTCAAAAAACTTTGAACTCCCATTTCATATGTTTCACTAAGCCGATCATCAACAAGCTCCATCCAACGCTTACTAGGTGCCATTTTCTGATAAATGGATAATAATAAGCTAAAAATCTAAAAAATAGAGAGAAAATATAATGAGTAATTACATTCAATGTCAAGAGAATTACACACACACACACACACACACACACACACACACACACACACAAATATATATATATATATATATATATATATATATATATATATATATATATATATATATATATATATATATATATATATATATATATATATATGGATAATTTTCTTTATGCCTCTAAAAACTTGCGAAATTTTCTATACACCAAACATTTCAAATATGCCTCAAATTAAAACCATCATATCACTAAACCATTACATGTGTGAATATGTAAGCATCTTTGGTTACCCAATCCTAGCTTCCTTATTGCATGCTACACTATGATTTATTTTTTCTTTTAAGAACTATAACAGATAAAGGCCAAAACATTCAAATTTAGACAAAAATAAAATGTCTAATTAAATAAATAGACAAACAAATAAGAAAATAGATTTAAAGTACAGATATAGAAAGTAGTAGTTGCAATAACCTGTAACAAAGTAGCCTTGATTAGTTATCGCACGCCCAATTCTCCTAAGAATGATAATCTCCAAGAGCTGTCACCAAAAACCAAACAAAATAAATAGAGAGACAGAGCAAATTGATCAATTAGAATTGAGACTAAAGTTGTGTGCTTTTTTCAGCATATTAAATATCATGCTCAACGGGCCATTACATTTTTTGCACATTTAGTAACCACTTGCTGGACTGGTCATCTAAAGTTAGTCGTTACAAAATCCTTTTCTTGTAGTGTATATATGTATCATTAATTAGGTGATTATATGTATATTAACATACTTTCTAGTTGTTTCTGGACTCTCACACCTACTAGTAGAAACTTTTTGTATATATAGCTTTCTCCATGGTGTCTAAACAAAGATTATAGAAAACATTGATTGATAATATGAATCCAAGCATGATAGTATGAGCTATATGTGTTCCTAATTAAGTGATTAAATTTAGATGTTCATGATTAATGTTCATATATAGAAAATTAAGAGGGGCACAAAATTGGTTACTGTAAAATAAACATGGCATGATAATGTAATTAACAACTCTAGATTTGTTCACAAACTCATTAGGTAAATACTTTGAGGGGTTCATAAAATTCCAAAACTACAATAATTAATTAAGGAGAAAGAAAACACCATTTTACACTGAATAATATATCTTCCAAGAACTTGACCACCATTCTAGTGCCCTAGAAAACACAAGAAAGAGCTGGAACAATATAAGAAGCTAATTAGCATAATAAAAGAATAGCCATAGGGGAAGCTCAAGCTCAAAAAGCAAGGGCCATAAAACCATCAATATTTATATTTTCTAATGCTGGGGTTTTACTATATGGCACCTCTAGCTACCATCCTTTAGCCCCACAAAAAGGGATCAAATCTCGACCGTCGGATTGTTTCTTGATGGTAGAAGAATCTAGGAAGATTACTTACAACTTCCTTTGCTTAGCTTTGTGGTGTTCCCTCTATAAATTCACTAGTGCTACTCTCTTTTTCTTTCAATAAGAGTGCAACTTCAAGGTAACACTCTCTCTTAACAACAACAACAACAATATCAACACAAGATATATACATAGATATCCATGGGAGAGGGAGTCAATCCTCCTTTTGCTTCTTGTTTAGCTTCTCCAAGAAAGGATGCATATATACATAGCTTCTCCAAGGAAGTTCATATAATGAATATCAACTTGTTTCTTCAGTTAAAGAGAAAGAAAAAAAGCAAAAAAAGGAAGGATGCTGTAGTTCAAAGCGGTCATGCTCGCATGTTGAGGGGAGTTCATGTACATGCATTCCGGCCAAATGGCCAGGATAAGGTTAATTACTTCTGAATATCTGATGTAAAGCACGTTAGTATTGATAGATTATACACTAAAAAACGCTAAGATTGTCTTATCCGTAGAATGTGGGATCAAAGACTTATTTAGCATACTCATAGACAATACCTATTCTCCAAATTGTTGCTTGAATTATGCTTTTCAAGTCGAAAATATAGCAAAATGTAGAATCACCACCTCGACAATCTGCAAGTCTTTGCTATACTGTACATCGATATAATAGCCTTCGTTATTATACATGGAAGGAAATATGGGAATGCAAATGGACCCTTCTTGTACATGCATGACAGTCAATCAAGACTCGCTTATATTCTGAACCAAGACCGAGTTTTCGTAATGCAGTAAATGTAGGATATTGGTGAATGGCTGACAAACCATGTCTATGAACTAATAGTGGTGTAGGCAGATCATCAGATTACTAATTGTGAATCATCTACATAGAATTCAAATGGCAACTTAAAAGCCACTAATTACAGCCATAACTCTAGGCCAGCATACCAAACACTAATTCTACTACCTAAAGTCGATATAAAGATGGACAAAATGTCTCCCAAAAACACTACGAACTCAATATGGTGCATACAAAGTTCACATAACTTGCTGAGCACATAACATCCGCGTCTACTTAGCTACAAGTCGATGCTTTTGCTCCTTATCTTCGAAAACCATTTATCCTTCCTAGATATTTTAGGAATCATATAATTAACTAATTAATTAACTAATGTTTGATTCTATTTACTTTACCTCATGTATCTAATAGTTTACTCACATCTCATTTTTACTTTTACTAATGTTAGACGCTCAATTTTACTCCACTCAACAAATCTTAACTGTCATCATTAATAAAGAAATCTGAGAATATAAAGCACCACATTATAAAACTACTAGAGATTTGAGTCTATAAATTCCTATAAACTGAAGTGTAAAGAAAGTTTCTTCAATCAAGCAGGAATTGTTTGCACAACTTATTCCTACAATAATACACTGCATATGCTAATTGTAGTGCGATAATAACGGAACCCACACTAACAAAATACTAATAACACTAATAAATCAATATGTTGTATCTTAATCACCCAAAAAAAACAGCTTTCATCAATAGTAGTAATTTGATATTACTATCTCTTAACAAAAAAAAACATAAATTAAAAAGAGCATCACTTTCCAATTAATTAACTGCAGCTGGGTTTCAAAGATATAAATAACAAAGTTTTCATTAACCAAAACTTTCTTCTTCCATTTGCTTTGGTATTCAAACTTTGACTCTAACAACTTTAGCAAACTGGATAATTAATAACCAGCTTGCAAAAATTTAATTAACTATATCAATTAATTTTAGAAAATATAAATTGCACAAAATATAATAACTAAACCAATAAAAATAAACTATGCATTAAAATTTTGAAGTCATATAAAAAGCCACTAATTGACTCAATTCAAATAAATTTAAAAGTCAAGTAATAAAATTATAATTTTTAAAGACTAGATTATTAAATCCAAATGAGTGATAGTAAAAATAAATTTTATACATTTTTACCTTCAAAAAATATATTGCAGAGTGGAGGGGCGATGGGCTGCTGGGGCTTCAAGCTGTCGGAGGACTCGCGGAAGGGCGTTGGGATGCAGAGGCTTCAAGCTATCATGGGCTTGCGGAGGGGTGATGGGCTGCAGGCGCTTCACGCTATCGAATGGCTTGGAGAGGGGCAACGAGTTGTAGAGGCTTCAAGTTGTCGAAGAGGCGACGGGCTGCTTCGGGTTGTCGAAGGGGCGACGGCCGGGCTGCAGGGGCTTCATGCTTGCAAAGGTTTGGGAGTGTGAGGATGGGGAAATAGAGAAAAGGCACAGGGTTTGGGGAATGGGAGAGAAAGAGAGAGGGTTTGGGAGTTTGAGGATGGGGAAATAGGGAAAAGGCACAGGGTTTGGGGAATGGGAGAGAAAGAGAGAGAGAGGGAGAGAGATGGGTTACTCTGTGTTAGCAACTGAGGTTGCGTGCAATAGTGCACAAGATATTTGGCGGTAAGCAAAAAAAAAAAAAAAACCCGCCAAATCTATCCATTAACGACGGGAAAAAATATATAAAACACGACTAAAATAATATTGGTCGTTAAAGGTTCAGTTAATTTGTGGATAATTTCTATATGTATATTTTTAACGACCAAAATTAATTCCCTACGTTAAAATTTGGACGTTAAAAAGATTAATTCTTGTAGTGTATCCTATATCAATCTAGTGCTTATGACATTTGTTCAAACGCTATATATTGAATAGATTGAAACTATTAAGTCTCAAATATCTAATATTAAAAAAATGGTGTAGAAGCCCACTTAAAAGCAGATCCAACCCAATAAGTAGCCAGAAAATTTGGGCCGGGTCCATAGGCTTAATACACTAATGGGCACATGAGGGATATGATGGACCAATGCTTATCCCTTATTAAATTTAAATAATTATGAATATTAACTTAGATGAAAAGGGATTTTATAAATATACATCAAATGTAAAAAGATGTAAATATATACAGTATCACTGGTGTGTATATATATATATATATATATATATATATATATATATATATATATATATATATATATATATATATATATATATATATATATATATATGAATTGAGCTCCTGTACTTTTAAAAGTACCAAGTTATTGGTGATTATAAGTTTTAGCCGTTAGATGAAAATATTTGAGTTAGGATGATAGTAGGCCCCTTAGGTTTAGTGGGCGGTTGGTAAAATAACATGATTTAAGTGATGAAATTAGTTAATGGAATAGATCTAATAGTAAAAAATATACAAGCACCATAGTCCGCAGCCGGACTATATATATATATATATATATATATATATATATATATATATATATATATATATATATATATATATATATATATATATATAGGGTCCGGCTACTATACTCTTATGAGTAAAATCCTTTTGTACTCATAAGTTTTCATCCCTTGGATGAAGCAATGTGCGGTTAGGATTATAGTAGTCCCTACAATTTATACTATTTCCCCAACAACCTAGTAAACCATAAGGGGACCACTATCATCCTAAACGCACATTCCTTCATCCAAAGGTAAAAAAAAAATAAGTATAAATGAGTTTATACTATATATATATATATATATATATATATATATATATATATAATATCATAGATTTTGTAACACTTTATACCTCCTGCTAATAAAGTTTCTGTTTAATGTAACTAATGTAACGGGTTTTACTTAAGTCGTTAATTCGGAGGTGCGGATATTTTTCTGCGATAGAGCTCGGAAAACGGTGAACGGCAGTGCGATCGGATCCGGATTCCGATTTACGGAACTCCCGGAAAGGGGTAGAAAGTGATCGCAACCGCCAGGGAGTGCATCGAAATACGCGTAAGTGATTTGACACGTTTTCTGTGGAAAAAGAGGGATTTATCTTTAAAGAACTATTCCGAAGGATCTTATCTGAGGGATTAATTAATTAGGAAATTAATTAATTAGTTTTAAAATACCCGATGTGGTTTTTGCCGTACAAAAGATTTAATTGGTGACTTCTCCCGAAAGAAAGAAAAAGGCGAAACCCTAACCAAAAAAGAAAAGAAAAAAAAAAAAAGAAGAAAAAGAGAGAAGGCGAAACCCTAATCGGAAAGAAACGGTGGGAAAGGAGGAGAAGACGAAAGGACCTAGATCCTCCCAGCGAGCGTGACGAAGCCGGGAGCGTGATCGGATTACCGTCTCCGGCGATTAGACGTAAGCTAGATTTATGTTTGTGTACTTCGTTCGGTTTTAGGTTTGGATCGTTTTCACGGAGTCTTAGGAGGAGGAGCCGCTACCCTAGGGCATCACCGCCGCAGCCGGGATGCGCGCCGCGCGGGGACGGTGCCCGCACGGTCGCAACAAATGCCGCGCGGGACTAAGGTTCCGCGTGGCCGAGGCTAGGGTAAGCGCCACGCGGGGCCGGTGCCCGCGCGGCCGCGACAAGTGCCGCGCGGGCGGGGGGCCCGCGCGGCCAAGGCGCGCGCCGCGCGGGGCACATGCCCACGCGGCCACGGCAGGTGCCGCGGGGGCGGGCGCCCGCGCGGCGGCGGCAGCGCGCGCCGCGCGGGGCACATGCCCGCGCGGCCGCGGCTGCATGCCGCGCGGGCGGGCGCCCGCGTGGGGCTCATGCCTGCGTGGCCGCAGCTGCATCCCGCGCGGGCGGGTGCCCGCGCGGCGGCGGCAGCGCGCGCCGCGCGGGGCACATGCCCGCGCGGCCGCGGCGGCGGCAGCGCGCGCCGCGCGGGGCACATGCCCGCGCGGCCGCGGCTGCCTGCCGCGTGGGCGGGCGCCGCGCGGCGGCGGCAGCGCGCGCCGCGCGACGCTCATGCCGTGCGGCCGCGGCTGCGTGCCGCGCGGGCAGGTGCCGCGCGGCGACGGCAGCGCGCGCCGCGCGGGGCACATGCCAGCGCGGCCGCGGGCAGGTGCCTCGCGGCGGCGGCAGCGCGCGCCGCGCGGGGCACATGCCCGCGCGGCCGCGGCTGCATGCCGCGCGGCGGCGGCAGCAGCGCGCGCCGCGCGGGGCGCATGCCCGCGCTGCCGCGGCAGTAGTAGCAGCTTGGTGTGCCGCGCGGGGCTGGGGCCCGCGCGGTCGCACGGCCGCAACGCCGCAGGGAAGGGATGGTGGCCGCGTTGCTCGACGCACGCAGGCAACACCGCCAGGTCTTGTGGTCATTAGTGTTTTCGAGCTTTTAGTCTTGGTTTGCCTATTGTTATTTTCCGATCTGACCACGGCACTTTTGGGGACTACTTCTGGGTCCGGGCGTCGACGGAGAGCAAGGTTCGGTCTCCGGAACGCTGTTCTCGCACAATCGAGGTGGGTAGTTTTGGTTATTACCAGCGTGGTGTCATTCCCGAATATTCGTTTTGATAAAGTAGACATATTGGTGAATTGACTAACCCCATAGCATGTGAATCCCTTTTTTTATGTTAATCAAAGCGGCTGCGGTCGCAGGATCGATATACTTTTCTGACTAAAGCGGCTGAGGTCGCAAGGCTACTCTTACGCTCATATTGCTTACACGCACACCGGCAGTTTGGCCACTTCACAGGGTGTATTTTTCCGGAAAGATGGTAAGTCATTTACCCGTGTACCCCACAAGGGGAGGTTAGTGGGGACCCCTCAAGGAGAGGTGACTGCTACTTGGGCAGTGGAGGGGTTGGAGGCACCAAGAAGATGAGTACGGTATTGGGGTTGGGGCCCAAAACATTCTGGAAGCTGGGGTAGGTGCCCAGCGAGATTTCGACAGGGATTTAGCTACACATGAGAGAGGGAGGGGAAAAGTAAATGCTCCGGTGGTTCGGTGTGTTCTTTCTGTTTTCGCATTTACAAATATATCTTTCTACTTTATCAGTCACTGACAACCCACACTGTGACAGGTTCGAGTAGGGGTCGAGTTCGGGACGACGGTGAGGCATCGGTTAGAGGACCCTAGCCATGAGGGCTAGTAAACGATACATCATTTATTTACTTTCGATCATTTAATTACTGCGGTTAGTTAAACTGTGATACATTGACTGTGGATTCTTATGGATGTTGGATTGGTGATTTCCCATAAACTATTTGGTAAATGTTAGGATGTGTAATTGCGGCTGATTTCCAAATGCAAACCCGGTTTCAAAAGTGATTTTCAAAGCGGGTGCCGTGTGGGCACCGATTTTAAAACCCGTGGATTTATCCTTTCAAGTTAAAGGCCGCTCAAAGAATTTGCGAAAACGTTTTAGAAAACTGGGTGTCGAGTGGGCACCTATTTTCAAAACCCATGGGTTTATGCTATAGTCTTATAAGATAGCGGTGATGGTATGATTTGATATCTTCTCTCCTCTTTGATTGTCATGATTGGAATGGTTAAAGTATTTGACTTGTTGGGAACGCCGTGCATATACAAAGGAGGCTCCGCCCGTTTGGAGAGTGAATTTGTATATGTGGCGGGTCTGATACGCGCCGGAGGCATGGTTCATTTAAATGTTTTAGAAAAAAAAAATGGGTACGTTTTCCGCTCTGTTAGAACCTCCGGGGCGTGACAATATATATATATATATATATATATATATATATATATATATATATATATATATATATATATATATATATATATATATATATATATATATATATAACTAGACTACTATGCTATCAATAGCAAGTCATTGGTGCTATTAGGTTTTAGCCCTTGGATTAAGAGATGTGTGGTTAGGATGATAGAGGACCCTTAGAATTTAGTGGGTTGCAGTACAAGAAAATAGATCTTTTGTGGCCAATATTTTGTGGCGAATTAATGAACTCTATTATATTAACCTTTTTTGTGGCTATTTTCAACGTTTCCTCACTATTAATCTTAACTCAAATTTTCATATACATACCGTAGGAATTTAGTAATGAGCGCGGCTAATTCGATGCAGTATTTGCGGCCATCACTAGATTTTGGCCACAACAATAGTAAGAAATAATTGTGACAAATATTATCGCCACATATTTACTTTTCAATTCACCATTTGTCACCATCGATAACGTTAGGCCACTAAAATAATAATAATAATTAACTGTGGCGAATTTGTATGGCCACACATTTATTAAGATTTTCGTGGCTATTTTCAACTTGTCTTCACTATTAATCTTAATCAGAATTTTCGTATACCTACGGTAGGGGTGTTTTAATGATCGTCACTAAATCAATGCAGTATTTGCGGCCATCACTAGATTTTGGCCACAATAATAGTAAGAAATAATTGTGACAAATATTATCTCCACATATTTATTTTTCAATTCACCATTTGTCACCATCGATAACGTTGGGCCACTAAAATAATGCTAATTAACTGTGGCGAATTTGTATGGCCACACATTTATTAAGATTTTCGTGACTATTTTCAACTTGTCTTCACTATTAATCTTATTCAGAATTTTTGTATACCTACGGTAGGGGTGTTTTAATGATCGTCACTAAATCAATGCAGTATTTGCGGCCATCACTAGATTTTGGCCACAATAATAGTAAGAAATAATTGTGACAAATATTATCTCCACATATTTATTTTTCAATTCACCATTTGTCACCATCGATAACGTTGGGCCACTAAAATAATGCTAATTAACTGTGGCGAATTTGTATGGCCACACATTTATTAAGATTTTCGTGGCTATTTTCAACTTGTCTTCACTATTAATCTTATTCAGAATTTTCGTATACCTACGGTAGGGGTGTTTTAATGATCGTCACTAATTCGATGCACTATTTGCGGCCAACAATAAATTTTGGCCACAATAACAATAAGTAATTATTATGGCAAATTTTGTTGCCACACATTTATCTATTCAATTCACTATTGGTAACCGTCGATAAAATTTGGCCACTTAATGTAAGACTCGTGAAATTTAAATGCAAAAGAAACTTAAGTGTTTGTGTACCGGTGTGCAAATTGCACAGTTTTCGGGATACGGTCCCCTGACTTACAGATCCGAGTCTGATCTCGATAATCTGAAATCACCAGTGCTACCGTCTCGTCAAATTGATAAAAAATGGTGTAAACCAATTTTTGATCTGATGGTCGAATTTTCTCGAAATCAACGAAGAGTGAAGTGGGGCCCACAACTTAAGTTGTGAATAGTAACCCTGATTTAAACCCCCGGCCGGCCAACGTCGGCCGATCGACCGTCTGGGGTCCGAAGCTAATGGTCCAGGTAGTCGATTTTAACCGCTTCATCGTTCTGAGCGCAGTTGCGCCAACGAAATTTGTGTTTAACGAACCTAAAGCATCGTAAAGCGTGTCAAACTGTTTAAACTACAGTATTTTATGGATTTTAAAATTATAGGGGATCGAATGCGACAAACAAAAATCACTACCTGATAGGTTTCGTCGAGCTGGACATCATGGCGAAGTCCGCTTTTCCGTTTGGCGACTGAAATGCCTCGAAAAACGTAAAAAACTATGAAAAATATGAAAAATTGCATAGAGACCCCTATATTTTATGCTCTGAAATCCGTGCCACTTCATGGAGAAGAACCTTACTGCGAAACATAACTTCTAAGAAGGATTTGGCTCTAAATACAATAAGATGGAGGACTTATTTGTTGGGTTAAGATTAATTGGATCTAAATAGAAAAAAAAAAACCTAGATGGGGGTGAATAGGTGTAAACAGTAAACACTCAAAAATCTTTGCGATATAAAACCCAATGCGGAAAAATAAATAACACGCAGAGATTTTTACGTGAAAAACTCCGTCACAGGAGTAAAAAACCACGGGACCGATAACACGGCGAAATCCACTAGAATTAAAATACGTACAAGGTGATTTACCGTACACACTTACGACTCAACCTTTTCCATACGCTCCTAGTAGATCGTATCCGCTCGCTCCACGACGCGCCTCGAATCCACGATTTGCGCCCAACGTCGAATCCACGGCGTCCAACGTCGAATCCACGACGTCTGACCGAATCCACGGTCTTCACCCAGTAGCACGTCTCGAGTCCACGAACGTACCTCGCTCCGAATCCACGAGAGCGGTAGCACCTTGAATCTACAAGGCCACGCGAGTCCACGCGCCGATTTTGGGGTAAATCGTTGTTTTTTGGGTGGTGATGATCCGCCGAATACTTAGATTAGAAATAGATCGGAAATACCATCTAAGTATTCATTAATTTGATTCTACTCAAAATCTGAGTGAGAAAACCTAGAATCAAATTAATCAATATAGATGAAGAAAACATAAAATTAAATCTAGTATTTCTTTTCTTCTCTATATGTGGATCTTTTCCTCTTAGAACCGTAATTTTTGATCGTCTATTAATTTTGTACGGATTCTAATGGAATATTTTGGATTACCCTAAGAGATGAAATATAAGGTCTATTTATAGGTTAGAAACTTATGGAAGAAGATAAGAATCAAAAACTAACCATTTCTGAAGTTTTACAGGACGACAGTCCGGACTGGAGTTGGCGGTCCGGACTGTCTCAGCGAAACAGACAATTTCCAGAAAAGACGACATTCGGGGTCCGGACTGAAATCCACTGTCCGGACTGTTCATGCATTTCATGCAAATTCCACGTTCGGGGTCCGGACTGAAATTCCCAGGGTCCGGACTGGAATTATGCACGAACTAACCTATGTTCGGGGTCCGGACTGTAAAGCCCGATCCGGACTCTGAACATATGGAATGTCCAGTTTTTTATTTTTATGCAATAAAAAATCATCCAAGTGTTTCTACACTATAAGAAGTATTCGGATCATCAAAATTATTTAATTAAACGTACCTGATCCTTTTGAATTCTTCTTTCTTGAGATTGAGGTGTATGATCCAACTTTCTTCATCTTCAATCTTCAAGACTTAACCAATTTCACGAAATACGCCAACTTAAATTCCGTAACAATCTCCCCCTTTGGCGGTTTCGTGACAAAATACAAATCCACTCAAGAAAATTCAAAACGATATTTTTGTTGCTATCACCATACAACAAAAATTTATATTTGAGATCCAAATAAAAATAAATACATGAGATAAACTCCTAGAACAGACTCTAGACTTAGACATCTGTACTCTCTGCAAAAGAAATCATTCTTGACAAAAGAAATCGTTAGATACCTCAAGAATTTGAAGTTATTCAGAAACCACACACAGAGATGAAGTTTATACTCATTTATACTTACCATGACATTTATTCATTCAGATATGTAATTGGATCACAATTAAAATTCAACATATCTTCTAAGCAATAAAAACCAAATGTCACAAAGTAGTTAGTCAACATCAACTTGTTAGTAATATTACATGCCCAAATAGTTAGTCAAATAGTTAGTCGAGGCATGCATCGAAACAATAAAAACCAAAGTTGAAATTATACTTACCTTCAAGTTGAGGTTATACTCACCTTCAAAGTTTCAAGTTTCTCACAACCTCAAGCATTGTAAAGTGACATTGTATTGTATCATTGTTTATACTTTTCTCCCCCTTTTTGTCACTAAAGTTAGCCAAAATTACAAAAGAAGGAAGAGTTAAAAGTCCAAGAACCAAAAGTTTGAGAACTAAAAAAAAACTTAAAAATTAAACCTGCAAAAGAAAAGATTAGCCATGAGATCAAGCTAAATCCGAACTGTCTGAGCTGGTATGATCCAGCTTGTTCAAAATTCCTTTCAGTATTCGTGATATTTTGGAACATTTCTTTCTCATTTGTTGTTGTTCAGCGGCAATTTGCTGGAGATCTGTCGCCAATCTCTCTTGGTCAGCAAATAGTCTTCTTTGTTCCTGATGAACGGAGGCCAATACGGTAGCTTCTGGAGTGTTTCTCCTTGAAGTCGATGGACGAGGTGGAGAAGCAGATGATGCATGCTGGCCTTCATCCCATGGGGATTCTCTAGGTACTGAGTGTGCTCTAGAGAAGGATTCAGTGATTTGAATTCCACTTCCCTTGACGTTTTCCCGTCTAGTATAATGTTTGGACGTTGACGTAGACTTTTTGAGCTTTTTGTTCTTGAAATACAATCTGTCTTCCTTATCAGCATTTTTCTGTGCTTGTCTTCCAATTTCTTCCCAATCTTCTTCATCAGCAGTATCCGGAGCCTTTGTTTTAGAAGTTTCAGCAGGGGCTTTCCCTTTTGAGGCAGTAGGTATAGTGGCCTCTACTAAGAGATCATCCCAATCGATCGATTCCGTCTCAGATTCCGTCTCGGAATCATCCTTAGTTTTCTTCGCCTTCTTAGCCCTCTTAGGCTTGTTTGTTGTTTTAGCATGTACCATCGCTACTAGAAGAAAGATTATCCAAGTGAAAATCATTGTGGCGAGTGCTAGTGGAAAAACAGATCCTGCAAACAACAACTCAAGAACACGACAAAAATTATTTATTTCCAAAAATTTGAAAAAATGTACCTAAACAATCATTATCATGTAGAGAGAATGCGAATCAAATTAGTTTTGCAAAAAGAATTTTAAAAATAGATCAATTCCATGATTTTCAAAAATTCCTATTATATGCCCTAAAACCGAAATTTTAGAAATCAAAGCCTAAAAATCCGTTAATCAAGAGAAAACCTAGCATATAATCAAAACTAATCTACCCAGAGTTCTTATTTCAAAAGAAGTTTGATCAAAAACCAATCACAAACGACAAAGATATGTGATTTTCATCACGTTTTGAGAGAAATATAGTAAACCTGTGAAAAACCGAGTTTTGATCAAGAAAACTCACTTGGAACCGAAGAATCTGAGTTGGAAAGACTCTAAAAAGCTTGATGATCTAGAGAGAGAAGCTCTGGAGACTCTTGAACAAAAGATTGTAGTAAAAGAAATCAAATCCCTTTTGTTCTAAATAAAAACCTAGCCGCGGTCCGGACTGCCTGAAGAATCCAGTCAGGATCGGCTAAACGCAGGATTTCCTGCGTTCGGGGTCCGGATCGGTTCATCCAGTCCGGACCGGCTCCAAACTTTTTCATCAAAAAAATTCAGAAAAATTCAAGAAAATTCAGAAAAAGATTGTAAGCACTTTTGTGTATCAACTTTAAATAAAAATCATCGTTTCATAATAAAAGAAATAGATTATGCAAAATATATCAATAATATCCAAAAATTGAAACGAAAATTTATAAAAATTAAATTCCTTAAAATTGAACAACTTCAATCACATCTAACATGATCTTATGCGTAATGCCTTTATCAAATCATCAATTTGGTAAAGAAAATGAAATACCAAGATCAATAGATGTCTGAAATCCCAGATAAGTTAGATAATATATCTAGTCAATTTATTGTAAGGAGTGGCTCTATGAGCATCTTTCAATAAAAATCCCACCTTATACCAACCTTGGAATTTGGCAGAGTCAAGTATTCCAAAAAGCATTTCATCTAGACAACTTGAAAAACCATGCTTGGTATACATGTGGTAGCTGCACACAGTACTCGGACGACCGAGGTGGTAGCTCTTTCCTCCATGTGGTGGTAGTTTTCACACTCCTCATTGGGATGTAACTCTTTCCACATCTTTTGAGCATCACAATTTGTATTAACTCCCCCTCAATTGGCTATCAATTATATAATATATATAAGGTATTCAACCAAAAATTGATCTCGATTTCATACTCGACTCAATCGTCAAATAAGATAACAACTATACCAAGAGATCATTTGAGAGAGAAATTGACTTTGATCAAAACAAAGATGACTTAATTGACATAAATGATCATCGCAACAAATGAATTATTATGATATCCAATGCATAATAAATTTCTAATTCTACGAAAGGATGCGATTAAAGTCAATATAACTAATGCTCAATTAATGTCCTATGTACAAGCATACATATATGAACAAAAACATAGAACAAAACCTAACCTAAGCAAAAGTTTCAAAAAGAGGTTATTTCAAGGAAAGCATTCCAATTGCTTTACGCAAATGAATAAAACGTTTTTGATCCAAAGGTTTTGTTAAAATGTCAGCTAATTGATCCTCAGTTGAAATGTAGGAAAGTTGAAGAATGTTTGATTCAACTAGCTCTCTTAGAAAATGATATCTAAGTTCAATGTGTTTTGTTCTTGAGTGCAACACAGGGTTTTTGGAAATATTTATAGCACTGGTGTTGTCACACAAAATTGTTACCGAAGTTGCTGAAATTCGGAAGTCGCTCAACACGCTTTTCATCCAAATGAGTTGAGTTGAACAACTACCCGCTGAGATATATTCCGCTTCGGCAGTCGAGAGTGCAATGCAGTTCTGTTTTTTACTATGCCATGCAACAAGACAATGGCCAAGATAAAAACATGCACCACTCGTACTTTTCCGATCATCCACTGATACTGCCCAATCGGCATCTGAATATCCTACAATGTCAAGACTTGTTCCCATAGGATACCAAATTCTGAAATTTACAGTTCCTTTGACGTACCGGATGATCCGTTTCACCGCTTTCAGGTGATCCTCCTTTGGTGCTGACTGATATCTCGCGCAGATCCCAACACTAAAGGATATATCCGGGCGACTAGCCGTGAGATAGAGTAGACTTCCAATCATGCTGCGATAAAGGTTCTCATCTACACTTTCACTAAGAGATTCACTTCCTAATCCCTTATTGCTAGTTCCCATAGGAGTCGGAAAATCTTTAGATTCTTCTAATCCGAATTTCTTCACCAACTCCTTTGCGTACTTGGATTGACACAGATGAATGCCTTCTTCATTTTGTTTTACTTGCAATCCAAGAAAATATGTCAGTTCGCCCATCATGGACATCTCGAATTCGCTTTTCATGGTTTCTGCGAATTTAGAAGCATCATTATCCTTTGTTGCTCCAAATACAATGTCATCGACATAGATTTGTGCAACAATGAAGTTATCCTGATAATGCTTCACAAAGAGAGTCCGGTCTGCTCCCCCTCGAGTATAGCCCTTTTCCAATAGGTGCTTTGTCAACCTTTCGTACCATGCTCGCGGTGCTTATTTTAGACTGTAAAGAGCATTTTTCAAACGAAAAACATGGTTAGGTTGTTTATGGTCTTCAAAACCTTTCGGTTGAGCCACATAAACTTCCTCGTTTAAAAACCCATTTAAAAACGCGCTCTTAACGTCCATTTGAAAGAGTTTTATTTTAAAGTGACAAGCAATAGCGAATAAGATACGAATGGATTCGAGTCTAGCTACCGGGGCGAACGTCTCATCAAAGTCTATTCCTTCAACTTGTTAATAGCCCTGAGCAACTAAGCGTGCTTTATTCCTGACGATGGTACCATCTTCATTTTTCTTATTCTTTAAAATCCATTTAGTACCAATCACATTGTGTTGCTTCGGGGGCTTCGTTAATTCCCAGACTTTGTTTCGTTCAATGTTCTTTGGTTCTATCATGGAGACGTAGCATGCGACTCCACAAACCAACTGTCTTCGAGTCCTGACTCCTTCTTGTGGGTCTCCAATAATGTTTGATTCCAGATGATCCTTGGATATGCGTAGCGTTTGAGGTAACGGAGTCCTCGGGGAGACATGTGATGATTCCTTCACATCAGATAAACTAGAAGAACCATTAGATGCATCATTAATATTAGAAGAATTATTATGAGAAGATGCATTTACAGGAGTATCATCATCAAGAGACATATCAGGGGTAGATTTGTCAGAGGAAAAGTGAAAAGCTTCATCTACTTTAACATTTATAGATTCTACCATTGTCTTAGATTCCAAGTTAAATACCCGATATGCTCTACTGTTTGTAGAATAACCCATAAAAATTCCTTCGTCACTTCGAGGGTCAAATTTTCAAGATTTTTGTGATCACGCAAAATATAACACCGACTCCCAAAGATACGAAAATATTTAATATTTGGTTTTCTACAGAACCATAGTTCATATGGTGTATTTAAAGTTTCCGGGCGCAAATAAACTCGATTAATAAGATAGACAGCGGTGTTCACAGCTTCAGCCCAAAAATATAACGGTAAATTACGGCTATGAAGCATCACACGCGCCATCTCTTGAACAACCCTGTTTTCGCGCTCGACTACACCATTCTGTTGAGGTGTATAGGGTGCTGAGAATTCATGTTTTATGCCATTGGAAGTGCAAAAGTCATTTAATTTAGAATTTATGAATTCTCCACCTCTATCACTTCTAACACGAATGATCTTTTCATTCTTTTCAATCATGATACGATGGCAAATCTCATGAAAAGAATCAAAAGTATTAGCTTTCTCTTTTAAAAATGCTACCCATGAATATCTAGAGAAGTCATCAACCAAAAGAAAAATATACCATTTACCTCCCAAAGATGGTTGACGAGTCGGCCCCATAAGGTCCATATGCAATAATTCTAAGGGCCGATTGGTACCAACGTGGTTCAAGTTCTTGTGTGCAGTCCTTGACTGTTTTCCCTTTTGACAACCTCCACACACAATGTTGTTTTTAAATGAAAGTTTAGGAACCCCCTTAACCACGTCTTTATTTGAAATTCTAGATAGTTCCTTAAAATTTATGTGACCTAGTCTTTCATGCCAAAGAGTTTCATTATCCAAAGAAACTAGGTTACATTTTTCAGAAAATTTATTTGGAACTATGTAGCAGTTATTTTCAGATCTAACCCCTTTCAAAAAGAGTAATTGGTCCTTATCAGTCACAATACATTTTAACGAAGCGAAATTAACTGAGAACCCATTATCACATAATTGACTTATACTAATGAGGTTAGTCTTTAGGCCTTCAACAAATAAAATATTGTTTAGAACCGGGCCATCTGGAATAGCGATAGTTCCTTTTCCAATAATTTTGGAAGAACGACCGTCTCCAAAAACTACATTTCCTCCGGAGAGTTTTTCAAAAGATTGTAAACAGTTTTTGTCACCGGTCATATGACGGGAACACCCGCTATCCAGATACCAAGACGAGTTGTCATAAGCATGTAAGGAAGTATGAACAACAAGACAAGGGAAGATTTCACCTTTGCGCACCCAAACCTTTTTGGATTGCGTCGGCAATGTTCTTGAAGTTATTCTCCTTGGTGAAAGCGTCTTGTTTGATTCATTGCTTGACATCGTCTTGCGAGGTGAACTACCAAGGCTCTTTTCATTTGAAAAGTTTTTCTTTGAATTCCGGGGAATCACCTTTTTAGTAGTTGTTGCAGGAGGCGCTTGAGTTGAACGTTTCGCTCCCATCTTGCAATTTCTCCTTATGTGCCCTATAAAACCACAACGAAAATAAACATACCTTAGTGCTTGACGATCCCGAAGAGGGTGAAGTAGGCTTGTTGTCGTTGTTTGTCGTAAATTCCGGTGTCGGAGGAGGAGATACCGACTGAGGCACAAACACTATCCCACTCGAACTAGAACTGTCTCCAGTTCGAGTGTACCCGAGGCCGAACCGATTTGTTTGACCAAGACCAAGCATTTTATCCAACTTACTCCTTCCAGGAAAAAATTGCTTTAAATCATCCTTGAGTTGGAAAATGGTCTTCGTCATTTCCATTTTTTCCTGTCGAACCTCGCCGTAGAGCTTCAAGAAGTAATTTGCTTTATTCACCATATCTATATAATTCTTCTCGAAATGCTCATTGGACTCTTGAAGTGTCACGCCCCGGGGTCGAAACTGCGACCCGGGCTCGCCAACAGATCCGCCACCTATGCCAAACCCGCATAGGCGAAGCGTCCTACCTGCAAAAAGAGCTACAGCTAACAGATATCAGAGCTAAAAGATAAAATTGCTATAGAAATAAAATCAACCACTGTACAACTGAAGATAAAACAACAAGGTCCATCTCCCAAAAATGATAATCATACAATAACCTCGAGAACAAAACTCATAGCTCAACAGGGAGATATCTCAAATACAACATCAGTGTACCAGCTCTCAATACATCAATCCTCACTACAACAGTCTCTCAAAGAGGAAATAAATACTAATCTACCGACTATGCTGAAGATCTCCTCAAAAGGGGGGGGGGGGGGTGTACCGCTACCCTCCAATGGGTCAGGATCTAGCTCGCTACTCCCTCACCGCGAACAGCAACCGCAGAAACGGCAACACCCGCCAAGACTCTGCAAAACAAGGGAGAGAAAGGACAAAAGGGGAAAAACCCCCAACGGGCGTGAGAACTACGCAAAAATGGAGTTCTCAGTGGGTATCGCCACTAGGCCCGACGATGTGCCCACCAAGACCACTAGAGGCAAAAGATAACTAATGCAGTAAGACTTAAAGAAGAAGCAGATGACACTCTACAGCTACCATGCCTCTATCTGAATGCTCAAATGGGGAAACTCTGATAAATATATGCAACACTCGCACACGAGGTGCTCAATCGACCCAATCGAGCTGACTGCCACATCGGGTCCAGTCAAACCTGCGCCCACCTACAACCACCTCCCGCTGACGGGCAGGAATTACGTAGGGCGTCCAAACGGACTAACTCGCTATTGAGTAGTGGCCCATGCAGGCTATAGTCATAATCCATGCTCTCTCTCTCAGAACGGATAGACTCAAGATGCTCAACCTCTCACACAAAGGTCAAAGAACTCGCAACGACCACGGGACCACCGTCAAACCCCGAACGGTTCCCAACAACACTAGTACTGGTCTAAACACAACTGAAAGTATGCATCAGTGTCTAGAAGCCTGCCTAAATAACCCAATCCGACCACCTGTAGACACTGGTACTGCCTGCTCTGCCTGCCGCAACGGGTATGCCAGCTGATGCATAACACCGAAGCAAAGGAGTCTCAAGGACTCAAAGTCTGTCTGGCTCTGCCTGCCGCAACGGGTATGCCAGCTGAGGCATAACACCGAAGCAAAGGAGTCTCAAGGACTCAAAGTCTGTCTGGCTCTGCCTGCCGCAACGGGTATGCCAGCTGATGCATAACACCGAAGCAAAGGAGTCTCAAGGACTCAAAGTCTGTCTGGCTCTGCCTGCCGCAACGGGTATGCCAGCTGATGTATAACACCGAAGCAAAGGAGTCTCAAGGACTCAAAGTCTGTCTGGCTCTGCCTGCCGCAACGGGTATGCCAGCTGATGCATAACACCGAAGCAAAGGAGTCTCAAGGACTCAAAGTCTGTCCTGACGCACACTCCGGAGTGGTACTCGAGGGGAGCGACCCACACGAGTAAAGTAAGTAGCCGAAAGTAATATGATGTAGCAGGCTGGATCATGACTCTGATCAAAGTGGAAAAATCGTCCACTAAAGGGAAAACCGATCCCTACACGGATACAACAGTAAATGATAAGTGGAAACTCCATCCACTAGAGGAAAGTCTAATACCCAATCTGATACATCAATAAATATCCGGTCAACCGCCCAATATCCGCGGTTGCCGCAATACCCTGCCGTCCATAACCAAAGTACTATAACCGACCTCGGTCAACCGCCCAAAGTCCGCGGTCACCGCCAAACCCTGCCAGCCGCAATCTAGCACAACCCGTCCCTGTCACCAATGTCCCTGCTACACTACCCCAGACCCCTGCTCGCACCCGAGCAACACAGACCGCCTGACTAACAAGAAGGAGAAAGGAATAACATGGTTTCTCCTAAGTCAAGTTCCAATATGTAGTGCAGCAGTAAAAGATGGCCTAACTATATGTCCATACACATATGTCCATACAAGCATGCATTTGTCCTCAAAGCAAAATAAAGAAAGATAAACCTCATGCCGAAATTATCAATGACCATACCTGTCCCTAATCCTCAATCCAAACGGCTCCTCAGAGTAGAACCTGCACATAACTACATAATCCTATCCCAATACATAAACCAGCCTCATAGAAGGTTATGTGCTAATATGGCATGATAATTAATCATATATGGTAACCTTGCCTTAGTTGGGCTTCCACTAATCACCAACATGAATATTTGATTATACCATTGTCATACTATGAGAAATTCACTTGCAATTTCTATAGAATCCTCACTATTAAACTTACGATCAATTCCAGCTATTGTACCATACACCTGCATGCAATGCTAACATATAACAATATAGAGAACCGTCCACGGTTCCGGGAATAAGGCACCCACCTGAAAAGCTGACTGTCCAAAGCCCAACAGCTGAAAACACCAGTAACTTCTAATCCCTTGCTCCAATAAGTTCAGCACACCGTAACTCTCCTGGCACAACACAAAGTCCACTATTACACATACATTCCAAAATCTGCTCTCACACACACATACAACAACAGTCCCAAAAATGCTTAATTTTCACCTGCAGCAAGAGCCCAGAAAATTCCCAGAAAAATATCACCACGATCCTCGCGTCGCTAGCTTCGCAACGGTAGCTTGTACGTCCAAATCTGAGTTCGGTAAGCCAAGATATAAATTCGACAAGGTGGTACACTCACAAGATTTCAGCACAAAAAGACTGTAGCACTGTACACAGAGAAACAGTGATTTTCACCTCTGATGAAATCTCAGAAAAATCCAAGAAAAATACGAACGCATTCCTTGCGATCTGAAGATGAAAAAGTTGTATAAGCTCGTTTCCGTCTGACGCTCGTGCGCAAAGATATGGCCAAAACACCTCGATACTGTCCCACAAGGCCAAACAGAAAATGGGTCACAGTGTTGCCTCGGGATCCGTGCCAAAAACTGCAATGGGAAAGCACGATCAAAATGAAAGATGAAGCCCTACCTCTTAGGAGTCCGTCGGCGCAAGAATCACAGAAAAGGATCTCGCGGGTAGCCCAGGGGAGTCAAAACACTGCCGCTGCGACGAAGAAGAACACAGGAATGCAACGTCGCGCCGCGCCGTAAAATCCAGAACCTCGGGATGCGTGCTCCTAAAATCGTAGAACTTGGCAGGAAGATCAAGAATTAAGAGATGAACAAGTCTTCTTCAAGGTGCTCGGGTCAGGATGGTGTGTGGGCTGAGAGAAAAGAGCCACAAGAGAGGGCTCGGGCTGCCTATTTATAGGCTGAGGACACCAATTGGAAAATTCCCATTGTGTCCTAACTTTCGGGCGCCGAAACTTTTCGGGCGCATACAGTGCGCCGATCCGGCCAGTCCATCAGCGCCCGAATCCACCACGGCGCGCCACGTCACCCGAAACAGCAAACAGCAAAACCAGCAACCCACGCTGCGCCACGTGGCCCGAGTCCACAGTGCGGGTGGTTGGCGGCCAGCCACCACGAGCTGACCACGTTGGCACTCCCACGCACGGTCCCCCCGCGTCAAGCCCTCGGGAACCGCTGCCCAACTGCTGCCAGCCTGCCACCTGCTGCGTACGGGCCACCTGCCCCGGTCACCTGCTCCGCTCCATCGTGGACGCGCGCACGACGCCCGCACCAATAACAAGCTGCCACGGTCCACCCGGTTCACCGTGCACCCGGGCCCAAATCCGTGGACGCGCCTGCTGCGCGGCCAACAGGAACGCGCCACGTGGCGACCGCTCCCGTGCGCACGCCCTTCGCGGTGGACCGCGCACATGCCCGCGCCTTCCGCCGCCTTCCGCCGCGGCCCGCCGCTGACGGCCGCCGCCGGGCGATCGCGGAACACTGTTCCGGCGAAGTCTCGATGACAGTAAAATTGTACTGTACGCAGCTCCGAAAAATATAAGTAATCAGGCCCATCTTTGACCCGTTTTTCGCGCGCTGATTCCAAATCGCTGTAAATTTTGCCAAATTCCAATCCTATAATTGCGGAGGCTCCCGAAAAGGTATTTTAATCCGAATTCGCGCCGAGCCTAAATTTGATATCCACTCTGCGCGAACTCTTCTAAACATCCGACGGGTCCCACGATTACCCACGTGAGTGATCAATTTAAGCCCCGAGGTCCATCTCGTGCGTCACAAATTGTCGCGGAGGAACACGCCGACATGCCACGTAGGCTTCCAGAAGCTGTTGGTCACACTGTAGAAGCCTGCAAAGATCCGGGTTACCCCACTCTCCCCACTAAAGAAGTTTCGTCCCCTCGGAAACTAGAGCAACTCCCAAGGAGTCTCAGACTACACCAGGGGTCAATATTTCCAACACCGCCTGTCATCCAGCTCCCACTGTCACCTATCAATCCCCGTGATTACTCCTCCGCTAAACACAACAGCACCAAACCCAGTACGGCATAGCCCGACACTTGCGCCAATTCCCCTCACCTCACGAAGTCGGAATTCGCCAACGGGCGTCCCTCGTACTCCAAACTCTCACAGACCCCAAACCGGAACGAGTCAATCACGGGCTGCAGGGGTCCAAAACATAAACACTCTTGAGCTGAGACGCAGAAATAAACACCTCCACACTCCAACAAGAAGACTGGGGGAAAGGACTACCCATGAACAGCCTGCGTAACACGCTTCTAAAATCCACTCCCACGAGCCAGTCAACCAAAGCGACCCGAATCACATCCACACAAACACCTGCACAGAAAAGGGGCCCAAACAGCAGGGGTTCACACTCGGTCGCCCTCAACACTTAACCGCCTACGTGGATTGCTCAGCGGCAGCCTCTCGTCAAAAGGGATTCCTCTGGGACAAACCTCAAACTCTGTATACCAGAAAGGCCCCACACAGTGCCAGCTATGGAACCGGTCAAACTCGTCTCCCAAATAGCTCTTCTGCTCTCAGGCATCCGCCACAAGTGGCTCTGTCGGGGTGTACTGGATGCTCACCAAAATCCAATGGTGGCTCTACAGCCACTACGGGAGGTATCACTATAACTCACAAATCCATCTCCCACCACTGACTAGGTTAGAATCGGCGCTGATCCCAATCTCCATCACCCGGTCACCAAGCTCTGCTGGCACTATCCGGTCCAAAAACTCCCTCACCCCAACAATGACCGTCGATCTCGGCCAGTCTAAATAGCAGCTCACTTTGGCCGAATTTCCACCGCCGCCCCTTCGGCTAGAAGAAGTACTCCAGGAAGATATGCTCTCGAAGCTAACAACTTGCACCACAACGAATCTGGCCAAAAAGCTTCTTCCCCACAGACCTGTACAACATATACAAATGCTGAACAAGCTCTAATCACTAAGGAGGGGGGTTATCTAAAACCAAAATTTCCAGTGCAGAGGATGCCGCTATCAAAACCGTTCAAGGCAACTGAAACACAGGAATTCCTCAATCTAGAGGCAACCGGGCATTAGTCAATCCATTGGCTCACTGTACTCGTAATGCCCCTACTGTGTCCTGAACACCATCTAGACACTGCCCTCAGCTGAAATTCCAAATTGGCGCAGGCATCACACACTAACTGCGGAATATAGCTCCTTCAAAAGGTTCTAAATAATACCTGGAACCTGCCTGGACTCCAATCCCAAAGGGCTCTCACCGCGTGTATCAACGACGTGGCACTAGGTCAAACAGACCCTGCTATCCAACAGATCCTGCACGGTGCGATTCAACTCTCCCAGCTCTACAGATAATCCAAGTGGTGCTATTGAGGTGGCGCGGTTTCCAGAACCACGTCAACCGCAATCAAAATCTCCCTAACAGCGCGGCATAATCATCAACTCGAGTGGACTCACACTCGGGATTTCGCGGGCAATAGAAATATCCTTTGATCCCGGCGCCACCATAAGCTCCTTTCAACACAGTCGCTTAACCCCTGTGTGCTCGAACAATCTCCCCATAACAAGCCTCCTTGCCTGCCTCGGCAAAGTCACAATCAGCACCCTCCCTGCACTAACCCTCCAGTGGTGCCGTGCCAACCAATCCCAAGCACTGGGTCAAAACATCGAACTGCCACCCATATCAAAAGGTTTGCGGTATAAATCATGGTCTCAACGACACTGAGACATAATCACAAGCCCCTTCACATGCACAACCCCGATGGTATCCTGTACCTCTAGTGCACGTGGTAATAACTCTACCTCTAGTCCCCTGCCGGGAAAGCAAAGTGCACTACTCCGACTGCTGTGATGAAATCACACCTGCAACAACCCGATCACTGCCGTGGGGCCCTCCAACCAGGCGGCACAAACTCATCCACACGGTGCAAGCGGTTGTCGCTTAGTCCATCAGAAAAATATCCAATCAATCACAATGGAGCACGACCTCTGTCTTGCTCACGCTGAGGAAACAGATACGACCTCCGCAGACAACAAAACCACGCTACCGTTGCGCTACTCTGATATAGACATGATACTGCCATCGGGGTCCACCCGATCCCCAACATCTCAGAAATCCATCATTGCAACGTCATAAGACCAAAACCCACCAAATCCATGCATTCCCTATACACTTATCCTTACTAAGCTCACCCCTCAATCCCATATATACATTCAAAATATGCAAGTTATAAATCACAAAGGGTAGAATTCCCTTGGGTAAGCTTTACATTAACCATCCATAAGGATATCCACCACCCAGGAAAGCAAAACGAAAAATGCCTCCAAAGGTCCAAGCTTAATCTTACGTGTGGGGGGGTTCATCCGCCAAAATCTGGCTCACTTAATCTACAACATGCCCTACAGATCCTCTGCTGTCAACCATCACAAATTACCTCAGTGCCTAGGCACTAAACATGGGAAAGGAGGGGGCCACCACTCTATTGGCACTACAGAAATCCCTGCCGCTGAGGATACTACATCCTGGTGGTCTCAGAGCGCAAAAGTATCTGTGGGCTTGCCAAATGCTCTGACAACTGCGTCACCAAACTAGCTGCTCACTCCGCCGCTGATGATGCCTCTGACAATCCTGTCATCTGGGTCCGGAGTTCTTGACCTCAATCTAGGTATCCGGCCCAAAACCAACCGTAAAGCTCACTGCCATGTCAGGATGCACAAGGGTCCCAAACCAGCGTCGGGGAGACACCGCTCGCCACGACGAAACCACAAATCAGCACACAATCAACGCGCGACCCAATCCAGCGAAAGTATAGAGCATGTCACCCATTCCACAGCGTTATGTTGTCTGCAGCCAACATAACTATTAGGAGAATAAACATGCCAATCCACTCATCCCGTCCCTCGGGAGAGGTGTAAAACTCAAAGACTACTCGCTACAAATCACGACTCTCACGAAGTCATCCTAGGGTCCAACACAAAGCCTAGGGTTTCTAAGTCCACCATGACCTACAACCTAGGCTATGATACCACCTAATCTGTCACGCCCCAAGGGTCGAAACTGCGACCCGGGCTCGCCAACAGATCCGCCACCTATGCCAAACCCCGCATAGGCGAAGTGTCCTACCTGCAAAAGAGCTACAGCTAACAGATATCAGAGCTAAAGCTAAAATTGCTTATAGAAATAAAATCAACCACTGTACAACTGAAGATCTAACACAACAAGGTCCATCTCCCAAAAATGATAATCATACATAACCTCGAGAACAAAATTCATAGCTCAACAGGGAGATATCTAAAATACCACATCAGTGTACAGCTCTCAATACATCAATCCTCACTACAACAGTCTCTCAAAGAGGAAATAAATACTAATCTACCGACTATGCTGAAGATCTCCTCAAAAGGGGGTGGGGGGGGGTGTACCGCTACCCTCAATGGGTCAGGATCTAGCTCGCTACTCATCACCGCGAACAGCAACCGCAGAAACGGCAACACCCGCCAAGACTGCAAAACAAGGAGAGAAAGGACAAAAAGGGGAAAAACCCCCAAACGGGCGTGAGAACTACGCAAAAAAGGGAGTTCTCAGTGGGTATCGCCACTAGGCCCGACGATCTGCCCACCAAGACCACTAGAGGGCAAAAGAAACTAATGCAGTAAGACTAAAGAAGAAGCAGATGACACTCTAACAGCTACCATGCCTCTATCTGAATGCTCAAATGGGGAAACTCTGATAAATATATGCAAACACTCGCACACGAGGTGCTCAATCGACCCAATCGAGCTGATGCCCACATCGGGTCCAGTTTCAAAACCTGCGCCCACCTACAACCACCTCCCGCTGACGGGCAGGAATTACGTATAGGGCGTCCAAACGGATAACTCGCTATTGAGTAGTGGCCCATGCAGGCTATAGTCATAATCCATGCTCTCTCCTCTCAGAAAGGATAGACTCAAGATGCTCAACCTCTCACACAAAGGTCAAAGAACTCGCAACGACCACGGGACCACCGTCAAACCCCGAACGGTTCCCAACAACACTAGTACTGGTCTAAACACACAACTGAAAGTATGCATCAGTGTCTAGAAGCCTGCCTAAATAACCCATCGACCACCTGTAGACACTGGTATGCCTGCTCTGCCTGCCGCACGGGTTATGCCAGCTGATGCATAACACCGAAGCAAAGGAGTCTCAAGGACTCAAAGTCTGTACTGGCTCTGCCTGCCGCAAACGGGTATGCCAGCTGATGCATAACACGAAAGCAAAGGAGTCTCAAGGACTCAAAGTCTGTCTGGCTCTGCCAGCCGCAACGGGTATGCCAGCTGATGCATAACACGAAGCAAAGAAGTCAAGGACTCAAAGTCTGTCTGGCTCTGCCTGCCGCAAAGGGTATGCCACAGTGATGAATAAAACCGAAGCAACAGAGTCTCAAGGGACTCAAAGTCTGTCTGGCTCGCCTGCCGCAATGGGTATGCCAGCTGATGCATAACACCGAAGCAAAGGAGTCTAAATGACTCAAAGTCTGTCTGGGCTCTGCCTAGCCGCAACGGGTATGCCGCTGATGCATAACACCGAAGCAAAGAGTCTCAAGGACTCAAAGATCTGTCTGACG
>CM055079.1:11754926-11894615 GCA_029204045.2 Tillandsia leiboldiana
TCCTCAAGCCAAAACGGCTCCTCAGAGTAGAACCTGCACATAACTACATAATCTATCCCATACATAAAAGCCTCATAGAAGGTTATGTGCTAATATGCCTGATAATTCCTCATCTATGGTAACCTTGCCTTAAGTGGGCTTCCACTAATCACCAACATGAATATTGATTAACCATTGTCATACTATGAGGAAATTCACTTGCAATTTCTCTAGAATCAACTATTTAAACTTACCGATCAATTCCAGCTATGTACCATACACCTGCATGCAATGCGAAACATATAACAATATTAGAGAACCGTCAACCGTTCCGGGATAAGGCACCCACCTGAAAAGCTGACTGTCAAAGCCCAACAGCTGAAAACACCAGATAACTCTAATCCCTTGCCCAATAAGTTCAGCACACCGTAACTCTCCTGGCACAACACAGTCCACTATACACATACATTCCAAAATATTGCTCTCACACACACATACAACAACAGTCCCAAAATGCTTAATTTTCACCTGCAACAAGAGCCCAGAAAATTCCCAGAAAAATATCACCGCGATCCTCGCGTCGCTAGCTTCGCAACGGTAGCTTGCACGCCCAAATCTGAGTTCGGTAAGCCAAGATATAAATTCGACAAGGTGGTACAACTCACAAGATTTCAGCACAAAAGAACTGTAGCACTGTACACAGAGAAACAGTGATTTCACCTCTGATGAAATCTCAGAAAAAAATCAAGAAAAATACGAACGCGTTCCTTGCGATGAAGATGAAAAAGTTGTATAAGCTCGTTTCCGTCTGACGCTCGTGCGCAAAGATATGGCCAAAACACCTCGATGCTGTCCCACAAAGCCAAACAGAAAATGGGTCACAGTGTTGCCTGGGATCCGTGCCAAAAACTTGCAATGGGAAAGCCGATCAATACGAAGATGAAGCCCTACCTCTTAGGAGTCGTCGGCGCAAGAACACAGAAAAAGGATCTCGGGGTAGCCCAGGGGAGTCAAACACTGCCGCTGCGACGAAGAAGAACACAGGAATGCAACGTCGCGCCGCGCCGTAAAATCAGAACCTCGATGCGTGCTCCTAAATCGTTAGACTGGAGGAGAGATCAAGATTAAGAGATGAACAAGTCTTCTTCAAGGTGCTCGGGCAGAGGGTGTGTGGGCTGAGAAAAAGAGCCAAAGAGAGGGCTCGGGCTGCCTATTATAGGCTGAGGAAACAATTGGAAAAATTCCCATTGTGTCCCAACTTTCGGGCGCCGAAATTTTCGGGCGCACACAGTGCGCCCGATTCCGGACCGTTCCATCAGCGCCGAATCCACCACGGCGCGCCACGTCACCCGGAAACAGCAAACAGCAAAACCAGCCAACCCACGCGCGCCACGTGGGCCAGTCCCACAGTGCGGGTGGTTGGGCGCCAGCCAACCACGAGCTGACACGTGGCACTCCCCACGCACGGTCCCCCGCGTCAAAGCCTCGGGAACCGTGCCCACGGCTGCCCGCCTGCCCGCGCGTACGGCCACCTGCCCCGGTCACTGCTCCGCTCCCTGCGTGGACCGCGCGCACAACCCGCACCAATAACCAGCTGCCACGTGTCCACCCGGTTCACCGTGCACACCCGGGCCCAAATCCGTGGACCGCGCCTGCTGCGCCGGCCAACAGGAAAGCGCCACGTGGCCCGCTCCCGGCGCACGCCCTCGCGGGTGGACCGCGCACCTGCCCGCGCCTTTCCGCCGCTTCCGCCGCTGCCCGCCGCTGCCGGCCGCCGCCGCCGCGATCGCCGGAAACACTGTTCCGGCGATGAACAGTAAAATTACTGTAGCAGCTCCGAAAAATATAAGTAAATAGCCCATCTTGACGTTTTCGCGCGCTGATTCCAAATCCGGCGTCCATTTTGCCAAATTTCCAATCCTATAATTGCCGGAGGATCCCGAAAAGGTATTTTTAATCCGAATTTCGCGCCGAGCCTAAATTTGATATCCACTCTGCGCGTAAACTCTTCTAAACATCCGACGGGGTCCCCCGATTACCCACGTGATCCATTTTAAGCCCCGAGTCCATCTCTTGCGTCCAAATTGGCGCGCGAACACCGCCGACATGCCACGTAGGCTTCCAGAAGCTGCTGGTCACACTGTAGAGGCCCTGCAAAGATCCGGGTTACCACATCCTCCCCCACTAAAAGAAAGTTTCGTCCTCGAAACTAAGCAACTCCCAAGGAGTCTCAGAAACCAGGGGTCAATATTCAACACCGCCGTCTCCAGCTCCCAAGTCACCTATCACTCCCCGTGATTACTCCTCAGCAACAACAACAGCAACAACAGTACGCATAGCCAGCCCGATTGCGCAATTCCCTCACCTCACGAGTCGGAATTCGCAACGGGCGTCCCTCGTACTCCAAACTCTCACAGACCCCAAAAGGAACGAGTCAATCACGGGCGAGGGGTCCAAAACATAACACTCTTGAGCTGAGACGCAGAAAAAACCTCCAAACTCCAACAAAAGACGGGGGAAAGGAATGAACAGCCTGAGTAACACGCTCTAAAATCACTCCAAGAGCCAGCTCAACCAAAGCGACCGAATCACATCCACACAAACACTGCACAGAAAAGGGGCCCAAACAAGCAGGGGGCACACTCGGTCGCCCTCAACACTTAACCGCCAAGTGGATTGCTCAGCCGGCAGCCTCTCGTCAAAGGGATCCTCTGGGACACAACCTCAAACTCTGTATACCAGAAAGGATCCCCCACAGTGCCAGCTATGGAACGGTCAAACTCGACTCCCAAATAGCTCTTCTGCTCCAGGCATCCGCCACCACAGTGGCTCTGTCGGGGTGTTACTGGATGCTCACAAAATCCAATGGTGGCTCTACAGCCACTACGGGAGGTATCACTAAACTCACAAATCCATCTCCCACCACTGACTAGGTTAGAATCGGCGCTGATACCAATCTCATCACCCGGTCACCAAGCTCTGCTGGCACTATCCGGTCCAAAAACTCCTCACCCCAACAATGACCGTCGATCTCGGCCAGTCTAAAATAGCATCCACTTTGGCCGAATTTCCACCGCCGCCCCTTCGGCTAGAAGAAGTAATCCAGGAAGATATGCTCTCGAAGCTAAAACTTGCACCACAACGACTTGGCAAAAAGCTTCTTCCCCACAGACCTTGTCACACCATATACCAATGCTGCACAAGCTCTAAATCACTCAGGGAGGGGGGTAAAACCAAAATATTCCTGGAGGATGCCGCTATCAAACCGTTCAAGGCCAACTGAAACACAGAATTCCTCAATCTAGAGGCAACCGGGAGGCATTAGTCATCCATTGGCTTCACTGTACTCGTAATGCCCCTACTGTGTCCTGAACACCATCTAGACAAAGCCCTCAGCTGAAATTCCAAATTGGCGCAGGCATCACACAATAACTGCCGAATATAGCTCCTTCAAAAGTTCTAAATAATACCTGGACCTGCCTGGACTCCAATCCCAAGGGCTCTCACGTCGTGTATCAACGACGTGGCACTAGGTCAAACAGACCCTCTATCCAACAGATCCCTGCACCGGTGCGATCAACTCTCCCAGCTCTTACAGATAATCCAAGTGGTGCTATTGAGGTTGGCGCGGTTTCCAGAACCACGTCAACCGCAATCAAAAATCTCCCTAACAGGCGGCATAATCATCAACTCGAGTGGACTCACACTCGGGATTTCGCAGCAATAGAAATATCCTTTGATCCCGGCGCCACCATAAGCTCTTTCACACAGTCGCTAAACCCTGTGTGCTCGAACAATCTCCCCACAAGCCTCCTTTGCTGCCTCGCAAAAGTCACAATCAGCACCCTCCTGCACTTAACCATCCAGTGGTGCCGTGCCAACCAATCCCAAGCACTGGGTCAAACATCGAACTGCCACCCATATCAAAAGGTTTGCCGGTATAACTCATGGTCTCAACGACACTGAATAATCCACAAGCCTCCTTCACATGCACAACCCCGATGGTATCCTGTACCTCTAGTGCACGTGGTAATAACTCTACCTTAGTCCATGCCGGAAAGCAAAGTGCACTAACTCCGACTGCTGTGATGAAATCACACCTGCAACAACCCGATCCACTGCCGTGGCGCCCTCCAACCAGGCGGCACAAACTCATCCACACGGTGCAAGCGGTTGTCGCTTAGTCCATCAGAAAATATCCAATCAATCACAATGGAGCACGACCTCTGTCTCTGCTCACGCTGAGGCAACAGATACGATCCTCCGCAGACAACAAACCACGACGCTACCGTTGCGCTACTCTGATATAGACACTGATACTGCCATCGGGGTCCACCCGATCCCCAACATCTCAGAAATCCATCATTGCAACCGTCATAAGACAAAAACACCATTAATCCATGCAATTCCCTATACACTTATCCTTACTAAGCTCACCCCTCAATCCCATATAATACATTCAAATATGCAAGTTATAAATCACAAAGGGTAAGAATTCCCTTGGGTAAGCTTTACATAACCATCCATAAGGATATCCACCACCCAGGAAAGCAAAACGAAAATGCCTCCAAAGGCTCCAAGCTTAATCTTACGAGTCGGGGTGGTTCATCCGCCAAATCTGGCTCACTTAATCAAACATGCCCTACAGCTCCTCTGCTGTCAACCATCCACCTTACCTCAGTGCCTAGGCACTAAACATTGGCACGGAGGGGGCCACTCACTCTATTGGCACTACAAGAAATCCCTGCGCTGAGGATACTACATCCTGGTGGTCTCAGAAGAAAAGTACTGTCGGGCTGCCCACATGCTCTGACAACTGCGTCACCAAACTAGCTGCTCACTCCGCCGCTGATATGCCTCTGACAATCCTGTCATCTGGGTCCGGAGTTCTCTGACCTCAATCTAGGTATCCGGCCCCAAAACCAACCGCTAAAGCTCAACTGCCATGTCAGGATGCACAAGGGTCCCAAACCCAGCGTCGGGGAGACACCGCTCGCCACGACGAAACCACAAATCAGCACACAACAACGCTCGACCCAATCCAGCGAAAGTCTAGAGCATGTCACCCATTCCACAGCGTTATGTGTTGTCTGCAGCCAACATAACTACTTAGGAGATAACATGCCAATCACTCATCCCGCCCTCGGGAGAGGTGTAAACTCAATCAGGACTCTCGCTACAAATCACGACTCTCATCACGAAGTCATCCTAGGGTCCCAACCACAAGCCTAGGGTTTCTAAGTCCACCATGACCTACAACCTAGGCTCTGATACCACCTAATCTGTCACGCCCCAGGGTCGAAACTGCGACCCGGGCTCGCCAACAGATCCGCCACCTATGCCAAACCCGCATAGGCGAAGTGTCCTACCTGCAAAAAGAGCTACAGCTAACAGATATCAGAGCTAAAAGATAAATTGCTATAGAAATAAAATCAACCACTGTACAACTGAAGATAAAACAACAGGTCCATCTCCCAAAAATGATAATCATACAATAACCTCGAGAACAAAATTCATAGCTCAACAGGGAGATATCTAAAATACAACATCAGTGTACCAGCTCTCAATACATCAATCCTCACTACAACAGTCTCTCAAAGAGGAAATAAATACTAATCTACCGACTATGCTGAAGATCCTCCTCAAAAGGGGGGGGGGGGTGTACCGCTACCCTCCAATGGGTCAGGATCTAGCTCGCTACTTCCCTCACCGCGAACAGCAACCGCAGAAACGGCAACACCCGCCAAGACTCTGCAAAACAAGGGAGAGAAAGGACAAAAAGGGGAAAACCCCAACGGGCGTGAGAACTACGCAAAAAGGGAGTTCTCAGTGGGTATCGCCACTAGGCCCGACGATCTGCCCACCAAGACCACTAGAGGCAAAAGATAACTAATGCAGTAAGACTTAAAGAAGAAGCAGATGACACTCTACAGCTACCATGCCTCTATCTGAATGCTCAAATGGGGAAACTCTGATAAATATATGCAACACTCGCACACGAGGTGCTCAATCGACCCAATCGAGCTGACTGCCACATCGGGTCCAGTCAAACCTGCGCCCACCTACAACCACCTCCCGCTGACGGGCAGGAATTACGTAGGGCGTCCAAACGGACTAACTCGCTATTGAGTAGTGGCCCATGCAGGCTATAGTCATAATCCATGCTCTCTCTCTCAGAACGGATAGACTCAAGATGCTCAACCTCTCACACAAAGGTCAAAGAACTCGCAACGACCACGGGACCACCGTCAAACCCCGAACGGTTCCCAACAACACTAGTACTGGTCTAAACACAACTGAAAGTATGCATCAGTGTCTAGAAGCCTGCCTAAATAAACCCAATCCGACCACCTGTAGACACTGGTACTGCCTGCTCTGCCTGCCGCAACGGGTATGCCAGCTGATGCATAACACCGAAGCAAAGGAGTCTCAAGGACTCAAAGTCTGTCTGGCTCTGCCTGCCGCAACGGGTATGCCAGCTGATGCATAACACCGAAGCAAAGGAGTCTCAAGGACTCAAAGTCTGTCTGGCTCTGCCAGCCGCAACGGGTATGCCAGCTGATGCATAACACCGAAGCAAAGAAGTCTCAAGGACTCAAAGTCTGTCTGGCTCTGCCTGCCGCAACGGGTATGCCAGCTGATGCATAACACCGAAGCAAAGGAGTCTCAAGGACTCAAAGTCTGTCTGGCTCTGCCTGCCGCAATGGGTATGCCAGCTGATGCATAACACCGAAGCAAAGGAGTCTCAAGGACTCAAAGTCTGTCTGGCTCTGCCTGCCGCAACGGGTATGCCAGCTGATGCATAACACCGAAGCAAAGGAGTCTCAAGGACTCAAAGTCTGTCTGACGCACACTCCGGAGTGGTACTCGAGGGGAGCGACCCACACGAGTAAAGTAAGTAGCCGAAAGTAATATGATGTAGCAGGACTGGATCATGACTCTGATCAAAGTGGGAAAACTCGTCCACTAAAGGGAAACCCGATCCCTACACGGATACAACAGTAAATAATAAGTGGAAACTCCATCCACTAGAGGAAAGTCTAATACCCAATCTGATACATCAATAAATATCCGGTCAACCGCCCAATATCCGCGGTTGCCGCAATACCCTGCCGTCCATAACCAAAGTACTATAACCGACCTCCGGTCAATCGCCCAAAGTCCGCGGTCACCGCCAAAACCCTGCCAGCCGCAATCTAGCACAACCCGTCCCTGTCACCAATGTCCCTGCTACACTACCCCAGACCCCTGCTCGCACCCGAGCAACACAGACCGCCTGACTAACAAGAAGGAGAAAGGAATAACATGGTTTCTCCTAAGTCAAGTTCCAATATGTATTGCAGCAGTAAAAGATGGCCTAACTATATGTCCATACACATATGTCCATACAAGCATGCATTTGTCCTCAAAGCAAAATAAAGAAAGATAAACCTCATGCCGAAATTATCAATGACCATACCTGTCCATAATCCTCAATCGAAAACGGCTCCTCAGAGTAGAACCTGCACATAACTACATAATCCTATCCCAATGCATAAACCAGCCTCATAGAAGGTTATGTGCTAATATGGCATGATAATTAATCATATATGGTAACCTTGCCTTAGGTGGGCTTCCACTAATCACCAACATGAATATTTGATTATACCATTGTCATACTATGAGAAATTCACTTGCAAAATCTATAGAATCCTTACTATTAAACTTACCGATCAATTCCAGCTATTGTACCATACACCTGCATGCAATGCTAACATATAACAATATAGAGAACCGTCCACCGGTTCCGGGAATAAGGCACCCACCTGAAAAGCTGACTGTCCAAAGCCCAACAGCTGAAAACACCAGATAACTCTAATCCCTTGCTCCAATAAGTTCAGCACACCCGTAACTCTCCTGGCACAACACAAAGTCCACTATTACACATACATTCCAAAATCTGCTCTCACACACACATACAACAACAGTCCCAAAAATGCTTAATTTTCACCTGCAGCAAGAGCCCAGAAAATTCCCAGAAAAATATCACCGCGATCCTCGCGTCGCTAGCTTCGCAACGGTAGCTTGCACGCCCAAATCTGAGTTCGGTAAGCCAAGATATAAATTCGACAAGGTGGTACACTCACAAGATTTCAGCACAAAAAGACTGTAGCACTGTACACAGAGAAACAGTGATTTTCACCTCTGATGAAATCTCAGAAAAATCCAAGAAAAATACGAGCGCGTTCCTTGCGATCTAAAGATGAAAAAGTTGTATAAGCTCGTTTCCGTCTGACGCTCGTGCGCAAAGATATGGCCAAAACACCTCGATGCTGTCCCACAAGGCCAAACAGAAAATGGGTCACAGTGTTGCCTCGGGATCCGTGCCAAAAACTCGCAATGGGAAAGCACGATCAAAACGAAAGATGAAGCCCTACCTCTTAGGAGTCCGTCGGCGCAAGAATCACAGAAAAAGGATCTCGGGGTAGCCCAGGGGAGTCAAAACACTGCCGCTGCGACGAAGAAGAACACAGGAATGCAACGTCGCGCCGCGCCGTAAAATCCAGAACCTCGGGATGCTTGCTCCTAAAATCGTAGAACTTGGCAGGAAGATCAAGAATTAAGAGATGAACAAGTCTTCTTCAAGGTGCTCGGGCAGATGGTGCGTGGGCTGAGAGAAAAGAGCCAAAGAAGAGGGCTCGGGCTGCCTATTTATAGGCTGAGGAAACAATTGGAAAAATTCCCATTGTGTCCCAACTTTCGGGCGCCCGAAACTTTTCGGGCGCATACAGTGCGCCCGATCCGGCCCGTCCATCAGCGCCCGAATCCACCACGGCACGCCACGTCACCCTGAAACAGCAAACAGCAAAACCAGCAACCCACGCTGCGCCACGTGGCCCGCGTCCACAGTGCGGGTGGTTGGCGCCAGCCAACCACGAGCTGACACGTGGCACTCCCACGCACGGTCCCCCCACGTCAACGCCTCGGGAACCGTGCCCACCTGCTGCCCGCCTGCCCCGCGCGTACGGCCACCTGCCCCGGTCACCTGCTCCGCTCCCTGCGTGGACCGCGCGCACGACGCCGCACCAATAACCAGCTGCCACGTGTCCACCCGGTTCACCGTGCACCCGGGCCCAAAATCCGTGGACCGCGCCTGCTGCGCCGGCCAACAGGAAAGCGCCACGTGGCCCGCTCCCGGCGCACGCCCTCCGCGGTGGACCGCGCACCTGCCCGCGCCTTCCGCCGCCTTCCGCCGCCTTCCGCCGCCTTCCGCCGCTGCCCGCCGCTGCTGGCCGCCGCCGGCGATCGCCGGAAACACTGTTCCGGCGATGAACAGTAAAATTACTGTAGCAGCTCCGAAAAATATAAGTAAATAGCCCATCTTGACCGTTTTCGCACGCTGATTCCAAATCCGGCGTCCATTTTGCCAAATTCCAATCCTATAATTTGCCGGAGGATCCCGAAAAGGTATTTTTAATCCGAATTTCGCGCCGAGCCTAAATTTGATATCCACTCTGCGCGTAAACTCTTCTAAACATCCGACGGGGTCCCCCGATTACCCACGTGATCCATTTTAAGCCCCGAGTCCATCTCTTGCGTCCAAATTGGCGCGCGAACACCGCCGACATGCCACGTAGGCTTCCAGAAGCTGCTGGTCACACTGTAGAAGCCCTGCAAAGATCCGGGTCACCACATGAAGGGAAACATTTACTTTAATCAGATTATCCCTTTCCACTTCAAGAGCGTTTGAGAGAGAAGTTGCCCTTTTTGCTTCTTCTTCGAGATCCTGCAATCTCCCTCTCAAACTCTTGTTTTGCTTTGCCAGTTTCTTTGAATCCCTCAGAAGTTTATGATAGGCAAAAGCAAAGTCTTCACCTTCCGAATTATCTGATTCATCGTCCGTTGCAATCTTTTCAACAGTGGGGTTGGACAATGAGTCAGATGTACTTGCCATTAAGCACATGAAGGGTGAAGATGTGGACGCGTGGAACGCCGTTGCGTTATCTTCTTCATCACTCGACGATGACTCATTTGACGATGAGGTGTCATCCCAAGTGACGGCTTGCATCGCTTTCTTCTTCGACGGATTCTTATTTGGACACTCCGTTGAGATATGGCCGTATCCTCGGCACTTGAAGCATTGGACTTGTCCCTCTGAGCTTTTCTCATCCTTTGAAAAACTCTCTTGCTTTCTTGACTTGTAGCTTGAAAAACCTTTGCCTTTCTTCGACTTTATGAAGGATGGAGTTTTACTTGAGTTACCCCTTCGAAAGTTTCGGCGAAATCTTCGTGTCAAGAAAGCAAGCTGTTTCTCAAAATCCTCCATAGATAGGTTCTCGTCATCGTCTGAGGAGGATGAATCCACGTCTTCTTCTTTTGTTGTTTTCAACGCTAAACCTGAAGACTTAGAAGAGGATGCCTTTCCAGAAGAATAGTTAGTAGGAAATGTCATTTCATAAGTTTGAAGTGAACCAACTAAATCTTCTACATGCATTTCGTTCGGGTGTTTAATTGTTTCAATGGCTGCGACCTTTGGGCGAAATCGTTCAGGAAGAGTTCTTAATATTTTTCTTACAACTTTAAATTCTGGAATCTTCTCTCCCAAGTTAGCATATGAATTTACGATGTTTTGCAATCGTGTATAGTAAACTGTGAAACATTCATTTTCTACCATGAAAATAGAGTCAAACTTGCTCGTAAGCATTTGCAATTTTTGAATCTTCACAAGGTTAGTTCTCTCATGTGTAACTTGAAGAACATCCCAGATTTCTTTCGCAGTCTCACATGCGGAGACGCGAGAGAACTCAGTTTGTGACAAAGCATTAAATATAGCATTAATTCCTTTGCCATTGTAAGAAGATGAATCAACCTCTTCCTTGGTCCATTTCGACCTAGGTTTGATGGTGCGAACATCAGCAATAATTTCAGTTGGATTAGACCATCCTAATTCTATTGATTGCCACACCCGTTCGTCGATGGAAATTAAAAAGGCTTTCATCCGTACTTTTCAGTACGCATAATTTGTTCCATCGAAGAACGGAGGTCTGTTGATGTTTCCACCTTCAACCATTGTTTACAACCCTATTCCCTCTCTGTACCACTTGTTGGGTTAAGATTAATTGGATCTAAATAGGGGAAAAAACACCTAGAGGGGGGTGAATAGGTGTAAACAGTAAACACTCAAAAAATCTTTGCGATATAAAACCCAATGCGGAAAAATAAATAACACGCAGAGATTTTTACGTGGAAAACTCCGTCACAGGAGTAAAAAACCACGGGACCGATAACACGGCGAAATTCACTAGAATTAAAACACGTACAAGGTGATTTGCCGTACACACTTACGACTCAACCTTTTCCATACGCTCATAGTAGATCTTCTCCGCTCGCTCCACGACGCACCTCGAATTCACGATTTGCGCCCAACGCCGAATCCACGGCGTCCAACGTCGAATCCACGACGTCTGACCGAATCTACGGTCTTCACCCAGTAGCACGTCTCGAGTCCACGAACGTACCTTGCTCCGAATCCACGAGAGCGGTAGCACCTTGAATCCACAAGGCCACGCGAGTCCACGCGCCGATTTTGGGGTAAATCGTTGTTTTTTGGGTGGTGATGATCCGCCGAATACTTAGATTAGAAATAGATCGGAAATACCATCTAAGTATTCATTAATTTGATTCTACTCAAAATCTGAGTGAGAAAACCTAGAATCAAATTAATCAATATAGATGAAGAAACATAGAATTAAATCTAGTATTTTATTTCTTCTCTATATGTGGATCTTTTTCTCTTAGAACCGTAATTTTTGATCGTCTATTAATTTTGTACGGATTCTAATGGAATATTTTGGATTACCCCAAGAGATAAAATATAGGGTCTATTTATAGGTTAGAAACTTGTGGAAGAAGATAATAATAAAAAACTAACTATTTCTGAAATTTTACAGGACGACAGTCCGGACTGGAGTTGGCGGTCCGGACTGTCTCAGCGAAACAGATAATTTCCAGAAAAGACGACATTCGGGGTTCGGACTGAAATCCACGGTCCGGACTATTCATGCATTTCTTGCAAATTCCACGTTCGGGGTCCGGACTGAAATTCCCAGGGTCCGGACTGGAATTATGCACAAACTAACCTATGTTCGGGGTCCGGACTGTAAAGCCCGATCCGGACTCTGAACATATGGAATGTCCAGTTTTTGATTTTTATGTAATAAAAAAATCGTCCAAGTGTTTCTGCACTATAAGAAGTATTCGGAACATCAAAATTATTTAATTAAACGTAACTGATCCTTTTGAATTCTTCTTTCTTGAGATTGAAGTATATGATCCAACTTTCTTCATCTTCAATCTTCAAGACTTAACCAATTTCACGAAATATGCCAACTCAAATTCCGTAACATTATTTGCATTTTGTTGCAAATCTCTACATATATGCATTAGGGTTCTTTGCAACCCTAAATCCAGAAACCCTAGCCCTAGCCGTCCAGCACCATACCTCTCATCTCCCTCTGCTCTCTCTCCACGGCCGTTACACCGCCGGCTACCGTCTCCCGTCGCCGGAGAAGAAGAAGAAACAAAGGATAGTGGTTGTCCTCGGGTTAGGTTGGAGAAGAAGCAACCAGAGAGGCGGAGACTACTCCAAAACCGCTTCTGGAACTTTTTCTCTGTGGTGTAGTCCCAGCCCGAGGCATCCCGGCGTCCTGCTCCGCCGTGCGCCGCCGGCGGGGATTCCTCTCTTCTTTCTTTGCTCCGACGAGGTAGGTTCTCTTCCTCCTTCATTTTTGTTGGGTCTTGAACCCATTCACTCTCCTTCTAACATCGAAAGTAATCTCCCTGTGAAGCCTTAGACCCTCCCATGCTTTGGTTAACCGGCGGGAGCAACCTAGTCGCCGGAAACCAAGTTCCGGCCAGATCTACGCGCGGGCTCCATCCGACCGTCGAAACTAAGATCATCTACGTTGGAACTCTTCCTCTAGTCGACTGCAGCCTCTCCACAAAGTTTGAGGACCATTGGTTGAGGATCGAGCCAGAACGAAGAAGCCCTAGTTTCGGGTTGTCTTCCTCACGGCCGAGCTTCACCGCCCGGCGCCGCCGCTGCCCCACGCCGCCGTCCACCCCCTTGGCAAGCTTCACAGCACCGAGAGGAGTGATCTTGTGCAAGTTGTTGGACCTAAAGACCAGTGGTTGAAGATCCGCTATTAGTGAGCACCAAGCTTGCCCGAGCTTGGTCTCCGGCCGCCGCCGCCGCTTCCATTCGCCGGCCAACCACCCATGTAATCTTATTTTGTCGAGAGTATAGCGTTTATGCCCTTGCATGGATTAAAAATGCATAGTTCTCTTAGCCTCCATTGTTGCACTTAAGGGTGACCGAGGTGATCATCTCCGGCCAACCGCTGTGTCCAACCGCCGGCGATAGGTCTGGTCGGGACTGAACCTCATCTGTGATCAACATCTCACTGTTTCTTGCCTCAGATTGCACCTTGAACCCGACTTGAGCAAGGTTGGGCCAAACCGAGCTCTTGCCTTATTGGAAATTGCACCACCTTGCTTCGGCGATCTTTCCGGCCGATCTGCGACGCACCAGAGGTAAGCCTGTTCGTTTTTATACATTAAGGATCCACAAGGATCTAAATAGGTACTATCAAACAACTAGAGGGGGGGTGAATAGGTGTAATACTTATAAAACCAATCTCAGTGCAAAATAAAAACCAATGCGGAAAATAAAAATAGCACACCGAGATTTACGTGGAAACTCCAATCCAGGAGAAAAACCATGGGACCAACACGCAATAACAATCCACTAAGAAAAGAAGAATAACAAGGTGATTACCGACTCTACGGACTCAACCCCTCATTCAACTTCTTCGGACCTTGCGCTCCACCGATTGCACATCCACTGCACACGTTCGAATCCACGAACGCCACTCGAATCCACGAGCACACGTTTCGAATCCACGAAACGCCTCCAACACACCGAATCCACGATGCTACGTCGAATCCACGACGCAAACTTAGCCGATAGAAATATTGGTTTCGATGGTGATCCTTTGCTTAGATTATCATTGAAGAACCGTAGAAGGAATCTCTAAGCAAAGACTAGATCAATTCGACAAAAGATAGATCTTGGAAGAACCGTCGAATTGACCTAAAAGAGGCTATAAAGAAGAACGATAAAAACCTAGCCTCTAGGGTTGCTCTCAAGTGTTTTATAAATTAATCGGTAGAGTTTGAGAAACCCTAAGTGTCTATTTATAGTTTAGAAACCTTTGGAAAGAGATAAGCACCAAAACTGACTTAACAGAAATTTTCCCGCACGATGGTCCGGATTGGATTAGCTGATCCGGGCTATCATCTTTTTTTCAGCAATTCCTGAAAAAATAAGGTTCGGGGTCCGGACCGTGGATTTCAGTCCGGACTGGAATTCTGATCCGGACTGGTTCAGGACTGTCATCTTTTTTTCAGCAATTTTCCTGAAAAAACAGTTCGGAGTCCGGACTGGAATTCTGATCCTGACTGGTTCAGGACTGGAATTCTAATCCGGACTCTGAACATCCAATTTGTCCAGTTTTTGATTTTTAAGCAATGAAAACTTATCCAAGTGTTTCTAAACTACACAAATGTATTCGGATCACCAAAATTATTTAGTTAAACGCACCTGATCAATCCGAATCCATTTTCCTTGAGATTGATGTATATGATCCACAATTCTTCAACTTCAATCTTCAAGACTCAAAACACTGAGTGTCAACTTGAGATCTTGTTGAATCTTCTCTGAGTCTTCAATTGCTGATTGACAATTTGATCACTTCAAGACTCCGACTCAACTCACGAAATATGCCAACACAAAAAGCCGTAACAATCTCCCCCTTTGGCAATTTCGTGACAAAACCCAAAAATACATAAAACGCTCAAGTCACTCATCTTAAACCAAAAAATTGAAACTCAATGTCATCACCAAAACATTGACTTTCTTTGCGTAGAAGATCCAATAAACAAAAATTACATTTGAACCAGTCTTAGAACAAACTCTATGACTTAGGACTTGGAGTCTTAAAGTGATGTAGATCCTGCAAAACAAAACTCCAAACAAATCAAAAGTCAGTTGTCAGAAATTAAAATTATATCCTAAATTTGATTCGTCCTTTTGGTTCTTTTTGTTTTTCGGCTCCTTTTTCATCATCTCTTTTCTTTATCTCCTCCTATCTTGAGCATCTCTGTTCTCCCCCTATCTCTGTTCTCCCCCTATTTCTGTTCTCCCCCTTTTTGTCACAAATTGTCAAACAGTGAATATAGGCAAAAAGAAAGCACTAACAGCATTAGTTCATAGAGAAAGAGAGATAAAAGCTCAGTTCCGGTATATAACAAAAACACAGATTTCGTACCGGTCCTCGAAGGCAAAAATCATAAAAATTCTTGAAACAAATCCAAATTTTGAAATCTTTCAAATACTGATTTGCATTCCATCAAGAAAATAATTTAAGTGCTTGAAAATAATATGAGATCACATAGATGTCATTCAATCCAATTAATTTTACAAAAATTAAAAAGATTTACTCCGAAATCATGAAAAACAAAGATAAGGCATTATAAACCGTTTTTCATATTATATACGTCAAACACAAGTCATCAAAAATAATCTTGAGATCCAAAGTCTATCAAGATGTAACGGATTTACAAAGATGACTTACAGAGATTTTCAAATGACATCAATTTTTAATTTTACTCTTCTAAATTGAGATATGCACTAAAATACCTAAGGGTGGCTCTTTGAGCATCTTTTAACTATCCCACCTTATACCAACCAGGAGATTGTTCAAAATAAGAACTTTGAATTTAAATCTCTGAATGCTTCATCTAAAAAATTTTAAAAATATTTTTCTAGCATCCAAAATATGTGGTAGCTTAACACACTAACCGGACGACCGGGGTGGCAGCTCTTTCCAACATGTGGTGGTAGTTTTCACACTCCTTTCGGATGTAACTCTTTCTGTTACGGAATTTAAGTTGGCATAATTTCGTGAAAGTCTCAAGTCTTGAAGATTGAAGGTGAAGGAAGTTGGATCATTTAACTCAATCTCAAGAAAGAAGAATTCAAAAGGATCAGGTATGTTTAACTAAAGATTTTATTGGTGATCCGAATACTTCTTGTAGTGTAGAAACACTTGGAAGAATCTTTCTTTGAATAAACATCAAAAACTGGTGTTTGGACAAGTTCAGGATCCGGATCAGAGCCAGCGATCCGGATCCTGAAGGTTGTTGTTTCATACAATACTTCAATCCGGATCGCAGCATCTCACGATCCGGATCCCGAACGTTGAGTTTTCTGAATTGTATGAACGATCCGGATCAGACAATCCGATCCGGATCCCGAACGTGTGATTTTCTGGAAACCGTCTTTATTGCTACTGCAATCCGGATCGCCCAAATCCGATCCGGATCGCCGTCCGTCAAATTTCCAGAAATGTTAGGTTTTTGATTCTTATCTCCTTCCTAGGGTTTCTAACCTATAAATAGACCCTATGACTCTTTTTCTAGGGGTGAATCCAAAAATAATCCACATAGCCGTCATTTTCATATATCATCTTATACGGCTCTAGATCCACATATAGAGAAGAAAGGAAATCATTAGAGAATACTCTATGTTTCTTCATCTATATTGATTAGTTTGATTCTAGGTTTTCATACTCACATCTTGAGTTGAATCAAACTAATGAATACTTAGATGGTATTTTCGATCTATCTTTGATCTAAGTATTCGGCGGATCATCACCACCAAAAACAACGATTTACCCCAAAAATCGGCGCGTGGATTCGCGTGTCCTTGTGGATTCAAGGTTCAACCGCTCTCGTGGATTCGGAGCGAGGCACGTTCGTGGATTCGAAGGGTGCTATTGGGCGAAGACCGTGGATTCGGTCGGACGTCGTGGATTCGACGTTGGACGCCGTGGATTCGCCGTTGGGCGCAGATCGTGGTTTCGAGAAGCGTCGTGGAGCGAGCGGAGAAGATCCTCTAGGAGCGTATGGAAAAGGTTGAGTCGTAAGTGTGTACGGTAAATCACCTTGTACGTGTTTTAATTCTAGTGGATTTCTGCCGTGTTATCGGTCCCGTGGTTTTTTACTCCGGTGATGGAGTTTTCCACGTAAAAATCTTGCGTATTATTTTTATTTCCGCATTGGGTTTTTATCGCAACGATTTTTGAGTGTTTATACGTTTACACCTATTCACCCCCCTCTAGGTGTTTTTTTTTTTAATTTTTTTTTTCCCCTATTTAGATCCTTATTACATATAACCCAACAAGTGGTATCAGAGCGGGAATAGGGTTGTAAACAATGGTTGAAGGTGGAAACATCAACCGACCCCCGTTCTTCGATGGAACAAATTATGCGTACTGGAAAGTGCGGATGAAAGCCTTTTTAATTTCCATCGACGAACGGGTGTGGCAATCAATTGAATTAGGATGGTCTAATCCAACTGAATTTATTGATGATGTTCGCACCTTAAAACCTAGGTCGAAATGGAACAAGGAAGAGTTAGATTCATCTTCTTACAATGGCAAGGGAATTAATGCTATTTTTAATGCCTTATCTCAAACTGAATTCTCTCGCGTCTCGGCATGTGAGACTGCGAAAGAAATCTGGGATGTTCTTCAGGTTACACATGAGGGAACTAACCTCGTGAAGATTCAGAAACTGCAAATGCTTACGAGCAAGTTTGACTCTATCTTGATGGCAGAAAATGAATCTTTCACGGACTACTATACACGATTGCAAGATATCGTAAACTCATGTGCTAACCTGGGAGAGAAGATTCCAGAATTTAAGATTGTAAGAAAGATCTTAAGAACTCTTCCTGAACGATTTCGCCCAAAGGTTACTGCCATTGAAACTATTAAACACCCGGACGAAATACGTGTAGAAGAATTAGTTGGTTCATTACAAACTTATGAAATGACATTTACTACTAACAATTCTTCTGGAAAGGCATCCACTTCTAAGTCTTCAGGTTATGCGTTGAAAACAACTAAGGAAGAAGACGCGGATACATCCTCCTCAGACGATGACGAGAACCTTTCTATGGAGGAATTTGAGAAGCAGCTCGCTCTCTTGACAAGGAAGTTTCGCCGCAACTTTCGAAGGGGCAATTCAAGATAATCTTCATCCTTCGGAAAGTCGAACAAAGGCAAGGGTACTTCAAGTTACAAGTCAAGAAAGCAAGAGAACTTCTCAAAGGATAAGAAAAGTTCAGAAGGACAACTACAATGCTTCAAATGTCGAGGCTACGGCCACATTGCAACGGAGTGTCCCAACAAGTATCCGACAAAGAAGAAGGCGATGCAAGTCGTCACTTGGGATGACAACTCAACGTCAAATGAGTCGTCTTCGAGTGATGAAGAAAAGAGCTCCACCGCATTCCACGCGTCCGTATCTTCACCCTTCATGTGCTTTATGACAAGTACATCCGAGTCGTTGTCCAACTCCACTGTTGAAAAGAATGCAACGGACAATGAATCGGATGATTCGGAAGGTGAAGATTTTGCTCTAGCCTACCACAGACTTTTGAGGGATTCAAAGAAAGTGGCTAAGCAAAACAAGAGTTTGAGAGGGATAGTGCATGATCTCGAAGAAGAAGCAAAAAGAGCGACTTCTCTCTCAAACGCTCTTGAAGTGGAAAGGGAAAACCTGATAAAAACAAATGTTTCCCTTCAAGAGTCCAATGAGCAACTTGAGAAGGAACATACAAATCTGGTGGATAACGCGAATCACTTCTCAAAGCTCTACAACGAGGCTCGACAGGATAACCTGGAAATGACAAAGACCATTTTCCAACTCAAGAATGACTTACAGCGATTCTCTTCAGGAATGAGTAAGTTGGATAGACTTCTTGGTCTTGGTCAATCAAATCGGTTCGGCCTCGGATACACTCAAACTGGAAACAGTCCAAGTTCGAGTGGGACAGTTTTTGTGCCTCAGTCGGTATCTCCTCCTCCGACACCGGAATTCAAGACAAACAACGACAACAAACCTACTTCATCCTCTTTGGGATCGTCAAGATCTAAGGTATGTTTTCGTTGTGGTGTTTCAGGGCACATAAGAAGATATTGCAAGACGGGAGTCGAACGCTCATCTCAAGCACCTCTTGCAACAACTACCAAAAAGGCTCCTCCCCGGAAATCAAAGCAAAACTTTTCAAATGAAAAGAGACTTGGTAGTTCATCGCGCAGGACGATTTCATCAAGGAGCAACAATCGCTATAACAAGACGCTTTCACCGAGGCATATAACTTCACGACCATTACCGACGCACTCCAAAAAGGTTTGGGTGCGCAAAGGTGAAATTTTCCCTTGTCTTGTTTCCAATGTTTCCTTGCATGCATATGATAGTTCGTCTTGGTATCTGGATAGCGGGTGTTCCCGTCATATGACCGGTGACAAAAATAGTTTTCAAAATCTTGAGAAAATCTCCGGAGGACACGTTGTTTTCGGAGACGGTCGATCTTCCAAAATTGTTGGAAAAGGGACGGTAGCTATTCCAGATGGCCCGATTTTGAAAAACGTCTTATTTGTTGATGGCCTTAAGACTAACCTCATAAGCATAAGTCAACTTTGCGACAATGGTTTTTCAGTTAACTTTTCATCTGTTGAATGCGTTGTAACTGATAAGGACCATGTCTTCTTTTTAAAAGGGGTTAGATCTGAAAACAATTGTTATGTTGTTCCTAATAAATTTTCTGAAAATTGTAACTTAGCCGCTTTGAATAATGAAACTCTTTGGCATGAAAGGCTAGGTCACTTAAATTTTAAGGAACTTACTAGAATTTCAAACAAGGACGTGGTCAAGGGGGTTCCAAAACTTTTATTTAAACAAAACGTTGTGTGTGGTGGTTGCCAAAAGGGTAAACAGTCTAGGACTGCACACAAGAACTTGAACCACGTTGGTACAAAACGGCCCTTGGAACTTTTGCACATGGATTTAATGGGGCCGACCCGTCAACCATCCTTGGGAGGTAAATGGTACATTTTCTTATTGGTTGATGATTTCTCTAGGTTTTCTTGGGTAGCATTTTTAAAAGAGAAAGCTGATACGTTTGACTCTTTTCATGAGATTTGCCATCGTATTATGATTGAAAAGAATGAAAAGATCATTCGTGTTAGAAGTGATAGAGGTGGAGAATTCATAAATTCAAAATTTATTGATTTTTGCACTTCAAATGGCATTAAACATGAATTCTCGGCACCCTATACACCTCAGCAGAATGGTGTTGTTGAGCGCAAAAACAGGGTTGTACAAGAGATGGCGCGTGTGATGCTTCATAGCCGGAATTTACCGCTACATTTTTGGGCTGAAGCCGTGAACACCGCTGTCTATGTCATTAATAGAGTTTACTTGCGCCCAGGAACTTTAAATACACCATATGAGCTGTGGTCTAGTAGAAAACCGGATATCAAATACTTTCGTATCTTCGGGAGTCGATGTTACATTTTACGTGACCGTGAAAATCTTGGAAAGTTCGACTCTCGAAGTGATGAAGGGATCTTTTTGGGTTATTCTACGAATAGCAGAGCATATCGAGTATTTAACATTGAATCTAAGACAATCGTAGAATCTATAAATGTTAAAGTAGATGAAGCTTTTCACTTTGGATCTGGAAAATCTACCCTCGATATCTCTCTAGATGATGATTCTCCTGTTAGTGCATCTTCTCATGATAATACTTCCAATATTAATGATGCATCTAATGGCTCTTCTAGTTTATCTGATGTGCAGGAATCATCTCATGTATCTCCAAGTACTCCGTTTCAACAAACGTTACGAATCTCCAATGTGAGGACCTGGATTCTCACGACGTGACTACTGTTGCATCTGCAGCTCCTGGAGGCCAATGTGGCGTGTCGGTGGCGTTTGTGCCCCAATTGGACATTAGTGTTGGGCTCAGTGTGTTAAATGGATCACGTGGGTGATCGGTGGACTCCATTGGAGCTCCAGAAGTGGTTTCGCGCGTCATGGATATTAAATATGGACTCAGTGCGAAGTTTGGACCAAGGATTACCTTTCCGGATGCCTTCGGCAAATTTTGGAGTTGGAATTTGGCGAAATGGACATCAAATTCGGATTCAGCGCGCGAAAACGGTTAAAACGGACTACCCACTTGTTATTTTTGAGCACCGGACACTGTTCACGCCGGAACAGTGTTTCCGGCGGCGGCGGCAGCGGCGGAGCGGCCGCAGGCAGCGCGGCGGACGGAGGCGCGGGCCGCCCGGTCCACGCGGCAGGCTTGCACCGGGGGCTGGACGCGTGGCGGCTCGGGAGTGGGCCGGTCCGCGGGGCGCGGTCTACGGGGGAGTGCGGGGCGCACGGTGGACCGGGGTGGACACGCGGCAGTGTCGGAGTGGTCGGTTTAGTGGACTTGGTCTACGGAGCAGGCGGGCATGGTGCATAGACCGGCGGGACACGTGGCGGCTTGTGGTTGGCGGGCTCACGCAGGCTGGGACCACGGTGCGCGGTGGGGCCTCGGAACAGTGCGCGGCAGGGGTGGCAGGCGGCGGCGTCAGGAGGGCACGTGGGCGCGGCAGGCGGGCGCTGACCAGGTGCGTGCCACGTGTCGTCGTCCGCGGGTGGCCACGCGGCGCGACGCGTGCGGCGGGATCGGCTGTCGCCTGTTTGGCGGGCGACGTGGAGGCCCAGGATGGATTCGGGCGGCTACAGTGTTCGCGCGCGGGGATTTCGGGCTGCTACAGTGCGCGCCCGAAAACCCCCAGCGCCCGGAAATCGGGACATAACCGGTATTTCCTCAATTGTTTCTGCAGCCTATAAAAGGCGATCCGAGCCTTCTTCTTCTCCCTTTTTCCGCCATTTCCGAGCATCCTCTCGCCGGGGTGCCTTCAGCAAAGATGATCCCCGAGTTTGGCTGCATCTTTCTGCAAAGTTTTGGGATTTTTGGTGGCACGCTTATCGAGGTTTCTATTTTTACGGCGCGGCGCGACGCTCGTTCGTTTGTGGTCTTCCTCGTCGCGTTTTGGTGCGAGGACTCCCCCGGCTTACCCCGAGCACCTTTTTCAGTGATTCTTGTGCCGTTGGCTTCACGACAGGTAGGGCTATGTTTCCCATGTTTACTGGTTTTTCCCATTCCGAGCTTTTCATGGGTTTTTCGGATCATCTTGTAACCTCTTTTCTGGGGCGGAGTTCTGGGACAGCGGAGCGGTGTTTTGGTGATATCTTCGCGCACAGGCATCGGATTGGGGCGATTCAAGAGGCGATTTGCATCTACACATCACGAGGAATATGCCCAAATTTTCTTGGAATTTTCTGAATATTCCTCGAAGGTGAAGAATATCTGTGAACAGTAGTTATTGCTACAGTTTTTGAGAGTAGTTTAATTTGGGGTGGTTCCCTTGTCGGAATTGTTTCTCAGTGTAGGAAGCTCGGAATTGGACGTGCAGGTACTCGTTTCGAAAGTATCGACGCGAGGATTACTGTGGTATTTTTATTGGATTTTTCTGGGCACTTGCAGCAGGTGAAATAAGCACGGCTTTGGGACTGATTTTCAGATTATGTATACTTGGTTAATTTTGGAATAAAAGTGTAATGTTGAGCCTTATTGTTGTGCCCAGGGGTGCTTTCAGTTGTTTGGAGCCAAGGCGTGCGCGACTTGTACCGAGGGTGTTATGTTGGCAGATTTTGGACCGTGGGCGTCTACCCCCTTCACCGACTTCAGGTTTGCCTTGGTTTAAGCGCTTCAGGTGGGTAAGCTTATTATCAGTAATTGTTTAAGGCAATGATTATGCTGTGGCAAATATAAGTCCACTTGTGGGGATGTCACCCCTCTATGACTGATGCATGCATGTGTAGGGTACATGGGTTATGTTGGTAAGTAGGTAAGCTGGTTAATGATATTGGTATAAATGATTGCAAGAATAGTATTTATGAGATATACTGAGGACTTGCATGACTTGGACATCTATGTGATGACTAGTGTAAGCTTACCTAGGATAATGTTACCCTATGAGATTATGTAACATGCCATGTTAGCACATAGCCTTTCATGTGGTTGGATTATGCATTGGGACAGGATTTCGTAGCTATGTGCGGATTTGTACTCTGAGGAGTTATTATGATCATTCTATTGATGAACCCTGAATTGTGGACAGGTCTAGTTTTGGGATTCCGGCATGTTGTTTATTCCTAAAGGAACTATTATTATGCTTTACCCCCTTTTATTTCCTTGAGGACAATTGCATGCTTGTATGGTCATGTAGTTAGGCCATCTTTTACTGCTGCACTACTTATTGGAACTTGACTTAGGAGAAACCATGCTTTTCCTTTCTCCTTCTTGTTAGTCAGGTGGTCAGTGTTGCTCGGGTTCGAGCAGGGGGTCTGGATAGGGTAGTCAGGACTTCGTGTCTGGGACAGGTTGGTTTAGTTGTGGGGCTTTGCGGCAACCGCGGATATTGGGCGGTTGACCGGATGTTCCTCTATGCACCTGATTGGGTATCAGTTTTACTTAGTGGATGGAGTTTCCCACTTATCGTTCAGTTGCATCCGATTGAGGTCGGGTCTTTCCTTGATGGTTGAGTTTTCCCACTTTGATCAGATTGATGATCAAGTCCTGCTGTTTAGAGATACTGGTGATATTGATGACAGAGATGCTTTACTCGTGTGGGTAGCTCCCCTCGAGTGCCGCTCCGGAGTAGGCTTCAGACCGTGTTGGGTTCCGGTCAGACCGTGTTGGGTTCCGGTCAGACCGTGTCGGGTGCCGGTCAGACCGTGTTGGGTTCCGGTCATTTGGACAGAGCAGGCAGTACCGGGTTTTATACCGGTTCATTCGATTGAGTTTATTTCGGTCAAATACTTTTATTGTTACACTCGTGCCTGGGGGCCGAGTGCAGACTGGTAGTTGAGTTTAGATCAGTGCTAGTATTGTTGAGAGCCGTCTGGTTGACGGTGGTCCCGTGTTGTTGCGAGTACTTTGACCGCTGTGTGAGAGGTTGAGCATCTTGATTCTATCCGTTCTGAGAGAGAGCGTGGATTTTGACCATAGCCTGCATGATCCTCTACTCGATAGCGAGCTAGTCCGTTTGGACGCCCTACGTAATTCCTGCCCGTCAGCGGGAGGTGGTTGTAGGTGGGCGCAGGTTTGACTGGACCAGATGTGGCAGTCAGCTCGATTGGGTCGACGGTGCACTTCATGTGCTAGTGGTTGCATAACACTGTTTGGTTCTCCCCCTTTTAGCCTTTAGTTAGGGGCAGGGTAGCTGTGAGAGTCTTCAGCTTACTCATTTCAGTCCTATGACTTGGGTTAGTTTTTGTCTCTTGAGGACTTGGTGGGCAGACCGTCGGGTCTGGCGGTGGTACCCACTGAGAACTCCCTTTTTGGTGTAGTTCTCACACCCTTTGGGGGTTTCCCCCCTTTTTTTTTCTCTCCTCTCCTTTGTTTTGCAGAGTCTTGCGGGTGTTGCCGACTCTGTGGTTGCTGATCGGGGCGAGGGAGTCGCGAGCTAGATCCCTACCCGTCGTTGGAGAGTAGCGGTACCCTTCAGAGGAGATCATCAGTAGATTAGCTGTTTCTTTTTCCTCTTTTGAGAGACTATTGTAGTGAGGATATTTTGTATTGAGAGACTGTACACTGTTGTATATATATTGGAGTTACCTCCCGGTTGGGTTTAGAGCTTGTACTCGAGGATATTGTATTATTATTATTTTGGGGAGGCAGACAGTGTTGTTTATTTCCAGTTGTACAGTGATTGATTTTAGTTACAGCAGATTTTCATTTATAGCTCTGATATCTGTTTAGTTATAGTACTTTTCTTGCAGGTAGGGCGCTTCGCCTATGCAGGTTGGCATAGGTGGCGGATCTGTTTGGCGGGCCCGGGTCGCAGTTTCGACCCCGGGGCGTGACAGATTAGAGTGGTATCAGAGCCTAGGTTGTAGGTCATGGTGGACTTAGAAACCCTAGGCTTTTGGTTTGACCCTTGGTTGACTTTGTGAGAGTCGTGATTTTGCGAGAGTCCTGATTGAGTTTTATACCTCTCCCAAGGGACGGGAGGAGTGATTGGCATGTTTATTCTCCTAAGTAATTATGTTGGCTGCAGACAACATAATGCTGTGGAATGGGTGACATGCTTTAGACTTTCGCTGGATTGGGTCGAGTGTTGTTGTGTGCTGTTTTGTTGTTTCGTCGTGGCGAGCGGTGTCTCCCCGACGCTGGGTTTTGACCCGTGTGCATCCTGTCATAGCTGTTGAGCTTGAGTAGTTGGTTTTGGGCCGGATACCTGGATTGAGGTCAGAGAACCCCGGACCCAGATGACAGGATTGTCAGAGGCTTATCAGCGGCTGCGGGAGCAGCTGGTCTTGGTGACACAGTTGTCGGAGCACTGAGTAGCCCCCTCTGTGCCAATGTTTAGTGTCGAGGCACCGAGGCAGGGTGGATGGTTGACAGCTGGTGAGCTGTGGGACATGATCGACCTATTGAGCCCTATTTGGCAGATGAACCACCCTGACTCGTAAGATTGAGTTTGGAGCCTTTGGAGGCAGAGTCGTGGCTGGTGGTGATGGAGTGATTAATTGAGAGCCTCCCTGTGCTTGTGAGTGTATGCAGTTGTTGAACTGCGCGCTCCAGATTCGAGGGACGAGGCGCATAGGATATATGAGACTGGGAGTGGATTGCGCCAGGACACCTTTCTGTTATTCAGTCCCTCCATTGTAGATTTAGACGCCTCGTTGGAGCAGGCATTATGTATGGAGCGTGGCATTGCAGTTCCTTTGGATAGGGATCAGCCGCCAGAGGTGAGTTCTGGATTTTGGCGCTTGGCGCCGGATGATGGAGGACAGATCGGCCGGCAGGGGCATGTCTAATTTCTTTTCCTGGATAACGAGTTCCCGAGATGTCAGAGGTCGGGTGGACCCCGAAGGCAACATCAGTATTTTTATTTGAGTGGCGCAGCGATAGCGTGGAGTTGTTATCTGCGGAGGATCTTGTTCGTCGCCTCAATGTGATCAGAGACAGAGGTCGTGCTTCCTAGTGATAGCCTTGATTTTCAGGCAGATTGAGCGACAACCACTTGCTTTGAGCGGATGAATCTGTGCCGCCCGGTTGGAGGGCGCCACGGTAGTGGATTGAGTGTCGCAGGTGGGATTTCACCACGGTAGTCGGTGTTAGAGCATGTTCCACTCTTACATAGGTTAGAGGCAGATTTGTTACCACGTGCACTAGAGGTACAGGTTCCTGTTGTTGTTGTGCACGTGGAGGAGGCTTTTGGATCATGTCCAGTGCGGCCGAGACCGCGAGATACCGGCAGAATTATTGGAAATTATAGCAATTAGGTGTTTTGACCTTATGCTTGAGATTGTTGGGCACTATGCCACAGGATGTTCGACTGCGGCAAGAGAGGACTTGATCTTCGGCAAGACGGGCAATTGGAGGCTTGCTCGTTGAGGTTGTTAGAGCACTCTGGTTTTAGCGACAGGGTGAGAGGTGCTTACGGCGGCACCGGGACTCAGGGATATCTCTGTTGCCCACGAGATCCCGGGTGTGATTTCACCTTAGTTGTTGGTAATGCCGCCGGTTAGGGAGATAGAGATTGTGTTTGACGTGGTTCGGGAACCGCGCCACCCTGGACAGCACCTCATTGGATATCGCCGGTAGAGCTGAGAGAGACCCGATGGCACTGTTGCAGGGTCCGATGGATCGAGGGGTCTGTTTGACCTAGTGCCACGCCGTGGGTATACAGCGGTGATGCCACGTCATTAATACATGATGTGAGGGTCCTTTTATGGTATCTAGGACCTTATGATGGAGTTATACTCAGGCTGTTAGTGTATGATGCGAGTACCTACTTGGAAGTAGATAGTTGAGGACTTCGCCTAGATGGCGTTCAGGACACGGTAGGGGCATTATGGGTTTATAGCGAGGCCCAATGGAATGGCGAAGGCCCTGTTGACTTCAAGATCTGAGGAATCGTATGTCCCAGTTGTACTTGGACGGACTGGGAGTGGTGTTTCCCGAGGATATATTTTGATTTACTCCTAGAGCGACTTGGAGCACGAGGAGCACTTTGTGGATGTGCTACCATGCCCGTGTGGATGAAGCGGTATGCCAAGTTATTGAGGTACGAGTTGTAGCTGCAGAAGCATACCTTCTTGGGTCGCTTTGTTCGGGCCGTAGGGGCGGCGGTGGAACCCGACCAAGTGGATGTTATTCAAGTTGACTGAGACCAACTTTCATTCTTGAGGTGAGGAGCTTCTAGACTTGGCGGTGCCGTGAGAGCATGGCCAATGGATAATGTGACTGGTATTAGCGCCAATGCTAGTGTTTCCTGTGTTGGGAGATGGAATTGTGTGTTTTGGTGATGCCTCCCATTGTGGCGGTAGAGTTACCGTGGGTGGATCTTCGGTCCACACTTCATTAGTCCAACCCTATGAGTGTTGGGGCAGGATGAACCGCTGTTTTGCAGGCAGCTTGGATCCCACAGTTGAGCCTCTCAGTACGCCTTTTATTCCCAGCTTTGATTGATATACCTGGGCGTAGGCCATGCCTGCTTGGCTATCGGTGTTGATTACTCAGCATTTCCGTTCTTTACCATGTGATAGATCAGGATTTCAGCTTCAGTTTACAGTATTCGCCATGCGGTGCCGATGGAGATTACAGCTTTCAGGATGTTGAATTGGATTTATGCGGATTGTCGTTGCTAGTTCGGATTTTTGACCGTGAGTTTGAGCATCAGCATTATGATCGCCTTTTTGCCAATTTTCAGTCCCGTTCACTGACGGTTTGATCCCCGTCAGGGTGTCCTTTATTAGTTGAGAGATCGACTTCGACTCGTGGGTCTGTTGGGGTTTTGTTGGCATGTTGAGTGACCAACTGTGGCATGAGATTGTGTCTCTTGAGGACCCCTTTTGAGGGTAGCCCGTGGGTGAGTAGCCCATTCGGGTGATTTTGGATCGGGAAGCAACCGAGAGAAGACCCCAGCTTATTGGATGAATGCGTGGGTATGCTTCGGGTCACCTTGTTGAGATTTACACCAGGATGTGGTTTGGTGCGTGTTGCACCGATGGTTATTCTGTTTTTCCCCCAGCTTTTGATGGAGCCTCTGTGTTGTTTTACGTCTCAGCTCAGGTGTGTTTTACTTTTGGATCCCTCACCGAGATTGACTTGTCCATTGAGATCTGTGATTGTTGGAGTACGAGGAACGCCCGTTGCGAATTCTGGCTCGAGAGATGAGGGAATTGCGCAATCGGGCCATGCCGTACTGGGTATAGTTGTTATTGGGGGGTGATCACGGGGAGTGTGTGGTGTGTGGGGAGCTGGAGGCGTGATTGATGGATACCTACCCGTGGTATGTGTGACTCCTGGTGGATCTGAGCTAGTTTCGAGGACGAAACTTTCCTGAGTGGGGGAGGATGTGAGGACCTGGATTCTCACGACGTGACTACTGTTGCATCTGCAGCTCCTGGAGGCCAATGTGGCGTGTCGGTGGCGTTTGTGCCCCAATTGGACATTAGTGTTGGGCTCAGTGTGTTAAATGGATCACGTGGGTGATCGGTGGACTCCGTTGGAGCTCCAGAAGTGGTTTCGCGCGTCATGGATATTAAATATGGACTCAGTGCGAAGTTTGGACCAAGGATTACCTTTCCGGATGCCTTCGGCAAATTTTGGAGTTGGAATTTGGCGAAATGGACATCAAATTCGAATTCAGCGCGCGAAAACGGTTAAAACGGACTACCCACTTGTTATTTTTGAGCACCGGACACTGTTCACGCCGGAACAGTGTTTCCGGCGGCGGCGGCAGCGGCGGAGCGGCCGCAGGCAGCGCGGCGGACGGAGGCGCGGGCCGCCCGGTCCACGCGGCAGGCGTGCACCGGGGGCTGGACGCGTGGCGGCTCGGGAGTGGGCCGGTCCGGGGGGCGCGGTCTACGGGGGAGTACGGGGCGCACGGTGGACCGGGGTGGACACGCGGTAGTGTCGGAGTGGTCGGTTTAGTGGACTTGGTCTACGGAGCAGGCGGGCATGGTGCATAGACCGGCGGGACACGTGGCGGCTTGTGGTTGGCGGGCTCACGCAGGCTGGGACCACGGTGCGCGGTGGGGCCTCGGAACAGTGCGCGGCAGGGGTGGCAGGCGGCGGCGTCAGGAGGGCACGTGGGCGCGGCAGGCGGGCGCTGACCAGGTGCGTGCCACGTGTCGTCGTCCGCGGGTGGCCACGTGGCGCGACGCGTGCGGCGGGATCGGCTGTCGCCTGTTTGGCGGGCGACGTGGAGGCCCAGGATGGATTCGGGCGGCTACAGTGTTCGCGCGCGGGGATTTCGGGCTGCTACAGTGCGCGCCCGAAAACCCCCAGCGCCCGGAAATCGGGACATAACCGGTATTTCCTCAATTGTTTCTGCAGCCTATAAAAGGCGATCCGAGCCTTCTTCTTCTCCCTTTTTCCGCCATTTCCGAGCCTCCTCTCCCCGGGGTGCCTTCAGCAAAGATGATCCCCGAGTTTGGCTGCATCTTTCTGCAAAGTTTTGGGATTTTTGGTTGCACGCTTATCGAGGTTTCTATTTTTACGGCGCGGCGCGACGCTCGTTCGTTTGTGGTCTTCTTCGTCGCGTTTTGGTACGAGGACTCCCCCGGCTTACCCCGAGCACCTTTTTCAGTGATTCTTGCGCCGTTGGCTTCACGACAGGTAGGGCTATGTTTCCCATGTTTACTGGTTTTTCCCATTCCGAGCTTTTCATGGGTTTTTCGGATCATCTTGTAACCTCTTTTCTGGGGCGGAGTTCTGGGACAGCGGAGCGGTGTTTTGGTGATATCTTCGCGCACAGGCATCGGATTGGGGTGATTCAAGAGGCGATTTGCATCTACACATCACGAGGAATATGCCCAAATTTTCTTGGAATTTTCTGAATATTCCTCGAAGGTGAAGAATATCTGTGAACAGTAGTTATTGCTACAGTTTTTGAGAGTAGTTTAATTTGGGGTGGTTCCCTTGTCGGAATTGTTTCTCAGTGTAGGAAGCTCGGAATTGGACGTCCAGGTACTCGTTTCGAAAGTATCAACGCGAGGATTACTGTGGTATTTTTATTGGATTTTTCTGGGCACTTGCAGCAGGTGAAATAAGCACGGCTTTGGGACTGATTTTCAGATTATGTATACTTGGTTAATTTTGGAATAAAAGTGTAATGTTGAGCCTTATTGTTGTGCCCAGGGGTGCTTTCAGTTGTTTGGAGCCAAGGCGTGCGCGACTTGTACCGAGGGTGTTATGTTGGCAGATTTTGGACCGTGGGCGTCTACCCCCTTCACCGACTTCAGGTTTGCCTTGGTTTAAGCGCTTCAGGTGGGTAAGCTTATTATCAGTAATTGTTTAAGGCAATGATTATGCTGTGGCAAATATAAGTCCACTTGTGGGGATGTCACCCCTCTATGACTGATGCATGCATGTGTAGGGTACATGGGTTATGTTGGTAAGTAGGTAAGCTGGTTAATGATATTGGTATAAATGATTGCAAGAATAGTATTTATGAGATATACTGAGGACTTGCATGACTTGGACATCTATGTGATGACTAGTGTAAGCTTACCTAGGATAATGTTACCCTATGAGATTATGTAACATGCCATGTTAGCACATAGCCTTTCATGTGGTTGGATTATGCATTGGGACAGGATTTCGTAGCTATGTGCGGATTTGTACTCTGAGGAGTTATTATGATCATTCTATTGATGAACCCTGAATTGTGGACAGGTCTAGTTTTGGGATTCCGGCATGTTGTTTATTCCTAAAGGAACTATTATTATGCTTTACCCCCTTTTATTTCCTTGAGGACAATTGCATGCTTGTATGGTCATGTAGTTAGGCCATCTTTTACTGCTGCACTACTTATTGGAACTTGACTTAGGAGAAACCATGCTTTTCCTTTCTCCTTCTTGTTAGTCAGGTGGTCAGTGTTGCTCGGGTTCGAGCAGGGGGTCTGGATAGGGTAGTCAGGACTTCGTGTCTGGGACAGGTTGGTTTAGTTGTGGGGCTTTGCGGCAACCGCGGATATTGGGCGGTTGACCGGATGTTCCTCTATGCACCTGATTGGGTATCAGTTTTACTTAGTGGATGGAGTTTCCCACTTATCGTTCAGTTGCATCCGATTGAGGTCGGGTCTTTCCTTGATGGTTGAGTTTTCCCACTTTGATCAGATTGATGATCAAGTCCTGCTGTTTAGAGATACTGGTGATATTGATGACAGAGATGCTTTACTCGTGTGGGTAGCTCCCCTCGAGTGCCGCTCCGGAGTAGGCTTCAGACCGTGTTGGGTTCCGGTCAGACCGTGTTGGGTTCCGGTCAGACCGTGTCGGGTGCCGGTCAGACCGTGTTGGGTTCCGATCATTTGGACAGAGCAGGCAGTACCGGGTTTTATACCGGTTCATTCGATTGAGTTTATTTCGGTCAAATACTTTTATTGTTACACTCGTGCCTGGGGGCCGAGTGCAGACTGGTAGTTGAGTTTAGATCAGTGCTAGTATTGTTGAGAGCCGTCTGGTTGACGGTGGTCCCGTGTTGTTGCGAGTACTTTGACCGCTGTGTGAGAGGTTGAGCATCTTGATTCTATCCGTTTTGAGAGAGAGCGTGGATTTTGACCATAGCCTGCATGATCCTCTACTCGATAGCGAGCTAGTCCGTTTGGACGCCCTACGTAATTCCTGCCCGTCAGCGGGAGGTGGTTGTAGGTGGGCGCAGGTTTGACTGGACCAGATGTGGCAGTCAGCTCGATTGGGTCGACGGTGCACTTCATGTGCTATTGGTTGCATACCACTGTTTGGTTCTCCCCCTTTTAGCCTTTAGTTAGGGGCAGGGTAGCTGTGAGAGTCTTCAGCTTACTCATTTCAGTCCTATGACTTGGGTTAGTTTTTGTCTCTTGAGGACTTGGTGGGCAGACCGTCGGGTCTGGCGGTGGTACCCACTGAGAACTCCCTTTTTGGTGTAGTTCTCACACCCTTTGGGGGTTTCCCCCCTTTTTTTTTCTCTCCTCTCCTTTGTTTTGCAGAGTCTTGCGGGTGTTGCCGACTCTGTGGTTGCTGATCGGGGCGAGGGAGTCGCGAGCTAGATCCCTACCCGTCGTTGGAGAGTAGCGGTACCCTTCAGAGGAGATCATCAGTAGATTAGCTGTTTCTTTTTCCTCTTTTGAGAGACTATTGTAGTGAGGATATTTTGTATTGAGAGACTGTACACTGTTGTATATATATTGGAGTTACCTCCCGGTTGGGTTTAGAGCTTGTACTCGAGGATATTGTATTATTATTATTTTGGGGAGGCAGACAGTGTTGTTTATTTCAAGTTGTACAGTGATTGATTTTAGTTACAGCAGATTTTCATTTATAGCTCTTATATCTGTTTAGTTATAGTACTTTTCTTGCAGGTAGGGCGCTTCGCCTATGCAGGTTGGCATAGGTGGCGGATCTGTTTGGCGGGCCCGGGTCGCAGTTTCGACCCCGGGGCGTGACATCCAAGGATCATCCGGAATCGAACATCATTGGAGATCCACAAGAAGGAGTTAGAACTCGGAAGCAGTTGGTTTGTGGATTCGCTTGCTACGTATCTTTAATCGAACCAAAGAACATAGATGAAGCTCTTCAGGATGACTACTGGATTAAAGCAATGCAGGAAGAGCTCCATCAATTTGAGCGAAACAAAGTCTGGGAATTAACGAAGCCTCCAAAGCAACATAATGTGATAGGTACCAAATGGATCTTCAAGAACAAGAAAAATGAGGATGGTACTATCATCAGGAACAAGGCACGATTAGTTGCTCAAGGTTATTCTCAAGTAGAAGGTATAGACTTTGACGAAACAGTCGCCCCTGTAGCTAGACTCGAGTCCATTCGTATACTATTTGCTATTGCTTGTCATTTTAAAATCAAATTATTTCAAATGGACGTTAAGAGCGCATTTCTAAATGGTTTTTTAAATGAGGAAGTTTATGTGGCTCAACCGAAAGGTTTTGTAGATCATAAACAACCTAACCATGTTTTTCGTTTGAAAAAGGCTCTTTACGGTCTGAAACAAGCACCGCGAGCATGGTACGAAAGGTTAACAAAGCACCTTTTGGAGAAGGGCTATACTCGAGGGGGAGCTGATAGGACTCTCTTTGTGAAGCATTATCAAAGCAATTTCATTGTAGCACAAATCTATGTCGATGACATTGTATTTGGCGCAACAAGAGATAATGATGCTTCTAAATTCGCGGAGACCATGGAAAGCGAATTTGAGATGTCCATGATGGGCGAATTGACTTATTTTCTTGGATTGCAAATTAAACAAAATGATGAAGGTATTCACTTGAGTCAATCCAAGTATGCAATGGAGTTGGTCAAAAAGTTTGATCTAGAAAATTGTAAAGATTTTCCAACTCCAATGGGAACTAGCCACAAGGGACTTGGAAGTGAATCACATAGTGAGAATGTGATGAGAAACTGTATAGAAGTATGATTGGAAGTCTACTTTACCTCACGGCTAGTCGCCCGGATATATCCTTTAGTGCTGGGATTTGCGCGAGATATCAATCAGCACCAAAGGAGGTTCACCTGAAAGCGGTGAAACTGATCATCCGGTACATCAAAGGATCAATTAATTTCGGAATTTGGTATCCTATGGGAACAAGTCTGGATATTGTTGGATACTCAGATGCCGATTGGGCAGGATCAGTGGATGATCGGAAAAGCACGAGTGGTGCATGCTTCTATCTTGGCCATTGCCTTGTTGCATGGCACAGTAAAAAGCAGAATTGCATAGCACTCTCGACTGCCGAAGCGGAATACATTTCAGCTGGAAGTTGCTCAACTCAACTCATTTGGATGAAAAGCGTATTGAGCGACTTCCGCATTTCAGCATCTTCGGTAACAATTCTTTGTGACAACACAAGTGCAATTAACATTTCTAAAAACCCTGTGTTGCACTCTAGAACAAAACATATTGAACTTAGATATCATTTTCTTAGAGAGCTAGTTGAATCAAATACTCTTCAACTTTCATATATTTCAACTGAGGATCAATTGGCTGACTTTATAACAAAACCTTTGGATCAAAAACGTTTTATTCATTTACGAAAAGCAATTGGAATGCTTTCCTTGAAATAAACTTCTTTTTGAAACCTTTGCTTAGGATAGGTTTTGTATTTGTTTTTGTTTTGTTCATTATCTATGTTTGTACATAGGACATTAATTGAGCATAGATCATAATTGACTTTAATTGCATCTTTTCGCACATTTAGAAATTTATTATGCTTTTGCCATCATAATATTTCACTGTTGCAATGATCATTTATGTTAATTAAATCATCTTCTAAGTGATCAAAGTCAATTTCTCTCTCTCAATGATCTCTTGGTATAGTCATTATCTTATTTGACTGTTTAGTCGAGTATGAAATCGAGATCAATTTTTGGTTGAATACTTTATATCTTAAATAATTGATAGCCAATTGAGGGGGAGTCATAGAAAAAGTAAAATGCTAAAAAGATGTGGAAAGAGTTACATCCCAATGAGGAGTGTGAAAACTACCACCACATGGAGGAAAGAGCTACCACCTCGGTCGTCCGAGTATTGTGTGCAGCTACCACATGTATACCAAGCATGGTTGTTCAAATTTTGATTAAGTAAAATGCATGTTGAAATACTTGACTTCGTCAAATTTCAAGGTTGGTATAAGGTGGGTTTTTAAAGAAAGATGCTCAAAGAGCCACTCTCTTCAACAGATTGTCTAGATACATTATCTACTATATTTGGGATTTCAAACATCTATTGATCTTTGTATTTCATTTTCTTTACTGAATTGATGATTTGATAAAGGCATTACTCATAAGATCAAGTTAGATGTAATTGAAGGTGTTCAACTTTAAGGGATTTAATTCTTGTAAATTCTCGTTTCATTTTTGGATATTGTTGATAGATTTGGCATAATCTAATTCTTGTTGTATGAAACGATGATTTTTGTTTAAAGTTGATACACATTTGTGCTTACAATCTTTTTCTGGTTTTTCTTGAATTTCTCTGAAATTTTCTAAAGAAAAAGTTGGAGCCGATCCGGATCGGGCAAGATGATCCGGATCCCGAACGCAGGTATTCTTCTGCGGGCTGACGATCCGGATTGGACCTGCCGATCCGGATCCCGAACGCAGTTTCTCACTGCGGGCAGCCGATCCGGATCGCAATCATGAACTGATCCGGATCGCGGCTAGGGTTTTATAAAGAACAAAAGGGTTTTGATTTCTTTTACTCCAATCTTTTGTTCCAGAGTTTCCAGAGCCTCTCTCTCTAGATTTCATCCTTCCTGGAAGCTTTCAAACTCAAGTTCTTCAACTCCAAGTAAGTTTTATTGATCAAAATCTCGGTTTTTCACCGTTTTTCTCTTTTCCTCCTCAAACGTGATGAATTTCTTGGATCAACTTTGTTTGTGGATGGTTTTTGATCAAATTTCTTTTGAAATAAGAACTCTGGGTAGATTAGTTTTGATTATATGCTAGGTATTCTCCTGATTAACGGATTTTTAGGTTTCGATTTCTAAAATTTCGGTTTTAGGGCATATAATAAGGATTTTCGAAAATCATGCAATTGATCTATTTTTAAAAAGTCCTTTTTGCAAAACTAATTTGATTCTTAGTCTCTCTACATGATTATGATTGTTTGGGTACAATTTTTCGAATCTTTGCAAATTAACAATTTTTTCGTGTTCTTGAGTTGTTCCACACAGGATTTCTTTTCTCAAGAAACCATTAGCAATGGTGATCACTTGGATTGTTTTCCTACTTGCTGCTATGGTACATACGAGAGACACTGCTAAGAGAGCTAAAAAGGATGAAGTTAACTGGGATGAGTTATCAGATGATGAAACACATCCTGGAGAATCGCCACAGAAAACCTCTGTTGCATCGAAAGGGAAAGCCCATGCAGAAACATCAACGGAAAAGGCTCCGCTCACTGCTGCGGAAAAAGGAAAAGCACCAATGACCTCTTCATCCATTTTCCTAAAAAGAAAAAGACTTGCTCGACGACCTGGACGAGCTCGAGGTATTGAAATAAATGAACCATGTCAAGAGAACCCAAGGAATATTTCTCAAATTGACACTGAATCAGAAGACGAAGAAGATTGGGACACATTTCTTGACGAAGTACAACAAGGCATTGATGAAGAAAATAAGGTTTACCTAAAGAAAAAGAAGCTACTGAAGTCTTCCTCAATACTTAAGCAGCAAGCCATGAAAAAGAATGTGCCAAGCAATGAACCTCCTTACAACACACATTTTTTGCCAAGAAGATCTCCTCGGAATGAAGGAAAGACTGCTCCGTCAATCGTCACACAACGGTCTTCAAATTCCAGAAAAATTGACCAAAAGGGGAACTTGGAGTCTTCCTTCAACCAAGAACAAGATAAAATGGCTCTAGAACTCGGAAAGATGTCCAAGGACATACAGCAGATGAAACAAGAATGCTCTACGATTTCGGGAATGCTTAAACGAATTTTGAAAAAGATAGGCTGCATGAGCTCTGAAGACTCCGAATCTGATGACTGATTCCCTTCTTTTTATTCTTTTGCAGATTTTTAACCTTGTCTTGTGCAGGTTTTTCAGTTTTTAGGACTTACTCTTAGTTCTAGTTCTTAAATTTCGGAACATTTTCTTTGAAATTTTTAACTCTCCTTCAATTTTTGGTAATTTTGGCTTTGTTTGTGACAAAAAGGGGGAGAGAGTTTAGAGAACTTGAACAATGATATTGTGAAAATTGTGATCTTGTATACATCAAGGTACAATGATGAACAATGATGACTGCATCAAGGTACAATGATAAACAATGCTGATGTGAAAATTTTGTATACATCAAGGTAAGTATCACTTCAACTTCAACTTTGGTTTTTATCTTGTGATTGTTTGCATGTCTCTACTAACTATTCGACTAACTATTTGGGCATGTAATATGACTAACAAGTTGATGTTGGACTAACATTCTATGACATTTGGTTTTTGATTGCATAGAAGATATGTTGGTTTTTGACTATGATTCTCTTACATATCTGAATTCTCAAATGTCATGATGATCAGATAAACTCTATCTCTGTACTAGGTTTTGTATGCTAAATATTCTTGAGGTATCTAACGATCTCTTTTGTCAAGAATGATTTCTTTGTGCAGAGAGTACAGATGTCTAAGTCTAGAGTCTGTTTTAGGAGTTTATCTCATGTTTTTAAATTTTCGGATCTCCATTGTAAATTTTTGTTGTATGGTGATAGCAACAAAAATATCTTTTTGAATTTTCTTTAGTGGATCTGTGTTTTGTCACGAAACCGCCAAAGGGGGAGATTGTTACGGAATTTAAGTTGGCATAGTTTCGTGAAAGTCTCAAGTCTTGAAGATTGAAGGTGAAGGAAGTTGGATCATTTAACTCAATCTCAAGAAAGAAGAATTCAAAAGGATCAGGTATGTTTAACTAAAGATTTTATTGGTGATCCGAATACTTCTTGTAGTGTAGAAACACTTGCAAGAATCTTTCTTTGAATAAACATCAAAAACTGGTGTTCGGACAAGTTCAGGATCCGGATCAGAGCCAGCGATCCGGATCCCGAAGGTTGTTGTTTCATACAATACTTCAATCCGGATCGCAGCATCTCACGATCCGGATCCCGAACGTTGAGTTTTCTGAATTGTATGAACGATCCGGATCAGACAATCCGATCCGGATCCCGAACGTGTGATTTTCTGGAAACCGTCTTTATTGCTACTGCAATCCGGATCGCCCAAATCCGATCCGGATCGCCGTCCGTCAAATTTCCAGAAATGTTAGGTTTTTGATTCTTATCTCCTTCCTAGGGTTTCTAACCTATAAATAGACCCTATGACTCTTTTTCTAGGGGTGAATCCAAAAATAATCCACATAGCCGTCATTTTCATATATCATCTTATACGGCTCTAGATCCACATATAGAGAAGAAAGGAAATCATTAGAGAATACTCTATGTTTCTTCATCTATATTGATTAGTTTGATTCTAGGTTTTCATACTCACATCTTGAGTTGAATCAAACTAATGAATACTTAGATGGTATTTCCGATCTATCTTTGATCTAAGTATTCGGCGGATCATCACCACCAAAAACAACGATTTACCCCAAAAATCGACGCGTGGATTCACGTGTCCTTGTGGATTCAAGGTTCAACCGCTCTCGTGGATTCGGAGCGAGGCACGTTCGTGGATTCGAAGGGTGCTATTGGGTGAAGACCGTGGATTCGGTCGGACGTCGTGGATTCGACGTTGGACGCCGTGGATTCGGCGTTGGGCGCAGATCGTGGATTCGAGAAGCGTCGTGGAGCGAGCGGAGAAGATCCTCTAGGAGCGTATGGAAAAGGTTGAGTCGTAAGTGTGTACGGTAAATCACCTTGTACGTGTTTTAATTCTAGTGGATTTCTGCCGTGTTATCGGTCCCGTGGTTTTTTACTCCGGTGATGGAGTTTTCCACGTAAAAATCTTGCGTATTATTTTTATTTTCGCATTGGGTTTTTATCGCAACGATTTTTGAGTGTTTATACGTTTACACCTATTCACCCCCCTCTAGGTGTTTTTTTTTTTTTTCCCCTATTTAGATCCTTATTACATATAACCCAACACTTTCCACATATTTTGCAATTCATTTCATTGCCCATGTAAGAAAATGCGATCTCTTATGTGAAAGAATTAAATCCCAAATTTTAGTCTATCGGTTGTCTCATGTTTATCACAAAGAACTCACACAACCGAGATAGATTAATCATCTAAAGATCACACATGATTACTAAAATTTGATGAATATAATTATCAAAAACTCTTATAATGAAGTATCTTCAAGAATTATGATTATAGAGTAAAGTTGATAATTCATATAAAATTAAATTGGAGTGATTGAAAGTGAAACCCTTTTTATTCAATGCACTTGTTCGTTAAAAACCCTTTTGTTCAAAAACAAAACATAAAAACGAAGAGCATTGAAAACATGTAATGCAAAGATTAAGAAGAATATGAAAGAAAAACCAATCAAAGCATTACATACAGTCATAAGCTATTTAGAACTTAAGACAAGGAAAGATATCACCTTTCCGAATCCAAAATCGTCGAATTTTGGGTTGTCTTGATTCATTGAGGCCGGGAGTTGACAGCTTTGACTGTTGGTCCACCTTAGGTCTTTGCCTCGCAATGATCCACTTGTATGATTGATGTTGTGGCTCGGACCTTTGGTGGATTGAGTGAACTCCTTTGACTTGATGTGTCTTTTGATTCCATTGAGTTCGCTCTGTAGATGAAGTTGCCGAAGAATTCCTCTTTCTCTTTTTCGGGCACGTCTTCATCAAGTGTCCTTCAAGTCCACATTGGTGACAAGTTCTTCCTTTCAATTTAGTTGTGGAACTTGAAGCCTTCACAGTTTGGTTCTTTTTAAATCCCAAACCAACCTTGCTTGTTTGACCTAATCCGGACATACAATCAAGTTTCTTCGAACCGGTTGAAAGCCTTTGTATGTCGGATTTAAGTTGATGAACTTGCTTGGTCAAAGCTTGGTTGGTGACATGAATCTCCTCAAACTGTTTTTCTAGAAAACCAATCTTGTCCATATATGATTTAGCGTTTGTCTCCGATTGGTTTCGCTCTTCTTGGAGGATTTTATTGTTATCCAATAAACGTTCTCATTCCTTCTCGAGATCATGAAGTTTTATCTTTAAAGCATGATTCTCGTCTTTAGCCTCAAGTCGTTGCTTCCTCAACTTCTTGATATGCTTGGGCATCTTCTTAGATTCCGCAAGAAGTTGTTGATATGCCTCAACGAGTTCTTCTTTGTCCGACTCCCCCTCACTTGATGACTCTCCGCCGGATGTTGATGTTTCATACAAAATCAAAGGAATAGAGTCAGTGATTAAAGATGATAAGCAAACATTAGAAGAGGGAATTTGAGAGGCATGAAAGGCAACGACTTTTTCCTCTTTACTTGAGGTCGATTCATTAGAAGTAGAATCGTCCCAAGTTTTCGCTTGCAAAGCCTTCTTTTTATATGATTTCGGAGAAGGACAATCCGTTGAAATATGGTCGTAGCCTTTGCATCTATAACATCGGATTTCCCCTTCGAATTCATCTTTTTCCTTAGAAGGTTTTGTAAAGCTTTTGAGGTTAGAGGATTTAGAACCGGATGATCCTTTAGATGGTTTCGAGGATGAAGATCCATCGGTTCAATTCTTCCAAAACTTCCGACGAAATTTCTTTACGATCCGCGCCAGTTGTTCTTCAAAATCGGCAAAAGAGATTTCATCGTCGGAACTTGATTCGCTATCTTCTTCCTTTGTTGATTTGAATGCAATACCTGTAAGCTTAGAAGAAGACTTGGAAGAAACTTGATTAGTAGGAAAAGTCATTTCATAAGTTTGCAAAGCACCTACTAATTCCTCTACTCTCATCTCATCCGGATGACTAACGGTTTCAATGGCGGTAACCTTTGCCCTAAACCGTTCCGGAAGAGTCCGAAGTATCTTTCTTACAATTTTCGACTCCGGGATTTTTTCTCCTAAATTAGCACAAGTATTGATTACATCTTGAAGTCTAGTGTAATAATCTGTAAACAATTCATGCTCTTCCATATGAATAGAGTCAAATTGACTTGTAAGCATCTGGAGCTTTTGAATTTTCACAAGATTAGTACCCTCATGTGTAATTTTGAGAATATCCCAAATCTCCTTTGCAGTTTCACATGCGAAAATTCGTGTGAACTCAGTCGAGGAAAGAGAATTAAATAAAATGTTCATACCTTTCCCATTGTAAGAAGATCTTTCGAATTCCTCTTTGGACCATCTAGAGCGAGGTTTTGGGGTAGTAGAATTTCCTACTTCCTCAACAGGATGCACCCAACCGTATTCCACGGATTGCCATACCCGCTCATCAATTGCGATGAGAAAAGCTCTCATCCGCACTTTCCAATAAGCATAATTAGTCCCATCAAAAAGAGGAGGTCTATAAATATTACCACTTTCACCCGACATGATAGATAAACCTAAAACCCGCTCTGATACCACTTGTTGGTTTTTATATATTAAGGATCCACAAGGATCTAAATAGGTACTATCAAACAACTAGAGGGGGGGTGAATAGGTGTAATACTTATAAAACCAATCTCAGTGCAAAATAAAAACCAATGCGGAAAATAAAAATAGCACACCGAGATTTACGTGGAAACTCCAATCCAGGAGAAAAACCACGGGACCAACACGCAATAACAATCCACTAAGAAAAGAAGAATAACAAGGTGATTACCGACTCCACGGACTCAACCCCTCCTTCAACTTCTTCGGACCTTGCGCTCCACCGATTGCACGTCCGCTGCACACGTTCGAATCCATGAACGCCACTCGAATCCACCAGCACACGTTTCGAATCCACGAAACGCCTCCAACACACCGAATCCACGATGCTACGTCGAATCCACGACGCAAACTTAGCCGATAGAAATATTGGTTTCGATGGTGATCCTTTGCTTAGATTATCATTGAAGAACCGTAGAAGGAATCTCTAAGCAAAGACTAGATCAATTCGACAAAAGATAGATCTTGGAAGAACCGTCGAATTGACCTAAAAGAGGCTATAAAGAAGAACGATAAAACCTAGCCTCTAGGGTTGCTCTCAAGTGTTTTATAAATTAATCGGTAGTTCTTGAGAAACCCTAAGTGTCTATTTATAGTTTAGAAACCTTTGGAAAGGGATAAGCATCAAAAACTGACTTAACAGAAATTTTTCCGCACGACGGTCCGGACTGGATTGGCTGATCCGGACTATCGTCTTTTTTTTCAGCAATTCCTGAAAAAATAATGTAGAGTACCGGGTCTTTGGATAGCGCGCCGACCACACAGATGACTTGGAGCAGAGAGTTGCCTTGAGCATGTTGCATTTGAGTTTACAGTTGATGCCGGGTTGATTCGGATCAACGCAGAAGCTCCAGCTCGATACGGGGTTTTTCCGGGCTTTGTAGGCCGATTGAGGATGAGATTGGAAATTTCCGACTTCACCGTGTAGTGCCAGAAATTCAGGAACACTTGGAATAGGTGTACTTTCAGATTACAGCGAGGTTCGGGAGGTTCCGGACTGACGCGGAGGATCCGGAGGCAAAAAGTGAGTCGAAACTGGCAATTTTGGAGCCGGTAATTGATTTGAGCACCCCGACTCAACAGATGAGCTTTTTGAAGAGAAAAAGCTGTGGACACGTGTACTTTCGATTTACAGCGAGGTTCGGGAGGTTCCGGACAGACGCGGAGGATCCGGAGGCAAAAAGTGAGTCGGAACTGGCAATTTTGGAGCCGGTAATTGATTTGAGCACCCCGACTCAACGGATGAGCTTTTTGAAGAGAAAAAGCTGTGGACACGTGTACTTTCGATTTACAGCGGAGTTCGGGAGGTTCCGGGCAGCGGCGGAGAGCCCGAAGGCAAAAAGTGAGTTGGAGTTGGATTTTTGGAATTAGTTAATTAATTAATTTAATTAATAAAGCCTTTTGCTTTATAAAAGGCTCCAACCCTCCCTCTGCAGCAGAGAAAGAAAGGAAAGGAAGAAAGAAAGAAAGGAAAAGAAAAGAGAGGAAAAGGAAGAAGAAGAAGAAGGAAGAAGAGGGTTTTGAGGTGATCTTGGATTTTTGGACTCACCGTTGGAGGCCGCGTGGAGCTCGTGGGCGTGCGGCGAGCGTCGTCGAGGTAAGCAATTTCAGTTTTTTTGAGGTTTCTCGGGTTTTGGAGAGCTTTTGGATTTTGTTGGATTTTTTTAAAGAGCAATTTGGATTTTTGGATCGGTCGGATTTTTCGGGATTTTTCCTTCTTCTTGGTTGTTTTTTTCCGTCGCCGGCGGCCGCGCGCGCGCGCAACGGCGCACGCGCGGCGCCAGGGTGCTGCTGTTGGCAGCACCCTGCGGCGACATGCCGCTGGGCGCGGCGCCGCGTGCAGCAAAGTGCTGCACGCGGCGCTGCCAGGCCTCGCGCAGGCGCGCGCGGCAGGGCCGCGCGCAGGTCGCTGCGTGGTTTGGCGCCGTGCGGCGGGCCTCCCTCGTCGCGCGGCTGGTTTTTCGCCGCTCGGCGTGCTCCCGGACGGTGGGCGACTCCTCGGTTTGCGTGCCGGCGCCGTTTTTTTTTCGCCGTCGGAGCCCGTTGTCGCCGTCGGCCGCTGTTTTCGCCGTCGGCCGCGGTGTTCGCCGTCGGCTGCTACTTTTTCGCCGTCAAGCAGTTTTTGAGCGGTTTTCGCGAGCAGGTTGCGAGCAGTTTTCGCGCGGGCTTTGGCGCAGGGTTTTCGCTGTTTTTCGCAAGCCGTTTCTCGCTGTTTTCGCGAGCAGTCTCGCGAGCGGTTTTCGGGCAGTTTTTCGCGAGCGGTTTTCGCAGGATTTTCGCAAGCTGATTTTCGAGCTGTTTTTCGCCGTCGGGCGCAGTTTTTCGCCGACGGAGCAGTTTTTCGCCGCCGCGTGCTGTTTTTCACCGTCGGGCGCAGTTTTTTCGCCGACGGAGCTGTTTTTCGCCGCCGCGTGCTGTTTTTCGCCGTCGGGCGCAGTTTTTCGCCGACGGAGCTGTTTTTCGCCGTCGGGCGCAGTTTTTCGCCGACGGAGCTGTTTTTCGCCGCCGCGTGCTGTTTTTCGCCGTCGGGCGCAGTTTTTCGCCGACGGAGCAGTTTTTCGCCGCCGCGTGCTGTTTTTCGCCGTCGGGCGCTGGTTTTCGCTGACGGAGGCTGTTTTCGCCGACGGAGGCTATTTTTCGCCGTCGGATGCTCGGTTTTGACCGTTTTGATTGATTTTGCGGTTTCTTCGCTCCTGGCAGCTTGCAGTGCTGTTTTTAGCTTCCGCCGGGGGCGGTTGTTGGTTTTTCCGTCGCGTGGACCCGCCGGCTTGTTTCGGGACATCCGCAGAGCGCGCGGTCGTGTGGTTGGACGCAGCGTGCTCCGTTTTGCGTGCGGACCCCGTGGAGGAAAGGTAAGTCCCGCTGAGCCCAATTGCAAGTGTCGACAAGCAATTGGTGGCATTCTGAGGTGGGTTGGTTTTTCTCTCCAAGTCTACGGACTTCCTTCCAATTCTATTGTGATAGGATTGCATGCTAGTTTAAGTGTTTTCTTGGAACTTAACTAGCACCCCCGTCATATGTGCATGTGTTTGACCAGACCGATAGAGAACCTTAATCTAGGCTAGGTTCTTTTATGCTTTAGACATCCCACACGTTGCATACTCTTCTGGACTTAGAGTTTCCTCGCCCGGGTAGTGGGCTGAGTGGTCAAAGTGTTGTGGGACGGGTGTTGCACTCGGGCCGGGGGGTCCGAGTGGGGTCTGGTGGCTGGGTTAGGCCAGTGTTAGTGTGTGGGGAACCGTTTCAGGTAAACGGTGGTCCCGGGGTTTTTCCTTTCCGTTGTTCTTCTCGTCACCACCATGTTGTGACCGTGGTGCACGTGTGTTAGCAGGACCTTGCACCCAGAACCTTTTTGGACGAATGCATGATTTTGGTCAAACAATGTTTCTTCCAAGCCTCGCAAGGTCGCCTGAGTCTGTTCTTGTTTGATAGGACGAGGGCATTAGCTCTTCGAGGTTTGGGCATAAAACTTGTTTTCAAGGGGTTTTTCTAAAAAGGACTAAAAATCATTAAAAGATGGATTTCTCTCAGATTGAATGGTTTTCTGAAATAAATGACATGGTTTCTTATAAACTTATCCACCCGAGCGGATTCGGGTGATCTGGGTTCTAGGGGCTGCTTTCTTTCTTGGGGACGTAGGTGTTAGTCTCCTGGGGTTTCGGACCCTTCGCAGATCTGGCTGTGGAGCATCTCCGGCCGTGAGTTGTGTGTTGAGTTCAGTAGGGTGTTGTTGTGGGAGCCGTCGGGAGAGACGGTGGTCCCAGCTGTGTAGTACTTTCGTGGAGCGGGTCAGGGTTGTGAGATTGAGTCGTGGAGGGTTCTCCGACTGAGTTGTGCTTTGAGCATCGAGATACCGATCTGTTTGATCGAGGACTATAGCCTGCAGGAGCCACTTGTGAGACAGTGTTACTGATGAGATACTTGAGTTCGGTGGGGTCGCACCCCTCGAGCTACGCCCCGGGTGCGTTGATGATTCCGAGCCTGATGAGGCTGCGATGATGATACCGAGCCTGACGAGGCTGCGATGATGCGCCTAGTTCATATACTAGAGGTCGCTTGATACCCCTGGCCGAGCTACCATGGGGTCACTGTGTGAGATATCGAGTTTGTCCGATTGGACACCCTGGTTGATACACCAGGGGGCGCAGGCTTGACTTGACTGGACCCTGTGGGGCAGTCGATGAGATTTGGGATACACTGAGAGAGTGTTGGCATAGCATGTGTCAAAGTAGAGCGTCTTGGGCTTAGTACTTGTGACATATTGTCAGCAGTGAGTGGCTGCATACCATCATCCATAGTCTCTTCCTTTTGAGCATAGTAGATAGAGGCATGATAGCTGTAGATTCTTTTCCAGCTTATTTACATTATCACAGTCTTTTCTATTATCTTATGCCTCTAGTAGACTTAGTGGGCAGACCGTGGTTCTTGGAGACGGTACCCACTGAGAACTACTGTAGGATGTAGTTCTCACACCCTCTGTCGGTGACAGGTTGCTCAGGCTTTCTTCCGTTCCTGCTGGGCTTGACTGGACGGACCGAGGACAGGGAGTTGCGTGATAGTTCCCTACCAGCATTGTTACTTTAGAGAGAGGTAGATGTACCATCCCGGATTGTGGGAGTTGGTTATGTTTCCTGTTAGCTATCTCCCATTTGGATTTGTAGATGTTGTATAGGTGGACTTCTATTTGTATCTTCTGATTTTGGGAGATAGGCTATGTGTTGTTGCAACTTTATAGTTGTGAAATTTTATAGTACAGCTTATTATCCGCTCTGATATCTGTGTAGCTGTAGTTTTGTCTTTTGCAGGCTAGACGCTTCGTCTGTACGGCAGTTTCCGTACAGATGGCGGATCTGTTAGCGAGCCCGGGTCGCAGTTTCGACCCTGGGGCGTGACAAATAAGGTTCGGGGTCCGGACCGTGGATTTCAGTCCGGACTGGAATTCTGATCCGGACTGGTTCAGGACTGAAATTCTGATCCGGACTCTGAACATCCAATTTGTCCAGTTTTTGATTTTTAAGCAATGAAAACTTATCCAAGTGTTTCTAAACTACACAAATGTATTCGGATCACCAAAATTATTTAGTTAAACGCACCTGATCAATCCGAATCCATTTTCCTTGAGATTGATGTATATGATCTACAATTCTTCAACTTCAATCTTCAAGACTCAAAACACTGAGTGTCAACTTGAGATCTTGTTGAATCTTCTCTGAGTCTTCAATTGCTGATTGACAATTTGATCACTTCAAGACTCCGACTCAACTCACGAAATATGCAAACACAAAAAGCCGTAACAAAGCCCTCGGCTCTGTAGATCATATTAATCATGGTGCTCATGCTATTTATGTAACGACCCGGCCCACGAGCAATAATAACTCGTTGGGCCCAAACCACAGCCCAAAATGCTTAAGCCCAGTTATTATTACTAGTGTCCATATCTCATATAAACATAATCACAATTCCATCCACATCCGATGTGGGACTATTGGGGGCGTCACAGACTCCCCCCGTTTAGGCCTGACGTCCTCGTCAGCCCAAACACACACACAGCAGCCCAAGATCACCAGGCGATGTGAGACTCGTCTTGCTAGCCCTGTCATCTAGACCCAGGCTCAGCCGAGACTCGCCGCACACTTCCGGCTGGTTATTGGCTCCGATACCAAATGTAACGACCCGGCCCACTAGCAATAATAACTCGTTGGGCCCAAACCACAGCCCAAAATGCTTAAGCCCAGTTATTATTACTAGTGTCCATATCTCATATAAACATAATCACAATTCCATCCACATCCGATGTGGGACTATTGGGGGCGTCACAATTTAAGGATTTGATTAAGTGGTTAGGTGATTTGCAATATAAGCCTATTGTGAACTATGTAATTATGGACCCGATTGTGTTTTCGGGCTTCGTGTCCACTCAAATCAGTGAGCACGAGTTATCTTGCGTCGATATCTACCTACTGTAATTTACGGCATGGTAAAAAACATCCCGGATTGTGAGATCGAGTCGAAACAGTGGTTAATTGGAGGTATTTATGCAATTTTAAAGAACACTAAGGACCAAGTTGCAAATGTGACTTTGTGGACTGTCTTGGACAGTGTGTATGTGATCTCTATTGACCCTCCAGATCATAATGCTCATACTAATTACTGCTGAGAATGAGTAGATAGATTAGTCTTGCAATATAGCCTAGTGTGGACTTAGTTTTTATGGATCTTACTTTATTCTCGGGCTTCGTACCTCCTTCTAACAGCGAGCACGGGTTCGCTTACGTCGACTGGTGTCGACTGGTGTTTACGGTATAAGTTAAAACCTCTCGGATTGAGAGAATGAGTCGAAACAAGGGTTATTTGGGTATATTTATGCAAATTTATAAAACTCTAGAGACTAAATTGCAAATATATCTTCATGGGTGAAAGTTTTAAGTTTGATTTGAAATATAGTATTTTCAAAAAATTCAAATTAGAAATTGATTACATTACGACAAATAATTTATACCTGATTGTACAATTACAACTTGAGTTCTTATTTGAATCAAATAATTATAAAACTTCAGTTCAAATTTAAATCAAATAAAACAAATGGTAATTCAAATTAGAAATTTATTGCATTACCACAAATAATTTATAATTGATTGTACAATTAAAACAAATGGTAATTTCGAAGTCACATCTAATAATATATAAATATACTGCAGATATATAAATATTAAGATGAATAAGACTTGGATGGACATGGATAATAGGCAAGATTCGAAATACATAACATGAGTTAATAGTTTTCTTGACTTTGCATTTGCACATGCGGCGAGAGGAGATAAAGTTCGGTGCCCTTGTTATAAATGTGTCAATGTTGCTTTTCATACTCGAGATGTTGTATTTGGGCATCTTATCTTGCATGGGATATTAAAAGATTACAAATGGTGGTCGTGTCATGGGGAAGAACACCCAGATCAGAGTAGCGAAAGCACCGCTAATGATAACAGAGAGAGTGAAGAGGAGAGTAGTGATGAAATGCATGAACTTTTACAAGATTTGAATCCGTCTGAAAATATAAATTACTCTGTGCATTTCAACTTGGAGGAACCAAATGAGTCTGCAAAAAGATTTTACCAATTATTTTCGGATGCAAAACAAGAATTATATTCTGGATGTAACGAGTTCTCCAAGTTGGAGTATATTGTAAATTTATTACAACTTAAATGCCTTCATGGTTGGAGCGATAAATCATTTACTGCGCTACTCCAATTGAAGAAAAGGGCACTTCCTTCTGGTGAAACACTTCCGAAAAATTATTATGAAGCAAAAAAATATATTCGGGATCTAGGTTTGGATTATATTAAAATTGATGCATGTAAAAATGATTGTATTCTTTATTGGAAAGAATATGAAAAATATGAAAGTTGTCCAGTATGCCAAACTTCTAGGTGGAAATATGGTGATGATGATCAAAATAATACTCATGGTCGTAAAATGAAGAGCGGAAAACAGATTTCTGAAAAAACTTTGCGTTATTTTCCTCTCATACCAAGATTACAAAGGTTGTATATGTCATCCAAGACAGCTTCTCAAATGCGATGGCATAAAGAAAAACGACATGATGATGGGATTTTAAGGCATCCAACAGATTCCTTGGTATGGAAGTCGTTTGATGAATTGCATCCTTCCTTTGCTTCTGATCCACGTAATGTTCGGTTAGGATTAGCAAGTGATGGCTTTAATCCCTTCGGATTGATGAGTACTTTATATAGTATATGGCCAGTTATTTTAGTTGTATACAATTTACCGTCATGGATGTGTATGAAAAACTCTTATTTCATAATGTCTATGCTGATTCCGGGTCCACGAGCGCCAGGGAATGATATTGATGTCTATTTACAACCCTTAGTAGATGAATTAAATAATTTATGGAATGTGGGAATTGAAACTTATGATGCATTTAGTAAATCTAATTTCCAGCTCCATGCTTCATTATTGTGGACTATAAATGATTTTCCAGCATATGCCAATTTATCTGGTTGGAGTACTAAAGGAGCACTGACTTGTCCAAATTGCAATAAAAATACCTGCTTTCTTCGATTAAAGTATGGACGGAAGATGTGTTATATGGGACATCGGCGTTTTTTGAAACCCGATCATAAATGGCGAAAAGATAAAAAGGTATTTGATGGAACGATAGAAAATCGACAAGCTCCAAAACAAAAATTGGATAGTGATGAAATACTTGAACAGTTAAGCGAGGTTACAAATGTGAGATTTGGCAAGTTCAGAGATTAAAAAAAGCGGAGTGAGCCTACCTTAATTTACAATTGGAAAAAGAAAAGTATATTTTTTCAATTGCCTTATTGGAGAACACTTCTAATGCATCATAATCTTGATGTGATGCACATTAAGAAGAATATTCATGACAATGTTGTGGGTACACTATTTGGTATTGATGGAAAAACAAAAGATACTTTAAACGCTCGACTTGACCTTAAAGAAATGGGAGTGCGATCTGAGTTACATCCTATAAATAATGGTGATAATTATGTTATCCCTCAAGCATGTTACACTTTAACTTTAAAAGAAAGACGAGATATTTGTGATTTTCTACTTAACTTGAAAGTGCCAGATGGATATTCATCCAATATCTCTCGATGCATCAATAAAAAAGAAGGAAAGTTATCTAGAATGAAAACTCATGATTGTCATGTTTTTCTTCATGATCATCTAACACCAGCTTTTCGTGGTATTTTACGAAAAGAGGTATACGAACCACTAGTGGAACTAAGTGTATTATTTAAAGAGCTATGTTCGAAGACTTTACAGTTGGATACATTAGAAAGATTGGAGGAAAATATTATAATTACACTTTGCAAATTGGAAAGGATCTTTCCACCTGCATTTTTTGATATTATGCTACACTTGCCTATTCACCTCCTATATGAAGCAAAATTGGCTGGTCCTGTGCATTATCGCTAGATGTATCCATTTGAAAGGTAATAGGTGTTATTTATTTTATAGTTTATAAATTTTTACTATTAATACTATCAGAAATAGAATAATTTAAGATTATTTTGTGATAGGTTTTTGCACAAGTTGAAATCGTATGTGCGTAATAAAGCACATCCAGAAGGATCTATTGCCGAAGGCTACATTGCAGAGGAATGTTTAAACTTTTGTTCTAAATATTTGAATAGAATTGAGACAAAATTCAATCGACCTGAGAGAAACTTTGAGGGTTATGAAGATCATACCTCAAAGTTATCCATTTTTCGACGAAATGGAAGGCCACTTAATAATGGCAAGGGAATTTTCAAGAAACTAACTGAGAAAGAATGGAATCGTGCTCAACTTTATGTCTTAAAAAATTGTGATGATGTTCAATCTTTCCTTGAGTAAGATTAATCACAAATAATTAATTTGAGTATTTTTTTTATTTGTTAGTTATTTATCTAAACTACTAATTATATTTCTTTGCTAATTCACATAAAGAACATCGGATAGAATTGGAAAAGGACGATTCTATTAATGTGACAAAACGACATGATGCAACATTTGTTAAATGGTTTAAACAACGAGTAAGTGAATGTACTATAATTATATACTTAGTAATTCTTTTTTATTAATAATTATTTAACTTTTCTATATATTTGTCTCGTAACAGGTAACACACTTATATCATGATAGTACTGAAAACGTGAGTGTCGACCTTTTAAATTTAGCTTGTGGACCAAATAAAATGGTGAATCACTATACGGGCTACATAGTCAATGGCTATAGGTTTCACACTCATAAGCGTGAGAATAGACGCCAAACTCAAAGTAGCGGTATTGTCGTCAAAGGTGATGAGCAATTGGAGAATAGAGATTATTATGGAGTTTTACAGGATATTATTGTCACGCCCCGAGTTTCAAAACAGCGGAAATTTTTTTTTTTTTTTTTTTTTTTTTTTTCTATCAGAGTTCGAACTTTAACTCAGGACGTGAACAGACCGCCACATGCATAGGAAATCCTCTATCCACACGGACAGAGTCTCCCCTATACATGCTCGGCTAAGCAAGTGCAATGATACAATCAGAGAGCAGTACAATCAACAACTAAATCCAAAAACATAAAGCTCTACAACTAATACATCCACAACTACTCATAACATAATCCACAAATACTCCAACTCATAAATATTGAGACAATCTAAGATCATGATACTGTAACTGAAAATACTAGCACTGGGCCACTGCGGCCAGTAGCTGGGGACAACTCTAGCGCAACAGCTCACTGGATTGTTCCAATCTCCCAGCACCCGACTGACCTGAAAAATGATCACCCAGGGGGTGTGAGATACACTCTACATGTATCCCAGTGGGCACGACGGGCCGGGAAATAGCAAGTCGTACCTACCGGATACAATAATAAGCGGATAGTAAGAGCGAGAAATACTGAAGCTGAAAGGTAAGATACAGATATAAAATCTAAGCATGCTGTAACTGGTAAATAAGACAAGCAAGAGCTAATCATGCTATAGAGCAGAGCTAGTATGATAATCAATAATATCAATGCTGTAAACAGGGAATGCTGATAATCACAGAAGGAAAGCAGGGTACTCATGATTGTAATCGATCATGCTTTAACTGATAAATCTGGTAAGCAGGAAATGATCATGCTATAAACAAAGCTGGTATATAACAATGCTGTAAACTGAAAGTGCTGAATAATAATAACTGTAAGTACCCAATCAGTGTCGTCATCAGTCACGAGGACCTAGACCAATGCCAAAGCTGGCACGTTCGGCTGACATATAACCCGGCACCATCGGTACACTCAGGGGCACACGTGTCGCCACTCTCGTCCACTATGTGCAGCCTGGGGCTCACGGGTCGCCACTATCGACCACTTTACCGGTAAAGAACGCGTTGTGGGGGATCAATCCCACTGCGTACGTGAAATGAGCAGCTAGTGCTATGGCGATCATAAGGCTGATGCTCAAGTTCACAGTCAAAGAAACTGAACAGTCGGCAATGAGTCAGATAATCCCTGCCGGGATGCTGAAAGCTGTAATAATCACGGATGCTGAATAAATGAATCTGAGCAACATGAGCTGAATATCTGAGCTGTAACTGAAACTGAATAGCAGAACTGTACTCCTATTCTATCATGCATTATAGAATGGGAAATGCTGATATAACTAGACTGATAACCAAACAGACATGGCATATGGCAAGCTGTGTATATAAATATACTAAATGCTGAACATGAAATCATATCGGGAACTGAACTGCAAGATCGATGCTACATAACTATACACAATGAATGCTGGAATGAGAGCAAATAGAAAGGCTCAAACATAGGTTCGGGGCTACACCAAAAACAGGGGTCCAACCTACCACGGCACCCCATAGGGCCAACCTGATAAAGCCCGGACCGAAGATAAACCCACCTCAATGATCACGGTGGCTGCTGGATGGCTCGCAAGATGGCGGCAGACTGCTGGGACCTTGGCCGGAAATGAGGAAGATGAAGATGGTGGCTGCGGCGACGCGCGGCCACGGTAGTGCACCAGCCCACCTCGACTTGCCTTCAGAATGAAGATCACACCCACAGAGAGGTTCAGGCACAAGTTTAAAGGTTTTGATGCTCTCCCTCACTTACAACCCAAGAATCAAGGTTGCCTTTGTTTTAACCTTACTTTTCCGGCGACCCTGGGGCGGCGGCCGGTGGTGCAGATGCTCGGGAACCCTCGCAGAGAAGTCGTGGGGTCGTGGGAGAGGAGGCTACGGTTACACCAAGGCTGCGGCTAGGGTTTCTAAGTCCACCATGACCTACAACCTAGGCTCTGATACCACCTAATCTGTCATGCCCCGGGGTCGAAACTGCGAACCGGGCTCGCCAACAGATCCGCCACCTATGCCAAACCCGCATAGGCGAAGCGTCCTACCTGCAAAAAGAGCTACAGCTAACAGATATCAGAGCTAAAAGATAAAACTGCTATAGAAATAAAATCAACCACTGTACAACTGAAGATAAAACAGCAAGGTCCATCTCCCAAAAATGATGATCATATAATAACCTCGAGTACAAAACTCATAGCTCAACAGGGAGATATCTCAAATAAAACATCAGTGTACAAGCTCTCAATACATCATATCCTCACTACATCAGTCTCTCAAAAGAGAAAATAAATACCAATCTACCGACTATACTGAAGATCTCCTCCAAAGGGGGTACCGCTACTCTCCAAAGATGGGTCTGGATCTAGCTCGCTACTCCCTCACCACGCACAGCAACCACAGAACGGCAACACCCGCCAAGACTCTGCAAAATAGAGGGGAGAAAGGACAAAAAGGGGGAAAACCCCCAACGGGCGTGAGAACTACGCAAAAAGGGAGTTCTCAGTGGGTATCGCCACTAGGCCCGACGATCTGCCCACCAAGACCACTGGAGGCAAAAGATAACTAATGCAGTAAAACTTAAAGAAGAAGCAGAAGACACTCTACAGCTACCATGCCTCTATCTGAATGCTCAAATGGGGAAACTCTGATAAATGTATGCAACACTCGCACACGAGGTGCTCAATCGACCCAATCGAGCTGACTGCCACATTAGGTCCAGTCAAACCTGCGCCCACCTACAACCACCTCCCGCTGACGGGCAGGAATTACGTAGGGCGTCCAAACGGACTAACTCGCTATTGAGTAGTGGCTCATGCAGGCTATAGTCATAATCCATGCTCTCTCTCTCTCAGAATGGATAGACTCAAGATGCTCAACCTCTCACACAATGGTCAAAGAACTCACAACGACCACGGGACCACCGTCAAACCCCGAACGGTTCCCAACAATACTAGCACTGGTCTAAACACAGCTACTAGACTCCACTCGGTCCCCCAGGCACGAGTGTAACAAAAAGTATCTGCCTGAATAAACCCAATCGATAGACCAGTAATCACTGGTACTGCCTGCTCTGCTGTCGAACTCAAGAACCCCGCCTGGTGCCCGGCGCTCACACCGTGGAAAGCCTACTCCGGAGTGGCACTCGAGGGGAGCGACCCACACGAGTAAAGTATCACTGTATCAAGCATCACTGTATCGAGTATCTGTATAACCACTGTCTCATAATAGCAGGACTGGATCAAGACTATGATCAAAGTGGGAAACTCCGTCCACTAACAAAACCCCGATCTGATGCAATAGTACTCAAAATGTGGAAAACACCATCCACTAGAACAAATCTGATACCCAATCTGATGCAATAGTCAACATCCGGTCAACCGCCCAAAGTCCGCGGTCACCGCAATAACCCACAACCCACAATTGGGTAAAATAATCAAGATCCGGTCAACCGCCTACTGTCCGCGGTTGCCGCAATAACCCACAATCCAACATCAAGCACACCCTGTCTCTGACCCGAAGGTCCCAGCTACACTATCCCAAACCTCTGCTCGAACCCGAGCAACATGACTCAAAAGTCTAAATAAAAAGGAGAAAGAAAGCAATCATGGTTTCTCCTAAGTCAAATCCCAAAAGATAGTGTATCAGTAAAAGATGGCCTAACTATATGTCCATACTATGGTATCAGAGCCAATAACCAGCCGGAAGTGTGTGGCGAGTCTCGGCTGAGTCTGGGTCTAGATGGCAGGGCTAATGAGACGAGTGTCACATCGCCTGGTGATCTTGGGCTGCTGTGTGTGTGTTTGGGCTGACGAGGACGTCAGGGCTAAACGGGGGGAGTCTGTGACGCCCCCAATAGTCCCACATCGGATGTGGATGGAATTGTGATTGGGTTTATATGAGACATGGACACTAGTAATAATAACTGGGCTTAAGCATTTTGGGCTGTGGTTTGGGCCCAACGAGTTATTATTGCTAGTGGGCCGGGTCGTTACAATTATTGAATTGGATTATGACGGAGGAAATAAAATAATAATGTTTAAGTGTGACTGGTGGGACACTTATAATGAGGGTAGAGGTTTTAAGAAGGAAGCCAATGGAATCACCCTTATTAATTTTACTCGACACTTGGCCGTCAACGAGCCTTATGCCTTAGCATGTCAAGTGGAACAAGTTTATTACGTAGCAGATAATAAAAATTCTGATTGGCGGTTGGTTATCAAGACAACACCTCGAAACTTGATGATGAAGAACTTGTTTTGGAACAAGTTGATATGGAAAGGAATATAACTTCTAATTCATTACCAGAATATATTGCTAGTAGTGATGATGTCATTTCTTCTTTGAGGAGAAATGATGTTGATAGCATTATTATCAATAAAGATCATCAATTGTTCGAAGAAATAGAACAAATTGCACAAGATGAAACTTTAGTTGGTGAAGACGTAGAGGGGGATGAACAAATGGAAGTTGCCGAAGATGAATAGGATTGCACGATTAATTGGCATGGTATTGTCTGCGGTAAGTTGTCTTGTATACTTTTTTTTATTATATGTTCTCCTTTTTATAATTCTTTCTATAAAAAATATTTCTATCTCTATAAACTTCAATTATATTTTTTGTTCTCTTAATGTACAATTGATATTTTTCTAATAATTTTTTTTACAGATAAAATGACGAGCAGAGCAAGAAACGGAAATAGTAGGAGTCGGGCTGTATCTCAACAGGCCAATCCAACACCATCAAATGAAGAGTCTGGGGTGCATCACCCACGAATGGAATCTAATATACCACAACCTCGAGCAGATCGTCTATCAACAGATTCACACAATGCAATCAATGGGAGTAGTGCTGGTATTACTAATTACTTAGAGCATAGTTTCTTTCTAAAACTTATTTACATTCTTTTCAATTCCATACAAATTATTTATTTTTTGAAAATATAGCTAATATTCATATTTGTTATTTTGTAAAATAGCGAATTTTATTGTTTTATGTCAGCTTCGTGTACTAATAGAAAGAGAACACGTGGAAAGACTTTGGCTATAAAGTGGGCCAAAATAAGAAAATCACCTGAGACGACCAAACCACCGTTAAAGATTCCATCAGATCTACGACGAGTAGTTGGTGACAATGCCCAACAATTCATCACGGGGACATCTCAAATAGTCAAACAACATGCGCCATTGAATGTTGATAAGTGGGGTAAAATCCCTACTTATACAATTGATAAGATGGTTCAACTTGTTCATGTAAGTATTTATTAGGATTTTCTCTTTTTACTTTGTTTTAAATAAAATCTTTTATAGTTACTATATTTCTAATTATTTGTTTATTTGTTTTTGTTCTTTTTATATTTATACTACTATTTTAAAGGAAAATTTCGCCCTTCCGGACGAGGTTCATGTTCTTGGTGTTATTGTGCAACAACTTCGTCATCATTTCAATGCATGGCGTCATCGTTTGTATAAATTTTATTACAAAAAGTATAAAACTGATGAACAAAGGCGAGCGCATTGTCCGGAGGAAATTGATCAAGAGGATTGGAATTGACTTATTAACTATTGGAACGATCCAAAGTTTAAGGTAACAAAGAATTTTATAGTTCTAATTAAATATATTTTATTTTTTTTATTATATATATATATATATATATATATATATATATATATATATATATATATATATATATATATATATATATATATATATATATATATATATATATATATGATTTACTAACTATTTTCTCAAATTAATAGCGTATTAGTGAGGCAAACCATGCAAACAGAAGCAAACAAACTATGGTTGCGCGTGTGGGTACAATGTCGATTGGTAGGACTATACATTATATGGTAATTTCTTCTTTCTATCTAATAGCCTATTAATTTTACATTGGAGATAATTTTTCATTCTTATTTTTAAAGTGTAATTATTATCTAAAATAGCTTCTATGTGCGTTAACAGAGGAACCCTATAGAAAACTTTACATCGGAGGAAATGATAGAGCGAGAGGAAAAGCCCGAATATATGAGGCTGTGGGAAAAGGTGAGGAGGAAGAGAGATGGCACTTGGGTTGATAAAGACTGTGGTGACCCGGACCTTTGTCGGGCTTCTTCAGTGTGACCAGCAGCTTCTGGAAGCCTACGTGGCTTGTCGGCGGTGTTCGCACGCCTATTTGGACACAAGAGATGGACCCTGTGAGCTTTGGTTGGCTGTATTGGCCTTCGGCTGCTTTTGCCGAATTTTAGGAAAGGATTTTGGCCAAACAGAGGGTGGATTTGGGTTCAGTGCGGAAAAACGCTTGGAAATGGCTTTTTGTTTGCTTAATTCTGAGTCCGGATGCCCAAAAGCGGGCTCCCGGAAGTTTTGGCAGTTTTTGGGGTTTGCGGGAGCCTCCGGCAAATTATAGGTTTGGAATTTGGCAAAATGGACGTCGTTTTTGGAATCAGCGCGCGAAAACGGTCAAGATGGGCTATTTACTTACTGTTTTTGGGCTGCGGTTACTGTTCACGCCGGAACAGTGTTTCCGGCGATCGCCGGCGGCGGCGGGCAGCGCCGGCGGGCGGCGGCGCCGCCTCGGGCAGGCGGCAGGCGGCGGCACAGGGCGCGGGCAGGGCGCGGGCAGGCGCCCGGGAGCGCGGGCAGGCGCGCGGTCCACCGCGGAGGTCGTGCGCCGGGGGGCGGGCCACGTGGCGCTTTGCGGTTGGCCGGTGCTGCAGACGCGGTCCACGGAATTTGGTCCGGGTGCACGGTGGATCGGGTGGACACGTGGCGTGAGGTTATTGGTTCGGTGCTGTGCTCCCGGTCCACGCAACCGGTGGAGTGGGTGGCCGGGGGCAGGCGGCCGTACGGCGGGGCAGGTGGCCTACGGCCCGGGTCAGCCGCGACGTGCGCGGTCCACGGCGCGACGTGCGCGGTGCACGGGTGGCCGGGCCACGTGTCGCGTCGCCATTGGCGGGCGCAGGTGCACCGGGTGCAGTGGGGCCCGGGGTGTTAGCGGACTGGGCTGTGTGGTGGACCGGGCCGCACTGTGCGCGCCCGAATCTTGGCGGGCCGGGCCGCACTGTGCGCGCCCGAAACCTGCGGGCTGGGCCGGGCCGCACTGTGCGCGCCCGGAACTTGGGACACATTGGGTATTTCTCCAAATGTTTTTCTCAGCCTATAAATAGGCAGCCCGAGCCCTCTTCTTTGGCTTTTTCCTCTCAGCCCAAGCTTGATCTCCCCGAGCTCCCATCTTGGAAGATTTTCATCTTCAAGTCCTTGATCTTCCTGCCAAGTTCTGGGATTTTTGGAGGCACGAATCCCGAGGTTCCCCATTTTACGGTGCGGCGCGACGTTGCTTTCTAGTGTTCTTCTTCGGCGCAGCAGCAGTGTTTTAGCTCCCCTGGGCTACCCCGAGATCATTTTGCGGTGATTCTTGCGCCGACAGACTCCTAAGAGGTAGGGCTTCATCTTTCGTTTTGATCGCGCTTTCCCGTTTCGAGTTTTTGGCACGGATCCCGAGGCAACACTGTGACCCATTTTCTGTTTGGCTTTGTGGGACTGCATCGAGGTGTTTTGGCCATATCTTTGCGCACGAGCGTCAGCTGGAAACGAGCTTATACAACTTTTTCATCTACAGATCGCAAGGAACGCGCTCGTATTTTTATTGGATTTTTCTGAGATTTCATCAGAGGTGAGAATCACTGTTTCTCTGTGCACAGTGCTACAGTCTTTTGTGCTGAAATCTTTTGAGTGTACCACCTTGTCGAATTTTTATCTTGACTTACCGAACTCCGATTTGGGCGTGCAAGGTACCGTTGCGAAGCTATCGACGCGAGGATCGTTGTGGTATTTTTCTTGGAATTTTCTGGGCACTTTCTGCAGGTGATAATTTAACAGTTTCGGGACTGTTGTTGTATGGGATTATAAGAGTTATATTTGGGAGCCTTAGTGTAATTAGTGAGCTTTGTATTGTGCCAGGAGAGTTACGGGTGTGCTGAACTTATTGGAGCAAGGGATTAGAGTTATCTGGTGTTTTCAGCTGTTGGGCTTTGGACAGTCAGCTTTTCAGGTGGGTGCCTTATTCCCGGAACCGGTGGACGGTTCTCTATATTGTTATATGTTAGCATTGCATGCAGGTGTACGGTACAATAACTGAAATTGGTCGGTAAGTTTAACAGTGAGGATTCTATGGAAATTGCAAGTGAATTTCTCATAGTATGGCAATGGTATAATCAAATATTCATGTTGGTGATTAGTGGAAGCCCACCTAAGGCAAGGCTACCATATCAGGATTAATTATCATGCCATATTAGCACATAACCTTTTATGAGGCTGGTTTATGCATTGGGATAGGATTATGTAGTTATGTGCAGGTCCTACTCCAAGGAGTGATTATGGATCGAAAATCATGGACAGGTATGGTCATTGCTAATTCTGGCATGAGGTTTATTTTCTTTATCCTTTTTAAGGACAAATGCATGCTTGTATGGACATATGTGTATGAACATATAGTTAGGCCATCTTTTACTGCTGCACTACATATTGGAATTTGACTTAGGAGAAACCATGATTGCTTTCTTTCTCCTTTTATTTAGACTTTTGAGTCATGTTGCTCGGGTTCGAGCAGAGGTTTGGGATAGTGTAGCTGGGACCTTAGGGTCAGAGACAGGGTGTGCTTGATGTTGGATTGTGGGTTATTGCGGCAACCGCGGACAGTAGGCGGTTGACCGGATCCTGATTTATTTACCCAACTGTGGGTTGTGGGTTATTGCGGTGACCGCGGACTTTGGGCGGTTGACCGGATGTTGACTATCGCATCAGATTGGGTATCAGATTTGTCCTAGTGGATGGTGTTTCCCACTTTTTGAGTATTATTGCATCACATCGGGGTTTTGTTAGTGGACGGAGTTTCCCACTTTGATCATAGTCTTGATCCAGTCCTGCTATTATGAGACAGTGGTTACAGAGATACTCGATACAGTGATGCTTGATACAGTGATACTTTACTCGTGTGGGTCGCTCCCCTCGAGTGCCACTCCGGAGTAGGCTTTCCACGGTGCAGAGCGCCGGGCACCATGCTGGGTTTTGAGTCCTTGGGACTCCTTTGCTTCGGTGTTATGCGTAGGCTGGCATACCCGTCGCGGCAGAGCAGGCAGTACCAGTGATTACTGGTCTATCGATTGGGTTTATTCAGTCAGATACTTTTTGTTACACTCGTGCCTGGGGGACCGAGTGGAGTCTAGTAGCTGTGTTTAGACCAGTGCTAGTATTGTTGGGAACCGTTCGGGGTTTGACGGTGGTCCCGTGGTCGTTGTGAGTTCTTTGACCATTGTGTGAGAGGTTGAGCATCTTGAGTCTTTCCGTTCTGAGAGAGAGAGGGCATGGATTTGACTATAGCCTGCATGAGCCACTACTCGATAGCGAGTCAGTCCGTTTGGACGCCCTACGTAATTCCTGCCCGTCAGCGGGAGGTGGTTGTAGGTGGGCGCAGGTTTGACTGGACCCGATGCGGCAGTCAGCTCGATTGGGTCGATTGAGCATCTCATGTGCGAGTGTTGCATATCTTCATCAGAGTTGCCCCATTTGAGCATTTGATTAGAGGCATGGTAGCTGTAGAGAGTTTCCAGCTTCTTCTTTCCGTTTTACTGCATCGGTTATCTTTTGCCTCTAGTAGTCTTGGTGGGCAGATCGTCGGGCCTTGTGGCGATACCCACTGAGAACTCCCTTTTTGCGAAGTTCTCACGCCCGTTGGGGGTTTTCCCCCTTTTGTCCTTTCTCCTCTTTGTTTTGCAGAGTCTTGGCGGGTGTTGCCGTTCTGTGGTTGCTGTGCGTGGTGAGGGAGTAGCGAGCTAGATCCAGACCCATCTTTGGAGAGTAGCAGTACCCCCTTTGGAGGAGATCTTCCGTATAGTCGGTAGAGTGGTATTTATTTCCTCTTTTGAGAGACTGATGTAGTGAGGATATGATGTATTGAGAGCTTGTACACTGATGTTTTATTTGAGATATCTCCCTGTTGAGCTATGAGTTTTGTACTCGAGGTTATTGTATGATTATCTTTTTGGGAGAGGGACCTTGTTGTTTTATCTTCAGTTGTACAGTGGTTGATTTTATTTCTACAGCAGTTTTATCTTTTAGCTCTGATATCTGTTAGCTGTAGCTCTTTTGCAGGTAGGTCGCTTCGCCTATGCGGGTTGGCATAGGTGGCGGATCTGTTGGCGAGCCCGGGTCGCAGTTTCGACCCCGGGGCGTGACAGATTAGGTGGTATCAGAGCCTAGGTTTTAGGTCATGGTGGACTTAGAAACCCTAGGCTTGTGGTTGGACCCTAGGATGACTTCGTGAGAGTCGTGATTTGTAGCGAGAGTCCTGATCGAGTTTTACACCTCTCCCGAGGGGCGGGATGAGTGATTGGCATGTTTATTCTCCTAAGTAGTTATGTTGGCTGCAGACAACATAACGCTGTGGAATGGGTGACATGCTCTAGACTTTCGCTGGATTGGGTCGAGCGTTGTTGTGTGCTGATTTGTGGTTTCGTCGTGGCGAGCGGTGTCTCCCCGACGCTGGGTTTTGACCCGTGTGCATCCTGTCATAGCAGTTGAGCTTGAGCGGTTGGTTTTGGGCCGGATACCCGGATTGAGGTCAGAGAGCTCCGGACCCAGATGACAGGATTTTGGAGGCATATCTGTGTTTGTGTGGCCAGCTAGTTTTGGTGACACAGTTGTCGGAGCAGTGGGCAGCCTGTCAGTGCTTTCCTCCTGAGACCACCAGGTTGCAGTACCCTCAGCGGCAGGGATTTCTGTGACGCCAATGGAGCGAGTTACCCCCTCCGTGCCAGTGTTAGTGCCAAGGCACTGAGGCAGGGTGGATTGCTGACAGCTGATGAGCTGTGGGACATTATTGATCGATGGAGCTAGCTTGGTAGATGAACCACCCCGATTCATGGAATTGAGTTGGAGCCTTAGGAGGCAGAATCGTGGTTGGTAGTGTCGGAGAGGCTACTTGAGAGCCCTTGTGGCAAGGGTTTACACAGTTGTTGAACTGCGCGTTCCATGGAACGAGGCACATAGGATTTATGTGGCCAGTAGTGGATGGCGCCAGGTTACCTTTCTGTTGATTTAGTCCCTCCTGTGCAGATTTTTGGATCTTGGATGCCGCGTTAGAGTTGGCATGGTGTTGGGAGCCTGGCGCTGCAGTTCTTTTGGATGGGGATCAGCTGCCAGAGGCAAGTTCTGGTTAGAGGCGTTGATGCCAGATGATGGAGGACAGATCGGCCGGCAGAGACATTTGTGTTTTCCCTTCCTGGATGATGGATATCCTTGTGAATGGATTATGTAAAGCTTACCCGTGGGGGATGTTACCCTGTGTGATTGATAACTGGCATGTTTGGGGTGCAATGTTTGTGATTGAGGGGTGAGATTTGTAAGGATAATTGTTTAAGGAATTGCATGAATCAATTGTGTTTGGTCGTATGATGATGATATCCAGGTGGATTTCTGAGATGTCAGAGGTTGGGTGGACCCCGATGACAGCATCAGCCCTTTTATCTGAGTGGCGCAGCGGTAGCATGGATTGGCTGTCTGTAAGAGACCATATTCGTCACCTCAGTGTGGGCATGGACAGAGGTCGTGCTCCCGTTGTTATTGGTCTAGATATTTTGGGCAGACTGAGCGACGACCACTTGCATCGAGCGGATGAATCTGTGCCGCCCGGTTGGAGGGCGCCACGGTAGTGGATTGAGTTGTCGCAGGTGTGACTTCTTCACAGCAGTCGGAGTTAGGACATGTTGCGTTCCTGCATGGGCTAGCGGTAGAGTCGTTACCACTTGCACTTGAGGTACAGGTTACTGTTGGCATTGTGCAAGTGGAGGAGGCTTGTCCAGTGCAGCAGAGGCCGTAAGTTATGCCGGCAGACTTATTGGTTTCTTCGGCAGCTCAGTGTTATGACCCAGTGCTTGGGGATCGGTTGGCATAGTGCCACAGGATGTTTGACTGCTGAGAGAAAGGACTTCGACTTTCTGCGAGGCGGATAATGGAAGGCATTTTGTTTGTTGAGACTTTTTGAGCACACAGGTACAGCGTCCGTGTGTGAGGTGCCTACGGCGGCAGCGGGACTTAAGGATGTCCCTATTGTCCATGAAATCCCTGGTGTAAGTCCACCTAAGCCGATGATTAGGCCGCCAGAAAGGAAGATTAAGATTGCGATTGACGTGATTCTGGAAACCGCGCCAACTTCATTAGCCCCTCATTGGATACCGCCTTTAGAGCTACGAGAGTTGATTTCTTAGGTGCGTGGATTTGATGGATAGAGGGTCTGCTTGACCTAGTGCCACGTCGTTGATACACGACGGTGAGAGCCCTTTGGGATTGGAGTCCAGGCAGGTCCAGGTATTATTTAGAACCTTTTGAAGGAGCTATATTCCGGCAGATATTGTGTGATGCCTGCGCCAATTTGGAATTTCAGCTGAGGGCATTGTCTAGATGGTGTTCAGGACACAGTAGGGGCATTACGAGTACAGTGAAGCCAAGGGATTGACTAATGCCCTGTTGCCTCTAGATTGAGGAATTTTGTATTTCTGTTGGCCTTGAACGGCTGGTTAGCGGCATCCTCCAGGGATATTTTGGTTTTACCCCCTCCCTGAGTGGTTTAGAGCTTGTGCAGCATTTGTAGAGGGTGTGTCAAGATCTGTGAGGAAGGAGCCCTATGCCTAGTCGTTGTGGCACCAGCTTCAGCTTCGAGAGCTTATCTTCCTGGACTACTTCTTCTAGCCGAAGGGGCGGCGGTGGAAATTCGGCCAAAGTGGATGCTATATAAGACTGGCCGAGATCGACGGTCATTGTTGGGGTGAGGAGTTTTTGGACCGGACAGTGCCAGCAGAACTTGATGACCGGGTGATGAGATTGGTACCAGCACCGATTTTAACCTGCCAGTAGTGGGAGATGGGTTTGTGAGTTTAGTGATACCTCCCACTGTGGCGGATGAGCTACCATTGAATTTGGTTGAGCATCCAGTGTCACCCCGACAGAGCCACTGTGGTGGCGGATGCCTGGAGCAGAAGAGCTATTTGGGAGTCGTGTTTGACGGTTCCATAGCTGGCACTGTGTGGGGCCATTCTGGTGTACAGAGTTTGAGTTTGTGTCCCAGAGGATCCCTTTTGATGTGAGGCTGCGGCTGAGCAATCCACTTAGGTGGTTGAGTTTTGAGGGCAACCGAGTGTGAACCCCTGCTTGTTTGGGCCCCTTTTTCTGTGCAGGTGTTTGTGTGGTTGTGTTTCGGGTCGCTTGGGTTGAGCTGGCTCTTGGGAGTGATTTTTAGAGCGTGTTACTCAGGCTGTTTGTTCCTTTTTCCCCCGCCTTTTGTTGGAGTTTTTGAGGTTTTTCTGCGTCTCAGCTCTGGAGTGTCATGTTTTGGACCCCTCACCCGTGATTGACTCGTTCCTTTTGGGGTCTGTGAGAGTTTGGAGTACGAGGGACGCCCGTTGCGAATTCCGACTCGTGAGGTGAGGGAATTGCGCAATCGGGCTATGCCGTACCGGTTGTTGCTGTTGTTGTTGCTGAGAAGTAATCACGGGGAGTGATAGGTGACTTGGGAGCTGGAGACGGCGGTGTTGAATATTGACCCCTGGTTTCTGAGACTCCTTGGGAGTTGCCTTAGTTTCGAGGATGAAACTTTCTTTTAGTGGGGGAGGATGTGGTGACCCGGACCTTTGTCGGGCTTCTTCAGTGTGACCAGCAGCTTCTGGAAGCCTACGTGGCTTGTCGGCGGTGTTCGCACGCCTATTTGGACACAAGAGATGGACCCTGTGAGCTTTGGTTGGCTGTATTGGCCTTCGGCTGCTTTTGCCGAATTTTAGGAAAGGATTTTGGCCAAACAGAGGGTGGATTTGGGTTCAGTGCGGAAAAACGCTTGGAAATGGCTTTTTGTTTGCTTAATTCTGAGTCCGGATGCCCAAAAGCGGGCTCCCGGAAGTTTTGGCAGTTTTTGGGGTTTGCGGGAGCCTCCGGCAAATTATAGGTTTGGAATTTGGCAAAATGGACGTCGTTTTTGGAATCAGCGCGCGAAAACGGTCAAGATGGGCTATTTACTTACTGTTTTTGGGCTGCGGTTACTGTTCACGCCGGAACAGTGTTTCCGGCGATCGCCGGCGGCGGCGGGCAGCGCCGGCGGGCGGCGGCGCCGCCTCGGGCAGGCGGCAGGCGGCGGCACAGGGCGCGGGCAGGGCGCGGGCAGGCGCCCGGGAGCGCGGGCAGGCGCGCGGTCCACCGCGGAGGTCGTGCGCCGGGGGGCGGGCCACGTGGCGCTTTGCGGTTGGCCGGTGCTGCAGACGCGGTCCACGGAATTTGGTCCGGGTGCACGGTGGATCGGGTGGACACGTGGCGTGAGGTTATTGGTTCGGTGCTGTGCTCCCGGTCCACGCAACCGGTGGAGTGGGTGGCCGGGGGCAGGCGGCCGTACGGCGGGGCAGGTGGCCGTACGGCCCGGGTCAGCCGCGACGTGCGCGGTCCACGGCGCGACGTGCGCGGTGCACGGGTGGCCGGGCCACGTGTCGCGTCGCCATTGGCGGGCGCAGGTGCACCGGGTGCAGTGGGGCCCGGGGTGTTAGCGGACTGGGCTGTGTGGTGGACCGGGCCGCACTGTGCGCGCCCGAATCTTGGCGGGCCGGGCCGCACTGTGCGCGCCCGAAACCTGCGGGCTGGGCCGGGCCGCACTGTGCGCGCCCGGAACTTGGGACACATTGGGTATTTCTCCAAATGTTTTTCTCAGCCTATAAATAGGCAGCCCGAGCCCTCTTCTTTGGCTTTTTTCCTCTCAGCCCAAGCTTGATCTCCCCGAGCTCCCTTCTTGGAAGATTTTCATCTTCAAGTCCTTGATCTTCCTGCCAAGTTCTGGGATTTTTGGAGGCACGAATCCCGAGGTTCCCCATTTTACGGTGCGGCGCGACGTTGCTTTCTAGTGTTCTTCTTCGGCGCAGCAGCAGTGTTTTAGCTCCCCTGGGCTACCCCGAGATCATTTTGCGGTGATTCTTGCGCCGACAGACTCCTAAGAGGTAGGGCTTCATCTTTCGTTTTGATCGCGCTTTCCCGTTTCGAGTTTTTGGCACGGATCCCGAGGCAACACTGTGACCCATTTTCTGTTTGGCTTTGTGGGACTGCATCGAGGTGTTTTGGCCATATCTTTGCGCACGAGCGTCAGCTGGAAACGAGCTTATACAACTTTTTCATCTACAGATCGCAAGGAACGCGCTCGTATTTTTATTGGATTTTTCTGAGATTTCATCAGAGGTGAGAATCACTGTTTCTCTGTGCACAGTGCTACAGTCTTTTGTGCTGAAATCTTTTGAGTGTACCACCTTGTCGAATTTTTATCTTGACTTACCGAACTCCGATTTGGGCGTGCAAGGTACCGTTGCGAAGCTATCGACGCGAGGATCGCTGTGGTATTTTTCTTGGAATTTTCTGGGCACTTTCTGCAGGTGATAATTTAACAGTTTCGGGACTGTTGTTGTATGGGATTATAAGAGTTATATTTGGGAGCCTTAGTGTAATTAGTGAGCTTTGTATTGTGCCAGGAGAGTTACGGGTGTGCTGAACTTATTGGAGCAAGGGATTAGAGTTATCTGGTGTTTTCAGCTGTTGGGCTTTGGACAGTCAGCTTTTCAGGTGGGTGCCTTATTCCCGGAACCGGTGGACGGTTCTCTATATTGTTATATGTTAGCATTGCATGCAGGTGTACGGTACAATAACTGAAATTGGTCGGTAAGTTTAACAGTGAGGATTCTATGGAAATTGCAAGTGAATTTCTCATAGTATGGCAATGGTATAATCAAATATTCATGTTGGTGATTAGTGGAAGCCCACCTAAGGCAAGGCTACCATATCAGGATTAATTATCATGCCATATTAGCACATAACCTTTTATGAGGCTGGTTTATGCATTGGGATAGGATTATGTAGTTATGTGCAGGTCCTACTCCAAGGAGTGATTATGGATCGAAAATCATGGACAGGTATGGTCATTGCTAATTCTGGCATGAGGTTTATTTTCTTTATCCTTTTTTAAGGACAAATGCATGCTTGTATGGACATATGTGTATGAACATATAGTTAGGCCATCTTTTACTGCTGCACTACATATTGGAATTTGACTTAGGAGAAACCATGATTGCTTTCTTTCTCCTTTTTATTTAGACTTTTGAGTCATGTTGCTCGGGTTCGAGCAGAGGTTTGGGATAGTGTAGCTGGGACCTTAGGGTCAGAGACAGGGTGTGCTTGATGTTGGATTGTGGGTTATTGCGGCAACCGCGGACAGTAGGCGGTTGACCGGATCCTGATTTATTTACCCAACTGTGGGTTGTGGGTTATTGCGGTGACCGCGGACTTTGGGCGGTTGACCGGATGTTGACTATCGCATCAGATTGGGTATCAGATTTGTCCTAGTGGATGGTGTTTCCCACTTTTTGAGTATTATTGCATCAGATCGGGGTTTTGTTAGTGGACGGAGTTTCCCACTTTGATCATAGTCTTGATCCAGTCCTGCTATTATGAGACAGTGGTTACAGAGATACTCGATACAGTGATGCTTGATACAGTGATACTTTACTCGTGTGGGTCGCTCCCCTCGAGTGCCACTCCGGAGTAGGCTTTCCACGGTGCAGAGCGCCGGGCACCATGCTGGGTTTTGAGTCCTTGGGACTCCTTTGCTTCGGTGTTATGCGTAGGCTGGCATACCCGTCGCGGCAGAGCAGGCAGTACCAGTGATTACTGGTCTATCGATTGGGTTTATTCAGTCAGATACTTTTTGTTACACTCGTGCCTGGGGGACCGAGTGGAGTCTAGTAGCTGTGTTTAGACCAGTGCTAGTATTGTTGGGAACCGTTCGGGGTTTGACGGTGGTCCCGTGGTCGTTGTGAGTTCTTTGACCATTGTGTGAGAGGTTGAGCATCTTGAGTCTTTCCGTTCTGAGAGAGAGAGGGCATGGATTTGACTATAGCCTGCATGAGCCACTACTCGATAGCGAGTCAGTCCGTTTGGACGCCCTACGTAATTCCTGCCCGTCAGCGGGAGGTGGTTGTAGGTGGGCGCAGGTTTGACTGGACCCGATGCGGCAGTCAGCTCGATTGGGTCGATTGAGCATCTCATGTGCGAGTGTTGCATATCTTCATCAGAGTTGCCCCATTTGAGCATTTGATTAGAGGCATGGTAGCTGTAGAGAGTTTCCAGCTTCTTCTTTCCGTTTTACTGCATCGGTTATCTTTTGCCTCTAGTAGTCTTGGTGGGCAGATCGTCGGGCCTTGTGGCGATACCCACTGAGAACTCCCTTTTTGCGAAGTTCTCACGCCCGTTGGGGGTTTTCCCCCTTTTGTCCTTTCTCCTCTTTGTTTTGCAGAGTCTTGGCGGGTGTTGCCGTTCTGTGGTTGCTGTGCGTGGTGAGGGAGTAGCGAGCTAGATCCAGACCCATCTTTGGAGAGTAGCAGTACCCCCTTTGGAGGAGATCTTCCGTATAGTCGGTAGAGTGGTATTTATTTCCTCTTTTGAGAGACTGATGTAGTGAGGATATGATGTATTGAGAGCTTGTACACTGATGTTTTATTTGAGATATCTCCCTGTTGAGCTATGAGTTTTGTACTCGAGGTTATTGTATGATTATCTTTTTGGGAGAGGGACCTTGTTGTTTTATCTTCAGTTGTACAGTGGTTGATTTTATTTCTACAGCAGTTTTATCTTTTAGCTCTGATATCTGTTAGCTGTAGCTCTTTTGCAGGTAGGTCGCTTCGCCTATGCGGGTTGGCATAGGTGGCGGATCTGTTGGCGAGCCCGGGTCGCAGTTTCGACCCCGGGGCGTGACAAAGACGCTGAAGATGCATATGAGTAGATGAAAGAACTTCATGATGATCAATTAAAAAATTATGGAAAAAACACTCTGCCCACGGAACAAGCATATACATTAGCACTTGGTCATCGATCGAGCTACATTCGTGGTATGGGCCGAGGTCCTATACCTATTGAAAGTGGTGGTTCTAGAGGACAAAGGATTCGTGCGCAAGTACGAGCAGAGATGGAAAAATAAATGGCAACACGAATTCAAATTGAGGTGGAGGAGCGGATGAGCCAACGGGATAGAGAAGCTGGGGCACGAATTGCTGAAATGGATGAGCGGATGAGCCAAAAGGAGAAAGAAGCTGAGGCACGAATTGCTGAAATGCAAGCACAGATGCGTGACGAGATGAATTCTCAAAAGCGTAATATGATGGAACAACTTTCACAAATGGGATTGCCTGTGCCTATTCAGCCAACATCGACAAGAAAGGTAAGTTGGAGTATAAATTAGCAATATATTTTACTTTTTTGATAAAATAAATAGATAATATATATGCATAATTCTTATCATTATTCTTTTTTATTCTACAGGACTAAACCTTGGAAGCTCAATATTTCCGAGTTGGATCATCTCAAGAATTTTATTTCACTTTTAGCCTACAATTTTTATTATCTTTATTCTAATGTAAACGATTAACTGTTAGCTTATTTTGATTATGTCAGTTGAACATATATTTGATTTCTGTATTTTGTTGAACATATCTTGATTATGGTGATTGATATTATGTTTAAATCCTGATTGAGTAGTATTCAACTATTATTGTGCAGTAATAATGTATAAAATTTATTTATTTTTTTATTTAAATTAGTACTACAAATTTTCTGTGGCTAAATAATAAATAGCCACAATATATGTAATCTGAAAACTTTACGGTGACTGGAACAATATTTGGCCACAAAATGTGATGTAAATATAGTGTGGCCAAATATTGTTCCAGTCAAATAAATTTTGTGGCCACTATATTTAATTTCGCCACTATATTTACACTACATTTTGTGGGCAATATTGTATTTGGCCATAAAATGTGTGGCATTATGTGCGGCCATCAAATAAATTTGTCACAATACTTTCAACATTATTTGTGGCCGACTACTTAATTTCGTCACTATATTTATACTATATTTTGTGGGCAATATTATATTTGGCCATAAAATGTGTGGCATTATATGTGGCCATCAAATAAATTTGTCACAATATTTTCGACATTATTTGTGGCCGACTACTTAATTTTGCCACTATATTTATACTATATTTTGTGGGCAATATTATATTTGGCCATACAATATGTGGCATTATGTGTGGCCATCAAATAAATTTGTCACAATACTTTCAATATTATTTGTGGCCGACTACTTAATTTCGCCACTATATTTATACCACGTATTGTGGCCAATTTAATGTTTGGTTATAAATTATATGATGTCTTTTGTGGCCAAAAATAATTTTGGCCACAAAATATAAGAATATTAATTATTATTTTAATCACTATCTGTAGATATTTGGTAATTTTTTGTAGAGGAGGTTAGAAGTTTTGTGACGAATTCTATCGCTGCAAATTCATAGTACTTTTTGTGGTGAATTATTATTTTGGCCACATTAACATTTTGTAGCAGTCCTATTGTGGCGACGTTGTGGCGAAGCTAATTTGGCCACAATAAGTATTTTGTGACCAATTTGTATATTATTGTCACGCCCCGGGTGTAAACTAGAACCCGGGCCGGTCCACAGATCCGCCGTGCACACAGAATTTTCCGTGTACACGAAGCGCTGGTAACCTGCTCAGATATAAGAAATACTAAAAGAGTATAAAACAGAGCTAAACTACAACTAATACATCTCAGATAAAGCTGGAAAGTAAAAGTACAAAAAGTAAACTCTCAAATATACATGTGTCTCTCCCAGCTCACCAATCAAATACAACCAGCTGGCCGAAGCCAGACCCAAAAGAAAAGGAAAAGTACAAGTATCTGAGTGTACAGGGGATACATCAAACAGCTAAACTGGCGACCAGGTAGACAGCTATCTACTCCGCGATCCTCTTACCTCGATCCGCCGAGGAAGGTCTAGCAACTCCAGCAAATGACTCTGCAAAACAAAGGGGAAAAAGATAAGAGAAAACAGTGGGGGTGAGAACTACTATAAAAACAGTAGCCTCCCCTAGTGGGTTAGACCTCAAACTCAGACATACCCACCAGGACTACCAGAGGCGAAAGATAAAACAAAGGTGGTAAGCTATAAATATAACTACTGATAAAAAGCTACCACTAGTATGCCTCTAAAATACCAAGCTAGATGAATGGCTAACTGTATGCAGCGGTACTAGAATGCCTGACCAAGTGTACCCAATCAATAAACCAGTAATCACTGGCACTGCCTGCTCTGCTGTCCAACTCAAGAACCCAGTATTTGATCGGCACATGGCTCGATCTAAAAATGTCCAATCGACCGGCACACGGCTCGGTCCTAAGCCTACTCCGGAGTGGCACTCGAGGGGAGTGACCCACACGAGTAAAGTATGTAGCCATAAGAAATCTGATATAGCAGGACTGGATCATGACTCTAAATAAGTGGAAAAAACCCTCCACTAAAGGAAGCCCGATCCCTCACCTCCAATCTGATGCAATAATAATGATAATCCGGTCAACCGCCCACAGTTCGCGGTTGCCGCAATACCCTACCATCAGTCCCCATCTGCCGCCTAAACTCTAAATATCTGACTACACTATCACAGTCCCTCGGTCGAACCCGAGCACACTATCCCCTAAGTCTAGATAACAGGAGAAAGAAATGAAAGCATGGTTTCTCCTAAGTCAGTTCCAGCATGATAGTGTAGCAGAAAAAGGTGGCCTAACTAGGTGACCATACAAGCATGCAAAGTCCTTTACTTAATAACATGATATCAGGTATTCTAATTCTTACAAAATTAAAGTATGCTATTTCATGAATATCCACTGTACTAAGTTGCCACAAGCCGGTCTATATATATGCATAAGATGTCCCAATATACATACAACATAATATGGTTTAGCAAACTATTCCCGAGGGATTTAGACAACATATCTTTTGCAAGAATTAACACTTTATTAATACCTAGTCCTCTAGAGATGCAAGTGTTAACAACAAGTCCATTCTTTCAACTTAAGCATGCTATGTTCATTCCACTGGTATACTAGCAATTTAATATAGGAATAGCTTCAATATGCCTAGTGGGTTATCACAAGTAGGAGGTTTACAACGGTACCCACCTCGAGCGCTAAATCCATGTCCCAAAAGCGAAGTCCACGCTCGGTCCAAACAATCACCACATCACCGATCACAAATACCTAAAACATACAATTAAACTTACAATTACACTCAAGAACATGCTGTCCCAATACTAACAGTCCAGATTTGTGCAATTTTCACCTGCGAGTTCTACTCGAAAAATTCCAAGAAAAATACAGTCACGATCCTCGCGACGAACCGGTCGAAATGAGTACCTGCACGTTCAAATCTGAGTTTCCTACACTGAGATACGAATTCGACAAGGGAACCACCTCGAAATAAACCAATCTCAAAATCTGTAGCACAAAGTTCTGTAAACAGGGATTTTTCACCTTCGGGGAGAAATCATAAAATTCTAGGAAAATTTGACGATAATCCTCGCGCTGTGTAGATGCAAAATGACTATAGGCGCGTCTCAATCCGACGCCTGTGCGCGAAGATATCGCCGAAATACCACAGCACTCTCCAAAACTCCGCGAAAGAAAAGGGTCAAAAGGAAGCTCCAAAAACTCCAAGATAAACTCGAAAAGAGAGGGAGATCAAAAAAAAGAAATCGGAGTCCTACCTGTAGTGAGTCCATCGGCGTGAGAATCGCCAGAATCGGAGGTCTGAGTAAGCCGGGGGAGTACTCGCACTGAAACACGACGAAGGGGGTCACCAATGAACGAGCGTCGCGCTGCGCCGTAAAAATGAGAACCTCGGGATGTGTGCCACTAAAAATCCCAAGAATGCTCTGCGAGGAGTAGCTCAGAGGGAGGAAGAAAACTCCTGAAGAACGCTATGTGAGAAACTGCTCAGAAAAGGGTGAAAAGGGGGCCCAAACATCCTATTTATAGGCCTCAGCCCACAACATGGGCCTGGCGGATTCGTGCCCAACATTCGGGCGCTCGAACCCGCCAGGAGGGGTCGCAAGGTTCCCGTCCAACGCGCCCGAATTCACCCCGTGCTGACATGTGTTCCGCACAGCAAACAGTTGTCCGGGGCGCGTCAATCGCCGCCGCGTGGCCCTCTGGTTCCCGTCCGACGCGCCCGAATTCACCCCGTGCAGACACGTGTCCCGCACAGCAAACAATTGTGCGGGGCGCGTCAATCGCCGCCGCGTGGCCCTCCCAGGTGAGGGACGCGTGTCCCGCACAGCGAACAATTGTGCGGGCGCGCCTGGTGCCGACGCGTGGCACCGCCTGGTCAGGCGGGTAGGTGGCACCCGCGAATGGCCGGGCGCCACGCGTCCCCCGCCCTGTCGCGGTCACACGTGCGGGCAGGCGCAGCCTGGCCGCCTGCCACGCATGCGCCCCGTTGCGCCAGCCCGCGCCCCCGTGCGCTGCGCCTCGTGAGCCCGCCATTGGCATGCCGCCACGTGTCCCTGCGCCGGGCCCATACACCCGCACGGGGAACCCCGTGGACCGCGCACCCAGCGCCAACCAACCAGGGGTCGAAACGTGTCCCCCCGCCCAAATCTATGCACCGCCGCTCAAACTCCGTGGACCGCGCACCAAAAGCCATCCAATCCACGCCTGCCACGTGTCCTGCACCGGGCTCATGCACCCAGCCGCGCCGCTCCGTGGACGGAGCGCTGCGAACCGGCCAATGACAGGCCGCCACGTGGCAAGCCGGCGGTCCACGGTCCCCCCCTTGCACCAGGGACCACTAAAAACTTTCGGGAGTCCCTTTTTGGGCATCCGGACTCAGAATTTAACAAGCAAATAGCCGTTTTTAAGCGTTTTTTCGCGCTGAATCCAAATTCAACCTCTGTTTGGCCCAAAATCTTTTCTAAAATTCGGCAATTACAGCCGAAGGACAATCTGACAATAAATCCCTCAATGGGTCCATCTGTGCTATCCCTTTGATACACTATGGACCAGACACACCATCAACAGGTGTTTTACACATAGGATTCACGGAAAATATAGCATGGAAATCTGGACCATTACATCCTCCCCTACAAAAAAAAAATTTCGTCCTTGAAACAAAAGTCATACCTCAAGCCGGGGCCTCGAACAAGTGGGGGTAGGCATCCATCATCGCCGACTCCAGCTCCCAAGTAGCCTCGCGCTCACTATGGCTGCTCCACAGAATCTTCACGTAAGGAATGGCCCGGCTACGCAACTTCCTAACCTCACAGTCTAAAATTCGCAATGGCCGCTCGACATAGCTCAAGTCTTCTGTGATCTCCAAGGGGGTGAAATCCATAATGTGCGACGGGTCATAAACATACCTCCTCAGAGTGGATACATGAAATACATCGTGAACACCAGCAAGCCTGGGAGGAAGTGCAAGCCTGTAGGCAACTGGCCCTATGCGCTCCAATACCTCAAAAGGACCAATATAACGATGGCTCAGCTTCCCACGAATCCCGAATCTCTGGATCCCCTTCGAAGGCGAGAATTTCAAAAAGACATGATCCCCCACGTGAAACTCTAAGTCTCGCCGTCGAGTATCAGCATAACTCCTCTGTCGACTCTGGGCGGTCTCAAGATGTCGTCGTATCAATCTGACCTTTTCCTCTGCCTCTAACAGTATATCAGGACCCAAAGTCTTCTTCTCACCCACGTCACTCCAATATAGGGGTGACCGACACTTGCGTCCATACAACGCTTCAAATGGAGCCATCTGAATGCTCGCTTGATAGCTGTTGTTGTACGCAAAATCAACCAATCCCAAGTGTTGGTACCACCCCCCTCCAAAATTCAAGACGCATGCTCTCAACATATCCTCGAGGATCTGAATGGTGCGCTCAGACTGTCCATCGGTCTGTGGGTGGAATGCTGTGCTAAAACGGAGTTGTGTCCCCAAGGCTGTCTGTAAACTCCTCCAGAAATGCGAGACAAACCTCGGGTCCCTATCTGATATAATGGAAACGGGTACACCGTGTAACCTGACCACCTCAGCTAAGTACAACTGTGCCAGTCGCTCCAAAGGCCACGTCACCTGCACTGGTAAAAAGTGAGCGGACTTGGTGAGTCTATCCACGACTACCCAGATCGCATCCGCTCCAGTCTGTGCTCTCGGCAACCCAGTGACAAAGTCCATAGTGATATGATCCCACTTCCATTCAGGGATTCGGAGACTCTACAACTTGCCAGCAGGTACACGAAGCTCAGCCTTTACTTGCTGACAAGTTAAGCAGTGTGCCACAAATGTCCCAATGTCTCTCTTCATACCACTCCACCAGAATTGTGCCTTGAGGTCCCTATACATCTTAGTCCCACCAGGATGAATGGTATAAGGTGTATAATGGGCCTCTCTCAAGATCTGCTCTCGAATCTCTGAATCCATAGGCACGCAAGCTCGGTCCCGTACCGCAGTACTCCTAAAGCATCAACTGAAAACTCCCCTGTCAACCCAGTCTGAATCTTCTCTCGAATCCTCATCAAGTGGGGGTCCTCACTCTGTTTCTCTCGAATCCTGTCCAACAGAGTGGGCTGCACGACTAAAGATATAAGTCTAGCAGAGACCCCAGGGGACACAACCTCGAGCTCTACCTGCCTCATCTGCTCAAGTAATGGCGCCTGGTCGGTGATCATCAAAGATAGGCTCTGTACTGCTCTCCTGCTCAGGGCATCAGCGATGTCACGCACCAGGGTCGAAACTACGACCCGGGTTCGCCAACAGATCCGCCATATGTACGGAAACTGTCGTACAGACAAAGCGTCTACCCTGCAAAAGATCTATAGCTAAACATGTATCAGAGCCGGAAAAGAACAATAGCTACAGAAAACCACTAAACATCTGATATAAATAAAATCTCAATACAAGTCTCTCAGCTATAACAAGTACAAGCAATCCTCACCGATCTCTCCGAATGTTCAGTACAAAAGGGGTAACATAAAAATAAAATTGGGTATATCTACCTCAGACTCTCAATGCTGGTAAGGAACTAGTCGGCCACGTCCTCACCTCAATCTGTTGTCCCTGCGCGAACCAAGCTGGAACAGCTGCCTCAAACCTGTCACCGCAGCGGGTGTAAGATCTACTGCAGAAGGCAGATCTCAGTGGGTACCGTCCCAATATCCACGGTATGCCCACTAAGCCTACTAGAGGCAAAAAAGATAGGTATGCAAATAGATAGATAAAAGCTGAAAGCAGGAAAGGAACTACAGCTAATATGTACCAACATCATGCTCAAGAAAACTCTACTCTGATCCTGCTATGCATACACCCTCACTACTAATAATATGCCTCAAGTACCATGCTCAAAGAAAATCTCATCTATGAACATGCTATGCAATCACTCTCTCAATATCACCCAATCTCAATGACTGCCTCATATGGTCCAGTCAAGCCTGCGCCAAACCTACTGCCACCTCATCCTCACTGGGACGGGAATTACGTAGGGCGTCCTACACGGACTATCACAAGCGAACTCTAGTGTATCAACTAGTCGCATACATCGCAGCCTCATCAGGCTCGGTATCATCATCGCACCCGGGGCGTAGCTCGAGGGGAGCGACCCCACCGAACTCAAGTATCACATCTGTCTCACTGTCTCATAAGCGGCACATGCAGGCTATAATCCACGATCAACAGATCAGTATCACGAGCTCAGTAGCACAACTCAGTCCGAAAAGAACCTTGACTCACTCAGGAAATGCCCAACTCCTCACATAATCTGTCGGAGAACCCTCTACGACTCAATCTGATAATGCACAACTCATGATCTAGGGTAAACCAATCGACTTCCATGAAGGGTCGAATATTTCGAAGGACTGGCACCTACAACCCAAATCAAATAAGAACAGGCTGCAGGCACAGCCGCTCGTAGCTTTCAGCCCAACAATGGAATCAGTCCTCAATCTCGCACACAAGAGGCTCGGAAATTCCGAAAGACTAACGCCTACAACCCAAATCAAACAAGAACAGACTGCAGGCGCAGCCGCCCGTAGCTTCCGCCCCTAAAGTGAAATAACTGCCCAATCTCTCATGACACTAGAACCCATCTCACAAGGCTCTAAAAATCCCCTCGGCCCCCCCGGCACGAGGACACATGCATCCCGAACTGCCTGGACCATTCATAATGCTCTCGATATTTTAAAACATTTTAAAATCAAGGTTTAACTTAAAACTGTTACGGAATTTGAGTTGGCGTATTTCGTGAATTCGGTTAAGTCTTGAAGATTGAAGATAAAGAAGGTTGGATCATATAACTCAATCTCAAGAAAGAAGAATTCAAAAGGATCAGGTATGTTTAACTAATTATCTTTGGTGATCCGAATACTTCTTATAGTGTAGAAACACTTGGATGAATTTTTAATTGCATAAAAATCAAAAACTGGACATGGGACATGTTCAGGATCCGGATCAGACACTTCGATCCGGATCCCGAAGGGTGTTAGTTCATACGCAAATTCAATCCGGATCGTAGCCTCCTTTGATCCGGATCCCGAACACTGGTTTTTACAGTAATTTATGAACGATCCGGATCAGGCAGTTCAATCCGGATCCCGAACATTGGTGTTTGGTGAATTGTATGAACGATCCGGATCAGGCACTTCGATCTGGATCCCGAACCTTTGTTTTTCTGGAAACTGTCTGTCTCGTTACTGCAATCCGGATCGCCTAAATCCGATCCGAATCGCCGTCCTGAAAAATTCCAGAAAAGGTTAGTTTTTTATTCTTATCCTCTTCCAATGGTTTCTAACCTATAAATAGACCCTTTAATTTATCTTTTAGGGTACGACGAAAAATGAAAAAAATACGACCGAAATAGAAAAATCCACATATAGAGAAGAAAGGAAATACTAGATTTAATTCTATGTTTCTTCATCTATTTTATTAATTTGATTCTAGGTTTTCCAAACTCAGATTTTCAGTAGAATCAAATTAATGAATACTTAGATGGTATTTCCGATCTATTTCTAATCTAAGTATTCGGCGGATCATCACCACCCAAAAACAACGATTTCCCCAAAATCGGCGCGTGGACTCGCGTGGCCTTGTGGATTCAAGGTGCTACCGCTCTCGTGGATTTAGAGCGAGGTACGTTCGTGGATTCGAAGCGTGCTACTGGGTGAAGAACGTGGATTCGGTCGGACGTCGTGGAGTCGACGTTGGACGCCGTGGATTCGGCGTAGGACGCAGATCGTGGATTCGAGAAGCGTTGCGGAGCGAGCGGAGAAGATCAACTAGGAGCGTATGGAAAAAGGTTGAGTCGTCTGTGAGTACGGTATATCACCTTTGTACGTGTTATAATTCTAGTGGATTTCACCGTGTTATCGGTCCCGTAGTTTTTTACTCCGGTTTGGAGTTTTCCATGTAAAAATCTCTGCGTGTTATTTATTTTTCCGCATTGGGTTTTATATCACAAAGATTTTTGAGTGTTTATTGTTTACACCTATTCACCCCCCTCTAGGTGTTTTTTTCCCTATTTAGATCCAATTATACATAACCCAACAAGTGGTATCAGAGCGGGAATAGGGTTGTAAACAATGGTTGAAGGTGGAAACATCAACAGACCCCCGTTCTTCGATGGAACAAATTATGCCTACTGGAAAGTACGGATGAAAGCCTTTTTAATTTCCATCGACGAACGGGTGTGGCAATCAATTGAATTAGGATGGTTTAATCCAACTGAAATTCTTGCTGATGTTCGCACCATCAAACCTAGGTCGAAATGGACCAAGGAAGAGATAGATTCTTCTTCTTACAATAGCAAAGGGATTAATGCTCTATTTAATGCTTTGTCTCAAACTGAGTTCTCTCGCGTCTCGGCATGTGAGACTGCGATAAAAATCTGGGATGTTCTTCAAGTTACACATGAGGGAACTAACCTTGTGAAGATTCAGAAACTGCAAATGCTTACGAGCAAGTTTGACTCTATTTTCATGGCAGAAAATGAATCGTTCACAGACTATTACACACGATTGTAAGACATCGTAAACTCATGTGCTAACTTGGGAGAGAAGATTCCAGAATTTAAAGTTGTAAGAAAAATATTAAGAACTCTTCCTGAAAGATTTCGATCCAAGGTTACGGCCATTGAAACTATTAAACACCCGGACGAAATCCGTGTAGAAGAATTAGTTGGTTCTTTACAAACATATGAAATGACATTTCCTACTAACTATTCTTCTGGAAAAGCATCCTCTTCTAAGTCTTCAGGTTTAGCATTGAAAACAACAAAAGAAGAAGACGCGGATTCATCCTCCTCAGACGATGACGTAAACCTATCTATGGAGGACTTTGAGAAGCAGCTTCCTCTCTTGACGAGAAGATTTCGCCGAAACTTTCGAAGGGGTAACTCAAGCAAAACTCCATCCTTCGTAAAGTCGAAGAAAGGCAAAGGTTCTTCAAGTTACAAACCAAGAAAGCAAGAGGGTTTTTCTAAGGATTAGAAAAGCTCAGAAGGACAAGTCCAATGCTTAAAGTGCCGAGGGTACGGCCATATCTCAACGGAGTGTCCCAATAAGAATCCGTCAAAGAAGAAAGCGATGCAAGCTGTCACTTGGGATGACACCTCATCGTCAAATGAGTCATCGTCAAGTGATGAAGAAGACAACGCAACGGCGTTCCACGCGTCCACATCTTCACCCTTCATGTGCTTAATGGCTAGTACATCTGAGTCATTGTCCAACTCCACTGTTGAAAAAATTGCAACGGACGATGAATCGGATAATTTAGAAGGTGAAGATTTTGCTCTTGCCTACCATAAGCTTTTGAGGGATTCAAAGAAACTGGCAAAGCAAAACAAGAGTTTGAGAGGGAGATTGCAGGATCTCGAAGAAGAAGCAAAAAGGGCAACTTCTCTCTCAAACGCTCTTGAAGCGGAAAGGGATAACCTGATTAAAGCAAATGTTTCCCTTCAAGAGTCCAATGAGCAATTCGAGAAGAATTATGTAGATATGGTGAACAAAGCGAATTACTTCTTGAAGCTCAACGGCGAGGCTCGACAGGAAAAATTGGAAATGATAGAGACCATTCTCCAACTCAAGGATGACTTACAGCGATTTTCATCAGGAAGGAGTAAGTTGGATAAGCTTCTTGGTCTTGGTCAATCAAACAAATTCGGCCTCGGATACAATCGAACTGAAGACAATTTTAGTTCGGTTGGGACAGTCTTTGTGCCCCAGTCGGTATCTCCTCCTCCGACACTGGAATTGACGACAAACATCGACAACAAACCTACTTCCCCCTCTTCGGAATTGTCAAGCACCAAGGTATGTTTTCGTTGTGGTATTGCAGGGCACATAAGGAGAAATTGCAAGATGGGAGCCAAACGCTCAACTCAAGCACTTCTTGCAACGACTACCAAAAGGGTGATTCCTCGGAAATCAAATGCAAATTATTCGAAAGAAAAAAGCCTCGGTAGTTCATCAAACAAGACGACGACGTCAATGAAAAGCAATGGATCAAACAAGACGCTTTCACCAAAGGTATCAACATCACAATCATTTCCGACGTACACCAAAACTCGAAAGGTTTGGGTACGCAAAGGTGAAATCTTCCCTTGTCTTGTTACAAATATTTCCTTGCATGCATATGATAATTCGTCTTGGTATCTGGATAGCGGTTGTTCCCGTCACATGACCGGTGACAAAAACTTTTTTCAAAATTTTGAGAAAATCTCCGGAGGACTTGTAGTTTTCGGAGACGGTCAGTCTTCCAAAATTATTGGAAAAGGAACAGTAGCTATTCCAGATGGCCCGATTCTGAATAATGTGTTATTTGTTGATGGCCTTAAGACTAACCTCATAAGTATCAGTCAACTTTGTGACAATGGTTTTTCAGTTAATTTTTCATCTGTTGAATGCATTGTAACTGATAAGGACCATGTTTTCTTTTTAAAGGGGGTTAGATCTGAAAACAATTGTTATGTTGTTGTCACGCCCCGAGTTCAAAAACCAGTGTATAAATTTTTTTTTTTTTCTTTTTTTTTTTTTTCAGAGTTGCAAATCATCCAGGGCAATGACAGACCGCCACATATATAGAAGAGTCCCAATCCCCTATGGAATTGAGCCTTTTCTATATATGCACGGCTAGCTTGGCAACAAACATCAGAGTACTAACTACGTACTACAAATAATAATATTACAAATTTCTTTACAAATATACAACTGAAATACAATTTTCTTTCTCTCAAACAACTATTACATAACTTTTCGGCTGTCCAGGGTCAACCTCTATATCGATACCTCGCCAATTCGTCCCGACATCCCAACACCCGCTTGACCTGAAAAACAGTCACCCGAGGGTGTGAGACACACCGGAGTGTATCCCAGTGGGCACGACGAGCCGAGAAATAGCAGATCGTACCTACTGGTATACAATGCTAGAGGATAGTAATAGACCATGGGTTAGGGTAAAGCAGATATATAACTGGTGCTGTAAAGGAAGCAAAACTTATAATCTGGGTACAAGCATAGGAGATAATTTTAGCAGAATTTAAAACAGGACAAACATGTATCAGGATAATCAACGCATCAAGGAGTTAGGACAATCAGCAAGATAACAATGAAACTATAATCAAAGGCATCACAAAGAATCATATACAGGTAGATAACTAGAAGCCATATCAAAGAATCAAGGAAGTATGTTAAAGTAACTTAACAACACATGCATCAAATAAATGAAAACACAAAGACCCAATCACAAGCTACCATATTGGCCTTCACAAGACCTCAGGCAAGGCTGCCCACCTGGCACCACCTAGTTGACATTCCCTCCACTGAGGGTCACGGGTTGCAACTGCTAACCACTTTACCGGTAAAGTACACCGCTACGGGTGATCGGTCCGCTGGTGTACGTGAAGAACAACGGTGCGGGCGAATCATATGCAAATGCTCAAACTGGCGGTCCACTGACCGGGTAATCGGCCACAAGCCGGGAAATCCCCACTGGGATGCAATGACAAGATCAACTGAATCTCAATACTCATGCAGGAACACTCAGCAACTAAACAATAAATCTCAACTCATATGCAAGATCAAGGCAAATCTCTCTCAACAGAAGCTCACAGATAAACTCAACTCAACCACACAACCCAACCAAATGATACAAAACTTAAACACATATTTTGAAGAAAACTGTTTTGAAAAGTCCAAACCTCGAAGAGCGTTGCCCTCGTCCTATCAAACAAGAACAGACTCAGGCGACACTACGAAGCTTGGGTTTTCGGTCCAAACCTCGTAGAGCAGTGCCTTTGTCCTATCAAACAAGAACAGACTCCGGCGACACTACGAAGCTGGGTAAAATATCAGTTAAGTAAATCTATGTGCTCAGCAGTGTATCGTTTGATCAGCAGGACAAACAGGCTCACCAATCAACCATGGAAGGGTCCAAGTAAAAGTATAAATGCTAGAGGTACTATGAACAATCAGGCATGGCAATGTCCAGAATAATGATATGAAATACTGGAAGCACTATGTAAAGCAACAGATAACCGATAAAAGTTATAACTCAGGCATGAAGCAGTATAAACTGAATCAAAATGAAGGCAGGCTCAAAGTAATAGTTAAGCTACCAAAAACAGGGGTCCAACCAATACCGTACACAGAGGCCCGAAATGATAAAGCCCGGACCGAAGATAAACCCACCTGTCAAATTGCAGGCGACTAGACTGAATCGACTGTACGCTCAGAACCAGATGCAAACTGGACAGACCTGAATCAAACATATTGATCAGGGATCGATTTTAACTCTAACTTATTTCAAGTCAACTTAACCCTTTTAATTACTTAACCTCAGCGTTTGACAATCATACTTAGACCCACATAATCTTATATTCATCCTTTGGTAAAATTACCCAATTGCCCCTCCGAAAATTTCTTTTTGAATTTCCGGAACACCCAGGCTTAATCTTGCCGCTGGCTCAACCAGATTCTACTGGGACTCAACAGTCGGCTGGTGAAACCGCCGCAATTTCTAAATTGCGCGATTGCCACCCGGATACCGTTAAATCGACGATTTTGCCGATTCTCGGACTGTTATCCGATTTCCGCTCAACGGGAGCCGTTGGAATCCTAACAAAAAGTTTAGGAAACTATTATACACAGTACTAAACAGCACACAAGTCACTTTTGCATTTAGACCCCTAGGGTTTCTAAATCTTACATTTTTAGGTTGATTTAATCACATCTTTTAATCCCAACATCAAACAGCAAAAGTCTGTATATCAAAGTTGATCTAAAACATGCTAGGACCACAGTGCTCACCCTAGTTGGAACCCAGGTGTGCTGGTTCAAGCAGAACCAAAGCCAAGTTTCATATAAGGTTCACATTGCTCCAAACTTTATTCCACACAGAATTCTTTCGATCTGAGGTGAGCATCAAGCTCAGGGGATCATTGGAAGCAACTTTTATATTTACAGTGAATTCAAATTCTAAAGTTTTCCTCATTGTGGCATTAAATCAAACATTTGGTGGGCATAATTTGTGAACACTAACACAGGCTACAATGAGAAATGGATCTCTGCAATTACTGGACCAGAGGCATCAAACTTGGAGGGAAATGTTTCTAGTGTCTGTAGCAATGTTTCTCTCCAACAAATTTCCAGGTTTGCTCCCAGATTTAGCCGTTCACATGAAGAAGATGATGGGGCCAAACCTTGAAATTTGTGATCACACTCCCAGAGCTTCTGGGCTCCAACTAAATGCACCAACAGGTTCAAATTACATCACTAATGCTTTTCATACCCGTGCCCGGCCATGGGGTGCGGCGGCGGCGGCAGGGAGCAAAGCTCCATTTTGGAGCTCAAACTCGTTAATGGCGGATTTTTACAGAAGCCATAAGAAGTCTTCCAACTTATATGGAAGCTTCCTCTGGTCCATACAAAGCTTCCCGACACCTCCTCCCCGGCCGGAGATGGCCGGAACGCCGGCGGCCAAATTCTTTCCATTCTCGGGTTCATCCATGGCCGACCCCTATTCGGCTGCATGGGAACCATGCAAAGGCATGGTTGGGATCCTCTGGGTCCCAGGAACACTTCTGGGTGGGTGGCCAGCGTCGAAGAAGCTCGCCGGCGCCGGAGCAGAGAGCTCGGCCAAGTGCGAAAACCCGAAAAAACTAGGGTTTCATTTTTCTTTCAAAATACTCAGCTATAAATGATGAAACTTTGCAGAAATATTCTATAGGTCCTACAGTCCAAGCCCATGATTTTAGATCCCACTTTGGTTCAGTGGTTGCTAAGTTCTTCCAAGGCGGAGCATACCTAGGTTTCCGGCGAGACTTTGCCGGCTAACCAACATCATGGGGGCTTGGGCTGTGCAGGGAGCATGCTTAGGGCCTAACAAAGCCACTGCTAAGGGTCTTGGGTTCAACCAACCTTTGGTTCGGTAATCCTTACCTTGGCCTAGGTTGAAGAAGATGGGATGAAGCCGGAACTTGTCCCTCTTGCACGCGCGGCCACGGCAACTCCAGCAAGGTTCTCTGGCACAGAGGAACACCACCAAAGCTCCAGAACAAGGTTTGGTGAGGTTTGGTTCCAACTTTCTCCTTCCTCTCACTCCCTTGGTTTGGTCTCTCAAAGGAATGGTGTCCCACAGCCACCCCCACACTTGGGTTTGATATGGAAGAAGCTAAGACTCCCAGGAAGCTAGAGGATCTCCAAAGGTCCAGAGAAAATGAGTTGAAGCCTTTGTTCCCACCCTACTCTCTCGGGTTTACTATCAATGGCTTGGTGTTAGTTGGCTGTCCCGCAATTCGAGGCTAAGTCTGAAAGGTGCAGAAGCTCTAGGTGATGCCTCGTATCCTCCCTCAGACCCCTCGTGCATCCAGCCAAGGGAGTTCAAGAGGCAAAAGGAAATAAGTGCAAGATTCCTTAAGCCAAATCACCTAAACTCGGTTCACACATAATCCAGGACTCCGGGGTCTTTACAGCAGGCACATTTTGCACCCAACTCCTCATGGTTAAAGCCTCTAATATTTTAACACATAAAATATTAGCATTTCTTGCAAATTAGTCCAATTTTAGGTATTTTTCACGCATTTCGAGAAAGTCCGTTCGGCGATTTGCGAATCGGAGTTCGCCACGACGTCCGGCTCGTCGAGACCATCAAAATAGGCTATTCATTTGTTTAGTTTGGTGCTCGGATAAAATCTCGGGCCATCTAGTTCTTGTAGGTCGCAATCCGACGTCGCACGCACTTCGATGCACTCGGATCACCAAACGCAAAATCCGTCAGTGCCATTGCGCTCAGAACGTTGAAATTAGCTAGGTTCGACTACTCATACCCCTATGTCAGGGTTTCAGACAGTGAATCGGCCAATAGTGGTCGAAAGGGGATTAAAAATACAAGGTTACTATTCACAACTTAAATTGTGGGACCCGTTCTTCTTCGCTGTTTTGCGGAAGATCCGACCGTCTGATCGTCGACAAGTGAATATGAAACTTTCATGTTTCGACGAGACGATCGCAATGGTGCTCTCGGATTTTCGAGATCAGACCCCGATCAAAAGTCGATATTTCTGGGCCACCATTGATCCACTATGTCCCTATTTTGCCCAAATTACTAATTCTATAAATTCCAAAGTAAATTTAAAGTCTTTAATTTCTAGATTACTACAGTTGTTCCCAATAAAATTTCTGAAAACTGTAACTTAGCCTCTTTGAATAATGAAACACTTTGGCATGAAAGGCTAGGTCACATAAACATTAAGGAACTTGCTAGAATTTCAAACAAAGACGTGGTCAAGGGGGTTCCAAAACTTTCACTTAAACAAAACATTATGTGTGGTGGTTGTCAAAAGGGAAAACAATCCAGGACTGCACACAAGAACTTGAACCATGTTGGTACTAATCGGCCCTTAGAATTATTGCATATGGATCTTATGGGGCCGACACGTCAACCATCCTTGGGAGGTAAATGGTATATTTTCTTATTGGTTGATGATTTCTCTAGATACTCATGGGTAGCATTTTTAAAAGAGAAAGCTGATACTTTTGATTCTTTTCACGAGATTTGCCTTCGTATTATGATTGAAAAGAATGAAAAGATCATTCGTGTTAGAAGTGATAGAGGTGGAGAATTCATAAATTCTAAATTCATTGATTTTTGCACTTCTAATGGCATTAAACATGAATTCTCAGCACCCTATACACCTCAACAGAATGGTGTAGTCGAGCGCAAAAACAGGGTTGCACAAGAGATGGCACGTGTTATGCTTCATAGCCGGAATTTACCGTTATATTTTTGGGCTGAAGCTGTGAACACTGCAATCTATGTTATTAATCGAGTTTATTTGCGCCCGGGAACTTTAAATACATCATATGAACTATGGTTTTGTAGAAAACCAAACATCAAATATTTTCGTATCTTTGGGAGTCGGTGTTACATTTTGCGTGACCGCGAAAATCTTGGAAAATTTGACTCTCGAAGTGACGAAGGGATTTTCTTGGGTTATTCTACAAATAGTAGAGCATATCGGGTATTTAACTTGGAATCTAAAACGATTGTAGAATCCATAAATGTTAAAGTAGATGAAGCTTTCCACTTTGCATCTGATAAATCTACCCCTGATATCTCTCTTGATGATGATACTCCTGTAAATGCATCTTCTCATGATAATACTTCCAATATTAATGATGCATCTAATGGTTCTTCAAGTTTATCTGATGTGCAGGAATCATCTCATGTACCTCCGAGTACTCCATTACCTCAAATGTTACGCATCTCCAAGGATCATCCTGAATCAAACATTATTGGAGACCCACAAGAAGGAGTCAAAACTCGGAGACAGTTGGTTTGTGGATTCGCTTGTTACGTTTCCATGATCGAACCAAAGAACGTCGATGAAGCTCTTCAGGATTACTACTGGATTGAAGCAATGCAGGAAGAACTCCATCAGTTTGAACGCAACAAAGTCTGGGAATTAACGACGCCTCCGAAGCAACACAATGTGATCGGTACTAAATGGATTTTCAACAACAAAAAAAATGAGGATGGTACCATCATCAGGAACAAAGCACGTTTAGTTGCTCAAGGCTACTCTCAAATAGAAGGTATAGACTTTGATGAAACGTTCGCCCCTGTAGCTAGACTCGAGTCCATTCGTATCTTATTCGCTATTTCTTGTCACTTTAAAATAAAACTCTTTCAAATGGACGTTAAGAGCGCATTTTTAAATGGGTTTTTAAATGAGGAAGTTTATGTGGCTCAACCGAAAGGTTTTGTAGACTGTAAACTACCTAACCATGTTTTTCGTTTGAAAAAGGCTCTTTACGGTTTAAAACAAGCACCGCGAGCGTGGTACGAAAGGTTGACAAAGCACCTTTTGGAGAAGGGCTATACTCGAGGGGGAGCAGACAGGACTCTCTTTGTGAAGCATTATCAAAATAACTTCATTGTTGCGCAAATCTATGTCGATGACATTGTGTTTGGAGCAACAAAGGATAATGATGCTTCTAAATTCGCAGAAACCATGGAAAGCGAATTTGAGATGTATATGATGGGCGAACTGACATACTTTCTTGGATTGCAAGTGAAACAAAATGGTGAAGGCATCCATCTGTGTCAATCCAAGTATGCAAAGGAGTTGGTAATGAAATTCGGATTAGAAGATTCTAAAGATTTTCCTACTTCTATGGGAACTAGCAATAAGGGATTAGGAAGTGAATCTCTTAGTGATAGTGTAGACGAGAAACTCTATCGAAGTATGATTGGAAGTCTACTCTACCTCACAGCTAGTCGCCCGGACATATCCTTTAGTGTTGGGATCTGCGCGAGATATCAGTCAGCACCAAAGGAGGATCACCTGAAAGCGGTGAAACGGATCATCCGGTACGTCAAAGGAACTGTAAACTTCAGAATTTGGTATCCTATGGGAACAAGTCTTGACATTATAGGATATTCAGATGCCGATTGGGCAGGATCAGTGGATGATCGGAAAAGTACGAGTGGTGCATGTTTTTATCTTGGCCATTGTCTTGTTGCATGGCATAGTAAAAAGCAAAACTGCATTGCACTCTCAACTGCCGAAGCGGAATATATCTCAGCGGGTAGTTGTTGAACTCAACTCATTTGGATGAAAAGCGTGTTGAGCGACTTCCGGATTTCAGCAACTTCGGTAACTGTTTTATGTGACAACACTAGTGCTATAAACATTTCAAAAAACCCTGTGTTGCACTCAAGAACAAAACACATTGAACTTAGATATCATTTTCTTAGAGAGCTAGTTGAATCAAATATTCTTCAAATTTCCTACATTTCAACTGAAGATCAATTAGCTGACATTTTAACAAAACCTTTGGATCAAAAACATTTTATTCATTTGCGTAAAGCAATTGGAATGCTTTCCTTGAAATAACCTCTTTTTGAAACTCTTGTTTAGGTTAGGTTTTGTCTTTGTGTTTTTGTTCATTATCTATGCTTAGACATAGAACATTAATTGAGCATTAGTTTTATTGACTTTAACTACATCCTTTTATATGTTTAGAAATTTATTATGCTTTGGATATCATAATAATTCATTTGATGCAATGATCATTTATGTGAATTAAATCATCTTTGTTTTGATCAAAGTCAATTTCTCTCTCAATGATCTCTTGGTATAGTTTTTATCTTATTTGACTATTTAGTCGAGTATGAAATCGAGATCAATATTTGGTTGAATACTTTATATCTTAAATAATTGATAGCCAATTGAGGGGGAGTCAAAGTAGTGTTATGCTCAAAAGATGTGGAAAGAGTTACATCCCAATGAGGAGGTTGAAAACTACCACCACATGGAGGAAAGAGCTACCACCTCGGTCGTCCGAGTACTGTGTGCAGCTACCACATGTATACCAAGCAAGGTTTTTCAAGTTTGATTAAATAAAATGCATGTTGAAATACTTGACTCTGTCAAAATTTCAAGGTTGGTATAAGGTGGGAATTTTAATGAAAGATGCTCAAAGAGCCACTCTCTTCAATAAATTGACTAGATATATTATCTAACTTATCTGGGATTTTAGACATCTATTGATCTTGGTATTTCATTTTCTTTACCAAATTGATGATTTGATAAAGGCATTACTCATAAGATCATGTTAGATGTGATTGAAGTTGTTCAACTTTAAGGGATTTAAGTTTTATAAATTTTCGTTTCATTTGTTGGATGTTATTGATAGATTTGGCATAATCTATTTCTTGTTCTATGAAACGATGATTTTCATTTAAAGTTGATACACAAAAGTGCTTACAATCTTTTTCTGGATTTTCTAGAATTCTTCTGAATTTTTCTGAAGAAAAAGTTGGAGCCGATCCGGATTGGACAAGCCGATCCGGATCCCGAACGCAGGTATTCTCTGCGGGTAGCCGATCCGGATCGGATTCATGAACTGATCCGGATCGCGGCTAGGGTTTTATATAGAACAAAAGGAGTTTGATTTCTTTTTACTTCAATCTTTTGTTCCAAAGTCTCCAGAGCTTCTCTCTCTAGAATTCATCCGTCTTGGAAGCTTACAAACTCAAGTTCTTCGATTCTAAGTAAGTTTTATTGATCAAAATCTCGGTTTTTCACAGTTTTTCATATTCTTCCTCAAAACGTGATGAAATTTCTGCATCTTTTTCGTTTGTGGATGGTTTTTGATCAAATTTCTTTTGAAATAAGAACTCTGGGTAGATTAGTTTTGATTATATGCTATGTATTCTCATGATAAACGGATTTTTGGCCTTCGATTTCAAAAATTTCGGTTTTATGGCATATAATGGGAATTTTCGAAAATCAGGCGATTGATCTATTTTTAAAATTCTTTTTGCAAAACTAATTTGATTCTTAGTCTCTCTACACGATAATGATTGTTTGGATACGATTTTTCAAATTTTTGAAAATTAACAATTTTTCGTGTTCTTGAATTGTTGCTCACAGGATTTCTTTTCACAAGTAATAGCAACAATGACGTTTTCATGGATCATCTTTCTGCTAGTTGCAATGGTGCACACACGTAAGACTATAAAAGAAGAACAACCTGAATCAAGTCAAGAAGAGACAAGGAAAGTGTGTCAAAATAATTCAGAATCAGATAAAGAAGATTGGGAGGAGATCTGTAAACAAGCACAACGAGCCGTTGATAAAGAAGACAGGTTGTACTTAAAGAGCAAAAAGCTGACGAAATCTTCCTCAACAACCAAGCAGTACACTAGGCGAAAGAATTCAAGGGGCACTGGAATTCAGATTGATGAACCCCTTGTTACGGAATTTAAGTTGGCGTATTTCGTGAATTCGGTTAAGTCTTGAAGATTGAAGGTGAAGAAGGTTGGATCATATAACTCAATCTCAAGAAAGAAGAATTCAAAAGGATCAGGTATGTTTAACTTAATATCTTTGGTGATCCGAATACTTCTTATAGTGTAGAAACACTTGGATGGATTTTTAATTGCATAAATATCAAAAACTGGACATGGGACATGTTCAGGATCCGGATCAGACTTTTCAATCCGGATCCCGAAGGTTGTTCGTTCATACACCAGTTCAATCCGGATCGTAGCTTCCTTTGATCCGGATCCCGAACACTGGGTTTACCATTTTATTTGAACGATCCGGATCAGGCTTTTCAATCCGGATCCCTAACGTTGATGTTTGGTGAACTGTATGAACGATCCGGATCAGGCACTTCGATCCGGATCCCGAACCTTCGTTTTTCTGGAAACTGTTTTTCTCGCTACTGTAATCCGGATCGCTGAACTCCGATCCGGATCGTCGTCATGTAAAATTCCAGAAAAGGATAGTTTTTGATCCTTATCTTCTTCCAAGGGTTTCTAACCTATAAATAGACCCTATGATTCTTTTTCTAGGGCTAATCCAAAAAGAAGCCGCTAAACCTAAAAGCCGTCATCTTATATACGGCCTAAGATCCACTTATAGAGAAGAAAGGAAATCATAGATTCTATCTTATGTTTCTTCATCTATATTGATTGATTTGATTCTAGGTTTTCATACTCACATTTTGAGTAGAATCAAATCAATGAATACTTAGATGGTATTTCCGATCTATTTCTAATCTAAGTATTCGGCGGATCATCACCACCCAAAAAACAACGATTTATCCCAAATCGGCGCGTGGACTCGCGTGGCCTTGTGGATTCAAGGTGCAACCGCTCTCGTGGATTCGGAGCGAGGTACGTTCGTGGATTCGAAGCGTGCTACTGGGTGAAGACCGTGGATTCGGTCGGACGTCGTGGACTCGACGTTGGACGCCGTGGATTCGGCGTTGGACGCAGATCGTGGATTCGAGAAGCGTCGTGGAGCGAGCGGAGAAGATCAACTAGGAGCGTATGGAAAAGGTTGAGTCGTCTGTGAGTACGGTATATCACCTTGTACGTGTTTAATTCTAGTGGATTTCACCGTGTTATCGGTCCCGTGGTTTTTTACTCCGGTTTGGAGTTTTCCACGTAAAAATCTCTGCGTGTTATTTATTTTTCCGCATTAGATTTTATATCGCAAAGATTTTTGAGTGTTTATTGTTTACACCTATTCACCCCCCTCTAGGTATTTTTTCCCCTATTTAGATCCTATTATACATATAACCCAACAAGTTGTATCAGAGCGGGAATAGGGTTGTAAACAATGGTTGAAGGTGGAAACATCAACAGACCTCCGTTCTTCGATGGAACAAATTATGCGTACTGAAAAGTACGGATGAAAGCCTTTTTAATTTCCATCGACGAACGGGTGTGGCAATCAATTGAATTAGGATGGACTAATCCAACTGAAATTATTGGTGATGTTCGCACCATCAAACCTAGGTCGAAATGGACCAAGGAAGAGATAGATTTTTCTTCTTACAATGGCAAGGGAATTAATGCTTTATTTAATGCCTTATCTCAAACAGAGTTCTTTCGCGTCTCGGCATGTGAGACTGTGAAAGAAATCTGGGATGTTCTTCAAGTTACGCATGAGGGAACTAACCTTGTGAAGATTCAGAAACTGCAAATGCTTACGAGCAAGTTTGACTCTATTTTCATGGCAGAAAATGAATCTTTCACAGACTATTACACACGATTGCAAGACATCGTAAACTCATGTGCTAACTTGGGAGAGAAGATTCCAGAATTTAAAGTTGTAAGAAAAATATTAAGAACTCTTCCTGAAAGATTTCGTTCCAAGGTTACAGCCATTGAAACTATTAAACACCCAGACGAAATCCGGGTAGAAGAATTAGTTGGTTCATTACAAACTTATGAAATGACTTTTCCTACTAACTATTCTTCTGGAAAAGCATCCTCTTCTAAGTCTTCAGGTTATGCTTTGAAAACTGTTACGGAATTTGTGTTGGCGTAATTTCGTGAAAGGTTCAAGTCTTGAAGATTGAAGGTGAAGAAGGTTGGATCATTTAAGTCAATCTCAAGAAAGAAGAATTCAAAAGGATCAGGTATGTTTAACTAAAGATTTTTGGTGATCCGAATACTTCTTGTAGTGTAGAAACACATGGAAGAATTTTTCATTGCATAAAAATCAAAAACTGGACATGGGACATGTTCAGGATCCGGATCAGACATTCCAATCCGGATCCCGAAGGGTGTTCGTTCATACACTGGTTCAATCCGGATCGCAGCATCCCATGATCCGGATCCCGAACACTAGTTTTACCTTTTTACTTGCACGATCCGGATCAGGATTAGCAATCCGAATCCCGAACGTTGATGTTTGGTGAAACTGTATGAACGATCCGGATCAGCCATTTCGATCCGGATCCCGAACCATCGTTTTTCTGGAAACCATCTTTCTTGCTACTGCAATCCGGATCGCAGAAATCCGATCCGGATCGCCGTCCGTAAAAATTCCAGAAATGGTAGGTTTTTGATTCTTATCTCCTTGCTAGGGTTTCTAACCTATAAATAGACCCTATGATTCATTTTTCTAGGGCGAAGCTGATAAAAGAAAATAGCCATCATATTCAAATATCATTTTATACGGCCTAAGATCCACATATAGAGAAAAAAGGAAATCATTAGATATTACTCTATGTTTCTTCATCTATATTGATTAGTTTGATTCTAGGTTTTCATACTCACATCTTGAGTTGAATCAAACTAATGAATACTTAGATGGTATTTCCTATCTATCTTTGATCTAAGTATTCGGCGGATCATCACCACCCAAAAAACAACGATTTCCCCAAAATCGGCGCGTGGACTCGCGTGTCCTTGTGGATTCAAGGTTCAACCGCTCTCGTGGATTCGGAGCGAGGTACGTTTGTGGATTTGAAGCGTGCTACTGGGTGAAGACCGTGGTTTCGGTCGGACGTCGTGGACTCGACGTTGGACGCCGTGGATTCGGCGTTGGACGCAGATCGTGGATTCGAGACGCGTTGCGGAACGAGCGGAGAAGATCAACTAGGAGCGTATGGTAAAAGGTTGAGTCGTCTGTGAGTACGTTAAATCACCTTGTACGTGTGTCAATTCTAGTGGATTTCACCGTGTTATCGGTCCTGTGGTTTTTTACTCCGGTTTGGAGTTTTTCCACGTAAAAATCTTGCGTGTTCATTTTTATTTCCACATTGGGTTTTATTGCGCAATAATTTTTTGAGTGTTTATTGTTTACACCTATTCACCCCCCTCTAGGTATTTTTTCCCCTATTTAGATCTATATTTCGTATAACCCAACAAGTGGTATCAGAGAGGGAATAGGGTTGTAAACAATGGTTGAAGGTGGAAACATCAATCGACCCCCTTTCTTTGATGGAACAAATTATGCATAACTGAAAGTACGGATGAAAGCCTTTTTAATTTCCATCGACGAAAGGGTGTGGCAATCAATTGAATTAGGATGGACTAATCCAACTGAATTTATTGGTGATGTTCGCACCATCAAACCTAGGTCGAAAATGGACCAAGGAAGAGTTAGATTCATCTTCTTACAATGGCAAGGGAATTAATGCTATTTTTAATGCCTTATCTCAAACTGAATTCTCTCGCGTCTAGGCATGTGAGACTGCGAAAGAAATCTGGGATGTTCTTCAGGTTACACATGAGGGAACTAACCTCGTGAAGATTCAAAAGCTGCAAATGCTTATGAGCAGATTTGACTCCATTTTTATGGCAGAAAATGAATCTTTCACGGACTACTATACACGATTGCAAGATATCGTAAATTCATGTGCTAACCTGGGAGAGAAGATTCCAGAATTTAAGGTTGTAAGAAAGATCTTAAGAACTCTTCCTGAACGATTTCGCCCAAAGGTTACAGCCATTGAAACTATTAAACACCCGGACGAAATGCGTGTAGAAGAACTAGTTGGTTCATTACAAACTTATGAAATGACATTTACTACTAACTATTCTTCTGGAAAAGCATCATCTTCTAAGTCTTCAGGTTATGCTTTGAAAACAACTAAGGAAGAAGACGCGGATACATCCTCCTCAAACGATGACGAGAACCTTTCTATGGAGGACTTTGAGAAGCAACTCGCTCTCTTGACACGGAAGTTTCGCCGCAACTTTCGAAGGGGTAATTCAAGTAAATCTCCATCCTTCGGAAAGTCGAAGAAAGGCAAGGTTACTTCAAGTTACAAGTCAAGAAAGCAAGAGAACTTTTCAAAGGATAAGAAAAGTTCAGAGGGACAAGTCCAATGCTTCAAGTGCCGAGGATACGGCCATATCTCAACGGAGTGTCCAACTAAGAATCCGTCGAAGAAGAAAGTGATGCAAGCCGTCACTTGGGATGACAACTCAACGTCAAATGAGTCATCTTCAAGTGATGAAGAAGAAAGCGCAACGGCATTCCACGCGTCCACATCTTCACCCTTCATGTGCTTAATGGCAAGTACATCCGACTCGCTGTCCAACTCCACTGTTGAAAAGAATGCAACGGACAATGAATCGGATGATTCTGAAGGTGAAGATTTTGCTTTAGCCTACCACAGACTTTTGAGGGATTCAAAGAAAGTGGCTAACCAAAACAAGAGTTTGAGAGGGAGATTGCATGATCTCGAAGAAGAAGCAAAAAGGGCAACTTCTCTCTCAAACGCTCTTGAAGTGGAAAGGGAAAATCTGATAAAAGTAAATGTTTCCCTTCAAGAGTCCAATGAGCTTTTTGAGAAGGAACATACAAAACTGGTGGATAAAGCGGATCACTTCTCAAAGCTCTACAACGAGGCTCGACAAAATAACCTGGAAATGACAAAGACCATTTTCCAACTCAAGGATGACTTGCAGCGATTCTCTTCTGGAAGGAGTAAGTTGGATAAGCTTCTTGGTCTTGGTCAATCAAATCGGTTCGGCCTCGGGTACACTCGAACTGAAAACAGTCCAAGTTCGAGTGGGACAGTCTTTGTACCCCAGTCGGTATCTCCTCCTCCGACACCGGAACTAACGACAAGCAACGACAACAAGCCTACTTCATCCTCCTCGGGATCGTCAAGTACTAAGGTATGTTTTCGTTGTGGTATTTTAGGGCACATAAGGAGAAATTGCAAGATGGGAGTCAAACGCTCAACTCAAGCACTTCTTGCAACGACTACCAAAAGGGCGCCTCCCCGGAATTCAAAGCAAAACTTTTCAAATGAAAAGAGCCTTGGTAGTTCACCGCGCAAGACGACATCATCAAGGAGCGGCAATCGATCTGACAAGATGCCTTCACCTAGGAGAATAACCTCACGACCATTACCGACGCACTCCAAAAAGGTTTGGGTGCGCAAAGGTGAAATTTATCCTTGTCTTGTTACTAATGTTTCCTTGCATGCATATGATAATTCGTCTTGGTATCTAGATAGCGGATGTTCCCGTCACATGACCGGTGACAAAAATTGTTTTCAAAACTTTGAGAAAATCTCCGGAGGACTCGTTGTTTTCGGAGACGGTCGATCTTCCAAAATTGTTGGAAAAGGAACGGTAGCTATCCCAGATGGCCCGATTTTGAAAAACGCGTTATTTGTTGATGGCCTTAAGACTAACCTCATAAGCATAAGTCAACTTTGCGACAATGGTTTTTCAGTTAACTTTTCATCTGTTGAATGTGTTGTAACTCATAAGGACCATGTATTCTTTTTAAAGGGGGTTAGATCTGAAAACAATTGTTATGTTGTTCCTAGTAAAACTTCTGAAAATTGTAACTTAGCCTCTTTGAATAATGAAACACTTTGGCATGAAAGGCTAGGTCACATAAATTTTAAGGAACTTGCTAGAATTTCAAACAAGGACGTGGTCAAGGGGGTTCCAAAACTTTTACTTAAACAAAACATTGTGTGCGGCGGTTGTGTTGGGTTATATGTAATATAGATCTAAATAGGGGAAAAAACACCTAGAGGGGGGTGAATAGGTGTAAACAATAAACACTCAAAAAATCATTGCGCAATAAAACCCAATGCGGAAATAAAAATGAACACGCAAGATTTTTACGTGGAAAAACTCCAAACCGGAGTAAAAAAAACCACGGGACCGATAACACGGTAAAATCCACTAGAATTAACACACGTACAAGGTGATTTACCGTACACACTTACGACTCAACCTTTTCCATACGCTCCTAGAGGATCTTCTCCGCTCGCTCCACGACGCTTTTCGAATCCACGATCTGCGCCCAACGCCGAATCCACGGCGTCCAACGTCGAGTCCACGACGTCCGACCGAATCCACGGTCTTCACCCAGTAGTACGCTTCAAATCCACGAACGTACCTCGCTCCGAATCCACGAGAGCGGTTGAACCTTGAATCCACAAGGACACGCGAATCCACGCGCCTATTTTGGGGTAAATCGTTATTTTTTGGGTGGTGATGATCCGCCGAATACTTAGATCAAAGATAGATAGGAAATACCATCTAAGTATTCATTAGTTTGATTCAACTCAAGATATAAGTGTGAAAACCTAGAATCAAACTAATCAATATAGATGAAGAAACATAGAGTAATATCTAATGATTTCCTTTCTTCTCTATATGTGGATCTAGGGTCGTATAAGATGATATTTGATTATGACGGCTCTATATCGATTATTTGGATTAGCCTAGAAAAATGAATCATAGGGTCTATTTATAGGTTAGAAACCCTAGGAAGGAGATAAGAATCAAAAACCTACCATTTCTGGAAATTTTACGGACGGCGATCCGGATCGGATTAGCTGTGATCCGGATCGTCGTAACGAGTCAGACAATTCCAGAAAAACGAAGGTTCGGGATCCGGATCGAAGTGCTTGATCCGGATCGTTCATACAGTTCACCAAACATCAACGTTCGGGATCCGGATTGCGAAGCCTGATCCGGATCGTTCAAGGAAAATGGTAAACTCAATGTTCGGGATCCGGATCAAGAGAAGCTACGATCCGGATTGAACTGGTGTATGAACGAACCACCTTCGGGATCCGGATTGAACAATCTGATCCGGATCCTGAACATGTTCTATGTCCAGTTTTTTATTTTTATGCAATGAAAAATTCTTCCAAGTGTTTCTACACTACAAGAAGTATTCGGATCACCAAAAATATTTAGTTAAACATACCTGATCCTTTTGAATTCTTCTTTCTTGAGATTGAGTTAAATGATCCAACCTTCTTCACCTTCAATCTTCAAGACTCGAACCTTTCACGAAATTACGCCAACTCAAATTCCGTAACAATCTCCCCCTTTGGCGGTTTCGTGACAAAACACAGATCCACTAAAGAAAATTCAAAAAGATATTTTTGTTGCCATCACCATACTACAAAAATTTACAATGGAGATCCAAAAATTTAAAAATATGAGATAAACTCCTAAAACAGACTCTAGACTTAGACATCTGTACTTTCTGCACAAAGAAATCATTCTTGACAAAAAGAATCGTTAGATACCTCAAGAATTGAAACATACAAAACCAAGTACAGAGATAGAGTTTATCTGATCATCACGACATTTAAGAATTCAGATATGTAAGAGAATCATAGTCAAAAACCAACATATCTTCTATGCAATCAAAAACCAAATGTCACAAAGTGTTAGTCCAACATCAACTTGTTAGTCATATTACATGCCCAAATAGTTAGTCGAATAGTTAGTAGAGACATGCACACAAATCACAAGATAAAAACCAAAGTTGAAGTTGAAGTGAAACTTACCTTGATGTTCACACATTCACACAGTTTTCCCATCGTCATTGTTCAAGTTCTCTTGTCAACATTGTTCAAGTTCTCTCTAATCATTGTTCAAGTTCTCTCTAAACTCTCTCCCCCTTTTTGTCACAAACTAAGCCAAAATTACAAAAATATAAGGAGAGTTAAAAATTCCAAAATCAAGAAAAACCTGAGAACTAAACTGTAGAGTTATTATGGATCAACAAGGATCTAAATAGGTACTATCAAACAACTAGAGGGGGGGGGGGGGTGAATAGGTGTAATACTTAAAAAACTCAATCTCAGTGCAAAATAAAAACAATGCGGAAAATAAAAATAGCACACCGAGATATACGTGGAAACTCCAATCCAGGAGAAAAACCACGGGACCAACACGCAATAACAATCCACTAAGAATAGAAGAATAACAAGGTGATTACCGACTCCACGGACTCAACCCCTCCTTCAGCTTCTTTGGACCTTGCGCTGAACGGTTGGATGTCCACGCAATAACAATCCTCTAAGAAAAGAAGAATAACAAGGTGTCAACCCCTCCTTCAATTTCTTCGGACCTTGCGCTCCACCGATTGCACGTCCACTGCACACGTTCGAATCCACGAACGCCACTCGAATCCACGAGCACACGTTTCGAATCTACGAAACGCCTTCAACACATCGAATCCACGATGTCACGCCGAATCCACGACGCAAATAGCCGATATAGAATATAGGCTTCGATGGTGATCCTTTGCTTAGATTATCATGAAGGAACCGTAGAAGAAATCTCTAAGCAAAGACTAGATCAATTCGACGAAAGATAGATCATGGAAGAACCGTCGAATTGACCTAATAGAGGCTATAAAGAAGAACAATGAAAACCTAGCCTCTAGGGTTGCTCTCAAATGTTTTATAAAAAGATCGGCCGTAGCACCCCCGTTTTTGAGAAACCCTAAGTGTCTATTTATAGTTTAGAAACCTTTGGAAAGAGATAAGAATCAAAAACTTACCTTATCTGGAAATTTTCAGGACGACGATCCGGATCGGATTTACTGCGATCCGGATCGTCGTAACGAGATAGACGATTCCAGAAAAACCAAGGGTTCGGGATCCGGATCGCATTGCCTGATCCGGATCGTTCATACAAATCAGAAAACTTAACATTCGGGATCCGGATCGGAAATTGCAAGGATCCGGATCGAAGTCTTGTATGAAGCAACAACCTTCGGGATCCGGATCGTTGGCTCTGATCCGGATCCTGAACAAGTCCGAACACCAGTTTTTGATTATTATGCAATTAAAAGTTTATCCAAGTGTTTCTACACTATAAGAAAGTATTCGGATCACCACAAATATTTAGTTAAACATACCTGATCCTCTTGAATACTTTCTTCTTGAGATTGATGTAACTGATCCACAATTCTTCAACTTCAATCTTCAAGACTCAAGACACTGAGTGTCAACTTGAGCTTTTGTTGAATCTTCTCTAAGTCCTTGAATGCTGATTGACAATTTGATCACTTCAAGACTCCGACTCAACTGACTTGACTCACGAAATATGCCAACACCAAAAATGCCGTAACAATCTCCCCCTTTGGCAATTTCGTGACAAAACCCAAAAGTACATAAAAGCGCTCAAGTCACTCATCTTAAACCAAAAAGTCGAAACTCAATGTCATCACCAAAACATTGATTTTCTTTGCGTGAAAGATCCAATAAATACAAAATTACATTTGAACCAAACAGTCCTAGAACATACTCTATGACTTAGGACTTGGAGTCTTAAAGTGATGTAATTCCTGCAAAACAAAACTCCAAACAAAATCAAACGTTAGTTGTTAGAAATTAAAATCCTACATTTGATCCGTCTTCCTTTTAGTTCTTTTGTTTTTCGGCTCTTTCAATTTTTTCTTTGTCTCCCCCTATCTTGAGCATCTCTAACATGTTTTCCATGTTCTCCATGTTCTTGAGCATCTATGTTCTCCCCCTTTGTGATACGATCATCATTTTCCGTTCTCCCCCATTTTTTCATTTTCGTTTGTACTCTCTTGATGATCTCATCTCCGATCATTTCTCTTCTCCCCCTTTTTGTCACAAATTGTCAAACAGTGAACATACTAGACAAAAGTAAATCACTAACAATATTAGTTCATAGAGAAAGAGAGATAAAAACTCAGTTCTGGTATATAACAAAAATGCAGATTCCGTACCTATACCAGAAAGCAAAAATCAAATAATTTCTTGAAACAAATCCAGATTTTAGAATCTTTTCAAATACCGATTTGTATTCCATCAAGAAATCAATTTAAGTGCTTTAAACAGTGAATTCACACAGATGTCATTCAATCCAATTAATTTCACAAAATTAAAAAGATTTACTCCAAAATCATGAAAAATAAAGGTAAAACATTATAAACCGTTTTTCATGTTATATTCATCAAACACAAGTCATCAAAAATAATCTTGAGATCCAAACTCTATCAAGATGTAACGGATTTACAAAGATGACTTACAGAGATTTCCAAATGACATCAATTTGATTTCTTACCCTTTCAAATTTGAGATAAGCACTAAAATACCTAAGGGTGGCTCTTTGAGCATCTTTCAACTATTCCACCTTATACCAACCAGGAGATTGTTCAAAATATAAGAGTTTTGCATATAAATCTCCAAATGCTTCAACTAAAGATTTTCTCATAAAATACTATCAAGCATCCATAACATGTGGTAGCTTCACACACAAACCGGACGACCGGGGTGGCAGCTCTTTCCAGCATATGGTGGTAGTTTTCACACTCCTTTCGGATGTAACTCTTTCCACATCTTTCATAATTCAATTATTTACCCTTGTAAGAAGGCAATCTCTTACGTGAAAGAATTAAATCCCAAATTTTAGTCAATCGGTTGTCTCATGTTTATCACAAAGAACTCACACAACCGAGATAGATTAAGCATCTGAAGATCACACATGATTTCTAAAATTTGATGCTTATAATATCAAAAACTCCTATAATGAAGTATCTTCAAGATTATGATTATGAAGTAAAGTTGATAATCCATATAAAATTAAATTGGAGTGGTTGAAAGTGAAAACCCTTTTCATTCAATGCACTTGTTCATTAAAAACCTTTCGTTTAAAAAACAAAATATAAAAACGAAGAGCATTGAAAAACATGTAATGCAAAGATTAAGAAAGATATGAAGGAAAAATCAATCAAAGCATTACATACAGTCATAAGCTATTTAGAACTTAAGACAAGGAAAGATATCACCTTTCCGAATCCAAAATCGCTGGATTCTGGGTTGTCTTGATTCGTTGTGGCCGGGGGTTGTCCGCTTTGACTGTTGGTCCACCTTAGGTCTTTGCCTCGCAGTGATCCACTTGAATGATTGATGTTGTGGCTCGGACCTTTGGTGGGTTGAGTGAACTCCTTTGACTTGATGTGTCTTTTGATTCCGTTGAGTTCGCTCTGTAGATGAAGTTGCCGAAGGACTCTTCTTTCTCTTTTTCGGGCAATTCTTCACCAAATGTCCTTCAAGTCCACATAGGTGACAAGTTCTTCCTTTCAATTTGAATGTGGAACTTGAAGCATGCACAGTTTGATCCTTTTTAAATCTCAAACCAACCTTGCTTGCTTGACCTAATCCGGATATACAATCAAATTTCTTGGAAACAGTTGAAAACCTTTGTATGTCGGATTTGAGTTCATGAACTTGCTTGGTCAATACTTGGTTGGTGACATGAATCTCCTCAAACTGTTTTTCTAGAAAACCAATCTTGTCCATAGATGATTTAGCGTTTGTCTCCGATTGGTTTAGCTTTTCTTGGAGGATTTTATTATTATCCAATAAACGTCCTTGTTCCTCCTCGAGATCATGAAGTTTTATCTTTAAAGCATGATTCTCGTCTTGATCTTCAAGTCGTTGCTTCCTCAACTTCTTGATAAGCTTGGCCATCTTCTTAGATTCCATAAGAAGTTGTTCATATGCCTCAACGAGTTCTTCTTCGTCCGACTCCCCCTCACATGATGACTCTCCGCCGGATGTTGATGTTTCATGCAAAATCAAAGGAGTAGAGTCAGTGACTAAAGATGATAAACACAAATTAGAGGAGGGAATTTGAGAGGCATGAAAAGCAACGGCATTTTCCTCTTTACTTGAGGTCGATTCATTAGAAGTAGAATCGTCCCAAGTTTTCGCTTGCAAAGCCTTCTTTTTATATAATTTCGGAGTAGGACAATCCGTTGAAATATGGCCGTAGCCTTTGCATCTATAACATCGGATTTCCCCTTCCAATTCATCTTTTTCCTTAGAAGGTTTTGCAAGGCTTTTGAGGTTAGAGGATTTAGAACCCGATGATCCTTTAGATGGTTTCGTGGATGAAGATCCATCGGTTCGATTCTTCCAAAATTTCCGACGAAATTTCTTTGTGATCCGCGCCAATTGTTCTTCAAAATCGGCAAAGGAGATTTCATCGTCGGAACTCGATTCGCTATCTTCTTCCTTTGTTGATTTGAATGCAATACCTGTAAGCTTAGAAGAAGACTTGGAAGAAACTTGATTAGTAGGAAAAGTCATTTCATAAGTTTGCAAAGCACCTACTAATTCCTCTACACTCATCTCATCCGGATGACTAACGGTTTCAATGGCGGTAACCTTTGCCCTAAACCGTTCCGGAAGAGTCCGAAGTATCTTTCTTACAATTTTCGACTCCGGGATCTTTTCTCCTAAATTAGCACATGTATTTATTACATCTTGAAGTCTAGTGTAATAATCTGTAAACAATTCATGCTCTTCCATATGAATAGAGTCAAATTGACTTGTAAGCATCTGGAGCTTTTGAATTTTTACAAGATTAGTACCCTCATGTGTAATTTTGAGAATATCCCAAATTTCCTTCGCGGTTTCACACGCGAAAATTCTTGTAAATTCAGTCGAGGAAAGAGAATTAAATAAAGCGTTCATACCTTTCCCATTGTAAGAAGATCTTTCAAATTCCTCTTTGGACCATCTAGAGCGAGGTTTTGGGGTAGTAGAATTTCCTACTTCCTCAACAGGATGCACCCAACCGCATTCCACGGATTGCCATACTCGCTCATCAATTGCGATGAGAAAAGCTCTCATCCGCACTTTCCAATAAGCATAATTAGTCCCATCAAAAAGAGGAGGTCTATAAATATTACCACTTTCACCCAACATGATAGATAAACCTAAAACCCTCTCTGATACCAATTGTAGAGTTATTATGGATCCACAAGGATCTAAATAGGTACTATCAAACAACTAGAGGGGGGGGGGGGGGGGGGGTGAATAGGTGTAATACTTAAAAAACTCAATCTCAGTGCAAAATAAAAACAATGCGGAAAATAAAAATAGCACACCGAGATATACGTGGAAACTCCAATCCAGGAGAAAAACCACGGGACCAACACGCAATAACAATCCACTAAGAATAGAAGAATAACAAGGTGATTACCGACTCCACGGACTCAACCCCTCCTTCAGCTTCTTTGGACCTTGCGCTGAACGGTTGGATGTCCACGCAATAACAATCCTCTAAGAAAAGAAGAATAACAAGGTGTCAACCCCTCCTTCAATTTCTTCGGACCTTGCGCTCCACCGATTGCACGTCCACTGCACACGTTCGAATCCACGAACGCCACTCGAATCCACGAGCACACGTTTCGAATCCACGAAACGCCTTCAACACATCGAATCCACGATGTCACGCCGAATCCACGACGCAAATAGCCGATATAGAATATAGGCTTCGATGGTGATCCTTTGCTTAGATTATCATGAAGGAACCGTAGAAGAAATCTCTAAGCAAAGACTAGATCAATTCGACGAAAGATAGATCATGGAAGAACCGTCGAATTGACCTAATAGAGGCTATAAAGAAGAACAATGAAAACCTAGCCTCTAGGGTTGCTCTCAAATGTTTTATAAAAAGATCGGCCGTAGCACCCCCGTTTTTGAGAAACCCTAAGTGTCTATTTATAGTTTAGAAACCTTTGGAAAGAGATAAGAATCAAAAACTTACCTTATCTGGAAATTTTCAGGACGACGATCCGGATCGGATTTACTGCGATCCGGATCGTCGTAACGAGATAGACGATTCCAGAAAAACAAAGGGTTCGGGATCCGGATCGCATTGCCTGATCCGGATCGTTCATACAAATCAGAAAACTTAACATTCGGGATCCGGATCGGAAATTGCAAGGATCCGGATCGAAGTCTTGTATGAAGCAACAACCTTCGGGATCCGGATCGTTGGCTCTGATCCGGATCCTGAACAAGTCCGAACACCAGTTTTTGATTATTATGCAATTAAAAGTTTATCCAAGTGTTTCTACACTATAAGAAAGTATTCGGATCACCACAAATATTTAGTTAAACATACCTGATCCTCTTGAATACTTTCTTCTTGAGATTGATGTAACTGATCCACAATTCTTCAACTTCAATCTTCAAGACTCAAGACACTGAGTGTCAACTTGAGCTTTTGTTGAATCTTCTCTAAGTCCTTGAATGCTGATTGACAATTTGATCACTTCAAGACTCCGACTCAACTGACTTGACTCACGAAATATGCCAACACCAAAAATGCCGTAACATAAACTAAAGCAAAAACTTAAAGACCTGCACAAAAGAAAGTAAAAAAAAAAATCCTGCACAAGAAAAGATTAAAAATCTGCATAAGAAAAAGAATAAAAGGAAGGAATCAGTCATCAGATTCAGAGTCTTCAGAGCTCGTGCAGCCCATCTTAGAGAACATCTTTTTCACCAGCTTGTTCATTGAATTGACCTTCTTAGTTATGGTAATATGAGCTGCCGTGATGAGCTCCAGCTCATTGGAAATTCTCGTCTGTGCCTTCGAAATCTGTTCCTGCTCAAAAGATAATCGTTGTTGTTCTTTGTAGATGGATGAGACTGATGCTTCATCCGCTGGTGTGGGTGCTGGTTGTGATGGTGATGCGGAAGTGCCGGTACTAGGTTTCATTCTGCATGGAGGAACTGGAGTGACATGAGGCAATTTGTGAAGGGACTTGACAATGGTAGATTCATCGATCATGCTCAAGCAGTGATGATAAGTTGTTGAACTAATATCAACTTGAAATCTCTTTAATATCCTCATTATAATCAATGGAAATGGGATCCTTTCAGTGGGATGAGGATGCTCAACATATCTCGTCATTCTATTCCAAATAATGTATGGAATGTTGATATTTAATCCCATTGCCTCTGACGGATGTCCTAAGAGATACAAAAACAACATTCGATCCCATCTCAAGACTTTCGTCTGCATATTTGGAAGGATATTGTAACAAGTGATGAAGTTTAGAAACCGGTACTCAAGACGAAGTTCTTTGGATTTGATAGACTTCTCCGTTGATTGAGTTCCCTCCAAACATATTCCCTTTATGACCATTTGCCACATCGTGTTTGTCAAAACCTTTCCCTTCAGGTAATTAACTCCTGTCTTGCTGGCTTGCATTCCCAATACCTCGGCAATTAACTGTGGAGTGATTTTAAACCTCGTGCCTTGGATATTCGTGTAAAACTCCATCGGACCATTTTCATTTTCTCGAAGGTGCCGTGCATTTGTATAGAAGGTCCTCACGTGATGCAGACAGTATCCAAGCATTTCTGGGAATCGGCATACTTGAATAAGGTTTGCTTGTTCAATTAGAACACCAAACTCGGGGGAGTGATCTCGTAGAGCCTCAATATTAACATGCCTCTCGCCAATGCACTCACGATTCTCAAATGCCCTTAGGCGATCCGCATTAACGAACACTTGTTCCTCACGAGGTGGAGAGTCAGGAACTATTGGCGTGTCAATATCAGCGTCTCGTCGGAGTCCAAAACGTCTAGTTACTCGTTTTCTTTTCACAGAGATGGTTGGTGTAGCCATAGGCGCTTTTCCTGTGTCCATGGGTCCCTTTCCTTTTGATCCATCAGAAGCTTTTCCTTTTGAACCATCAGACGCCTTTTGTTCAGGCAATGAGTCATCATCATCTGTCAAATCAGTCCAATCTACCTCTTGACAGTCTGCTTCCACTTCTGTGTCGCTGATCAGAAGAAACTCACCTTTTTGTTGTGTTTTCTTAGCTCTCTTTAATTTGATTGTGGCCCGAGTGTGTACCATGGCAACTAGCAGGAAGATGATCCATGAAAACGTCATTGTTGCTATTTCTTGTGAAAAAGGAAATCTTGTGAGCAACAACTCAAGAACACAAAAAATTGTTAAATTTTCAGAAATTAGAAAAATTGTACCCAAACAATCATTATCGTGTAGAGAGACTAAGGATCAAATTAGTTTTGCAAAAGGAATTTTAAAAATAGATCAATTGCATGATTTTGGAAAATTCCCATTATATGCCCTAAAACCGAATTCTTTGAAATCGAAGACCAAAAATCCGTTTATCTTGAGAATACCTAGCATATAATCAAAACTAATCTACCCAGAGTTCTTATTTCAAAAAAAAATTGATCAAAAACCATCCACAAACGAAATTGATACAAGAAATTCATCACGTTTTGAGGAGGAATAAGAAAAACTATGAAAAACCGAGATTTTGATCAATAAAACTTACTTGGAGTTGAAGAACTTGAGTTTGAAAGCTTCCAAGATGGATGAAATCTAGAGAGAGAAGCTCTGGAAACTTTGGAACAAAAGATTGGAGTAAAAGAAATCAAAACCCTTTTGTTCTTTATAAAACCCTAGCCGCGATCCGGATCAGTTCATGATTGCGATCCGGATCGGCTACCCGCAGTGAAAAACTGCGTTCGGGATCCGGATCGGCAGGTCCAATCCGGATCGTCTGCCCGCAGAAGAATATCTGCGTTCGGGATCCGGATCGGCAGGTCCAATCCGGATCGGCTCCAACTTTTTCTTTAGAAAATATCAGAGAAATTCAAGAAAAACCAGAAAAAGATTGTGAGCACTTTTGTGTATCAACTTTAAACAAAAATCATCGTTTCATACAACAAGAAATAGATTATACCAAATCTATCAGTAACATCCAACAAACGAAACGAAAATTTATAAAAATTAAATCCCTTAAAGTTGAACAACTTCAATTACATCTAACTTGATCTTATGAGTAATGCCTTTATCAAATCATCAATTTGGTAAAGAAAATGAAATACAAAGATCAATAGATGTCTAACATCCCCGATAAGTTAGATACTATATCTAGTCAATTTATTGAAGAGAGTGGCTCTTTGAGCATCTTTCATTAAAAATCCCACCTTATACCAACCTTGAAATTTTGACAGAGTCAAGTATTTCAACATGCATTTTATTTAATCAAACTTGAAAAACCTTGCTTGGTATTCATGTGGTAGCTGCACACAGTACTCGGACGACCGAGGTGGTAGCTCTTTCCTCCATGTGGTGGTAGTTTTCACACTCCTCATTGGGATGTAACTCTTTCCACATCTTTTGAGCATTTTACTTTTTCTTTGACTCCCCCTCAATTGGCTATCAATTATTTAAGATATAAAGTATTTAGCCAAATATTGATCTCGATTTCATACTCGACTAAACAGTCAAATAAGATAAAAACTATACCAAGAGATCATCGAGAGAGAAATTGACTTTGATCAAAACAAAGATGAGTTAATTGACATAAATGATCATTGCATCAAATGAAATATTATGATATCTAAAGCATAATAAATTTCTAAATGTATAAAAGGATGCAAGTAAAGTCAATAATACACATGCTCAATTAATGTACTATGTAGAACAAAAACACAAAAACAAAACCTAACCTACGCAAAAGTTTCAAAAAGAAGTTTACTTCAAGGAAAGCATTCCAATTGCTTTACGCAAGTGAATAAAACGTTTTTGATCCAAAGGTTTTGTTAAAATGTCAGCTAATTGATCTTCAGTTGAAATATATGAAAGTTGAAGAGTATTTGATTCAACTAGCTCTCTAAGAAAATGATATCTAAGTTCAATGTGTTTTGTTCTAGAGTGCAACACAGGGTTTTTGGAAATGTTTATAGCACTAGTGTTGTCACAAAGTATTGTTACCGAAGTTGCTGAAATCCGGAAGTCGCTCAACACACTTTTCATCCAAATGAGTTGGGTTGAACAACTACCCACTGAAATGTATTCCGCTTCGGCAGTCGAGAGTGCTATGCAATTCTGCTTTTTACTGTGCCATGCAACAAGGCAATGGCCAAGATAGAAGCATGCACCACTCGTGCTTTTCCGATCATCCACTGATCCTACCCAATCGGCATCTGAGTATCCAACAATATCCAAACTAGTTCCCATAGGATACCAAATTCCGAAATTAATTGATCCTTTGATGTACCGGATGATCCTTTTCACCGCTTTCAGGTGAACCTCCTTTGGTGCAGATTGATATCTCGCGCAAATCCCAACACCAAAAGATATATCCGGGCGACTAGCCGTGAGATAGAGTAGACTTCCAATCATACTTCGATACAGTTTCTCGTCTATATTCTCACTATGTGATTCACTTCCAAGTCCATTGTGGCTAGTTCCCATTGGAGTCGGAAAATCCTTCGAATTTTCTAAGTCAAACTTTTTAACCAACTCCATTGCATACTTGGATTGACACAAGTGAATACCTTCATTATTTTGTTTAATTTGCAATCGAAGAAAATAAGTCAATTCGCCCATCATGGACATCTCAAATTCGCTTTCCATGGTCTCCGCGAATTTAGAAGCATCATTATCTCTTATTGCGCCAAATACTATGTCATCGACATATATTTGTGCTACAATGAAATTGTTTTGATAATGCTTCACAAAGAGAGTCCTGTCAGCTCCCCCTCGAGTATAGCCCTTCTCCAAAAGGTGCTTTGTCAACCTTTCGTACCATGCTCGCGGTGCTTGTTTCAGACCGTAAAGAGCCTTTTTCAAACGAAAAACATGATTAGGTTGTTTATGGTCTACAAAACCTTTCGGTTGAGCCACATAAACTTCCTCATTTAAAAACCCATTTAGAAACGCGCTCTTAACGTCCATTTGAAATAATTTGATTTTAAAATGACAAGCAATAGCAAATAGTATACGAATGGACTCGAGTCTAGCTACAGGGGCGAAAGTTTTATCAAAGTCTATACCTTCTACTTGAGAGTAGCCTTGAGCAACTAATCGTGCCTTGTTCCTGATGATAGTACCATCTTCATTTTTCTTATTCTTGAAAATCCATTTGGTACCTATCACATTGTGTTGCTGTGGAGGCTTCGTTAATTCCCAGACTTTGTTTCGCTCAAATTGATGGAGCTCTTCCTGCATTGCTTTAATCCAGTAGTCATCCTGAAGAGCTTCATCTATATTCTTTGGTTCGATTAAAGATACGTAGCAAGCGAATCCACAAACCAACTGCCTCCGAGTTCTAACTCCTTCTTGTGGGTCTCCAATGATGTTTGATTCAGGATGATCCTTGGAGATGTGTAAAGTTTGAGGTAACGGAGTACTCGGAGGTACATGAGACGATTCCTGCACATCAGATAAACTTGAAGAACCATTAGATGCATCATTAATATTGGAAGTATTATTATGAGAAGATGCAATGGCAGGTGTATCATCATCTAGAGAGATATCGAGGGTAGATTTTTCGGATGCAAAGTGAAAAGCTTCATCTACTTTAACATTTATCGATTCTACGATCGTCTTAGATTCCAAGTTAAATACTCGATATGCTCTACTGTTTGTAGAATACCCCAAGAAAATCCCTTCGTCACTTCGAGAGTCAAACTTTCCAAGATTTTCACGGTCACGTAAAATGTAACACCGACTCCCGAAGATGCGAAAATATTTGATGTTGGGTTTTCTACCGCACCATAGTTCATATGGTGTATTTAACGTTCCCGGGCGCAAATAAACTCGATTAATTACATAGATTGCAGTGTTCACAGCTTCAGCCCAAAAATGTAGCGGTAAATTCCGGCTGTGAAGCATAACACGTGCCATCTCTTGAACAACCCTGTTTTTGCGCTCGACAACACCATTCTGTTGAGGTGTATAGGGTGCTGAGAATTCATGCTTAATACTGTTTGAAGTGCAAAAGTCAATGAATTTAGAGTTAATGAATTCTCCACCTCTATCACTTCTAACACGAATGATCTTTTCATTCTTTTCAATCATAATATGATGGCAAATCTCGTGAAAAGAATCAAAAGTATCAGCTTTCTCTTTTAATAATGCTACCCAAGAATACCGAGAGAAATCATCAACCAATAAGAAAATATACCATTTACCTCCCAAAGATGGTTGACGGGTCGGCCCCATTAAATCCATGTGCAGTAATTCCAAGGGCCGTTTGGTACCAACGTGGTTCAGGTTCTTGTGCGCAGTCCTGGACTGTTTTCCCTTTTGACAACCGCCGCACACAATGTTTTGTTTAAGTAAAAGTTTTGGAACCCCCTTTACCACGTCCTTGTTTGAAATTCTAGCAAGTTCCTTAAAATTTATGTGACCTAGCCTTTCATGCCAAAGAGTTTCATTATTCAAAGAGGCTAAGTTACAATTTTCAGAAGTTTTACAAGGAACAACATAACAATTGTTTTCAGATCTAACCCCCTTTAAAAAGAAGACATGGTCCTTATCAGTTACAACACATTCAACAGATGAAAAGTTAACTGAAAAACCATTGTCGCAAAGTTGACTTATGCTTATGAGATTAGTCTTAAGGCCATCAACAAATAAGACGTTTTTCAAAATCGGGCCATCTGGGATAGCTACCGTTCCTTTTCCAATAATTTTGGAAGATCGACCGTCTCCGAAAACAACGAGTCCTCCGGAGATTTTCTCAAGGTTTTGAAAACTATTTTTGTCATCGGTCATGTGACGGGAACATCCGCTATCCAGATACCAAGACGAATTATCATATGCATGCAAGGAAACATTAGTAACAAGACAAGGATAAATTTCACCTTTGCGCACCCAAAATTTTTTGGAGTGCGTCGGTAAAGGTCGTGAGGTTATTCTCCTAGGTGAAAGCGACTTGTCAGATCGATTGCCGCTCCTTGATGATGTCGTCTTGCGCGGTGAACTACCAAGGCTCTTTTTATTTAAAATGTTTTGCTTTGAATTCCGGGGAGGCGCCCTTTTGGTAGTCGTTGCAAGAAGTGCTTGAGTTGACCGTTTGGCTCCCATCTTGCAATTTCTCCTTATGTGCCCTAAAATGCCACAACGAAAACATACCTTAGTACTTGACGATCCCGAGGAGGATGAAGTAGGCTTGTTGTCATTGCTTGTCGTTAGTTCCGGTGTCGGAGGAGGAGATACCGACTGGGGCACAAAGACTGTCCCACTCGAACTTGGACTGTTTTCAGTTCGAGTGTACCCGAGGCCGAACCGATTTGATTGACCAAGACCAAGAAGCTTATCCAACTTACTCATTCCAGAAGAGAATCGCTGCAAGTCATCCTTGAGTTGGAAGATGGTCTTTGTCATTTCCAGGTTATTCTGTCGAGCCTCGTTGAAGAGCTTTGAGAAGTGATCCGCTTTATCCACCAGTTTTGTATGTTCCTTCTCAAAAAGCTCATTGGACTCTTGAAGGGAAACATTTACTTTTATCAGATTTTCCCTTTCCACTTCAAGAGCGTTTGAGAGAGAAGTTGCCCTTTTTGCTTCTTCTTCAAGATCATGCACTCTCCCTCTCAAACTCTTGTTTTGCTTAGCCACTTTCTTTGAATCCCTCAAAAGTCTGTGGTAGGCTAAAGCAAAATCTTCACCTTCCGAATCATCCGATTCATTGTCCGTTGCATTCTTTTCAACAGTGGAGTTGGACAATGACTCGGATGTACTTGCCATTAAGCACATGAACGGTGAAGATGTGGACGCGTGGAATGCCGTTGCGCTTTCTTCATCATCACTTGAGGATGACTCATTTGACGTTGAGTTGTCATCCCAAGTGACGGCTTCCATCACTTTCTTCTTTGCCGGATACTTGTTGGGACACTCCGTTGCAATGTGGCCGTAGCCTCGACATTTGAAGCATTGTAGTTGTCCCTCTGAACTTTTCTTATCCTTTGAGAAGTTCTCTTGCTTTCTTGACTTGTAACTTGAAGTACCCTTGTCTTTCTTCGACTTTCTGAAGGATGGAGATTTACTTGAATTACCCCTTCGAAAGTTGCGGCGAAACTTCCTTGTCAAGAGAGCGAGTTGCTTCCCAAAGTCCTCCATAGAAAGGTTCTCGTCATCGTCTGAGGAGGATGTATCCGCGTCTTCTTCCTTAGTTGTTTTCAAAGCATAACCTGAAGACTTAGAAGAGGATGCTTTTCCAGAAGAACAGTTAGTAGTAAATGTCATTTCATAAGTTTGTAATGAACCAACTAATTCTTCTACACGTATTTCGTCCGGGTGTTTAATAGTTTCAATGGCTGTAACCTTTGGGCGAAATCGTTCAGGAAGAGTTCTTAAGATCTTTCTTACAACCTTAAATTCTGGAATCTTCTCTCCTAGGTTAGCACATGAGTTTACGATGTCTTGCAATCGTGTATAGTAGTCCGTGAAAGATTCATTTTCTGCCATAAAAATGGAGTCAAATCTGCTCATAAGCATTTGCAGCTTTTGAATCTTCACGAGGTTAGTTCCCTCATGTGTAACCTGAAGAACATCCCAGATTTCTTTCGCAGTCTCACATGCTGAGACGCGAGAGAATTCAGTTTGAGATAAGGTGTGACACCTCCGGAATTTGGATTAGTCCTATATATAAATGATATAATAGGACTAAATCTCAAACCCGGCTATAGCATTTTGGATGGTACCAAGATCCAAGAGGAACATGAGAGTTAACCGTGCTAGAGCTAGAGTAGTTCTAGGATGGGTGACCCCCTGGGAAGTGGGGCGTCACAGTTGGTATCAGAGACATTCACCAGCCGGAAATGTGAGATGAGTCTCGGCTGAGCCAGGGTTATATAGCGGGTAGAGTGTGGCTCCCCGGCTAATGACCGTTGTAGGTGGAGTGCAGCTCCCTACAAGGTCGGCTAAGGCTAAGGCTAGCGAGATGAGTCTCACATCGCCTGGTGCTTGTCAGTGTGCTTGAGCCTGACGTGGACGTCAGGGCTTAAAGGGGGGAAGAATGTGACACCTCCGGAATTTGGATTAGTCCTATATATAAATGATATAATAGGACTAAATCTCTAACCCGGTTATAGCATTTTGGATGGTACCAAGATCCAAGAGGAACATGAGAGTTAAGCGTGCTAGAGCTAGAGTAGTTCTAGGATGGGTGACCCCCTGGGAAGTGGGGCGTCACATAAGGCATTAAAAATAGCATTAATTTCCTTGCCATTGTAAGAAGATGAATCTAACTCTTCCTTGGTCCATTTCGACCTAGGTTTGATGGTGCGAACATCAGAAATAATCTCAGTTGGATTAGACCATCCTAATTCAATTGATTGCCACACCCTTTCGTCGATGGAAATTAAAAAGGCTTTCATCCGTACTTTCCAGTACGCATAATTTGTTCCATCAAAGAAAGGGGGTCGATTGATGTTTCCACCTTCAACCATTGTTTACAATCCTATTCCCTCTCTGATACCACTTGTTGGGTTATATGTAATATAGATCTAAATAGGGAAAAAAACACCTAGAGGGGGGTGAATAGGTGTAAACAATAAACACTCAAAAAATCATTGCGCAATAAAACCCAATGCGGAAATAAAAATGAACACGCAAGATTTTTACGTGGAAAAACTCCAAACCGGAGTAAAAAAAACCACGGGACCGATAACACGGTGAAATCCACTAGAATTAACACACGTACAAGGTGATTTACCGTACACACTTACGACTCAACCTTTTCCATACGCTCCTAGAGGATCTTCTCCGCTCGCTCCACGACGCTTCTCGAATCCACGATCTGCGCCCAACACGGAATCCACGGCGTCCAACGTCGAGTCCACGACGTCCGACCGAATCCACGGTCTTCACCCAGTAGTACGCTTCGAATCCACGAATGTACCTCGCTCCGAATCCACGAGAGCGGTTGAACCTTGAATCCACAAGGACACGCGAATCCACGCGCCGATTTTGGGGTAAATCGTTATTTTTTGGGTGGTGATGATCCGCCGAATACTTAGATCAAAGATAGATAGGAAATGCCTTATGTGACCCCCTAGGAAGTGGGGCGTCACATAAGGCATTAAAAATAGCATTAATTCCCTTGCCATTGTAAGAAGATGAATCTAACTCTTCCTTGGTCCATTTCGACCTAGGTTTGATGGTGCGAACATCAGAAATAATCTCAGTTGGATTAGACCATCCTAATTCAATTGATTGCCACACCCTTTCGTCGATGGAAATTAAAAAGGCTTTCATCCGTACTTTCCAGTACGCATAATTTGTTCCATCAAAGAAAGGGGGTCGATTGATGTTTCCACCTTCAACCATTGTTTACAACCCTATTCCCTCTCTGATACCACTTGTTGGGTTATATGTAATATAGATCTAAATAGGGAAAAAAATACCTAGAGGGGGGTTAATAGGTGTAAACAATAAACACTCAAAAAATCATTGCGCAATAAAACCCAATGCGGAAATAAAAATGAACACGCAAGATTTTTACGTGGAAAAACTCCAAACCGGAGTAAAAAAAACCACGGGACCGATAACACGGTGAAATCCACTAGAATTAACACATGTACAAGGTGATTTACCGTACACACTTACGACTCAACCTTTTCCATACGCTCCTAGAGGATCTTCTCCGCTCGCTCCACGACGCTTCTCGAATCCACGATCTGCGCCCAACACCGAATCCACGGCGTCCAACGTCGAGTCCACGACGTCCGACCGAATCCACGGTCTTCACCCAGTAGTACGCTTCAAATCCACGAACGTACCTCGCTCCGAATCCACGAGAGCGGTTGAACCTTGAATCCACAAGGACATGCGAATCCACGCGCCGATTTTGGGGTAAATCGTTATTTTTTGGGTGGTGATGATCCGCCGAATACTTAGATCAAAGATAGATAGGAAATACCATCTAAGTATTCATTAGTTTGATTCAACTCAAGATATGAGTGTGAAAACCTAGAATCAAACTAATCAATATAGATGAAGAAACATAGAGTAATATCTAATGATTTCCTTTTTTCTCTATATGTGGATCTAGGGCCGTATAAGATGATATTTGATTATGACGGCTCTATATCGATTATTTGGATTACCCTAGAAAAATGAATCATAGGGTCTATTTATAGATTAGAAACCCTAGGAAGGAGATAAGAATAAAAAATCTACCATTTCTGGAAATTTTACGGACGGCGATCCGGATCGGATTAGCTGTGATCCGGATCGTCGTAACGAGTCAGACAATTCCAGAAAAACGAAGGTTCGGGATCCGGATCGAAGTGCTTGATCCGGATCGTTCATACAGTTCACCAAACATCAACGTTCGGGATCCGGATTGCGAAGCCTGATCCGGATCGTTCAAGGAAAATGGTAAACTCAATGTTCGGGATCCGGATCAAGAGAAGCTACAATCCGGATTGAACTGGTGTATGAACGAACCACCTTCGGGATCCGGATTGAACAATCTGATCCGGATCCTGAACATGTCCTATGTCCAGTTTTTGATTTTTATGCAATGAAAAATTCTTCCAAGTGTTTCTACACTACAAGAAGTATTCGGATCACCAAAAATATTTAGTTAAACATACCTGATCCTTTTGAATTCTTCTTTCTTGAGATTGAGTTAAATGATCCAACCTTCTTCACCTTCAATCTTCAAGACTCGAACCTTTCACGAAATTACGCCAACTCAAATTCTTTAACAGGTTGTCAAAAGGGAAAACAGTCCAGGTCTGCACACAAGAACTTGAACCACGTTGGTACAAAACGGCCTTTGAAACTTTTACACATGGATTTAATGGGGCCAACCCGTCAACCATCTTTGGGAGGTAAATGGTATATTTTCTTATTGGTTGATGATTTCTCTCGGTATTCTTGGGTAGCATTTTTAAAAGAGAAAGCTGATACTTTTGATTCTTTTCACGAGATTTGCCATCGTATTATGATTGAAAAGAATGAAAAGATCATTCGTGTTAGAAGTGATAGAGGTGGAGAATTCGTTAACTCTAAATTCATTGACTTTTGCACTTCAAACGGTATTAAGCATGAATTATCAGCACCCTATACACCTCAACAGAATGGTGTTGTCGAGCGCAAAAACAGGGTTGTTCAAGAGATGGCACGTGTTATGCTTCACGGCCGGAATTTACCGCTATATTTTTGGGCTGAAGCTGTGAACACTGCAATCTATGTAATTAATCGAGTTTATTTGCGCCCGGGAACGTTAAATACACCATATGAACTATGGTGCGGTAGAAAACCCAACATCAAATATTTTCGCATCTTCGGGAGTCGGTGTTACATTTTACGTGACCGTGAAAATATAGGAAAGTTTGACTCTCGAAGTGACGAAGGGATTTTCTTGGGGTATTCTACAAACAGTAGAGCATATCGAGTATTTAACTTGGAATCTAAGACGATCGTAGAATCGATAAATGTTAAAGTAGATGAAGCTTTTCACTTTGCATCTGAAAAATCTACCCTCGATATCTCTCTAGATAATGATACACCTGCCATTGCATCTTCTCATAATAATACTTCCAATATTAATGATGCATCTAATGGTTCTTCAAGTTTATCTGATGTGCAGGAATCGTCTCGTGTACCTCCGAGTACTCCGTTACCTCAAACTTTACGCATCTCCAAGGATCATCCTGAATCAAACATCATTGGAGACCCACAAGAAGGAGTTAGAACTCGGAGGCAGTTGGTTTGTGGATTCGCTTGCTACGTATCTTTAATCGAACCAAAGAATATAGATGAAGCTCTTCAGGATGACTACTAGATTAAAGCAATGCAGGAAGAGCTCCATCAATTTGAGCGAAACAAAGTCTGGGAATTAACGAAGCCTCCACAGCAACACAATGTGATAGGTACCAAATGGATTTTCAAGAATAAAAAAAATGAGGATGGTACTATCATCAGGAACAAGGCACGATTAGTTGCTCAAGGCTACTCTCAAGTAGAAGGTATAGACTTTGATGAAACTTTCGCCCCTGTAGCTAGACTCGAGTCCATTCGTATACTATTTGCTATTGCTTGTCATTTTAAAATCAAATTATTTTAAATGGACGTTAAGAGCGCGTTTCTAAATGGGTTTCTAAATGAGGAAGTTTATGTGGCTCAACCGAAAGGTTTTGTAGACCATAAACAACCTAATCATGTTTTTCGTTTGAAAAAGGCTCTTTACGGTCTGAAACAAGCACCGCGAGCATGGTACGAAAGGCTGATAAAGCACCTTTTGGAGAAGGGCTATACTCGAGGGGGAGCTGACAGGACTCTCTTTGTGAAGCATTATCAAAACAATTTCATTGTAGCACAAATATATGTCGATGACATTGTATTTGGCGCAACAAGAGATAATGATGCTTCTAAATTCGCGGAGACCATGGAAAGCGAATTTGAGATGTCCATGATGGGCGAATTGACTTATTTTCTTGGATTACAAATTAAACAAAATGATGAAGGTATTCACTTGTGTCAATCCAAGTATGCAATGGAGTTGGTTAAAAAGTTTGACTTAGAAAATTCGAAGGATTTTCCGACTCCAATGGGAACTAGCCACAAGGGACTTGGAAGTGAATCACATAGTGAGAATGTAGACGAGAAACTGTATCGAAGTATGATTGGAAGTCTACTTTACCTCACGGCTAGTCGTCCGGATATATCCTTTAGTGTTGGGATTTGCGCGAGATATCAATCAGCACCAAAGGAGGTTCACCTGAAAGCGGTGAAAAGGATCATCCGGTACATCAAAGGATCAATTAATTTCGGAATTTGGTATCCTATGGGAACTAGTTTGGATATTGTTGGATACTCAGATGCCGATTGGGCAGGGTCAGTGGATGATCGGAAAAGCACGAGTGGTGCATGCTTCTATCTTGGCCATTGCCTTGTTGCATGGCACAGTAAAAAGCAGAATTGCATAGCACTCTCGACTGCCGAAGCGGAATACATTTCAGCGGGTAGTTGTTCAACCCAACTCATTTGGATGAAAAGTGTGTTGAGCGACTTCCGGATTTCAGCAACTTCGGTAACAATTCTTTGTGACAACACTAGTGCTATAAACATTTCCAAAAACCCTGTGTTGTACTCTAGAACAAAACACATTGAACTTAGATATCATTTTCAAAAACCCTGTGGCTTGAGATTGGATTGGTTTTAGTATTTCATCTATTGATGCATGAGTTGCTGATTGATATGTTTACTTCATTATCCATTGATTCCTGGATTTGATTTCAATTATCCACCTATACATGTCGAGATTTGATATGATGCCTTTACTTTTAGTATCATGATTATTGAGTTGCTGATCCTACCAGTGCTTTCATATCTGCTGACACTCCATGACACTTTCATGAGGATATACTTGTTGATCTCCACGTTGCTTCCATTATAATAGAGTTGTTGATCTCTATGTTTATCCCATAATGATATTTCTTATCTGTCTTAACTCATAATGACTTTACTTAGAGTAAACACTGCTCCTTTATGATAATTGCTTTTCCTAACAGTGATCTTTTACTATCCTCTAGTATTGTATACCAGTAGGTACGATCTGCTATTTCTCGGCTCGCCGTGCCCACTGGGATACACTCCGGTGTGTCTCACACCCTCGGGTGACTGTTTTTCAGGTCGCGCGGGTGTTGGGATGTCGGGACGAATTAGCGAGGTATCGATATAGAGATTGACCCTGGACAGCCGAATGCACATGTATTTGTATCAGTTAAAAGAAATGTGTAATTCATTTGTTGAGTTGTTGTAATAATTAAATTGTAATTTTTGATAGTTGTAGTACGTAGTTAGTACTCTGATGTTGTTGCCAAGCTAGCCGTGCATATATAGAGAAGGCTCAATCCCATGGGGGATTGGGACTCTTCTATATATGTGGCGGTCTGTCATTGCCCTGGCTGTTTTTGCAACTCTGATTTATAAAAAAAAAAAGAAAAAATTTATACACTGGTTTTTGAACTCGGGGCGTGACAGATTAGATGGTATCAGAGAAATAGGAATACGATCCCTAGGTTTGGATAGGAACGAACCCTAGGATGACTTGTGTCTACGAGAGAACGATGGGTAGTGTTCTAAGTCTTGTAGTTTGAAACAGAAGTAGTGGGTCGGGTAAACTGAAATCCATCCATGGTATTGCAGTTGTGGCTCGCACTAGGCGTGGTGTTGGTGGCAGGCGTGGAACTGGCATTAGTCGAGGGGGCTGCCCGATGGTAATCCTGATTTGGGTTGAATTCACATTTTTGCCTATGCGTCGGATTTAATAAGGAGTTGGAAAACGTTGAAATATGATTTCAGTTTCTTGTGAATAGACAAAGTGGCATTCCTGACCACGTGATGGTAGTGACCTTTGGTAGAGGGTGTATCATCGGCATAGAGACTGTGAAGGAAGGTATGTGATGTACCTTCAGATGTGAGTTGTGTCTCCAACTAGTTGTTGGCGATAGATCTGTGGTATTTCGCTTTTCTTTTGGTAAGCACGTTGGCTGCAGACAACGTACTGTCGAAAGAACTGAGGAAATACTTTGCCCTGTAATGGGGAGTATCAGATTGGGTCTAAATGAGTAGCCTGAGAGTTGTCGACTTTTTGTGACTGATTGTCACTACTGCGACCCTGTTAGAGGCTTAATAGTGGATCAGTTAAGTTTAAGTTTCGGGGACGAAACTTCTTAGAAGTTGTGGGTAATGTAGTAATCTAGAAAATTTAAAGACTTTAAATTTACTTTGGGAATTATTTAATTAATAATTTTTGGCAAAATAGGGACTTAGTGGATCAATAGTGGCCCAGAAATATCGACTTTTGATCGGGGCCTGATCTCGAAAATCCGAGAGCACCATTGCGATCGTCTCGTCGAAACATGAATGTTTCATATTCACTTGTCGACGATCTGACGGTTGGATCTTCCGCAAAACAGCGAAGAAGAACGGGTCCCACAACTTAAGTTGTGAATAGTAACCTTGTATTTTTAATCCCCTTTCGACCACTATCGGCCGTTCCATTGTCCAGAATTTGAAGATAGGGGTATGAGTAATGAAATCTAACTATTTTCGACGTTCTGAGCGCAATGGCACTGACGGATTTCGCGTTTGGCGATCCGGGTGCATCGAAGTGCCTGCGTCGGTTTGCGACATACAGAATAAGATGGCTCGAGATTTCATACGAGCACCAAATCAAACAAATGATTAGCCTATTTTGAAGGTCTCGACGAGCCGGACGTCGTGGCAAAGTCTGTTTCGCAATTTGATGAACCGTTTTTCTCGAAATGCGTGAAAAGTGTCGAAAAAGGGGTTATTTTTGAAGAAACCCTAATATTTTACGTGTCAAATTTAATGAGGCTTATAAGCTAAGGTGCTAGGTGCATTTGTTACCTACAGATGGGACCCTAGAGTTTAGGGATAAGAGTGTAGGGGGTTCTTTGAAAATTTGCAAAATTATGCATTTAGTCCATTTGGCTCTTGGACTTCCTCGTGGGAGGTTACACGAGGAAGGCTCTTGGGATTTCTAACTCCCAAGAGTTAATCCTCATAAGCCCGGGTGCTGTGAGGCCGAAGGGACACAAGCCTTAGTGAGAGAAAAATCCGAGTGAGAGAGAAGGGTGAGGATTGGAGAGAAGTTGCTCCAACTAGGGTTCCTGGACTTCTGGGAGTTCTTCTGCTTCCAGGTGAGAAAACCCGAGCTTGCTGGAGGCTGCGCGTGGCCGTGGAGAGAACCGGCTTCTTCCTCATCTTCTCCAACTCCGGCGAGGTGAGTCCTATTGATCCAACGGTTTTTCGGACCCAAGACCTTTGGAAGTATCTTCCCTATAGCCTAAGGATTATTTCCAGACCACCCATGAAATGGGAAAAGCTCCGGTTGGCCGGCGGCCAAGTTGCACCGCCGGAGCTCCGCCCCGAGCTTTCTTTGCTTCCGGCGATTTTTAATGAAAAGTAAAATGATGGGATTCTTCCTCTTGACCTGTTCTTGCTTCCCTCCAAATTTGGAGTGTTTTGGTGCTGTGTGGAGGTGGTGCGGAAGTGCCCTAGTTTGGGGAAGATGACCCATTCGGCCGAGCTTGTTGCTCCGGCGCCGGCGAGGCTTCCCACCGCAGGCCACATGTACAGGAAGCTTTATAGGGTCGAGGGGTGTCCACCCATGCCTTTGCATGCAGGCCATGCAGCCCGAGGAGGGATCCACCATTGTTGGCCCGAGCTCGAGCCCAACAATGGCGGCCGACCATGCGCGGGCGGCCGTCAGTCAAAGCTTTCCCAGACCATCTTAAATTGATCATAGGAAGCTATTGGTGCTGTCCTCTGCACCTAAAAGTCCCTCGTTACAAAGTTGCCATTGTTGAAGTCTAACCTTGGCCGAGCTTTGCTCCGCCGTGCCGCCGCCGTGTCCTGTCGCCGGGCACTGGTTCAGGAGTGTTGGGGGTGATTAAAGGCACCTTATGGTGCAGTTGCTTGGAGGCCCAGAGACCAGAGATGGAAAATTCCATTTCGGGTCCATGAAGATCATCTTCTTCATCACCCTCGCCATGCCCGCGGCCAACCGAGGGTGCAGGATTGAACCAAACTTGTTGGGAAGGCTTCTGCAACTTAGAAGCACACACTCTTTCATAAGAGAAGCTCCCAGGTTCCCTTATTGCAGAAAACTAACTTGGAACTTGGTTGGTTGTATATTGAAAATTGATGCACGCCATATGTTCGAGAAAATGCCACAGTGAGATTTCTTATAGAATTGGACTTTGAGTGTAATATTAAACATGTTCCCTTTTGTTCCCTGAGCTTGATGCTCACTTCAGATCAAAGTAGATCTATGTGGAATTGTGAAATGAGCATTGTGAATGTGTTAGAAAGCAAGGCTTTGGATCTGGTTGATCCAGCAGATCTGGGCTGCAAATAGGGCAAGCCCTGTGCTTTTTAAGGCATTTTGAACATATACCTAAAGCAGATTTTAGAGTGGATTAATAAAAGTTAAGTTATAGTGAAATCAACCTCTAAGTGAATAGTTTAGCCCAAAGTTGATTTCGGGCTGTTTGCAAAGCCGCGATAGTGAGCTCCTGGCTAATTTGGGGTCACTGGACGCGATGCTCGCGTCGGATTTGAGTTTTGTTGATCCAAAGAAACAAAATGGCTTTTAGGCTATGTTAGTGCATATATTATGGGCCAAAATTTGCCTCGGGACCCGTGCTGCCACAAATGAGTGAGCACGGTGTCCAGCAAGACATAAGTAACCTGTTGGAAATGACGGAATGTTAAAATGAATCTCCAGTTGAAAGAACGAGCGAAAACAGTGCCCAAACTGGCACTAAAAGTGAAAATTTAAAAGCCCTAGGGGTCTAGATGCAAAAGTCACATCATTTACTGGTTAGTAAGTTGATTCCTGAACCTTAATTCACATTCAGGATTATTCGGTAGCATCTGGTGTGCTGAGCGTACAGTTGGTTCAGTTTAGCCGCCTGCGTTATATCAGGTGGGTTTATCTTCGGTCCGGGCTTTATCATTTCGGCCCTCTGTGTACGGTATTGGTTGGACCCCTGTTTTTGGTTAACCTGGATATAATTGAGCCTATCTGCCTTTGATTGAGTTATATTACTGTTTGTTGCTTTGCCTGATTGGTCATTACCTAGTTTGCACATTTATACTTGATTATCAGTATCTATATCCTGATTCATGTTCTAGTTGTGGTTGATAATTATTCCTGCCTATGAGTTGAGATTTAGTTGATTCTGATATTGCATCCTTGATTGGATTAGTTGATAATTATTCCTGCATATGAGTTGAGATTCAGTTGATTCTGACATTTCATCGTTGATCGGATTGTTTCGGCTTGTTGTTCACCCGTTATGTTGCTAAATACATGATTTTATTAAATAAATGTTTTTACCGAGCTTCGTAGGGTCGCCTGAGTCTGTTCTTGTTTGATAGGACAAAGGCATTGCTCTTCGAAGTTTGGACCTAGAACTTGTTTTCAAAATGTTTTCTCAAAAACATCATGTGTTTAGTTGTATGATCGATTTGTAGTTAATTTCCATGTTGGTACTTGTTCGTGATTATTATGACATCTGAGATATCAGTTCCCCTGATTGTTCCTGGATCATTATAGTTGCTGTTGTTCTTGCATGTGATTGAGATGATATTCTGATATGGTATTATTGCTGAATCCCAAAAGGGATAGTTCCCGGCTTATTGCCGATTACCCGGTCAGAGGACCGTGAGCTTGAGCATTCGCATGATTTATCGCCCGCACTGCTGTACTTCACGAACATCAGCGGAGTCATGACCCGTGTGGATGTTCTTTACCGGTAAAGTGGTCTGGTGTATGACCCGTGACTCCCAGGTTAGTGCCTAAGGGTGCCGGAGTGTTGACTCCCAGGTTAGTGCCCGAGGGTGCCGGAGTATGTCAGCCAGGTTGGTGCGAGGTTCGGCGAAATTTTCCCTGAGGTCTTGATGACCAATATGGTGGCTTGAGATTGGGTTGGTTTTAGTATTTCATCTATTGATGCATGAGTTGCTGATTGATATGTTTACTTCATTATCCATTGATTCCTGGATTTTATTTCAATTATCCACCTATACATGTCGAGATTTGATATGATGCCTTTACTTTTAGTATCATGATTATTGAGTTGCTGATCCTACCAGTGCTTTCATATCTGCTGACACTCCATGACACTTTCATGAGGATATACTTGTTGATCTCCACGTTGCTTCCATTATAATAGAGTTGTTGATCTCTATGTTTATCCCATAATGATATTTCTTATCTGTCTTAACTCATAATGACTTTACTTAGAGTAAACACTGCTCCTTTATGATAATTGCTTTTCCTAACAGTGATCTTTTACTATCCTCTAGTATTGTATACCAGTAGGTACGATCTGCTATTTCTCGGCTCGCCGTGCCCACTGGGATACACTCCGGTGTGTCTCACACCCTCGGGTGACTGTTTTTCAGGTCGCGCGGGTGTTGGGATGTCGGGACGAATTGGCGAGGTATCGATATAGAGATTGACCCTGGACAGCCGAATGCACATGTATTTGTATCAGTTAAAAGAAATGTGTAATTCATTTGTTGAGTTGTTGTAATAATTAAATTGTAATTTTTGATAGTTGTAGTACGTAGTTAGTACTTTGATGTTGTTGCCAAGCTAGCCGTGCATATATAGAGAAGGCTCAATTCCATGGGGGATTGGGACTCTTCTATATATGTGGCGGTCTGTCATTGCCCTGGCTGTTTTTGCAACTCTGATTTATAAAAAAAAAAAAAGAAAAAATTTATACACTGGTTTTTGAACTCGGGGCGTGACAGATTAGATGGTATCAGAGAAATAGGAATACGATGCCTAGGTTTGGATAGGAACGAACCCTAGGATGACTTGTGTCTACGAGAGAACGATGGGTAGTGTTCTAAGTCTTGTAGTTTGAAACAGAAGTTGTGGGTCGGGTAAACTGAAATCCATCCATGGTATTGCAGTTGTGGCTCGCACTAGGTGTGGTGTTGGTGGCAGGCGTGGAACTGGCATTAGTCGAGGGGGCTGCCCGATGGTAATCCTGATTTGGGTTGAATTCACATTTTTGCCTATGCGTCGGATTTAATAAGGAGTTGGAAAACGTTGAAATATGATTTCAGTTTCTTGTGAATAGACAAAGTGGCATTCCTGACCACGTGATGGTAGTGACCTTTGGTAGAGGGTGTATCATCGGCATAGAGACTGTGAAGGAAGGTATGTGATGTACCTTCAGATGTGAGTTGTGTCTCCAACTAGTTGTTGGCGATAGATCTGTGGTATTTCGCTTTTCTTTTGGTAAGCACGTTGGCTGCAGACAACGTACTGTCGAAAGAACTGAGGAAATACTTTGCCCTGTAATGGGGAGTATCAGATTGGGTCTAAATGAGTAGCCTGAGAGTTGTCGACATTTTGTGACTGATTGTCACTACTGCGACCCTGTTAGAGGCTTAATAGTGGATTAGTTAAGTTTAAGTTTCGGGGACGAAACTTCTTAGAAGTTGTGGGTAATGTAGTAATCTAAAAAATTTAAAGACTTTAAATTTACTTTGGGAATTATTTAATTAATAATTTTTGGCAAAATAGGGACTTAGTGGATCAATAGTGGCCCAGAAATATCGACTTATGATCGGGGCCTGATCTCGAAAATCCGAGAGCACCATTGCGATCGTCTCGTCGAAACATGAAAGTTTCATATTCACTTGTCGACGATCTGACGGTTGGATCTTCCGCAAAACAGCGAAGAAGAACGGGTCCCACAACTTAAGTTGTGAATAGTAACCTTGTATTTTTAATCCCCTTTCGACCACTATCGGCCATTCCACTGTCCAGAATTTGAAGATAGGGGTATGAGTAATGAAACCTAACAATTTTCGACATTCTGAGCGCAATGGCACTGACGGATTTCGCGTTTGGCGATCCGGGTGCATCGAAGTGCGTGCGTCGGTTTGCGACATACAGAACAAGATGGCTCGAGATTTCATACGAGCACCAAATCAAACAAATGATTAGCCTATTTTGAAGGTCTCGACGAGCCGGACGTCGTGGCGAAGTCTGTTTCGCAATTTGATGAACCGTTTTTCTCGAAATGCGTGAAAAGTGTCGAAAAAGGGGTTATTTTTGAAGAAACCCTAATATTTTACGTGTCAAATTTAATGAGGCTTATAAGCTAAGGTGCTGGGTGCATTTGTTACCTACAGATGGGACCCTAAAGTTTAGGGATAAGAGTGTAGGGGGTTCTTTGAAAATTTGCAAAATTATGCATTTAGTCCATTTGGCTCTTGGACTTCCTCGTGGGAGGTTACACGAGGAAGGCTATTGGGATTTCTAACTCCCAAGAGTTAATCCTCATAAGCCCGGGTGCTGTGAGGCCGAAGGGACACAAGCCTTAGTGAGAGAAAAATCCGAGTGAGAGAGAAGGGTGAGGATTGGAGAGAAGTTGCTCCAACTAGGGTTCCTGGACTTCTGGGAGTTCTTCTGCTTCCAGGTGAGAAAACCCGAGCTTGTTGGAGGCTGCGCGTGGCCGTGGAGAGAACCGGCTTCTTCCTCATCTTCTCCAACTCCGGCGAGGTGAGTCCTATTGATCCAACGGTTTTTCGGACCCAAGACCTTTGGAAGTATCTTCCCTATAGCCTAAGGATTATTTCCAGACCACCCATGAAATGGGAAAAGCTCCGGTTGGCCGGCGGCCAAGTTGCACCGCCGGAGCTCCGCCCCGAGCTTTCTTTGCTTCCGGCGATTTTTAATGAAAAGTAAAATGATGGTCTTCTTCCTCTTGACCTGTTCTTGCTTCCCTCCAAATTTGGAGTGTTTTGGTGCTGTGTGGAGGTGGTGCGGAAGTGCCCTAGTTTGGGGAAGATGACCCCTTCGGCCGAGCTTGTTGCTCCGGCGCCGGCGAGGCTTCCCACCGCAGGCCACATGTACAGGAAGCTTTATAGGGTCGAGGGGTGTCAAACCATGCCTTTGCATGCAGGCCATGCAGCCCGAGGAGGGATCCACCATTGTTGGCCCGAGCTCGAGCCCAACAATGGCGGCCGACCATGCGCGGGCCGCCGTCAGTCAAAGCTTTCCCAGACCATCTTAAATTGATCATAGGAAGCTATTGGTGCTGTCCTCTGCACCTAAAAGTCCCTCGTTACAAAGTTGCCATTGTTGAAGTCCAACCTTGGCCGAGCTTTGCTCCGCCGTGCCGCCGCCGTGTCCTGTCGCCGGGCACTGGTTCAGGAGTGTTGGGGGTGATTAAAGGCACCTTATGGTGCAGTTGCTTGGAGGCCCAGAGACCAGAGATGGAAAATTCCATTTCGGGTCCATGAAGATCATCTTCTTCATCACCCTCGCCATGCCCGCGGCCAACCGAGGGTGCAGGATTGAACCAAACTTGTTGGGAAGGCTTCTACAACTTAGAAGCACACACTCTTTCATAAGAGAAGCTCCCAGGTTCCCTTATTGCAGAAAACTAACTTGGAACTTGGTTGGTTGTATATTGAAAATTGATGCACGCCATATGTTCGAGAAAATGCCACAGTGAGATTTTTTATAGAATTGGACTTTGAGTGTAATATTAAAGATGTTCCCTTTTGTTCCCTGAGCTTGATGCTCACTTCAGATCAAAGTAGATATGTGTGGAATTGTGAAATGAGCATTGTGAATGTGTTAGAAAGCAAGGCTTTGGATCTGGTTGATCCAGCAGATCTGGGCTGCAAATAGGGCAAGCCCTGTGCTTTTTAAGGCATTTTGAACATATACCTAAAGCAAATTTTAGAGTGGATTAATAAAAGTTAAGTTATAGTGAAATCAACCTCTAAGTGAATAGTTTAGCCCAAAGTTGATTTCGGGCTGTTTGCAAAGCCGCGATAGTGAGCTCCTGGCTAATTTGGGGTCACTGGACGCGATGCTCGCGTCGGATTTGAGTTTTGTTGATCCAAAGAAACAAAATGACTTTTAGGCTATGTTAGTGCATATATTATGGGCCAAAATTTGCCTCGGGACCCGTGCTGCCACAAATGAGTGAGCACGGTGTCCAGCAAGACATAAGTAACCTGTTGGAAGTGACGGAATGTTAAAATGAATCTCCAGTTGAAAGAACGAGCGAAAACAGTGCCCAAACTGGCACTAAAAGTGAAAATTTAAAAGCCCTAGGGGTCTAGATGCAAAAGTCACATCATTTATTGGTTAGTAAGTTGATTCCTGAACCTTAATTCAGATTCAGGGTTATTCGGTAGCATCTGGTGTGCTGAGCGTACAGTTGGTTCAGTTTAGCCGCCTGCGTTATATCAGGTGGGTTTATCTTCGGTCCGGGCTTTATCATTTCGGCCCTCTGTGTACGGTATTGGTTGGACCCCTGTTTTTGGTTAACCTGGATATAATTGAGCCTATCTGCCTTTGATTGAGTTATATTACTGTTTGTTGCTTTGCCTGATTGGTCATTACCTAGTTTGCACATTTATACTTGATTATCAGTATCTATATCCTGATTCATGTTCTAGTTGTGGTTGATAATTATTCCTGCCTATGAGTTGAGATTCAGTTGATTCTGATATTGCATCCTTGATTGGATTAGTTGATAATTATTCCTGCATATGAGTTGAGATTCAGTTGATTTTGACATTTCATCGTTGATCGGATTGTTTCGGCTTGTTGTTCACCCGTTATGTTGATAAATACATGATTTTATTAAATAAATGTTTTTACCGAGCTTCGTAGGGTCGCCTGAGTCTGTTCTTGTTTGATAGGACAAAGGCATTGCTCTTCGAAGTTTGGACCTAGAACTTGTTTTCAAAATGTTTTCTCAAAAACATCATGTGTTTAGTTGTATGATCGATTTGTAGTTAATTTCCATGTTGGTACTTGTTCGTGATTATTACGACATCTGAGATATCAGTTCCCCTGATTGTTCCTGGATCATTATAGTTGCTGTTGTTCTTGCATGTGATTGAGATGATATTCTGATATGGTATTATTGCTGAATCCCAAAAGGGATAGTTCCCGGCTTATTGCCGATTACCCGGTCAGAGGATCGTGAGCTTGAGCATTCGCATGATTTATCGCCCGCACTGCTGTACTTCACGAACATCAGCGGAGTCATGACCCGTGTGGATGTTCTTTACCGGTAAAGTGGTCTGGTGTATGACCCGTGACTCCCAGGTTAGTGCCTAAGGGTGCCGGAGTGTTGACTCCCAGGTTAGTGCCCGAGGGTGCCGGAGTATGTCAGCCAGGTTGGTGCCAGGTTCGGCGAGATTTTCCCTGAGGTCTTGATGACCAATATGGTGGCTTGAGATTGGGTTGGTTTTAGTATTTCATCTATTGATGCATGAGTTGCTGATTGATATGTTTACTTCATTATCCATTGATTCCTGGATTTGATTTCAATTATCCACCTATACATGTCCATATTTGATATGATGCCTTTACTTTTAGTATCATGATTATTGAGTTGCTGATCCTAGCAGTGCTTTCATATCTGCTGACACTCCATGACACTTTCATGAGGATATACTTGTTGATCTCCACGTTGCTTCCATTATAATAGAGTTGTTGATCTCTATGTTTATCCCATAATGATATTTCTTATCTGTCTTAACTCATAATGACTTTACTTAGAGTAAACACTGCTCCTTTATGATAATTGCTTTTCCTAACAATGATCTTTTACTATCCTCTAGTATTGTATACCAGTAGGTACGATCTGCTATTTCTCGGCTCGTCGTGCCCACTGGGATACACTCCGGTGTGTCTCACACCCTCGGGTGACTGTTTTTCAGGTCGCACGGGTGTTGGGATGTCGGGACGAATTGGCGAGGTATCGATATAGAGATTGACCCTGGACAGCCGAATGCACATGTATTTGTATCAGTTAAAAGAAATGTGTAATTCATTTGTTGAGTTGTTGTAATAATTAAATTGTAATTTTTGATAGTTGTAGTACGTAGTTAGTACTCTGATGTTGTTGCCAAGCTAGCCGTGCATATATAGAGAAGGCTCAATCCCATGGGGGATTGGGACTCTTCTATATATGTGGCGGTCTGTCATTGCCCTGGCTATTTTTGCAACTCTGATTTATAAAAAAAAAAAAAGAAAAAATTTATACACTGGTTTTTGAACTCGGGGCGTGACACCAAGTTCTTCGAATCCAAGTAAGTTTTATTGATCAAAATCTCGTTTTTCACAAGTTCTCTTTTTTCTTCAAAACGTGATGAGATTTTTCTATCTTTTTCGTTTGTGAATGGTTTTTGGTCAAATCTCTTTTGAAATAAGAACTCTGGGTAGATTAGTTTTGATGATATGCTAGGTATTCTCCTGATTAACGAATTTTTGGGCTTCGATTTCTAAAAATTCTGTTTTAGGGCATATAATAGGAATTTTTAAAAAACATGCAATTGATCTATTTTTAAAATTCCTTTTGCAAAACTAATTTGATTCTTAGTCTCTCTACATGATTATGATTGTTTGGGTACAATTCTTCTAATTTTTGAAAATTAACAATATTTTCATGTGTTCTTGAGTTGGTCTTCACAGGATTTCAATCTTCTTAAGGCACTTGGATCAATGGGATTCTCATGGATCATCCTTTTGTTGGTCACTATGGTGCACACTCGGGCCACAAACAAATTAAAGAGAGCTAAGAAAACACAACAAAAAGGTGAGTTTCTTCTGATCAGCGACACAGAAGTGGAAGCAGACTGTCAAGAGGTAGATTGGACTGAATTGACAGATGATGATGACTCATTGCCTGAACAAAAGGCGTCTGATGGTTCAAAAGGAAAAGCTTCCGATGGATCAAAAGGAAAGGGACCCATGGACACAGGAAAAGCGCCTATGGCTAATCCAACCATCTCTGTGAAAAGAAAACGAGTAACTAGACGTTTTGGACTACGACGAGACGCTAATATTAACACACCGATAGTTCCTGACTCCCCGCCTCGCGTGGAAGGAGTGTTCGTCAGCATGGATCGCCTTCGAGCGTTTGAACGTCGTGAATGCATCGGTGAACGTCATGTCAACACTGAAGCTCTCCGAAATCACTCACAAGAGTTTGGAACCTTAATTGAGCAAGATAATCTCATCCAAGTCTGCCGATTCCCCGAACTACTTGGGTATTGTTTGTATCGTGCAAGAACCTTTTACACGAATGCAAGACATCTTCAAGAAGATGAACATGGATCAATGCATTTCTTGTCACGCCCCGGGGTCGAAACTGCGACCCGGGCTCGCCAACAGATCCGCCACCTATGCCAAACCCGCATAGGCGAAGCGTCCTACCTGCAAAAAGAACTACAGCTAACAGATATCAGAGCTAAAGATAAAACTGCTGTAGAATAAAATCAACCACTGTACAACTGAAGATAAAACAACAAGGTCCATCTCCCAAAAATGATAATCATACATTAACCTCGAGTACAAAACTCATAGCTCAACATGGAGATATCTCAAATAAAACATCAGTGTACAAGCTCTCAATACATCATATCCTCACTACATCAGTCTCTCAATAGAGGAAATAAATACCAATCTACCAACTATACTGAAGATCTCCTCCAAAGGGGGTACCGCTACCCTCCAAAGATGGGTCTGGATCTAGCTCGCTACTCCCTCACCACGCACAGCAACCACAGAACGGCAACACCCGCCAAGACTCTGCAAAACAAAGAGGAGAAAGGGCAAAAGGGGGAAAACCCCCAACGGGCGTGAGAACTACGCAATAAGGGAGTTCTCAGTGGGAATCGCCACAAGGCCCGACGATCTGCCCACCAAGACTATTAGAGGCAAAAGATAACCGATGCAGTAAAACTGAAAGAAGAAGCTGGAAACACTCTACAGCTACCATGCCTCTATCCAAATGCTCAAATGGGGAAACTCTGATGAAGATATGCAACACTCGCACACGAGGTGCTCAATTGACCCAATCGAGCTGGCTGCCACATCGGGTCCAGTCAAACCTGCACCCACCTACAACCACCTCCCGCTGACGGGCAGGAATTACGTAGGGCGTCCAAACGGACTAACTCGCTATTGAGTAGTGGCTCATGCAGGCTATAGTCATAATCCATGCTCTCTCTCTCAGAACGGATAGACTCAAGATGCTCAACCTCTCACACAATGGTCAAAGAACTCACAACGACCACGGGACCACCGTCAAACCCCGAACGGTTCCCAACAATACAAGCACTGGTCTAAACAAAGCTACTAGACTCCACTCGGTCCCCCAGGCACGAGTGTAACAAAAAGTATCTGCCTGAATAAATCCAATCGATAGACCAGTAATCACTGGTACTGCCTGCTCTGCTGTCGAACTCAAGAACCCTGCCTGGTGCCCGGCGCTCACACCGTGGAAAGCCTACTCCGGAGTGGCACTCGAGGGGAGCGACCCACACGAGTAAAGTATCACTGTATCAAGCATCACTGTATCGAGTATCTCTGTAACCACTGTCTCATAATAGCAGGACTGGATCAAGACTATGATCAAAGTGGGAAACTCCGTCCACTAACAAAACCCCGATCTGATGCAATAGTACTCAAAAAGTGGGAAACACCATCCACTAGAACAATCTGATACCCAATCTGATGCAATAGTCAACATCCGGTCAACCGCCCAAAGTCCGCGGTCACCGCAATAACCCACAACCCACAATTGGGTAAATTAATCAAGATCCGGTCAACCGCCTACTGTCCGCGGTTGCTGCAATAACCCACAATCCACAATTGGGTAAATTAATCAAGATCCGGTCAACCGCCTACTGTCCGCGGTTGCCGCAATAACCCACAATCCAACATCAAGCACACCCTGTCTCTGACCCTAAGGTCCCAGCTACACTATCCCAAACCTCTGCTCGAACCCGAGCAACATGACTCAAAAGTCTAAATAAAAAGGAGAAAGAAAGCAATCATGGTTTCTCCTAAGTCAAATTCCAATATGTAGTGCAGCAGTAAAAGATGGCCTAACTATATGTCCATACACATATGTCCATACAAGCATGCATTTGTCCTCAAGAAGAATAAAGAAAATAAACCTCATTCCAAAATTATCAATGACCATACCTGTCCATAATTCTCAATCCATAATGGCTCCTCAGAGTAGAACCTGCACATAACTACATAATCCTATCCCAATGCATGAACCATCCTCATAAAAGGTTATGTGCTAATATGGCATGATAATTAATCATATAGGGTATCCTTGCCTTAGATAAGCTTTCACTAATCATCAACATGACTATTTGATTAATACCATTGTCATACTGTGAATAATTCACTTGCAATTTTCATAAAATCCTCATTGTTAAACTTACCGACCAATCCCAGCTATTGTACCATTCACCTGCATGCAATGCTAACATATGAAAATTTAGAGAACCGTCCACCGGTTCCGGGAATAAGGCACCCACCTGAAAAGCTGACTGTCCAAAGCCCAACAGCTGAAAACACCAAATAACTCTAATCCCTTGCTCCAATAAGTTCAGCACACCCGTAACACTCCTGGCACAATACAAAGTCCACTAATTACACTAGGCTCCCAAATATAGCACTTAAAACCACATACAACCTCGAATTATGAACAGTTAAATTATCACCTGCAGATAGTGCCCAGAAAATTCCAATAAAAATATCACAGCAATCCTTGCGTCGATAGCTTCGAAACGGTACCTTGCACGCCCAAATCGGAGTTCGGTAAGTCAAGATAAAAATTCGGCAAGGGGGTACACTCATACAAAAATCTGTATTATTACTGTACACTGTTCACTGAGAAAACAGTAATTTTCACCTCTGATGAAATCTCAGCAAAATCCAAGAAAAATACGAGCGCGTTCCTTGCGATCTGTAGATGAAAAAGTTGTATAAGCTCGTTTCCGGCTGACGCTTGAGCGCAAAGATATGGCCAAAACACCTCGATGCTGTCCCACAAAGCCAAACAGAAAAAGGGTCACAGTGTTGCCTCGGGATCCGTGCCAAAAACTCACGTGGCCCGCCCCCGGTGCACGACCTCCGCGGTGGACCGCGCGCCTGCCCGCGCGCTCAGCCGCCTGCCCGCGCCCTCAGCCGCCTGCCCGCGGCCGCCAAACGCCTGCCCGAGGCTGCGCCGCCGCCCGCCGACGCCGCCCGCCGCCGCCGGCCGCCGCCGGCGATCGCCGAAAATACTGTTCCGGCATGAACAGTACCCGCAAGCTCAAAAACAGTAAGTAAATAGCCCATCTTGACCGTTTTCGCGCGCTGATTCCAAATCCGGCGTCCATTTTGCCAAATTCCAATCCTATAATTTGCCGGAGGCTCCCGGAAAGGTATTTTTAATCCGAATTCCGCGCCGAGCCAAAATTTGATATCCACTCCTCGCGTAAACTGTTCTAAACATCCGATGGGGTCCCCCGATTACCTACGAGATCCATTTTAAGCCCCGAGTCCATCTCTTGTGTCCAAACTGGCGCGCGAACACCGCCGACATGCCACGTAGGCTTCCAGAAGCTGCTGGTCACACTGTAGACGCCCTGCAAAGATCCGGGTCACCACATCCTCCCCCACTAGAAGAAAGTTTCGTCCTCGAAACTAAGGCAACTCCCAAGGAGTCCGAGAAACCAGGGGTCAATACTCAACACCGCCGTCTCCAGCTCCCAAGTCACCTATCACTCCCCGTGATTACTCCTCAGCAACAACAACAGCAACAACCAGTACGGCATAGCCCGATTGCGCAATTCCCTCACCTCACGAGTCGGAATTCGCAACGGCGTCCCTCGTACTCCAAACTCTCACAGACCCCAAAAGGAACGAGTCAAACACGGGCGAGGGGTCCAAAACATGACACTCCAGAGCTGAGACGCAGAAAAACCTCAAAAACTCCCACAAAAGGCGGGGGGAAAAGGAACAAACAGCCTGAGTAACACGCTCTAAAATCACTCCCAGAGCCAGCTCAACCAAAGCGACCCGAATCACATCCACACAAACACCTGCACAGAAAAGGGGCCCAAACAAGCAGGGGTTCACACTCGGTCGCCCTCAACACTTAACCACCTAAGTGGATTGCTCAGCCGCAGCCTCTTATCAAAAGGGATCCTCAGGGACTCAACTCAAACCCTGCACACAAGGATGGCCCCACACAGTGCCAGCTATGGAACCGTCAAACTCGACTCCCAAATAGCTCTTCTGCTCCAGGCATCCGCCACCACAGTGGCTCTGTCGGGGTGATACTGGATGCTCACAAAATCCAATGGTGGCTCTACAGCCACTACGGGAGGTATCACTATAACTCACAAATCCATCTCCCACCACTGACTAGGTTAGAATCGGTGCTGGTACCAATCTCATCACCCGGTCATCAAGCTCTGCTGGCACTATCCGGTCCAAAAACTCCTCACCCCAACAATGACCGTCGATCTCGGCCAGTCTTAAATAGCATCCACTTTGGCCGAATTTCCACCGCCGCCCCTTCGGCTAGAAAAAGTAATCCAGGAAGATATGCACTCGAAGCTAAAACTTGCACCACAACGACTTGTCAAAAAGCTTCTTCCCCACAGACCTTGTCACACCATATACAAATGCTGCACAAACTCTAAACACTCAGGGAGGGGGGTAAAACCAAAATATTCCTGGAGGATGCTGCTATCAAACCGTTCAAGCCCAACTGAAACACAGAATTCCTCAATCTAGAGGCAACAGGGCATTAGTCCATCCATTGGCTTCACTGTACTCGTAATGCCCCTACCGTCCTGAACACCATCTAGACAAAGCCCTCAGTTGAAATTCCAAATTGGCGCAGGCATCAAACAATAACTGCCGAAATATAGCTCCTTCAAAAGGTTCTAAATAATACCTGGACCTGCCTGGGCTCCAATCCCAAAGGGCTCTCACCGTCGTGTATCAACGACGTGGCACTAGGTCAAACAGACCCTCGATCCAACAGATCTCTGCACCGGTGCGATCAACTCTCCCAGCTCTTACAGATAATCCAAGTGGTGCTATTGAGGTTGGCGCGGTTTCCAGAACCACGTCAACCGCAATCAAAATCTCCCCAACAGGCGGCATAATCATCAACTCGAGTGGACTCACACCCGGGATTTCGCAGCAATAGAAATATCCTTTGGTCCCGGCGCCACCATAAGCTCCTCTCACACAGTCGCTAAACCCTGTGTGCTCGAACAATCTCCCCATAACAAGCCTCCTTTGTCTGCCTCGCAAAAGTCACAATCAGCACCCTCTCTGCACTTAACCATCCAGTGGTGCCGTGCCAACCAATCCCAAGCACTGGGTCAAAACATCGAACTGCCACCCATAGCAAGAGGTTTGCTGGTATAACACATGGTCTCAACGACACCGAACAAAACCCACAAGCCTCCTTCACATGCATAACACCGATGGTATTCTGTACCTCTAGTGCAGGTGGTAATAACTCTGCCTTTAGTCCATGCCGGAAAGCAAAGTGCACTAACTCCGACTGCTGTGATGAAATCACACATGCAACAACCCGATCCACTGCCGTGGCGCCCTCCAACCAGGCGGCACAAACTCATCCACACGATGCAAGCGGTTGTCGCTTAGTCCATCAGAAAATATCCAATCAATCACAAGGGAGCACGACCTCTGTCTCTGCTCACGCTGAGGCAACAGATACGATCCTCCGCAGACAACAAAACCACGCTACCGTTGCGTTACTCTGATATAGACACTGATACTGCCATCGGGGTCCGCCCGATCCCCAACATCTCAGAAGTCCATCATTGCAACCGTCATAAGACAAAACACCATTAATCCATGCAATCCCCTATACACTTATCCTTTCTAAGCTCACCCCTCAATCCCATATGATACAATCAAAATATGCAAGTTATAAATCACAAAGGGTAGAATTCCCTTGGGTAAGCTTTGCATTAACCATCCACAAGGATATCCACCACCAGGAAAGCAAACGAAAATGCCTCTGCCTGCCGATCTGTCCTCCATCACCTAGCGCCAAGCGCCTCCCTCCAGAACTCGCCTCTAGCGGCAGATCCCCATCCAAGGAACTGCAGTGTCCAGCTCCAAACACAATGCCTACTCCGACGAGGCATCCACAGTCCAAAACCCAAACATGAGGGACCGAAAAGAAACTAAAGAGTATCCTGGTGCAATCCACTCCCAATCTCACTTATCCTATGTGCCTCGTCCCTCGAAACCTGGAGCACCAGTTCAACAACTGCATAAACTCTCTAGCACAGGGAGGCTCTCAATTGATCACTCCATCACCCCCAACCACGACTCTGCCTCCAAGGCTCCAAGCTCAATCTTACGAGTCGGGGTGGTTCATCTGCCAAATCTAGCTCACTAAATCAAACATGCCCCACAGCTCCTCTGCTGTCAACCATCCACCCTACCTCAGTGCCTTGGCACTAAACATTGGCACGGAGGGGGCCACTCGCTCTATTGGCACTACAAAAATCCCTGCCGCAGAGGGTACTACATCCTAGTGGTCTCAGAAGGAAAGTACAGTCGGGCTGCCCACTGCTCTGACAACTGCGTCACCAAACTAGCTGCTCACTCTGCCGCTGATATGCCTTTGACAATCCTGTCATCTGGGTCGGAGTTCTCTGACCTCAATCCGGGTATCCGGCCCAAAACCAACCGCTCAAGCTCAACTGCCATGACAGGATGCACAAATGCCCCAAACCCAGCGTCGGGGAGACACCGCTCGCCACGACGAAACCACAAATCAGCACACAACAACGCTCGACCCAATCCAGCGAAAGTCTAGAGCATGTCACCCATTCCATAGCGTTATGTTGTCTGCAGCCAACATAACTACTTAGGAGAATAAACATGCCAATCACTCATCCCGTCCCTCGGGAGAGGTGCAAAACTCAATCAGGACTCTCGCTACAAATCACGACTCTCACGAAGTCATCCTAGGGTCCAACCACAAGCCTAGGGTTTCTAAGTCCACCATGACCTACAACCTAGGCTCTGATACCACCTAATCTGTCACGCCCCGGGGTCGAAACTGCGACCCGGGCTCGCCAACAGATCCGCCACCTATGCCAAACCGCATAGGCGAAGCGTCCTACCTGCAAAAAGAACTACAGCTAACAGATATCAGAGCTAAAGATAAAACTGCTGTAGAATAAAATCAACCACTGTACAACTGAAGATAAAACAACAAGGTCCATCTCCCAAAAATGATAATCATACATTAACCTCGAGTACAAAACTCATAGCTCAACATGGAGATATCTCAAATAAAACATCAGTGTACAAGCTCTCAATACATCATATCCTCACTACATCAGTCTCTCAAAAGAGGAAATAAATACCAATCTACCAACTATACTGAAGATCTCCTCCAAAGGGGGTACCGCTACCCTCCAAAGATGGGTCTGGATCTAGCTCGCTACTCCCTCACCACGCACAGCAACCACAGAACGGCAACACCCGCCAAGACTCTGCAAAACAAAGAGGAGAAAGGGCAAAAGGGGGAAAACCCCCAACGGGCGTGAGAACTACGCAATAAGGGAGTTCTCAGTGGGTATCGCCACAAGGCCCGACGATCTGCCCACCAAGACTATTAGAGGCAAAAGATAACCGATGCAGTAAAACTGAAAGAAGAAGCTGGAAACACTCTACAGCTACCATGCCTCTATCCAAATGCTCAAATGGGGAAACTCTGATGAAGATATGCAACACTCGCACACGAGGTGCTCAATTGACCCAATCGAGCTGACTGCCACATCGGGTCCAGTCAAACCTGCGCCCACCTACAACCACCTCCCGCTGACGGGCAGGAATTACGTAGGGCGTCCAAACGGATTAACTCGCTATTGAGTAGTGGCTCATGCAGGCTATAGTCATAATCCATGCTCTCTCTCTCAGAACGGATAGGACTCAAGATGCTCAAACCTCTCACACAATGGTCAAAGAACTCACAACGACCACGGGACCACCGTCAAAACCCCGAACGGTTCCCAACAATACAAGCACTGGTCTAAACAAAGCTACTAGACTCCACTCGGTCCCCAGGCACGAGTGTAACAAAAAGTATCTGCCTGAATAAACCCAATCAATAGACCAGTAATCACTGGTACTCTGCCTGCTCTGCTGTCGAACTCAAGAACCCTGCCTGGTGCCCGAGCGCTCACACCGTGGAAAGCCTACTCCGGAGTGGCACTCGAGGGGAGCGACCCACACGAGTAAAGTATCACTGTATCAAGCATCACTGTATCGAGTATCTCTGTACTACTGTCTCATAATAGCAGGACTGGATCAAGACTATGATCAAAGTGGGAAACTCCGTCCACTAACAAAACCCCGATCTGATGCAATAGTACTCAAAAAGTGGGAAACACCATCCACTAGAACAATCTGATACCCAATCTGATGCAATAGTCAACATCCGGTCAACCGCCCAAAGTCCGCGGTCACCGCAATAACCCACAACCCACAATTGGGTAAATTAATCAAGATCCGGTTCAACCGCCTACTGTCCGCGGTTGCCGCAATAACCCACAATCCACAATTGGGTAAATTAATCAAGATCCGGTCAACCGCCTACTGTCCGCGGTTGCCGTAATAACCCACAATCCAACATCAAGCACACCCTGTCTCTGACCCTAAGGTCCCAGCTACACTATCCCAAACCTCTGCTCGAACCCGAGCAACATGACTCAAAAGTCTAAATAAAAAGGAGAAAGAAAGCAATCATGGTTTCTCCTAAGTCAAATTCCAATATGTAGTGCAGCAGTAAAAGATGGCCTAACTATATGTCCATACACATATGTCCATACAGCATGCATTTGTCCTCAAGAAGAATAAAGAAAATAAACCTCATGCCAAAATTATCAATGACCATACCTGTCCATAATTCTCAATCCATAATGGCTCCTCAGAGTAGAACCCTGCACATAACTACATAATCCTATCCCAATGCATGAACCATCCTCATAAAAGGTTATGTGCTAATATGGCATGATAATTAATCATATAGGGTATCCTTGCCTTAGATAAGCTTTCACTAATCATCAACATGACTATTTGATTAATACCATTGTCATACTGTGAATAATTCACTTGCAATTTCCATAAAATCCTCATTGTTAAACTTACCGACCAATCCCAGCTATTGTACCATTCACCTGCATGCAATGCTAACATATGAAAATTTAGAGAACCTTCCACCGTTCC
>CM055079.1:11894715-11916885 GCA_029204045.2 Tillandsia leiboldiana
GAGCTGGGAGTATATTGTACTTTTATTTCAGCTTGTAGTTTATTTCAGTCTGAGATTACTTTTGTTTCACATTAGTTCAGCTCTGTTGATGCCCTTTTATTGTATATTATCTATTGAGCACAAGTTACCAGCTGTGACGCCCCAATTCCAGGGGGTCACCATCCTAGAAACTACTCTAGCTCTAGCACGCTTAACCTCTCGTTTCCTCTTGGATTTTGCCACCATCCAAAAATAATATTAGCCGGGTTAGAATTAGTCCTATTATACCATTTATATATTGGACTAATCTAAATTCCAGGGGTGTCACATTATTCCCCCTTTAAGCACTCGACGCACGTCACGCGCTCAAGCACAACTACACAGCACCAGGCGATGTGAGACTCGTCTCGCTAGCTTAGCCGACTTGTGAGGAGCTGCATCCACTCACAACGGTCTAGCCGGGGAGCCTCGCCTACACGCTATATAACCCTGGCTCAGACGAGACTCATCCACATTTCGCGCTGGTGAATGTCTCTGATACCAACTGTGACACCCCACTTCCAGGGGGTCACTCCCACCTCATAGAAAACTACTCTAGCTCTAGCACGCTTAACTCCTCAGTTCCTCTTGATTTTTGATACATCCAAAATGCTATAGCCGGGTTAGAGATTAGTCCTATTATATCATTTATATATAGGATCTAATCTAAATTCCGGGGGTGTCACACTTTGCACGTAGAGGAGTGTTGTTGGTCCTGCCGATGACAGATCGAGTCCTGGATTATGCCAGCATACTGTTGGTCTTGAGACAGCTGAGGGGACTTTGATGTTGGTTCTTGGATGGACTGGCTGGCTCGGTATTTCGCGACTATTGATTGTGCCCGAGGACTGTCACACTTTAGATAGCCAGGCCAGGAGATGTTTGTATATCGGGGATGTCAGGAGTGCTTTCTTTGATCTATAGTTTCGACTTCCCGAGCGAGGAGGATGATTCGTGTGGGATGTGTAGCCTTTTTGGCTAGGTTGTGAGGGGCCTACGACGGCACCCGACTCGGGGATATTCCCTATTGCCACGCGAGTTTCGGATGTTTTTCCACATGAGCGACTAGTTGCCGCCAGACAGAGAGATTGAGTTTGTGGATTGTGAGATTTGAGTTTGTGTGATGACGTAGTTCCAGGAACTGCGCCAATCTCTAAGGCTCCTTACCGGATGGCACCGGCTGAGCTGCGAGAGTTAAAGCGCAGTTGCAAGATTTGATGGATAAGGGTTTTATTAGACCCAGTGTGTGCCCTGGGGACGCGCCGGTGCTATTCGTTGAGAAGATGGATGGATCACTTAGACTGTGTGTGGACTAAGGGAACTGAACAAACCCGGACCCAATCAAGAAAAGTCCTTTGCCGCGCATTGACGATCTCTTTGATCAGCTGACAAGGGTCTTGTGTTTTCTCTAGGATTGATTTAAGTCTGGTTACCACCAGTTGAAGGTGAAGGCGAGGATATTCCTAAGACTGCTTTCAGATTCACGGTACGGGCTATTATGAGTTCTATAGTTATGTAGTCGTTTGGATTAACTAATGCCCCTGCCGCCTTATGGACTTGATGAACAGGATATTTTCGGCCCTTCTGGATCGTTTTGGCGGGTGTTCATGATGATATACCTTGTTTACTCCCGAAGCGAGGCCGAGCATGAGGAACACTTGAGGACTGTGCTACAACTTCTACGAGAGAAGAAGTTGTATGCCAAGCTGGCAAAGTGCGAGTTTTGGCTTCGGGAGGTAGCTTTCTTGGGCCATGTGATTTCCGCCGCTGGGTGGCTGTGACCCGGCGAAGATTGAGGCAGTTCGTGATTGGCCCCGACCGACGACTGTATCAGAGGTGCGCAGCTTCATGGGTTTAGCTGGTTATTATCGTCGGTTTGTGGAAGGCTTTGCAAAGCTTTCCACACCCCTCACTCGGTTGACACGTAAAGTAATAAGTTTATCTGGAGTGAGGACTGCCAGAGGAGCTTTGAGGAGCTAAAGGATAGATTGATGACCGCTCCTATCCTTTCCCTCCCTGTTATGGGGAAAGGATATGTGATCTACAGTGATGCATCGCACAATAGACTTGGATGCGTGCTGATGCAGGAATGGAGGGTAATTGCTTATGCATCGAGACAGCTTAAGGATTACGAGAAGAATTACCCTACCCATGACTTGGAGCTTGCTGCCATGGTGTTTGCACTGAAGCTTTTGGCACCATTACCTATATGGAGAGCACTGTGAGATCTACACCGACCACAAGAGCCTAAAGTACCTGTTCACGCAGAAGGAACTGAACTTTGAGGCAGCGCAGATGGTTAGAGCTACTGAAGGATTACGATGTGGATATCCTTTACCATCCAGGCAAGGCCAACGTGGTTGCAGATGCCTTGAGTAGGAGAGCGGTGCAGAGTTTGTCCATGTTGATACAGATCAGGCGCCCACTGTTAGAGGAGTTGAGACGGCTCGAGATAGAGGGTTGTATCCCCTGGGGTCTCTGCTAGACTGATGTCTTTGGTCGTGCATCCCACTCTGCTGGAGAGGATCCGAGAGAGACAGAGTGAGGACCCCCTATTTGACCAGGATTAGAGATCAGATTCCGAGTGATCGATCAGGGATTTTTCAGGGATGCTTCGGGAGTCCTGAGGTACAGGAGACCCGAGCATGTGTGCCAGTGGATACTGAGATCACAAGAGCAGATATTGAGGGAGGCCCTTATACACCTTACACCTTCATCTTGGGGGGACTAAGATGTATAAGGACCTCAAGGCACACTTCTGGTGGAATGGCATGAAAAGGGATATTGGGAGGTTTGTGTCTCAGTGTTTAACTTGTCAACAGGTAAAAGCTGAGCATCGGGTGCCAGCTGGCAAGTTACAAAGTCTCCCAATCCCCGAGTGGAAATGGTGACCACCACATTACGATGGATTTTGTGGTCGGATTACCGAGGGCACAGGGAGGTGCAGATTCTATCTGGGTAGTGGTGGATCGACTTACCAAGTCAGCGCACTTTTTGCCTATGCAGACTACTTGGCCACTCGAGCGACTAGCCCAGTTATACTTGGATGAGATAGTGAGGTTACATGGGGTGCCACCTTCCATAGTATCAGACAGAGACCCGAGGTTTGCTTCGCGATTCTGGAGGAGTTTACAGACTACCTTGGGGACTCAGCTCAGATTCAGTACAGCTTTCCACCCACAGACTGATGGACAGTCAGAGCGGACGATTCAGATCCTTGAGGATATGCTGAGGGCTTGTGTCCTGGATTTTGGCGGTGGATGGATTCGACACTTACCATTGGCTGAGTTTGCGTACAACAACAGCTTTCAAGCGAGCATCCAAATGGCTCCGTTTGAAGCGTTGTACGGACGTAAATGTCGATCACCGCTATATTGGAATGATGTGGGAGAGAGAAGGACTCTGGGACAAGATTTATTGCTAGAGGCAGAGGAAAAGGTCAGAGTGATTCGACGGCACCTTCAGATCGCTCAGAGTCGACAGAGGAGCTATGCTGATGTTCGGCGACGATACTTAGAGTTTCAGGTGGGAGATCATGTATTTTTGAAAGTCTCGCCGTCCAAAGGGATAAGGAAGTTTGGCATTCGCGGGAAACTCAGTCCCCGATACATTGGACCCTTTGAGGTATTGGAGCGTATCGGGCCAGTTGCATACCGACTTGCACTTCCCCCGAGACTTGCTGGTGTCCATGATGTGTTCCATGTTTCTACTCTGAGGAGGTACGTCTTCGACCCATCGCACGTCATCGACTTCATGCCGCTTGAGATTAGCGAGAAGTTGAGGTACGAGGAGCGCCCACTGCGGATTCTGGATCGAGAGGTGAGAGAATTGCGCAGTCGGGCCATTCCCTATGTGAAGGTCCTTTGGAGCTATCATGACGAGCGCGAGGCTACTTGGGAGCTGGAGTCGGAGATGAGGGACACCTACCCCTACCTGTTCAAGGCTCTGGACTGAGGTATGATTTTCGTTTCGAGGATGAAACTTTTGTTAGTGGGGGAGGATGTAGTGGTCCAGGATTTCGTACAGTTTTTCCCGTGAATTCTTGGTGTGAAACACCTATCATTGGTGTATTAGGCCCACAGAGCATCAAAGGGATGCTACGGATGGACACAGTGTGGTAATTACTGTTGGTTTGGCCTTCGTCTGTATTTGCCGAATTTTAGAGAAGGCTTTGCGCCACACGGAGGCCGTATTTGGATTCAGCGCGGAAAAACGCTTGAAAACGGCTGTTTATTTATATTTTTCGGAGTCCGGATGCCCAAAAACGGACCCCCGGAAGTTTTCTGTGCAAAATGGTGCACGGGGGGAGCTGTGGACCGGTCGGGGACATGTGGCGGCCTCTGATTGGGCCGGCGCACGCCTCCAGGTCCACGGAAAGGGCCGCCGGTGCACGGTGGACCGGCGGGCCACGTGGCGGCGCGCGGTTGGCCCGGTGCAGTGCGCGCCGCGCGCGGGGGTAGGCGCGGGCAGCTCGGGCAGGCCGGGCAGGTGCGGAGCGTGCGCGGTGCACGGTGGATCGGGGCGCACCACGTGGCGGCCCCGGATTGGTCGGCCCATGTGCGGGTGGCGCACGCAGTGCCGCGCGGTTGTGGCCGTACGCACGTGGGCGCGTGTGGGCGGCGGCGGCCGCCCGACAGCCGTGTCGGGCGCGGGCCACGTGTCGCCGCACCATAGGCGGGCGCCGCCCACCGCGCCGCTGATTGCGGGGGACGCGTGGCGCTTCCCCGCTGGGCCCGCACGGCTTGCCGCCTGTTCGGCGGACACGTGTCGGGCGCTGGGGCGGTTCGGACGGCGTGTGGCGTGCGGCGGGATCCAGTGCGCGAGCTGGGCTGGGCCGGGCCGCACTGTGCGCGCCCGGAAAAAGGGCGAGCCGGGCCGCACTGTGCGCGCCCGAATTGGGCCGGGCCGCACTGTTTGCGCCCGGAACCGGGGACATATTGGGAATTATCCCAATTGTTCTAATGGGCCTATAAATAGGCCTCCCCTCCCTTCTTGTGTTCTATTTTCCGAGAGATAGAGAGAGAATCAGTGGGAGGGACCTTAAGAGAAGTTTTTCATCTCCTTATTTTCTACCTCGTGGTGCGTTACCAGATTTTTCGGAAGCTCGACAATGACGATCCGGATTTTATAGCGCGCCTCGTTTTTCCCCCAATCTTGGCCCGTTATCGTCGCATTTCAGTCCGAGGAGTCCCCTACGCAGTACAGGAGTCCTTTTTCGATGATTTCTTCACCGGTGTGTTCCTGAGAGGTAGGGCTTCGTTTTCCTTGTTGGTGGTTTCTCTGGATTCCGATTCCTTGGCATGATTCCCGAGGTGTTTTGACCCCTCTTTTTTCTGTTTGGATGTTTGGACAGCGGCAACTTCGATGAATTGTTTCTCGGCGTAGGAATATCAGATCGAGGCGATTCAATAGTCGATTTCGGGCTACTTTTCGCAAGAAACGCAACCATGATTTTTCTGGGATTTTTGGAGCTTGGGACAGAGGTGAAATTCCTCATTTTGCGTGCTGATTATAAAACAGCAAAATCGGTTTTGAGACAGGTAGTTTTTACACCGTGTACACTTGTGTGATGTTGTAGGATATTGTTTCAGCTGACGGTGTGCTTAGAGGACAGCGGGATATTTCTTGGTGTGTTGTGCACGCTTTTCGAGGTGGGTGGTTGCGTTTCCCTCTTTGTTGACATGCTCACTAGGAGTAGTAGAGTTCCCCAATTATATATGTGACAGCTAACCTTTAGTATGTGAACCTAATACATTGCCCCCCTTAAATTAATTGACAGCTTCTATGTGATAAATCTGGGACAATAAAGTTGGACAATTGCCATATCTTAACCCGCATGCAAATAAGTAACCCAATAATATTTTAAAATGATTCTTTGCAAGAAACCTTGGTCACTTTTCTAATGCTTTTTAAAAGGACAATTGCATGCTTAATTGGACATCTAGTTAGGCCACTATTCATTGCTACACTATTATATTGGGACTTGACTTAGGAGAAAACATGTTTTATTGTCATTCTTCTCTATAGATGCATAACGCTTGAGTCTTATCGGGATTTTGAGATAGTGTAGTTGGATCTTGAGTCTGGGACAGTTTAGACTCGTCTTAGGGATTATGGGGCATAGTGGCAACCGCGGACGTCGGGCGGTTGGCCAGATGTTTTTATCTTATCAGATTGGGATTTACGGGTTCAGCGGCGACCGCGGATTTTGGGCGGTTGACCGGATGTTATCATCATATCAGATTGGGGACCGGGATTGCATTAGTGGATGGTGTTTCCCACTTATTGAGTACTATTACATCTGATTGGGGATCCGATTTCTTTAGTGGATGGATATTCCCACTTTAATCATAGTCATGATCCAGTCCTGCTATATTGAGATACTTGACAGAGATACTTGTGATATTGGTTACAGAGATGCTTGATACAGAGATACTTTACTCGTGTGGGTCGCTCCCCTCGAGTGCCACTCCGGAGTAGGCTTTACACCGTGCCGAGCGCCGGGCACCATGGTGAGTTGTGAGTGCCGATTGGGATTTCGAGCCTTATGTGCTGGTCCCCTACTGAGTTCTTGAGTTCGACAGCAGAGCAGGCAGTATCAGTTTTTACTGGTGGCACTAGATTGGGTCTATTTGGTCAGATACTGTTTCCTGATGCAATCATACCGTCATTTCTTTTGGCACTGCATTTAGAGGCATTGTGGTAGTAGTTTCTTTTCCAGCAGCCTTTATAGCTTACTACTGTTCCCTCCTTTTTGCCTCTTTATTCCTATTGGGTGCGTCAGCATTAGAGGTTTTACCCACTAGGGGAGGCTACTGGTTTATCTAGTAGTTCTCACCCCCATTATTGTTTTCTGTCCTTCTCCCCCTTTGTTTTGCAGAGTCGTCTGTGGGAGCTGCTGGGCCTTCAGCGGCAGAACGAGGTAAGAGGATCGCCGACTAGCTAGATCATCTACCCCGAGCGAGAGATTAGCGAGGTTTTTATTGTACCCCTTTTGTATCTCAGACTTCAGTAGTTTACTTTTGGGTCTGGCTTTGGCCAGCTGGTTGTATATTTATGGTGAGCTGGGAGTATATTGTACTTTTATTTCAGCTTGTAGTTTATTTCTGTCTGAGATTACTTTTAGTTCTATTAGTTCAGCTCTGTTTATGCTCTTTTATTGTATATTATCTATCTGAGCAAGTTACCAGCGCTTCGTGTACATGGAAAATTCTGTGTGCACGGCGGATCTGTTGGCGGGCCCGGGTTCTGGTTTACACCCGGGGCGTGACAGATTATGTTGGTATCAGAGCTTAGGGATAGGTCAGTTGGGACTTAGGAAACCCTAGGCATTTGGCAGACCCTAGGATGATGGGGCGTGAGAGACGGGACATTCCGTGAAAGTCGTTGATTTATTTATTGGACTCTTCCAGTGAGTGGAGAGGGATCGACATACCCAATTTCTGGTGGATCGTTATGTTGGCTGCAGACAACATAAAGTCACAGAAAAATGGGGATGTCTTTGACTTTCGCTAGATTGGGTCGTGTGGGGTTTATTGCTGATTTGTGCCTTTTTGTGACAGCATGTCGCCCCGTCGTCGTTTTTCCGCCGGGGGTGTCCCCACCCCTTCTGAGGAGCCCGAGCAGGCTGTATCTGCCGAGCTGGGGGAACTGCGGGCCTTAGTGACTCATTTGGTGGCGAGGAGCTTTCGACAGGACCAGCGCCTGGAGCAGCTGCTGGCGCAGAGGGGTGATTCGGCAGTTGGAGAGGGGGCCAGGGCTTCAGAGCAGCATTTAGAGAGGAAACGCCCAGCCCCGGATGTTGTTGGGCTGGCCACTTCTAGCAGACAGCTACGGTTTCACGGCAGGTGTGTTTTCTGTGGAGGTCAGCATTTTCCCGGCACCTGTGCCCAGCGGTGGGGTCGCTGCTATAGGTGTGGGCAGCCTGGGCACCTGCGAGTTGCGTGCCCTTCTGGGACGGCGGCGGCACCCACTTTAGTGTCCGTTCCTACTACTTCCCAGCTACGACCGGGAGCTTCACCGACAAGTCTCCAGGCAGACCGAGTTTCGCCTCCACACCCTTCTGGTGAGAGACAGCCGTCGTTGAGCGGTCAGGATGGCTTAGCGCAGGCGGGGGATTCTGCTACAGCTGACTGTGTGGTGGCAGGTATGGTCTATTTCTGGCATTTGGATTCACATCTTATTTGTTATACGAGCATCGCATTCTGTCATTAGTAGATCAGTTGCATCATTACATGGGTTAGAGGTAGGACTTTTGCCACGTGCACGAGAGGTTCAAATTCCCGATCACACTTTGCACGTAGAGGAGTGTTGTTGGTCCTGCCCGATGCAGATCGAGTCCTGGATTATGCCAGCAGACCTGTTGGTCTTGAGACAGCTGAGGGACTTTGATGTGGTTCTTGGGATGGACTGGCTGGCTCGGTATTTCGCGACTATTGATTGTGCCGCGAGGACTGTCACTTTTAGAGAGCCAGGCCAGTAGATGTTTGTATATCGGGGATGTCAGAGTGCTTTCTTTGCCTCTATGGTTTCGACTTCCCGAGCGAGGCGGATCATTCGTCGTGGATGTGTAGCCTTTTTGGCTAGTGTTGTTGAGGGGCCTACGACGGCACCGGGACTCGGGGATATTCCTATTGCCCGCGAGTTTCCGGATGTTTTTCCACCTGAGCTGACTCGTATGCCGCCAGACATAGAGATTGAGTTTGTGATTGACGTAGTTCCAGGAACTGTGCCAATCTCTAAGGCTCCTTACCGGATGGCACCGGCTGAGCTGCGAGAGCTTAAAGCGCAGTTGCAAGATTTGATGGATAAGGGTTTTATTAGACCCAGTGTGTCGCCCTGGGGAGCGCCGGTGCTATTCGTGAAGAAGATAGATGGATCACTTAGACTGTGTGTGGACTATAGGGAACTGAACAAAGTGACCATCAAGAACAAGTACCCTTTGCCGCGCATTGACGATCTCTTTGATCAGCTACAAGGGTCTGGTTACCACAAGTTGAAGGTGAAGGCCGAGGATATTCCTAAGACTGCTTTCAGATCATGGTACGGGCATTATGAGTCTACAGTTATGCCGTTTGGATTAACTAATGCCCCTGCCGCCTTTATGGACTTGATGAACAGGATATTTCGGCCCTTTCTGGATCGTTTTATGGTGGTGTTCATTGATGATATCCTTGTTTACTCCCGAAGCGAGGCCGAGCATGAGGAACACTTGAGGACTGTGCTACAACTTCTACGAGAGAAGAAGTTGTATGCCAAGCTGGCAAAGTGCGAGTTTTGGCTTCGGGAGGTAGCTTTCTTGGGCCATGTGATTTCCGCCGCTGGTGTGGCTGTAGACCCGGCGAAGATTAAGGCAGTTCGTGATTGGCCCCGACCGACGACTGTATCAGAGGTGCACAGCTTCATGGGTTTAGCTGGTTATTTTCGTCAGTTTGTGGAAGGCTTTGCAAAGCTTTCCACACCCCTCACTCGGTTGACACGTAAAGCAATTAAGTTTATCTGGAGTGAGGACTGCCAGAGGAGCTTTGAGGAGCTAAAGGATAGATTGATGACCGCTCCTATCCTTTCCCTCCCTGTTATGGGGAAAGGATATGTGATCTACAGTGATGCATCGCACAGTGGACTTGGATGCGTGCTGATGCAGGAAGGGAGGGTAATTGCTTATGCATCGAGACAGCTTAAGGATTACGAGAAGAATTACCCTACCCATGACTTGGAGCTTGCTGCCGTGGTGTTTGCACTGAAGCTTTGGCACCATTACCTATATGGAGAGCACTGTGAGATCTACACCGACCACAAGAGCCTAAAGTACCTGTTCACGCAGAAGGAACTGAATTTGAGGCAGCGCAGATGGTTAGAGCTACTGAAGGATTACGATGTGGATATTATTACGGATTTTTTTTTGGCGCATTTCGTGAAAGTGTTAAGTCTTGAAGATTGAAGATGAATGAAGTTTGGATCATATACCTCAATCTCAAGAAAGAAGAATACAAAAGGATCAGGTAAGTTTAACTAAATATTTTTCGTGATCCGAATACTTCTTGTAGTGGAGAAACACTTGGAAGAATTTTTTATCGCATAAAAATTAAGAACTGGACATGGGACGTGTTCAGGATCCGGATCAGACAGTCCGATCCGGATCCCGAAGGGTGTTTGTTCATTGGCAAATCGGATCCGGATCATAGTCATTTCGATCCGGATCCCGAACATTGGAATTTGCTGAAATTCATGAACGATCCAGATCGTGCATTACAATCCGGATCCCGAACCCTGTTTCTCTGGAATTGCCTGACTCGTTACGACGATCCGGATCACAGCTAATCCGATCCGGATCGCCGTCGTAAAAATTTCCAGAAACGGACAGTTTTTTATCCTTATCTTCTTCCTAGGGTTTCTAACCTATAAATAGACCCTATGATTCATTTTTCTAAGGTAAGCCATAAATCCACATACAAGCCGTCATCTTTTATACGGCCTAAGATCCACATATAGAGAAGAAAGGAAATCATTAGATATTACCCTATGTTTCTTCATCTATATTGATTAGTTTGATTCTAGGTTTTCATACTCACATCTTGAGTTGAATCAAACTAATGAATACTTAGATGGTATTTCCTATCTATCTTTGATCTAAGTATTCGGCGGATCATCACCACCCAAAAACAACGATTTACCCCAAAATCGGCGCGTGGACTCGCGTGGCCTTGTGGATTCAAGGTGCAACCGCTCTCGTGGATTCGGAGCGAGGTACGTTCGTGGATTCGAAGCGTGCTACTGGGTGAAGACTGTGGATTCGGTCAGACATCGTGGACTCGACGTTGGACGCCGTGGATTCGGCGTTGGACGCAGATCGTGGATTCGAGACGCGTTGCGGAGCGAGCGGAGAAGATCAACTAGGAGCGTATGGAAAAGGTTGAGTCGTCTGTGAGTACGGTATATCACCTTGTACGTGTTTAATTCTAGTGGATTTCACCGTGTTATCGGTCCCGTGGTTTTTTACTCCGGTTTGGAGTTTTTCCACGTAAAAATCTTGCATGTTCATTTATATTTCCGCATTGGGTTTTTATTGCGCAATGATTTTTTGAGTGTTTATTGTTTACACCTATTCACCCCCCTCTAGGTGTTTTTTCCCCTATTTAATTCCATTATTACATATAACCCAACAAGTGGTATCAGAGCGGGAATAGGGTTGTAAACAATGGTTGAAGGTGGAAACATCAACAGACCCCCATTCTTTGATGGAACAAATTATGCGTACTGGAGAGTACGGATGAAAGCCTTTTTAATTTCCATCGACGAACGGGTGTGGCAATCAATTGAATTAGGATGGTCTAATCCAACTGAAATTATTGGTGATGATCGCACCATCAAACCTAGGTCGAAGTGGACCAAGGAAGAGTTAGATTCATCTTCTTACAATGGCAAGGGAATTAATGCTATTTTTAATGCCTTATCTCAAACTGAATTCTCTCGCGTCTCGGCATGTGAGACTGCGAAAGAAATCTGGGATGTTCTTCAGGTTACACATGAGGGAACTAACCTCGTGAAGATTCAAAAGCTGCAAATGCTTACGAGCAGATTTGACTCTATTTTCATGGCAGAAAATGAATCTTTCACGGACTACTATACACGATTGCAAGACATCGTAAACTCATGTGCTAACCTGGGAGAGAAGATTCCAGAATTTAAGGTTGTAAGAAAGATCTTAAGAACTCTTCATGAACGATTTCGCCCAAAGGTTACAGCCATTGAAACTATTAAACACCCGGACGAAATGCGTGTAGAAGAACTAGTTGGTTCATTACAAACTTATGAAATGACATTTACTACTAACTATTCTTCGGGAAAGGCATCCTCTTCTAAGTCTTCAGGTTATGCTTTGAAAACAACAAAGGAAGAAGACACGGATTCATCCTCCTCAGACGATGACGAAAACCTATCTATGGAGGAATTTGAGAAGCAGCTCGCTCTCTTGACAAGGAAGTTTCGCCGCAACTTTCGAAGGGGTAATTCAAGTAAAACTCCATCCTTCGGAAAGTCGAAGAAAGGCAAGGGTATTTCAAGTTACAAGTCAAGAAAGCAAGAGAACTTTTCAAAGGATAAGAAAAGTTCAGAAGGACAAGTCCAATGCTTCAAGTGCCGAGGATACGGCCATATCTCAACGGAGTGTCCAACTAAGAATCCGTCGAAGAAGAAAGCGATGCAAGTCGTCATCTGGGATGACAACTCAACGTCAAATGAGTCATCCTCAAGTGATGAAGAAGAAAGCGCAACGGCATTCCACGCGTCCACATCTTCACCCTTCATGTGCTTAATGGCAAGTACTTCAGATTCATTGTCCAACTCCTCCCGGGTTGAAAAAACTGCAACGGATGATGAATCAAGTAACTCTGAAGGTGAAGATTTTGTTTTAGCCTACCACAGACTTTTACGGGATTCAAAGAAACTGGCTAAACAAAACAAGGGGTTGAGAGGGAGATTACAGGATCTCGAAGTAGAAGTAAAAAGGGTAACTTCTCTCTCGATCGATCTTGAAGTGGAAAGGGATAATCTGTTAAAAGCAAATGTTTCCCTTCAAGAGTCCAATGAGCTTTTTGAGAAGGAACATACAAAACTGGTGGATAAAGCGGATCACTTCTCAAAGCTCTACATCGAGGCCCAACAAGATAAACTGGAAATGACAAAGACCATTCTCCAACTAAAGGATGATTTAAAGAGATTTTCTTCTGGAAGGAGTAAGTTGGATAAGCTTCTTGGTCTTGGTCAAACAAATCGGTTCGGCCTCGGGTACACTCAAACTGGAAACAGTCCAAGTTCAAGTGGGACAGTTTTTGTACCTCAGTCGGTATCTCCTCCTCCGACACCAGAATTCACGACAAACAACGACAACAAGCCTAGTTCTTTCTCTTCGGGATCGTCAAGCGCAAAGGTATGTTTTCGTTGTGGTATTTCAGGGCACATAAGGAGATATTGCAACACAGGAGCCAAACGCTCAACTCAGACATTTCTTGCAATGACTACCAAAAAGGTGATTCCTCAGAAATCAAATGCAAATCATACAAAGGAAAAGAGACTTGGTAGTTCACCGCACAAGACGACATCATCAAGGAGAAGCAATCGATCTAACAAGACGCCTTCACCTAGGAGAATAACCTCACGACCATTACCGACGCATTCCAAAAGGTTTTGGGTGCGCAAAGGTGAAATCTTCCCTTGTCTTGTTACTAATGTTTCCTTGCATGCTTATGATAATTCGTCTTGGTATCTGGATAGCGGTTGTTCCCGTCACATGACCGGTGACAAAAATAGTTTTCAAAACTTTGAGAAAATCTCCGGAGGACTCGTTGTTTTCGGAGACGGTCGATCTTCCAAAATTGTTGGAAAAGGAACAGTAGCTATTCCAGATGGCCCGATTTTGAAAAACGTGTTATTTGTTGATGGCCTTAAGACTAACCTCATTAGCATAAGTCAACTTTGCGACAATGGTTTTTCAGTTAACTTTTCATCTGTTGAATGTGTTGTAACTGATAAGGACCATGTCTTCTTTTTAAAAGGGGTTAGATCTGAAAACAATTGCTATGTTGTTCCTAATAAAATTTCAGAAAAATGTAACCTAGTTTCTTTGGATAATGAAACACTTTGGCATGAAAGACTAGGTCACATAAATTTTAAAGAACTAGCAAAGATTTCAAATAAAGACGTGGTTAAGGGGGTTCCTAAACTTCTATTTAAAAACAACATTGTGTGCGGAGGTTGTCTTAAGGGAAAACAATCAAGGGCTGCACACAAGAACCTGAACCACGTTGGTACCAAACAGCCCTTGAAATTACTGCACATGGATTTAATGGGGCCGACCCGTCAACCATCTTTGCGAGGTAAATGCTATATTTTCTTATTGGTTGATGATTTCTCTAGGTTTTCATGGGTAGCATTTTTAAAAGAGAAAGCTGATACGTTTGATTCTTTTCATGAGATTTGCCATCGTATTATGATTGAAAAGAATGAAAAGATCATTCGTGTTAGAAGTGATAGAGGTGGAGAATTCATTAATTCCAAATTCATTGATTTTTGCACTTCCAACGGCATAAAACATGAATTCTCGGCACCCTATACACCTCAGCAGAATGGTGTTGTTGAGCGCAAAAACAGGGTTGTTCAAGAGATGGCGCGTGTGATGCTTCATAGCCGGAATTTGCCGCTATATTTTTGGGCTGAGGCTGTGAACACCGCTGTCTATGTCATTAATCGAGTGTATTTGCGCCCAGGAACTTTAAATACACCATATGAGCTGTGGTTTAGTAGAAAACCGGATATCAAATACTTTCGTATCTTTGGGAGTCGATGTTTTATTTTGCGTGATCGCGAAAATCTTGGTAAGTTCGATTCTCGAAGTGACGAAGGGATCTTTTTGGGTTATTCTACAAATAGCAGAGCATATCGGGTATTTAACATGGAATCTAAAACGATTGTAGAATCTATAAATGTTAAAGTAGATGAAGCTTTTCACTTTGCATCTGAAAAATCTACCCTCGATATCTCTCTTGATGATGATACTCCTGTAAGTGCATCTTCTCATGATAATACTTCCAATATTAATGATGCATCTAATGGTTCTTCAAGTTTATCTGATGTGCAGGAATCATCTCATGTACCTCCGAGTACTCCGTTACAACAAACGTTACGCATCTCCAAGGATCATCCTGAATCAAACATCATTGGAGACCCACAAGAAGGAGTCAAAACTCGGAGACAGTTGGTTTGTGGATTCGCTTGCTACGTTTCCTTGATCGAACCAAAGAACATCGATGAAGCTCTTCAGGATGACTACTGGATTAAAGCAATGCAGGAAGAGCTCCATCAGTTTGAGCGAAACAAAGTCTGGGAATTAACAAAGCCTCCAAAGCAACACAATGTGATAGGTACCAAATGGATTTTCAAGAATAAGAAAAATGAAGATGGTACCATCATCAGGAAAAAAGCACGTTTAGTTGCTCAAGGCTACTCTCAAGTAGAAGGTATAGACTTTGATGAAACTTTCGCCCCTGTAGCTAGACTCGAGTCCATTCGTATATTATTCGCGATAGCTTGTCATTTTAAAATAAAATTGTTTCAAATGGACGTTAAGAGCGCGTTTTTAAATGGGTTTTTAAATGAGGAAGTTTATGTGGTTCAACCGAAAGGTTTTGTAGACTGTAAACTACCTAACCATGTTTTTCGTTTGAAAAAGGCTCTTTACTGTTTAAAACAAGCACCGCGAGCATGGTACGAAAGGTTGACAAAGCACCTATTGGATAAGGGCTATACTCGAGGGGGAGCTGACAGGACTCTCTTTGTGAAGCATTATCAAAATAACTTCATTGTAGCACAAATTCATGTCGATGACATTGTATTTGGTGCGACAAGAGATAATGATGCTTCTAAATTCGCTGAAACCATGGAAAGCGAATTTGAGATGTCAATGATGGGCGAATTGACTTATTTTCTTGGATTGCAAGTGAAACAGTGTGACGAAGGCATCCATTTCTGTCAATCCAAGTATGCTTTGGAGTTGGTCAAAAAGTTTGATCTAGAAAATTGTAAAGATTTTCCAACTCCAATGGGAACTAGCAATAAAGGATTAGGAAGTGAATCTTTTAGTGAGAATGTAGACGAGAAACTTTATCGGAGTATGATTGGAAGTCTACTTTACCTCACGGCTAGTCGCCCGGATATATCTTTTGGTGTTGGGATCTGCGCGAGATATCAATCTGCACCAAAGGAGGTTCACCTGAAAGCGGTGAAACGGATCATCCGATACATTAAAGGAACCATAAATTTCGAAATTTGGTATCCTATGGGAACAAGTCTAGATATTATTGGATACTCAGATGCCGATTGGGCAGGATCTGTGGATGATCGGAAAAGTACGAGTGGCGCATGTTTTTATTTAGGCCACTGCCTTGTTGCATGGCACAGTAAAAAGCAAAACTGCATTGCACTCTCGACTGCCGAAGCGGAATATATCTCAGCGGGTAGTTGTTCAACCCAACTCATTTGGATGAAAAGTGTGTTGAGCGACTTCCGGATTTCAGCAACTTCGGTAACAATTCTTTGTGACAACACTAGTGCTATAAACATTTCCAAAAACCCTGTGTTGCACTCTAGAACAAAACACATTGAACTTAGATATCATTTTCTTAGAGAGCTAGTTGAATCAAATACTCTTCAACTGTCATATATTTCAACTGAAGATCAATTAGCTGACATTTTAACAAAACCTTTGGATCAAAAGCGTTTTATTCATTTGCGTAAAGCAATTGGAATGCTTTCCTTGAAATAAACTTCTTGTTGAAACTTTTGCTTAGGTTAGGTTTTGTTTTTGTGTTTTTGTTCTTTATCTATGTTTATACATAGTACATTAATTGAGCATGTGTATTATTGACTTTACTTGCATCCTTTCATATAATTAGAAATTTATTATGCTTTGGATATCATAATAATTCAGTTGATGCATTGATCATTTATTTAAATTAAAATATTTTTTAATTGATCAAAGTCAATTTCTCTCTCAATGATCTCTTGGTATTGTTTTTATCTTATTTGACTATTTGGTTGAGTATGAATTCGAGATCAATCCTTGGTTGAATACTTTATATCTTAAATTAATTGATAGCCAATTGAGGGGGAGTCAATGAAATGTAAAATGCTCAAAAGATGTGGAAAGAGTTACATCCCAATGAGGAGTGTGAAAACTACCACCACATGGAGGAAAGAGCTACCACCTCGGTCGTCCGAGTACTGTGTGCAGCTACCACATGTATACCAAGCATGGGTTTGTAATTTTTGATTAAATAAAATGCATGATTGAAATACTTGACTCCGTCAAATTTCAAGGTTGGTATAAGGTGGGATTTTTAAATGAAAGATGCTCAAAGAGCCACTCTCTTCAACAGATTGACTAGATACATTATATAATTTATTTGGGATTTCAAACATCTATTGATCTTGGTAATTCATTTTCTTTATCATTTTAATGATTTGATAAACGCCGTACTCATAAGATCATGATGGATGTGTTTGAACTTGATCAACTTTAAAGGTTTTAATTTCTGTAAATTTTCATGTCATTATTTGAATGTTATTGATAGATTTAACATAATTTATTTCTCTTGACATGAAACGATGATTTTTGTTTAAAGTTGATGTGCTAAAATGCTTACATACTTTTTCCGAATTTTATTGAATTTTTCTAAATTATTCTGAAGAAAAAGTTGGAGCCGATCCGGATCGGACATGAATGATCCGGATCCCGAACGCAGGTGTTTCCTTCGGGTAGCCAATCCGGATCGAAATCTCGATCCGATCCGGATCACAGCTAGGGTTTTATTAGAACAAGAGGGATTTTGATTTTTTTTATTCCAATCTTTTGTTCTTAAGACTCCAGAGTTTCTCTCTCTAAATTTCATCCTTCTTGGAGCCTTTCAAACTCGAGTTCTTCGATTCCAAGTAAGTTTTATTGATCAAAATCTCGGTTTTTCACTGTTTTTCCTTGTTTACTCAAAACGTGAGTAGAAATCATGGAACTTTTTCATTTGTGAATGGTTTTTGGTCAAATTTCTTTTGAAATAAGAACTCTGGGTAGATTAGTTTTGATTATATGCTAGGTATTCTCTTGATTAACGAATTTTTGGGCTTCGATTTCTGAAAATTCGGTTTTAGGGCATATAATGGAAATTTTCCAAAATCACGCAATTGATCTATTTTTAAATTTTCTTTTGCAAAACTAATTTGATTCCTAGTCTCTCTACACGATAATGATTGTTTGGGTACAATTTTTCTAATTTTTGAAAATTAACAATTTTTTCGTGTTCTTGAGGTGTTCCTCACAGGATTTTCTTCTCACAAGAAACCAATAGCAATGGTGATCACGTGGATCATTCTCCTTCTGGCTGCTATGGTAAATACGAGAGACACTGTCAAGCCCAAGAGGGCTAAAAAGGATGAAGTCAATTGGGATGAGTTGTCAGATGATGAAACACATCCTGAAAAATTGCCACAAAAAACCTCTGTTGCATCGAAAGGGAAAGCCCGTGCAGAGACATCAAAGGACAAGGCTCCGCCCACTGCTACGGAAAAAGGAAAAGCACCAATGACCTCTTCATCCATACTAAAAAGAAAAAGACTCGCTCGACGACCTGGACGAGCTCGAGGTATTGAAATAAATGAACCATGTCAAGAGAATCCAAAGAATATCTCTCAAATTGGCACTGAATCTAAAGACGAAGAAGATTGGGACACATTTCTTGATGAAGTACAACAAGGTATTGATGAAGAAATAAGGTTTACCTAAAGAACAAGAAGCTACTGAAGTCTTCCTCAATACTTAAGCAGCAAGCAAGGAAAAAGAATGTGCCAAGCAATTAACCTCTTTCTTTGTGCAGGTTTTAAGTTTTCAGTTTTTCTTTAGTTTTAGTTCTCAGGTTTTTCTTGATTTTGAACTTTTTAACTCTCCTTAAATTTTGAATTTTTGGCTTAGTTTGTGACAAAAAGGGGGAGAGAGTTTAGAGTGAACTCTGTGTGAACTCTGTGAGAACTTTGAACTTTTGGTGAGAACTTATTACAAACTTTGACTTTGGTGAAAGGTAAGTATCACAACTTCTGGTTTTATCTTGTGATTTGTTGCATGTCCCTACTAACTATTCAACTAACTATTTGGACATGTATTATTACTAACAAGTTGTTTGATTACTAACAAAGCAAAGTTATGACATTTGGAATCTTATTGCTTAGAAGATATGTCAATGTTTGATTGTGATCTTATTACATATCTGAATTACTCAATGTCATGGTGAGCATAAACTCTATCTCTGTTGGGTTTTGAATGCTAAATATTCTTGAGGTATCTAACGATCTCTTTTTGTCAAGAATGATTTCTTTTTGCAGAGAATACAGATGTCTAAGTCTAGAGTCTGTTTTAGGAGTTTATCTCTTGTATTGGATCTCCATTGTAAATTTTTGTTGTATGGTGATAGCAACAAAAATATCTTTTTTGAATTTTCTTTAGTGGATCTGTGTTTTGTCACGAAACCGCCAAAGGGGGAGATTGTTACGGATTTTGTTTTGGCGCATTTCGTGAAAGTGTTAAGTATTGAAGATTGAAGATGAATGAAGTTTGGATCATATACCTCAATCTCAAGAAAGAAGAATTCAAAAGGATCAGGTAAGTTTAACTAAATATTTTTTGTGATCCGAATACTTCTTGTAGTGGAGAAACACTTAGAAGAATTTTTTATCGCATAAAAATCAAGAACTGGACATGGGACATGTTCAGGATCTGGATCAGACAGTCCGATCCGGATCCCGAAGGGTGTTTGTTCATTGGCAAATCCGATCCGGATCATAGTCATTTCGATCCGGATCCCGAACATGGGAATTTGCTAAAATTCATGAACGATCCGGATCGTGCATTACAATCCGGATCCCGAACCCTGTTTCTCTGGAATTGCCTGACTCGTTACGACGATCCGGATCACAGCTAATCCGATCCGGATCGCCGTCGTAAAAATTTTCAGAAACGGACAGTTTTTGATCCTTATCTTCTTCCTAGGGTTTCTAACCTATAAATAGACCCTATGATTCATTTTTCTAGGGTAAGCCGTAAATCCACATACAAGCCGTCATCTTTATACGGCCTAAGATCCACATATAGAGAAGAAAGGAAATAATTAGATATTACCCTATGTTTCTTCATCAATATTGATTAGTTTGATTCTAGGTTTTCATACTCACATCTTGAGTTGAATCAAACTAATGAATACTTAGATGGTATTTCCTATCTATCTTTGATCTAAGTATTCGGCGGATCATCACCACCCAAAAACAACGATTTACCCCAAAATCGGCGCGTGGACTCGCGTGGCCTTGTGGATTCAAGGTGCAACCGCTCTCGTGGATTCGGAGCGAGGTACATTCGTGGATTCGAAGCGTGCTACTGGGTGAAGACCGTGGATTCGGTCAGATGTCGTGGACTCGACGTTGGACAGCCGTGGATTCGGCGTTGGACGCAGATCGTCGATTCGAGACGCGTTGCGGAGCGAGCGGAGAAGATCAACTAGGAGCGTATGGAAAAGGTTGAGTCGTCTGTGAGTACGGTGTATCACCTTGTACGTGTTTAATTCTAGTGGATTTCACCGTGTTATCGGTCCCGTGGTTTTTTACTCCGGTTTGGAGTTTTTCCACGTAAAAAGCTTGCGTGTTCATTTATATTTCCGCATTGGGTTTTTATTGCGCAATGATTTTTTGAGTGTTTATTGTTTACACCTATTCCCCCCCTCTAGGTGTTTTTTTCCCTATTTAGATCCATTATTACATATAACCCAACAGATATCCTTTACCATCCAGGCAAGGCCAACGTGGTTGCAGATGCCTTGAGTAGGAGAGCGGTGCAGAGTTTGTCCATGTTGATTACAGATCAGGCGCCACTATTAGAGGAGTTGAGACGGCTCGAGATAAAGGTTGTATCCCCTGGGGTCTCTGCTAGACTGATGTCTTTGGTCGTGCAGCCCACTCTACTGGAGAGGATCCGAGAGAGACAGAGTGAGAACCCCTATTTGGACCAGGATTAGAGATCAGATTCCGAGTGATCGATCAGGAGATTTTTCAGTGGATGCTTCGGGAGTACTGAGGTACAGAGACCGAGCAAGTGTGCCAGTGGATACTGAGATCAGAGAGCGGATATTGAGGGGAGGCCCTTATACACCTTACACCCTTCATCTTAGGGGACTAAGATGTATAAGGACCTCAAGGCACACTTCTGGTGGAATGGCATGAAAAGGGATATTGGGAGGTTTGTGTCTCAGTGTTTAACCTTGTCAGCAGTAAAGCTGAGCATCGAGTGCCAGCTGGCAAGTTACAAAGTCTCCCAATCCCCGAGTGGAAATGTGACCACATTACGATGGCTTTTGTGGTCGGATTACCGAGGGCACAGGGAGGTGCAGATGCTATCTGGGTAGTGGTGGATCGACTTACCAAGTCAGCGCAACTTTTTGCCTATGCAGACTACTGGCCACTCGAGCGACTAGCCCAATATAACTTGGATGAGATAGTGAGGTTACATGGGGTGCCACCTTCCAGATTATCAGAAGAGACCCCGAGATTTGCTTCGCCATTCTGGAGAGTTACAGACTACCTTGGGGACTCAGCTCAGATCAGTACAGCTTTTCCACCCACAGACTGATGGACAGTCAGAGCGGACGATTCAGATCCCTGAGGATATGCTGAGGGCTTGTGTCTGGATTTTGGCGGTGGATGGATTCGACACTTACCATGGTGAATTTGCGTACAACAACAGCTTTCAAGCGAGCATCCCAATGGCTCCGTTTGAAGCGTTGTACTACGCAAATGTCGATCACCGCTATTTGGAGTGATGTGGGGGAGAGAAGGACTCTGGCCAGATTTATTGCTAGAGGCAGAGGAAAGTCAGAGTGATTCGACGCACCTTCAGAGCGCTCAAGTCGACAGGGAGCTATGCTGATGTTCGGCGACGAGACTTAGAGGTTTAGGTGGAGATCATGTATTTTTTGAAAGTCTCGCCTTCCAAAGGGATAAGGAGGTTTGGCATTCGCGGGAAACTCTTCCCCGATACATTGGACCTTTGAGGATTGGAGCGTATTGGGCCAGTTGCCTACCGACTTGCACTTCCCCGAGACTTGCTGGTGTCCATGATGTTTCCATGTTTCTTCTACTGAGGACTACGTCTTCGACCCATCGCACGTCATCGACTTCACGCGCGCTTGAGATTAGCGAGAAGTTTAGGTACTAGGACGCCCACTGCGAATTCTAGATCGAGAGTGAAGAAGAATTGCGCAGTCGGGCCATTCCTATGTGAAGGTCCTTGGAGCTATCATGATGAAGCGCGAGTCTACTTGGAGCTGGAGTCGGAGATAGGGACACACTACCCCTACCTGTTCACGGCTCTGGACTAAGGTATGAATTTTCGTTTCTGAGGACGAAACTTTTGTTAGTGGGAGGATGGGTAGTGTCCAGATTTCGTACAGTTTTTTTTCCTTGAATTCTTGTGTGAAACCCTATCATTGGGTGATTAGGCCCACAAGCATCAAGGGGATGCTACAGATGGACAAAACAGTGTGGTAATTACTGTTGGTTTGGCCTTCG
>CM055079.1:11916985-11954618 GCA_029204045.2 Tillandsia leiboldiana
TGTCGACTTTCTTACATATCTGATAAATAATGTCATAATTTATTGAGTATAAAACTCTATATTCTTATTGAATGTTTAAATTTTGAAGGTTCTACGATTTTTTTGTCAAGAATTTATTTCATTTGCGGAGAGTACAAGCGTCTAATTTTAGAGTGTTTGTATTAGGGTTTTATCTCTGGGATTCATTTGTATTTTGGATTTTAATGTAAATTTTTGTTGTATGTGATATCAACAAAATATCTTTTTATTTTTTTTAAGTGGATTTTTGTTTTGTCACGAAACTGCCCAAGGGGGAGATTGTTAAGGATTTTGTGTTGGCGTATTTCATGAAGTATTCTAAGCTTGAAGATGAGATGAAGATTGTAGATCACATATCCATCTCAGAAGAAATGAATTCAAAAGGATCAGATACGTTTAACTAAATAATTTTGGTGATCCGAATACATTCTTGTAGTTTAGAACACTTGGATATTTTTTCATCGCATAAAATCAAAAGCTGGACAAGGTGGATGTTCAGGATCCGGATCACTGCATGCCATCCGGACCCCGAACATAGTTGAGTCATGCGAATTCCATTCCGGACAGTCGCTATGAGTCCAGACCCGATCTATGTATTTGTAGAAATCGCAGAAGCCCCCGGATCAGACATTTCTTCCGGACCCCCAACTTGTTTTTTTGGAAAAATTCTGTCAAAAGACGAAAGTCCGGATCTGACTAATCCAGTCCGACCGTCGAGCACGAAAATTCAGATAATTAGTTTTTTATGCTTATCTTTTCCAAAGGTTTCTAACCTATAAATAACCCTAATTTCACATCTAGGGTAACCAAAAAAAATATAAAAATCCACATATAAGAAGAAAGGGAAAACACATTAATTTTATATTTCTGTCTATATTATTCAATTTGATTCTAGGGTTTCCAAATTCTTATTTCTTGTAGAATCAAATTGAAGAATACTTAGATGGTAATTTCTTGTCTATCTTTGATCTAAGTATTCGGCGGATTATCATCACCAACAAAACAACGATTTCCCAAAATCGGTGAGTGGATTCGCGTGGCCTTGTGGATTCAAGGTGCTACCGCTTTCGTGGATTCGGAGCGAGGTACGTTCGTGTGATCAATACGAGCTACATTGGTGAAGACCGTGGATTCTGTTACGGATTTTGTTTTGGCGCATTTCGTGAAAGTGTTAAGTCTTGAAGATTGAAGATGAATGAAGTTTGGATCATATACCTCAATCTCAAGAAAGAAGAATTCAAAAGGATCAGGTAAGTTTAACTAAATATTTTTGGTGATCCGAATACTTCTTGTAGTGTAGAAACACTTGGAAGAATTTTTTATCGCATAAAAATCAAGAACTGGACATGGGACATGTTCAGGATCCGGATCAGACAGTCCGATCCGGATCCCGAAGGGTGTTTGTTCATTGGCAAATCCGATCCGGATCATAGCCATTTCGATCCGGATCCCGAACATGGGAATTTGCTGAATTACATGAACGATCCGGATCGTGCATTACAATCCGGATCCCGAACCCTGTTTCTCTGGAATTGCCTGACTCGTTACGACGATCCGGATCACAGCTAATCCGATCCGGATCGCCGTCGTGAAAATTTCCAGAAACGGACAGTTTTTGATCCTTATCTTCTTCCTAGGGTTTCTAACCTATAAATAGACCCTATGATTCTTTTTCTAGGGTTAATCCAGAAAATCCCTATAGCCGTAAATCCACATACAATCGTCATTTTATACGGCCTAAGATCCACATATAGAGAAGAAAGGAAATCATTAGATATTACTCTATGTTTCTTCATCTATATTGATTAGTTTGATTCTAGGTTTTCATACTCACATCTTGAGTTGAATCAAACTAATGAATACTTAGATGGTATTTCCTATCTATCTTTGATCTAAGTATTCGGCGGATCATCACCACCCAAAAACAACGATTTACCCCAAAATCGGCGCGTGGACTCGCGTGGCCTTGTGGATTCAAGGTGCAACCGCTCTCGTGGATTCGGAGCGAGGTACGTTCGTGGATTCGAAGCGTGCTACTGGGTGAAGACCGTGGATTCGGTCAGACGTCGTGGACTCGACGTTGGACGCCGTGGATTCGGCGTTGGACGCAGATCGTGGATTCGAGACGCGTTGCGGAGCGAGCGGAGAAGATCAACTAGGAGCGTATGGAAAAGGTTGAGTCGTCTGTGAGTACGGTATATCACCTTGTACGTGTTTAATTCTAGTGGATTTCACCGTGTTATCGGTCCCGTGGTTTTTTACTCCGGTTTGGAGTTTTCCACGTAAAAATCTTGCGTGTTATTTATATTTCCGCATTGGGTTTTTATTGCGCAATGATTTTTTGAGTGTTTATTGTTTACACCTATTCACCCCCCTCTAGGTGTTTTTTCCCCTATTTAGATCCATTATTACATATAACCCAACAAGTGGTATCAGAGCGGGAATAGGGTTGTAAACAATGGTTGAAGGTGGAAACATCAACAGACCCCCATTCTTTGATGGAACAAATTATGCGTACTGGAGAGTACGGATGAAAGCCTTTTTAATTTCCATCGACGAACGGGTGTGGCAATCAATTGAATTAGGATGGTCTAATCCAACTGAAATTATTGGTGATGTTCGCACCATCAAACCTAGGTCGAAATGGACCAAGGAAGAGTTAGATTCATCTTCTTACAATGGCAAGGGAATTAATGCTATTTTTAATGCCTTATCTCAAACTGAATTCTCTCGCGTCTCGGCATGTGAGACTGCGAAAGAAATCTGGGATGTTCTTCAGGTTACACATGAGGGAACTAACCTCGTGAAGATTCAAAACTGCAAATGCTTACGAGCAATTTGACTCTATTTTCATGGCAGAAAATGAATCTTTCACGGACTACTATACACGATTGCAAGACATCGTAAACTCATGTGCTAACCTGGGAGAGAAGATTCCAGAATTTAAGGTTGTAAGAAAGATCTTAAGAACTCTTCCTGAACGATTTCGCCCAAAGGTTACAGCCATTGAAACTATTAAACACCCGGACGAAATGCGTGTAGAAGAATTAGTTGGTTCATTACAAACTTATGAAATGACATTTACTACTAACTATTCTTCGGGAAAGGCATCCTCTTCTAAGTCTTCAGGTTATGCTTTGAAAACAACAAAGGAAGAAGACACGGATTCATCCTCCTCAGACGATGACGAGAACCTATCTATGGAGGAATTTGAGAAGCAGCTCGCTCTCTTGACAAGGAAGTTTCGCCGCAACTTTCGAAGGGGTAATTCAAGTAAAACTCCATCCTTCGGAAAGTCGAAGAAAGGCAAGGGTACTTCAAGTTACAAGTCAAGAAAGCAAGAGAACTTTTCAAAGGATAAGAAAAGTTCAGAAGGACAAGTCCAATGCTTCAAGTGCCGAGGATACGGCCATATCTCAACGGAGTGTCCAACTAAGAATCCGTCGAAGAAGAAAGCGATGCAAGTCGTCACTTGGGATGACAACTCAACGTCAAATGAGTCATCCTCAAGTGATGAAGAAGAAAGCGCAACGGCATTCCACGCGTCCACATCTTCACCCTTCATGTGCTTAATGGCAAGTACTTCAGATTCATTGTCCAACTCCTCCCGTTGAAAAAACTGCAACGGATGATGAATCAAGTACTCTGAAGGTGAAGATTTTGTTTTAGCCTACCACAGACTTTTGAGGGATTCAAAGAAACTGGCTAAACAAAACAAGGGGTTGAGAGGGAGATTACAGGATCTCGAAGAAGAAGTAAAAAGGGTAACTTCTCTCTCGACGATCTTGAAGTGGAAAGGGATAATCTGATAAAAGCAAATGTTTCCCTTCAAGAGTCCAATGAGCTTTTTGAGAAGGAACATACAAAACTGGTGGATAAAGCGAATCACTTCTCAAAGCTCTACATCGAGGCTCGACAAGATAAACTGGAAATGACAAGACCATTCTCCAACTAAAGGATGACTTAAAGAGATTTTCTTCTGGAAGGAGTAAGTTGGATAAGCTTCTTGGTCTTGGTCAAACAAATCGGTTCGGCCTCGGGTACACTCAAACTGGAAACAGTCCAAGTTCGAGTGGGACAGTTTTTGTGCCTCAGTCGGTATCTCCTCCTCCGACACCGGAATTCACGACAAACAACGACAACAAGCCTACTTCATCCTCTTCGGGATCGTCAAGCAAAGGTATGTTTTCGTTGTGGTATTTCAGGGCACATAAGGAGATATTGCAAGACAGGAGCCAAACGCTCAACTCAGACATTTCTTGCAACGACTACCAAAAAGGTGATTCCTCAGAAATCAAATGCAAATCATTCAAAGGAAAAGAGACTTGGTAGTTCACCGCGCAAGACGACATCATCAAGGAGAAGCAATCGATCTAACAAGACGCCTTCACCTAGGAGAATAACCTCACGACCATTACCGACGCATTCCAAAAGGTTTTGGGTGCGCAAAGGTGAAATCTTCCCTTGTCTTGTTACTAATGTTTCCTTGCATGCATATGATAATTCGTCTTGGTATCTGGATAGCGGTTGTTCCCGTCACATGACCGGTGACAAAAATAGTTTTCAAAACTTTGAGAAAATCTCCGGAGGACTCGTTGTTTTCGGAGACGGTCGATCTTCCAAAATTGTTGGAAAAGGAACAGTAGCTATTCCAGATGGCCCGATTTTGAAAAACGTGTTATTTGTTGATGGCCTTAAGACTAACCTCATTAGCATAAGTCAACTTTGCGACAATGGTTTTTCAGTTAACTTTTCATCTGTTGAATGTGTTGTAACTGATAAGGACCATGTCTTCTTTTTAAAAGGGGTTAGATCTGAAAACAATTGCTATGTTGTTCCTAATAAAATTTCAGAAAATGTAACCTAGTTTCTTTGGATAATGAAACACTTTGGCATGAAAGACTAGGTCACATAAATTTTAAAGAACTAGCAAAGATTTCAAAAAAGACGTGGTTAAGGGGGTTCCTAAACTTCTATTTAAAAACAACATTGTGTGCGGAGGTTGTCTTAAGGGAAAACAATCAAGGGCTGCACACAAGAACCTGAACCACGTTGGTACCAAACGGCCCTTGGAATTACTGCACATGGATTTAATGGGGCCGACCCGTCAACCATCTTTGGGAGGTAAATGGTATATTTTCTTATTGGTTGATGATTTCTCTAGGTTTTCATGGGTAGCATTTTTTAAAAGAGAAAGCTCGATACGGTTGATTCTTTTCATGAGATTTGCCATCGTATTATGATTGAAAAGAATGAAAAGATCATTCGTGTTAGAAGTGATAGAGGTGGAGAATTCATTAATTCCAAATTCATTGATTTTTGCACTTCCAACGGCATAAAACATGAATTCTCGGCACCCTATACACCTCAGCAGAATGGTGTTGTTGAGCGCAAAAACAGGGTTGTTCAAGAGATGGCGCGTGTGATGCTTCATAGCCGGAATTTGCCGCTATATTTTTGGGCTGAGGCTGTGAACACCGCTGTCTATGTCATTAATCGAGTGTATTTGCGCCCAGGAACTTTAAATACACCATATGAGCTGTGGTTTAGTAGAAAACCGGATATCAAATACTTTCGTATCTTTGGGAGTCGATGTTTTATTTTGCGTGATCGCGAAAATCTTGGTAAGTTCGATTCTCGAAGTGACGAAGGGATCTTTTGGGTTATTCTACAAATAGCAGAGCATATCGGGTATTTAACATGGAATCTAAAACGATTGTAGAATCTATAAATTGTTAAAGTAGATGAAGCTTTTCACTTTGCATCTGAAAAATCTACCCTCGATATCTCTCTTGATGATGATACTCCTGTAAGTGCATCTTCTCATGATAATACTTCCAATATTAATGATGCATCTAATGGTTCTTCAAGTTTATCTGATGTGCAGGAATCATCTCATGTACCTCCGAGTACTCCGTTACAACAAACGTTACGCATCTCCAAGGATCATCCTGAATCAAACATCATTGGAGACCCACAAGAAGGAGTCAAAACTCGGAGACAGTTGGTTTGTGGATTCGCTTGCTACGTTTCCTTGATCGAACCAAAGAACATCGATGAAGCTCTTCAGGATGACTACTGGATTAAAGCAATGCAGGAAGAGCTCCATCAGTTTGAGCGAAACAAAGTCTGGGAATTAACAAAGCCTCCAAAGCAACACAATGTGATAGGTACCAAATGGATTTTCAAGAATAAGAAAAATGAAGATGGTACCATCATCAGGAAAAAAAGCACGTTTAGTTGCTCAAGGCTACTCTCAAGTAGAAGGTATAGACTTTGATGAAACTTTCGCCCCTGTAGCTAGACTCGAGTCCATTCGTATATTATTCGCGATAGCTTGTCATTTTAAAATAAAATTGTTTCAAATGGACGTTAAGAGCGCGTTTTTAAATGGGTTTTTAAATGAGGAAGTTTATGTGGTTCAACCGAAAGGTTTTGTAGACTGTAAACTACCTAACCATGTTTTTCGTTTGAAAAAGGCTCTTTACTGTTTAAAACAAGCACCGCGAGCATGGTACGAAAGGTTGACAAAGCACCTATTGGATAAGGGCTATACTCGAGGGGGAGCTGACAGGACTCTCTTTGTGAAGCATTATCAAAATAACTTCATTGTAGCACAAATTCATGTCGATGACATTGTATTTGGTGCGACAAGAGATAATGATGCTTCTAAATTCGCTGAAACCATGGAAAGCGAATTTGAGATGTCAATGATGGGCGAATTGACTTATTTTCTTGGATTGCAAGTGAAACAGTGTGACGAAGGCATCCATTTCTGTCAATCCAAGTATGCTTTGGAGTTGGTCAAAAAGTTTGATCTAGAAAATTGTAAAGATTTTCCAACTCCAATGGGAACTAGCATAAAGGATTAGGAAGTGAATCTTTTAGTGAGAATGTAGACGAGAAACTTTATCGGAGTATGATTGGAAGTCTACTTTACCTCACGGCTAGTCGCCCGGATATATCTTTTGGTGTTGGGATCTGCGCGAGATATCAATCTGCACCAAAGGAGGTTCACCTGAAAGCGGTGAAACGGATCATCCGATACATTAAAGGAACCATAAATTTCGAAATTTGGTATCCTATGGGAACAAGTCTAGATATTATTGGATACTCAGATGCCGATTGGGCAGGATCTGTGGATGATCGGAAAAGTACGAGTGGCGCATGTTTTTATTTAGGCCACTGCCTTGTTGCATGGCACAGTAAAAAGCAAAACTGCATTGCACTCTCGACTTGCCGAAGCGGAATATATCTCAGCGGGTAGTTGTTCAACCCAACTCATTTGGATGAAAAGTGTGTTGAGCGACTTCCGGATTTCAGCAACTTCGGTAACAATTCTTTGTGACAACACTAGTGCTATAAACATTTCCAAAAACCCTGTGTTGCACTCTAGAACAAAACACATTGAACTTAGATATCATTTTCTTAGAGAGCTAGTTGAATCAAATACTCTTCAACTGTCATATATTTCAACTGAAGATCAATTAGCTGACATTTAACAAAACCTTTGGATCAAAAGCGTTTTATTCATTTGCGTAAAGCAATTGGAATGCTTTCCTTGAAATAAACTTCTTGTTGAAACTTTTGCTTAGGTTAGGTTTTGTTTTGTGTTTTTGTTCTTTATCTATGTTTATACATAGTACATTAATTGAGCATGTGTATTATTGACTTTACTTGCATCCTTTCATATAATTAGAAATTATTATGCTTTGGATATCATAATAATTCAGTTGATGCATTGATCATTTATTTAAATTAAAATATTTTTTAATTGATCAAAGTCAATTTCTCTCTCATGATCTCTTGGTATTGTTTTTATCTTATTGACTATTTGGTTGAGTATGAATTCGAGATCAATCCTTGGTTGAATACTTTATATCTTAAATTAATTGATAGCCAATTGAGGGGGAGTCAATGAAATGTAAAATGCTCAAAAGATGTGGAAAGAGTTACATCCCAATGAGGAGTGTGAAAACTACCACCACATGGAGGAAAGAGCTACCACCTCGGTCGTCCGAGTACTGTGTGCAGCTACCACATGTATACCAAGCATGGGTTTGTAATTTTGATTAAATAAAATGCATGATTGAAATACTTGACTCCGTCAAATTTCAAGGTTGGTATAAGGTGGGATTTTTAAATGAAAGATGCTCAAAGAGCCACTCTCTTCAACAGATTGACTAGATACATTATATAATTTATTTGGGATTTCAAACATCTATTGATCTTGGTAATTCATTTTCTTTATCATTTTAATGATTGATAAACGCCGTACTCATAAGATCATGATGGATGTGTTTGAACTTGATCAACTTTAAAGGTTTTAATTTCTGTAAATTTTCATGTCATTATTTGAATGTTATTGATAGATTTAACATAATTTATTTCTCTTGACATGAAACGATGATTTTTGTTTAAAGTTGATGTGCTAAAATGCTTACATACTTTTTCCGAATTTTATTGAATTTTTCTAAATTATTCTGAAGAAAAAGTTGGAGCCGATCCGGATCGGACATGAATGATCCGGATCCCGAACGCAGGTGTTTCCTTCGGGTAGCCAATCCGGATCGAAATCTCGATCCGATCCGGATCACAGCTAGGGTTTTATTAGAACAAGAGGGATTTTGATTTTTTTTATTCCAATCTTTTGTTCTTAAGACTCCAGAGTTTCTCTCTCTAAATTTCATCCTTCTTGGAGCCTTTCAAACTCGAGTTCTTCGATTCCAAGTAAGTTTTATTGATCAAAATCTCGGTTTTTCACTGTTTTTTCCTTGTTTACTCAAAACGTGAGTAGAAATCATGGAACTTTTTCATTTGTGAATGGTTTTTGGTCAAATTTCTTTTGAAATAAGAACTCTGGGTAGATTAGTTTTGATTATATGCTAGGTATTCTCTTGATTAACGAATTTTTGGGCTTCGATTTCTGAAAATTCGGTTTTAGGGCATATAATGGAAATTTTCCAAAATCACGCAATTGATCTATTTTTAAATTTTCTTTTGCAAAACTAATTTGATTCCTAGTCTCTCTACACGATAATGATTGTTTGGGTACAATTTTTCTAATTTTTGAAAATTAACAATTTTTTCGTGTTCTTGAGGTGTTCCTCACAGGATTTTCTTCTCACAAGAAACCAATAGCAATGGTGATCACGTGGATCATTCTCCTTCTGGCTGCTATGGTAAATACGAGAGACACTGTCAAGCCCAAGAGGGCTAAAAAGGATGAAGTCAATTGGGATGAGTTGTCAGATGATGAAACACATCCTGAAAAATTGCCACAAAAAACCTCTGTTGCATCGAAAGGGAAAGCCCGTGCAGAGACATCAAAGGACAAGGCTCCGCCCACTGCTACGGAAAAAGGAAAAGCACCAATGACCTCTTCATCCATACTAAAAAGAAAAAGACTCGCTCGACGACCTGGACGAGCTCGAGGTATTGAAATAAATGAACCATGTCAAGAGAATCCAAAGAATATCTCTCAAATTGGCACTGAATCTAAAGACGAAGAAGATTGGGACACATTTCTTGATGAAGTACAACAAGGTATTGATGAAGAAAATAAGGTTTACCTAAAGAACAAGAAGCTACTGAAGTCTTCCTCAATACTTAAGCAGCAAGCAAGGAAAAAGAATGTGCCAAGCAATTAACCTCTTTCTTTGTGCAGGTTTTAAGTTTTCAGTTTTTCTTTAGTTTTAGTTCTCAGGTTTTTCTTGATTTTGAACTTTTTAACTCTCCTTAAATTTTGAATTTTTGGCTTAGTTTGTGACAAAAAGGGGGAGAGAGTTTAGAGTGAACTCTGTGTGAACTCTGTGAGAACTTTGAACTTTTGGTGAGAACTTATTACAAACTTTGACTTTGGTGAAAGGTAAGTATCACAACTTCTGGTTTTATCTTGTGATTTGTTGCATGTCCCTACTAACTATTCAACTAACTATTTGGACATGTATTATTACTAACAAGTTGTTTGATTACTAACAAAGCAAAGTTATGACATTTGGAATCTTATTGCTTAGAAGATATGTCAATGTTTGATTGTGATCTTATTACATATCTGAATTACTCAATGTCATGGTGAGCATAAACTCTATCTCTGTTGGGTTTTGAATGCTAAATATTCTTGAGGTATCTAACGATCTCTTTTTGTCAAGAATGATTTCTTTTTGCAGAGAATACAGATGTCTAAGTCTAGAGTCTGTTTTAGGAGTTTATCTCTTGTATTGGATCTCCATTGTAAATTTTTGTTGTATGGTGATAGCAACAAAAATATCTTTTTTGAATTTTCTTTAGTGGATCTGTGTTTTGTCACGAAACCGCCAAAGGGGGAGATTGTTACGGATTTTGTTTTGGCGCATTTCGTGAAAGTGTTAAGTATTGAAGATTGAAGATGAATGAAGTTTGGATCATATACCTCAATCTCAAGAAAGAAGAATTCAAAAGGATCAGGTAAGTTTAACTAAATATTTTTTGTGATCCGAATACTTCTTGTAGTGGAGAAACACTTAGAAGAATTTTTTATCGCATAAAAATCAAGAACTGGACATGGGACATGTTCAGGATCTGGATCAGACAGTCCGATCCGGATCCCGAAGGGTGTTTGTTCATTGGCAAATCCGATCCGGATCATAGTCATTTCGATCCGGATCCCGAACATGGGAATTTGCTAAAATTCATGAACGATCCGGATCGTGCATTACAATCCGGATCCCGAACCCTGTTTCTCTGGAATTGCCTGACTCGTTACGACGATCCGGATCACAGCTAATCCGATCCGGATCGCCGTCGTAAAAATTTTCAGAAACGGACAGTTTTTGATCCTTATCTTCTTCCTAGGGTTTCTAACCTATAAATAGACCCTATGATTCATTTTTCTAGGGTAAGCCGTAAATCCACATACAAGCCGTCATCTTTATACGGCCTAAGATCCACATATAGAGAAGAAAGGAAATCATTAGATATTACCCTATGTTTCTTCATCAATATTGATTAGTTTGATTCTAGGTTTTCATACTCACATCTTGAGTTGAATCAAACTAATGAATACTTAGATGGTATTTCCTATCTATCTTTGATCTAAGTATTCGGCGGATCATCACCACCCAAAAACAACGATTTACCCCAAAATCGGCGCGTGGACTCGCGTGGCCTTGTGGATTCAAGGTGCAACCGCTCTCGTGGATTCGGAGCGAGGTACATTCGTGGATTCGAAGCGTGCTACTGGGTGAAGACCGTGGATTCGGTCAGATGTCGTGGACTCGACGTTGGACGCCGTGGATTCGGCGTTGGACGCAGATCGTCGATTCGAGACGCGTTGCGGAGCGAGCGGAGAAGATCAACTAGGAGCGTATGGAAAAGGTTGAGTCGTCTGTGAGTACGGTGTATCACCTTGTACGTGTTTAATTCTAGTGGATTTCACCGTGTTATCGGTCCCGTGGTTTTTTACTCCGGTTTGGAGTTTTTCCACGTAAAAATCTTGCGTGTTCATTTATATTTCCGCATTGGGTTTTTATTGCGCAATGATTTTTTGAGTGTTTATTGTTTACACCTATTCACCCCCCTCTAGGTGTTTTTTTCCCTATTTAGATCCATTATTACATATAACCCAACAGATATCCTTTACCATCCAGGCAAGGCCAACGTGGTTGCAGATGCCTTGAGTAGGAGAGCGGTGCAGAGTTTGTCCATGTTGATTACAGATCAGGCGCCACTATTAGAGGAGTTGAGACGGCTCGAGATAAAGGTTGTATCCCCTGGGGTCTCTGCTAGACTGATGTCTTTGGTCGTGCAGCCCACTCTACTGGAGAGGATCCGAGAGAGACAGAGTGAGAACCCCTATTTGACCAGGATTAGAGATCAGATTCCGAGTGATCGATCAGGAGATTTTTCAGTGGATGCTTCGGGAGTACTGAGGTACAGAGACCGAGCAAGTGTGCCAGTGGATACTGAGATCAGAGAGCGGATATTGAGGGAGGCCCTTATACACCTTACACCCTTCATCTTAGGGGGACTAAGATGTATAAGGACCTCAAGGCACACTTCTGGTGGAATGGCATGAAAAGGGATATTGGGAGGTTTGTGTCTCAGTGTTTAACTTGTCAGCAGGTAAAAGCTGAGCATCGAGTGCCAGCTGGCAAGTTACAAAGTCTCCCAATCCCCGAGTGGAAATGTGACCACATTACGATGGATTTTGTGGTCGGATTACCGAGGGCACAGGGAGGTGCAGATGCTATCTGGGTAGTGGTGGATCGACTTACCAAGTCAGCGCACTTTTTGCCTATGCAGACTACTTGGCCACTCGAGCGACTAGCCCAATTATACTTGGATGAGATAGTGAGGTTACATGGGGTGCCACCTTCCATAGTATCAGACAGAGACCCGAGATTTGCTTCGCCATTCTGGAGGAGTTTACAGACTACCTTGGGGACTCAGCTCAGATTCAGTACAGCTTTCCACCCACAGACTGATGGACAGTCAGAGCGGACGATTCAGATCCTTGAGGATATGCTGAGGGCTTGTGTCCTGGATTTTGGCGGTGGATGGATTCGACACTTACCATTGGCTGAATTTGCGTACAACAACAGCTTTCAAGCGAGCATCCAAATGGCTCCGTTTGAAGCGTTGTACGGACGTAAATGTCGATCACCGCTATATTGGAATCATGTGGGGGAGAGAAGGACTCTGGGACCAGATTTATTGCTAGAGGCAGAGGAAAAGGTCAGAGTGATTCGACGGCACCTTCAGATCGCTCAGAGTCGACAGAGGAGCTATGCTGATGTTCGGCGACGAGACTTAGAGTTTTAGGTGGGAGATCATGTATTTTTGAAAGTCTCGCCGTCCAAAGGGATAAGGAGGTTTGGCATTCGCGGGAAACTCAGTCCCCGATACATTGGACCCTTTGAGGTATTGGAGCGTATTGGGCCAGTTGCTTACCGACTTGCACTTCCCCCGAGACTTGCTGGTGTCCATGATGTGTTCCATGTTTCTACTCTGAGGAGCTACGTCTTCGACCCATCGCACGTCATCGACTTCACGCCGCTTGAGATTAGCGAGAAGTTGAGGTACGAGGAGCGCCCACTGCGAATTCTAGATCGAGAGGTGAGAGAATTGCGCAGTCGGGCCATTCCCTATGTGAAGGTCCTTTGGAGCTATCATGATGAGCGCGAGGCTACTTGGGAGCTGGAGTCGGAGATGAGGGACACCTACCCCTACCTGTTCAAGGCTCTGGACTAAGGTATGATTTTCGTTTCGAGGACGAAACTTTTGTTAGTGGGGGAGGATGTAGTGGTCCAGGATTTCGTACAGTTTTTTCCGTGAATTCTTGGTGTGAAACACCTATCATTGGTGTATTAGGCCCACAGAGCATCAAAGGGATGCTACAGATGGACACAGTGTGGTAATTACTGTTGGTTTGGCCTTCGGCTGTATTTGCCGAATTTTAGAGAAGGCTTTGCGCCACACAGAGGCCGTATTTGGATTCAGCGCGGAAAAACGCTTGAAAACGGCTGTTTATTTATATTTTTCGGAGTCCGGATGCCCAAAAACGGACTCTCGGAAGTTTTCTGTGCACAATGGTGCACGGGGGGAGCTGTGGACCGGCCGGGGACACGTGGCGGCCTCTGATTGGGCCGGCGCACGCCTCCCGGTCCACGGAAAGGGCCGCCGGTACACGGTGGACCGGCGGGCCACGTGGCGGCGCGCGGTTGGCCCGGTGCAGTGCGCGCAGCGCGCGGGGGTAGGCGCGGGCAGCTCGGGCAGGCCAGGCAGGTGCGGAGCGTGCGTGGTGCACGGTGGACCGTGGGCGCGCGTGGGCGGCGGCGGCCGCCCGACAGCCGTGTCGGGCGCGGACCACGTGTCGCCGCACCATTGGCGGGCGCCGCCCACCGCGCCGCTGATTGCGGGGGACGCGTGGTGCTTCCCCGCTGGGCCCGCACGGCTGCCGCCTGTTCGGCGGACACGTTTCGGGCCCTAGGGCGGGTCGGACGGCGTGTGGCGTGCGGCGGGATCCAGTGCGCGAGCTGGGCTGGGCCGGGCCGCACTGTGCGCGCCCGGAAAAAGGGCGGGCCGGGGCGCACTGTGCGCGCCCGAATTGGGCCGGGCCGCACTGTTTGCGCCCGGAACCGAGGACATATTGGAAATTATCCCAATTGTTCTAATGGGCCTATAAATAGGCCTCCCCTCCCTTCTTTTGTTCTATTTTCCGAGAGATAGAGAGAGAACCAGTGGGAGGGACCTTAAGAGAAGTTTTTCATCTCCTTATTTGCTACCTCGTGGTATGTTCCCAGATTTTTCGGAAGCTCGACAACGACGATCCGGATTTTACAGCGCGCCTCATTTTTCCGCCAATCTTGGCCCGTTATCATCGCATTTCAGTCCGAGGAGTCCCCTGCGCAGTACAGGAGTCCTTTTTCGACGATTTCTTCAGCGGTGTGTTCCTGAGAGGTAGGGCTTCGTTTTCCGTGTTGGTGGTTTCTCTGGATTCCGATTCCTTGGCATAATTCCCGAGGTGTTTTGACCCCTCTTTTGCTGTTTGGATGTTTGGACAGCGGCAACTTCGACGAATTGTTTCTCGGCGTAGGAATATCAGATCGAGGCGAGTCAAGAGTCGATTTTGGGCTACTTTTCGCGAGGAACGCAACCGTGATTTTTCTGGGATTTTTGGAGCTTTGGACAGAGGTGAAATTCCTCTTTTTGCGTTCTGATTATAAAAACAGCAAAATCTGTTTTGAGACTGGTAGTTTTTACACCGTGTACACTTGTGTGATGTTGTCGGATATTGTTTCAGCTGACGGTGTGCTTAGAGGACAGCGGGATATTTCTTGGTGTGTTTTGCACGCTTTCCGAGGTGGGTGGTTGCGTTTCCCTCTTTGTTGACATGCTCACTAGGAGTAGTAGAGTTCCCCAATTATATATGTGACAGCTAACCTTTAGTATGTGAACCTAATACATTGCCCCCCCTAAATTAATTGACAGCTTCTATGTGATAAATCTGGGACAATAAAGTTGGACAATTGCCATATCTTAACCCGCATGCAAATAAGTAACCCAATAATATTTTAAAATGATTCTTTGCAAGAAACCTTGGTCACTGTTCTAATGCTTTTTAAAAGGACAATTGCATGCTTAATTGGACATCTAGTTAGGCCACTATTCATTGCTACACTATCATATTGGGACTTGACTTAGGAGAAAACATGTTTTATTGTCATTCTTCTCTATAGATGCATGACGCTTGAGTCTGATCGGGATTTTGAGATAGTGTAGTTGGATCTTGAGTCTGGGACAGTTTAGACTCGTCTTGGGGATTGTGGGGCATAGTGGCAACCGCGGACGTCAGGCGGTTGGCCAGATGTTTTTATCTTATCAGATTGGGATTTACGGGTTCAGCGGCGACCGCGAATTTTGGGCGGTTGACCGGATGTTATCATCATATCAGATTGGGGACCGGGATTGCATTAGTGGATGGTGTTTCCCACTTATTGAGTACTATTACATCTGATTGGGGATCCGATTTCTTTAGTGGATGGATATTCCCACTTTGATCATAGTCATGATCCAGTCCTGCTATATTGAGATACTTGACAGAGATACTTGTGATATTGGTTACAGAGATGCTTGATACAGAGATACTTTACTCGTGTGGGTCGCTCCCCTCGAGTGCCACTCCGGAGTAGGCTTTACACCGTGCCGAGCGCCGGGCACCATGGTGAGTTGTGAGTGCCGATTGGGATTTCGAGCCTTATGTGCTGGTCCCCTACTGAGTTCTTGAGTTCGACAGCAGAGCAGGCAGTATCAGTTTTTACTGGTGGCACTAGATTGGGTCTATTTGGTCAGATACTGTTTCCTGATGCACTCATACCGTCATTTCTTTTGGCACTGTATTTAGAGGCATTGTGGTAGTAGTTTCTTTTCCAGCAGCCTTTATAGCTTACTACTGTTCCCTCATTTTTGCCTCTTTATTCCTATTGGGTGCGTCAGCATTAGAGGTTTTACCCACTAGGGGAGGCTACTGGTTTATCTAGTAGTTCTCACCCCCATTATTGTTTTCTGTCCTTCTCCCCCTTTGTTTTGCAGAGTCGTCTGTGGGAGCTGCTGGGCCTTCAGCGGCAGAACGAGGTAAGAGGATCGCCGACTAGCTAGATCATCTACCCCGAGCGAGAGATTAGCGAGGTTTTTATTGTACCCCTTTTGTATCTCAGACTTCAGTAGTTTACTTTTGGGTCTGGCTTTGGCCAGCTGGTTGTATATTTTTGGTGAGCTGGGAGTATATTGTACTTTTATTTCAGCTTGTAGTTTATTTCAGTCTGAGATTACTTTTAGTTCTATTAGTTCAGCTCTGTTTATGCTCTTTTATTGTATATTATCTATCTGAGCAAGTTACCAGCGCTTCGTGTACATGGAAAATTCTGTGTGCACGGAGGATCTGTTGGCGGGCCCGGGTTTTGGTTTACACCCGGGGCGTGACAACTTCCCCCGAGGCGCCCTTCTCTCCCCTTGTTCATCTCCTTCATCTCCTCCACCACTGCCGAGCCGTCTCTCCCCTCCTTCATCTCCTCCAACCCTCCATCTCTGCTCGCTCCCGATCTGTGCTCCCCGCTCCCCCTCGTCGTTGCCGGACTTTGTGAGAGCTGCTCCTTGTGGGTTTCTTTTTCGTGGAACCGCGGCCATCGAGCTTGTGGGTTTTTTTCTTGGTTCGCCGATATGTGCTCCCCGCTCCCCCTCGTCGTCGCCCGACTTTGTGAGAGCTTCTCCTTGTGGTTTTTTTTAACGTGGAACCGCGGCCATCGAGCTTGTGGGTTTTTTTTTTGGTTCGCCGATCTGTGCTCCCCGCTCCCCCTCGTTGTCGCCGGACTTTGTGAGAGCTGCTCCTTGTGGGTTTTTTTTAAGTGGAACCGCGGCCATCGAGCTTGTGGGTTTTTTTTTTTGGTTCGCCGATCTGTGCTCCCCGATCCCCCTCGTCGTCGCCGGACTTTGTGAGAGCTGCTCCTTGTGGGTTTTTTATAAGTGGAACTGCGGCCATCGAGCTTGTGGGTTTTTTTTTTTGGTTCGCCGATCTTTGCTCCCCGCTCCCGATCTCTTTATTGTGTGTGCTTGGCTGCTTGTTGATCCCTGCTCCCTGTACCAAAGGTGCCTCGAGCTTCATCTCTGCTCCCCGCTCCCCCTCGTCGTCGCCGGACTGTGCCCGATCTGCTCCTTGTGGGTTTTTTTCCGGCGGTTGCCCAATCTCTGTATTGTGTGTGCTTGGCTGCTTGTTGATCCCTGCTCCCTGTACTGTGGTTGCCCCGAGCTTTATCTCTGCTCCCTCTCTGTACCGAGGTTGCCCCTTCGATTGCTCTCTGTCCCCTCTACCGAGCTAGCTCTCTGCCATCGAAGGTGCAACCCTTCTTTGCTCTTTCCAGTTCAAATATTATTGGATATAATGCGTAGATAGCCTTTCATGATAAATGACTATGCTATGTCATTAAAAATATTTGTTTTGATGACTGCGGAATATGTATGTTTCATCGGTTAAGCATGATGATGAAAATATAAATGTTGGCGATGATGACGGTTACCATAGGCATTTGATGGATGGTATGGATTTACAATCCACTGCAACCCCATGCTTGTTGGAAACCACTTGAGCCCGTGTACATAATAAGGCGATGATGACGGTTGCCATATGCGTTTGATGGATGGCATGGATTTAGAATCCACTGCAACCCCATACATATTGGAAACCACTTCAGCCCTTGTACATAATAACCCACTATTCCAATTTTGTGTAAATGAAAAGAAAATTTTCAACATTTCTCTTTTCTTTTATGGCTCAACCGCAATTTTTTGTAGAAATACTATATTATGCAATTCTCTATTTACCATGCCAATTATGACATGCCATCCCCTGTTATGCAATTAGAAATATGTTATGCATCACATATGTCTTGCTAATTGAATGGTAATTATATTATGCAATTAGGTTAATGCCAAATATATTATCAAAATTTTGTGTAATGCCAAAAAATATAAAGTAGGACATACATTATGTACATATGTGTCCTTTTAAGAAAGTGTTTAAGGCCGGTCAATCGAGCCGATCAAACATGGCCAACACCCAAGACAATGCAATTCCAAATGAAGGTGCTAGTCGATCTCGCGCCCAACTATCGACTCGAACACCAAACTGGACCGAGGCCTTGGATGCATGTCTGTTATCGTTGCTGACTGAGGAACATACTCTCGGCAACAACGTGAATGGATCATTCACTAACCTTGCGTGGGTTAGGATTGTAGGAGAAATAAATAGTCGAAATGGTTTAAACCTAACAAAGGAGCAGGTGAAGAATAGGTTGAAGGTGTTGAAGCGTACTTTCTCGTTGTACCATTGCTTGGTCAACAAGAGTGGTTGGGGATGGGATTTTATCCGCCACATTCCCACGGCAGGCGATAGTTGTGACTGGGATGCCGTGATCTTGGTAACGTGATTTAATTTCCCTTTCAATAAATTTTTACCATATTGATTTCTTATAGCCTTTCTAATATAATTAACCTACGTCTAGGAAAATCCCGCTTATGCCAAATGTAGAGATAGGTCATTTCCTCTGTATAAGGATCTGCAGTTTCTGACAGAGAAGACTACCGCAACCGGTAGATATGGCTTTTCTTCAGTCATGCCACCCACTACAACAATAGTTAGCTCCTCCTCATCATCCCCTGGTGAGGATGATACAATCATAGCTCCAAGATTATCAGGATTACATCTCTTACCTTTTCAATTTGAAGCAGGGTCCTCTGGGCCATATATGAATGAATTCATGCAAAGTCCACCACCCGAAAGGTCACCTAGCCCTCACCCTCCAAACAAGACAACTTGTGGGTCTGGGCACAGCTCGGTAGGCAAAAGGCCTCGTTCCCCAGTACCCGAGCCTAGCCAACGAACAAACCATCCGTCAACCGGTGGCCGTCGAAAAAAAACTGACGGCATATCTGAATCCGTCGCCGAGATAGTTTAGCTGGGCAAAGAAAAATATGATCTGGTGAGGCAGATGTTTAATAAGGATGCAGAAGCTCGACGACCCATTCCGGCCATCGAGGATTGTATGCAGCGCATATATAATCTGCAGGGGCTCACTAGTGACCAGGTCTTGGCTGCCGGCGACGCTTTGAAGGATGCGCAAAATCGTCAACTTTTCATGACAATGAATGACGATCTTGCATACAAGTGGGTTGAACGGCAGATAGAAAAAGAGAATATGATGTTTCGACAATTTTTTCAAGGTCCTTAGTGGACATTTATATAATCTTTTTGTAATTTCATTACTGTAAATATAAGCTTTGTAATATTTAGTATCGCAACTTTCTGTACATTTTAGTATCATTTTTGTAATTTATTATCCCGCACTGTTAGTACTTTAAAACCCAATCTTGTGATATTTACTAGAACACTTTGATTGCCTTTAACTAGACATTATCTGAATGTTTGTTTGAAATATCCATACATGTTAACTCATGTCTACTTAGTATGATTGTTCGCTAAATTGGTACAATATGGTTGCAGATATAATGGATGCTTCAATTTATCAAACTGTATGTTGTTCCAGCTTTGTTGCAATGTTGTTGACTATATTAGATGATGATGATGATTATTGGGTGCAACTTCTAATCATTCTTATTGCCCAAGGATACATCGATGATGGTATTTAATATCCATACAACCAAGTAGGGGAGTCGGATAATGTCGACATTTAAATTTTTTCATGTTCTACTTTCTTCTGTAATTGCTTGCTGTATTCGGCGAGATGAATGTTTGACATAAATTTAAATAAATATTATATCATTTATACGTACTATCAATATTGGCTAACTGCCATAAATTAACTTGCAGTTGCAATGGATGATTCAATTTATCGAAGTGTATTTTCCTCGGCTTTCCAAGCCAATTTGTTCGATATATTGGATGATGATGATGACTATTGGGTGCAAATCATAATCATGCTTATTAACGAAGGATGTATAAATGATACAAGTACAATTAGCAGACAACCATGTCGTACCCGTCCATTTACGGGGCATCAGTTTATTTGTGATATTCTGAATGGTCATCCAGAACGGGGGTACAATCATTTTAGAATGACGACAACTACATTCATTGCTCTCCGCGATGACCTTGTTGGGAAGGGCCTTTTAACTGGTACACGGAATCTGACTGTTGACGAACAGTTGGCAATTTTCCTATTTTGTATAGGACACGGTGTTGCAAATAGGGTGCTTGCTGAAACTTTTCAACATTCGGGGGAAACGATTAGTCGTCATTTTAACAATGTACTCCGGCCCATTATTCAAATAAAAGATGACTATTTAACTATGCCGCAAAGTAATTGTGGAGTGCATCCAAGAATAAGTGGAAATCCGAATTTTCATCCGTTCAAGGTAAGGGACAATAACTTTTCAGCACTAAATTTGTACATTTCCATTGCTGAATTGGTAATGTACTATGTTGTGACATTAACATATGTAGAATGCAATTGGGGCGGTGGATGGTACGCATATTCCGGTTATGGTAGAAAGGGAGAAACAACCACGATTTCGTTGTCGCAAAGGATTTACATCGCAAAATATGATGGCAGCTGTTTCCTTTGATCATATTTTTTTTTATGTATGCACCGGTTGGGAAGGGTCAGCCGCTGATATGCGGGTACTCAGATGGCATGTGAAAGTGGAGGTTTTACAGTTCCTGAAGGTAATATTTAAGGAGTAATTTTTTATTGTTTTCTTCATTATTATTGGTTTAATTTATTTATTACAAGTTGTATACCCTTCTGTTATATATACAGGAAAATATTATCTGGTCGATTCCGGTTACGTGAATACCGATCGATTTCTGGCGCCGTATAGAGGCGAGCGTTACCATCTGAGTCAATATGACAGTAACACACGTGGTCGTATACATCGTTCGCCGCGGGACTTGTATAATCATCGGCACGCCCAACTAAGAAATGTGGTAGAGAAGACATTTGGAATTTTAAAGAAGAGATTCAAAATTTTAACTGTTGCTACACCGTTTCCTTATAGAGCGCAGTGTCACATAGCTATGGCATGTTGTGTGATCCACAATTTTATTTGATGGCAACAAGGAGATGATAGATATTTTACCGAAGCAGTAGAGCCAGAGCCTCCAGAGGTTGACGTGGAAGCGACCACTACAAATTATAGTACATCAGAGTCACGGCGGGGAGACGACATTCGCACACGTATTACCGATGAGTTGTGGAATAATAGAAGTTAGATAAATCATTGTAACTGACTAAAAGTTTGTAAATATTTGATTTACTGGTGTAATATTTTGATAGTCAGCTTGTAAAAAAGTTTATTTTGTTTATATGTAATGTTAATTGGACTGTTAATTAAAAACTCGTGTTTTCCGGGTATGATGTAATTTGAAATATTATTGTGAGATCGTTATTGTTTGATGATAATTTATTATTGTGAGTTCGTTATTCGTAATTCAGTAAAACTCGTTGTTTTACTGAATAATTTAGTAAAACTATTTAATTTAAGAATGTATTGAGCAACAGATTTTTTTTGAATAAAATTTTTGATCATGCGTATGTATAAATCATTTATAAAATAATATTATTGAATTTTTTAAATTTTACCTTTGCAGAATGCAAATATTTAAATTTTTCATCGTTATAAATAATTTTTTAGACTAATTAAAATTAAATATAATTTGATATAGTATCTAATTAATTAAATATTATATATAAGATTTGTTACAATTAAAAAATCCTAATACAATCTTTAAGTATCAAATTTAATATATACATAATAGCAAGGGTAAAATCGTCATTTAAAATAAAAGTCAACTGTCTATTCCTCCTTATTCTTCAACCCCAATCCAAACACTATTTTTCTTATACCAGGTTTAAGCCTCATTCCCAACCAAACACATTTTTACTTTATACCAGGCTTATCCCTTACTTTATACTTATACCTGGTATAACTCATTCCGGCTTATCCCCAATCCAAACGCTACCTAGGGGACCACTATCATCTTAACCACACATTTTTTAATCCAACAGCAGAAAACTTGATAGCACCAATGACTTGGTACTATCGATAGTATTCTAGCCTATTTATATATATATATATATATATATATATATATATATATATATATATATATATATATATATATATATATATATATATATATATATATAGGAGTAGAATGTTGCATCACTCAACGTTGGACTCCCATCTCCTTTAATTAAGGAGAGAGATAGAGTATATAATTAGAGAAGAAACCGTATCAAAATAAATAAAAATTAAATAAAAAATTAAGTGACAATAAATGAGAATTAATAAAATTAAATAATAAAATAATTATTGAGAATTTTCAATTTTATTTCAACAAATAATTGGTGAAATAGCATGATCTCGAAAGTGAAATTAGTCAAAGAGTAAACCCAACAGTATAAAACTAATAAGCACCAATTACTTGGTTATATATATATATATATATATATATATATATATATATATATATATATATATATATATATATATATATAGCGTAGGACTACTATACTCTTATGAATATAAACCCTTTTATACTCATAACTTTTCCGTCCTTGCATGAAGAGATGTGCGGTTAGGATGATAGTGGTCCCCCGAGGATTTAGTGGGTTGTTGGTGAAATAGTATAAATACTATGGAACCACTATAATTCTAACCGTGCATTTCTTAATCCATGGGTTGAAAACTTATGAGTACGAATAGATTTTACTCATAAGAGTATAGTAGCCGGAATATATATATATATATATATATATATATATATATATATATATATATATATATATATATATATATATATGCTTGAATACTATCGATAGTACCAAGCTATTGGTGCTACCAAATTTTTAGCCCTTGGATTAAGAGATGTGCGGTTATGATGATAATGGTCCCCTAGGGTTTAGTGAGTGGTTGGTTAAATAGTAAAAATCTTAGGGGACTACTATAATATCAACCGCACATACTTTCATCCAAGAGCTAAAGACTTGATAGCATCAATTGCTTGATACTATCGATAGTATTCCAGCCGAACTATATATATATATAAGCCCGCGCCTGCGGACAGAGCGCCCGCGCGGGGGCCTGGCGCCGCGCGGGGCAACCCGCAGGCGGGGCGCCCGTGCGGGACATGGCGCCGCGCGGAGCCGCCCGCGCATGCGGGCAACGCGCCCGCGCGGGCCTGGCGCCGCACGGGGCCGCGCACACTCGCAGGCAGCGCGGCGGCGCGGGGTCACCTGCGCCACTGTTTCCGACCCGGGACGCCGCCGCCGCCGCCGCCGTCGGATCCGAGGGCCGCGTTCCGCAACTGAACCGGACGGTTTCTTTTCCTTCCATTGTGTTTTTCGTGGGTACTGACTTCTCCTCGGGGGACTGTGTAGGTTCGGGGAGCGCGCCAAGACGCGGAGGAACCGAGCGTTGACTGTTGCGCAAGGAAAAAGGTGGGTTTTCGTTCCGAGACTTAGTGTGGGACTTTTCAAAAACTGTAAACAATTTCCAATTACTCGTATAACTGTGCTAATATTGATAGTCTCTATGGTTGTTACTATTGGGTTCTATATTGTGTACTTGGTTACTATGCTCGAGGCTGCGGCACGCGCACCCGCGGTTTGGCCACCGCAAAGGGTGCGCTTTTCCGGAAAAGTGGTCTATGACCCGTGTAAACCCACGAGGTGACGTAGTGGGGGCCCCCGTAGGTGGGGGGTTTTGAGGCGCCAAGGTGTGAGCGGTGCGACCCGTCGGGGTAGGTGCTCGACGTAGTTTACCGAGGTAGGTGCTCGGTTGGGTTGCCGGGGCAAGTGCCCGGATTAGGTTATGCAGGGGTTCGTGGTTTTCCCTTTTGGGAGGGTGGTTGCTCCGGATAGTTTTTACGATTGGATTTATTTACATTTTCCCTGCTTTCCTTTTTTTCTAGTGTCGCTGACTTCCCACTCCGTGACAGGTTCCTTCAGGGGTGAGAGCTAGGCGACGGTGAGGCCGAGGCAGGAGCTTTTGGGTCCTTCGAGGCCCTAGACTGTAGTTACTCTTTTATTTCGCATTTCATTTACTATTAGTAGTCCCACTGTGTGGTTCTCGATACCCTCGTGGGGTCGGTGTGGATGTCGACATGTTACTCTTTAGTTATGTGGATGATTGATCTTTTTCCCTTCTCTTGTTTGGCCGCTTTCAAAAAAAAAAAAGAAAAAAAAAAAGAAAAGAAAAAGGAATTGCAAAATCGTTTTCAAAATCTGGGTGTCGTGTGGGCACCGTTTTCAAAACCTTGTGTATTTATGGATTTCGAAAACGGATTTTGAAACCTGGGTATCGTGTGGGCACCGTTTTAAAAACTCTGTGGATTTATGGTTTTTGAAACTGTTTTAGAAATCAGAGTGCCGGGTGGGCACCGCTTTCAAAACTGTGGATTTATCCTTTCAAGTTGATCGGCCTCGAGAATTGTTTAGTCGTGTATGCTCATGTGATTGGAACTGTTGTGATTGAATAAAACTGCTGTGACTGGATGTTTGTATTAACCACGACGCCGTGTATATACAGAGGAGACTCTGCCCGTTTGCGGGGTGAATCTGTGTATGCGGCGGGTCTGGGCACGCACCGGGGAGAAAGGACTTTAAAAAAAAATTATACACGCAAATTTCATATTTTCTGTTGACTGTTTCCGCTGAATGAAACCCCCGGGGCGTGACAGATTATATATATATATATATATATATATATATATATATATATATATATATATTATATATATATATATATATATATCTCCTATACTATCGATAGTACCGGAGTTTCGGTACTATAGTCTTATTTTTTATTTTAGAATATTCAAATCAACTATTCACACGATTAAATATTATCTAGAGTTTATGAAGTTCGTAGTAAATAAAATTTTAATTTTATTCGACATCGTTTACTTAATAAATAAATCATATCAAAATTGAATAATTTTTAAAATTTGAGGATATGATTTTTGAATTTCAAAATCAAGAATGTTGATCTTAATTTAAATAGTTTGAAATATTTTATATCAAAATTTAAATAAATTTAGATTATTTTACACCGTTAAACTACAAACTCGTCATAGTAGTCATTGAAAATTACCAATTTTAAAATGGTTTGACCATAAAGTAAACTAAGTCAAAAAAATAAAAAAAATATTTTAATAAAATTATATATAATTTAGATCACTTTTAACATACAGGATCATTAATTTGTGTTACGGAATTTGTGTTGGCGTAGTTTCGTGAAAGTTTCAAGTCCTGAAGATTGAAGGTGAAGAAAAGTTGAATCATTTAACTCAATCTCAAGAAAGAAGAATTCAGAAGGATCAGGTATGTTTAACTAAAGAATTTGTGTGATCCGAATACTTCTTGTAGTGTAGAAACACTTGGAAGAATCTTTCATTGCATAAAAATCAAAAACTGGACTTGGGACATGTTCAGGATCCGGATCAGGTTGTTCGATCCGGATCCCGAAGGTGGTTCGTTCATACATCGTCGCAATCCGGATCGTAGTCTCTTGATCCGGATCCCGAACGTTGATGTTTGGTGAACTGTATGAACGATCCGGATCGTAGTCACATGATCCGGATCCCGAACCTTCGTTTTTCTGGAATTGGCTGTTTTGTTATGACGATCCGGATCCTTGTTATCACGATCCGGATCGCCGTCCGTAAAAATCCAGAAATGGCAGGTTTTTGATTCTTATCTCCTTCCTAGGGTTTCTAACCTATAAATACACCCTATGACTCCTTTTCTAGGGTAAATCCACATAGCCGCCATTTTCTTGTATCATCTTATACGGCTATAGATCCACATATAGAGAAGAAAGGAAATCATTAGAGAATACTCTATGTTTCTTCATCTATATTGATTAGTTTGATTCTAGGTTTTCATACTCACATCTTGAGTTGAATCAAACTAATGAATACTTAGATGGTATTTCCGATCTATCTTTGATCTAAGTATTCGGCGGATCATCACCACCCAAAAACAACGATTTTCCCCAAAAATCGGCGCGTGGATTCGCGTGTCCTTGTGGATTCAAGGTTCAATCGCTCTCGTGGATTCGGAGCGAGGCACGTTCGTGGATTCGAACGGTGCTATTGGGTGAAGACCGTGGATTCGGTCGGACGTCGTGGATTCGACGTTGGACGCCGTGGATTCGGCGTTGGGCGCAGATCGTGGATTCGAGAAGCGTCTGGAGCGAGCGGAGAAGATCCTCTAGGAGCGTATGGAAAAGGTTGAGTCGTAAGTGTGTACGGTAAATCACCTTGTACGTGTTTTAATTCTAGTGGATTTCTGCCGTGTTATCGGTCCCGTGGTTTTTTACTCCGGTGATGGAGTTTTCCACGTAAAAATCTTGCGTGTTATTTTATTTTCCGCATTGGGTTTTATCGCAACGATTTTTGGAGTGTTTATACGTTTACACCTATTCACCCCCCTCTAGGTGTTTCTTCCCCTATTTAGATCCGTATTATATACGACCCAACAAGTGGTATCAGAGCGGGAATAGGGTTGTGAACAATGGTTGAAGGTGGAAACATCAATCGACCCCCTTTCTTTGATGGAACAAATTATGCGTACTGGAAAGTACGGATGAAAGCCTTTTTATCTTCCATCGACGAAAGGGTGTGGCATTCAATTGAATCAGGATGGACTAATCCAACTGAACTTATCTCTGATGTTCACACCTTAAAACCTAGGTCGAAATGGACCAAGGAAGAGTTTGAGTTATCCTCTTACAATGGCAAGGGAATTAATGCTATTTTTAATGCCTTATCTCAAACTGAATTCTCTCGCGTCTCGGCATGTGAGACTGCGAAAGAAATCTGGGATGTTCTCTAGGTTACACATGAGGGAACTAACCTCGTGAAGATTCAGAAACTGCAAATGCTTACGAGCAAGTTTGACTCTATCTTAATGGCAGAAAATGAATCTTTCACGGACTACTATACACGATTGCAAGACATCGTAAACTCATGTGCTAATCTGGGAGAGAAGATTCCAGAATTTAAGATTGTAAGAAAAATCTTAAGAACTCTTCCTGAACGATTTCACCCAAAGGTTACTGCCATTGAAACTATTAAACACCCGGACGAAATACGTGTAGAAGAATTAGTTGGTTCATTACAAACTTATGAAATGACTTTTAATACTAACAATTCTTCTGGAAAAGCATCCACTTCTAAGTCTTCAGGTTATGCGTTGAAAACAACTAAGGAAGAAGACGCGGATACATCCTCCTCGGACGATGACGAGAACCTTTCTATGGAGGAATTTGAGAAGCAGCTCGCTCTCTTGACAAGGAAGTTTCGCCGCAACTTCCGAAGGGGTAATTCAAGCAAATCTCCATCCTTCGGAAAGTGGAACAAAGGCAAGGGTACTCCAAGTTACAAGTCAAGAAAGCAAGAGAACTTCTCAAAGGATAAGAAAAGTTCAGAGGGACAACTGCAATGCTTCAAATGTCGAGGCTACGGCCACATTGCAACGGAGTGTCCTAACAAGTATCCGGCGAAGAAGAAGGCGATGCAAGTCGTCACTTGGGATGACAACTCAACGTCAAATGAGTCGTCTTCAAGTGATGAAGAAAAGATCTCCACGGCATTCCACGCGTCCACATCTTCACCATTCATGTGCTTTATGGCAAGTACGTCTGAATCATTGTCCAACTCCACTGTTGAAAAGAATGCAATGGACAATGAATCGGATGATTCGGAAGGTGAAGAGTTTGCTCTAGCCTATCACAGATCTTTACAGGATTTAAAGAAACCGGCTAAGCAAAACAAGGGGTTGAGAGGGAGATTGCAGGATCTCGAAGAAGAAGTAAAAAGGGTAACTTCTCTCTCGACCGATCTTGAAGTGGAAAGGGATAGTTTGATAAAAGCAAATGTTTCCCTTCAAGAGTCCAATGAGCAGCTCAAGAAGAACTATATAGATATGGTGAACAAAGCAAACTACTTCTTGAAGCTCTATGGCGAGGGCCGACAGGAAAGACGTGTAAGACCTGACTTTTCCGTGACCCTCCCCGTTACCCCTTTTTCTTCGACTGCCCGACTGAGGGACAATTTTTGGTGTTTTTCCGGAGAATCCGTTGGGGCTCGCGGACATTTTTAGGCCGAAGGGCTCGCGAAATGGAGAACGGGGGCGCGATCGGTTTCAGATTCCGACTCCCGGTTCACCCGGAATAATTTTCCGAAGTTCGGACCCCACTTAGGCGCCCCGGAATCCGTGCGGACGATCGGCACGTTTCTCGAGGTAATTATAGCCGCTGGATCTGTCCCTATTAATTAATTATTCTCTTACCCTTTGAGGAACCTAGGGTTTTAGGTGTTCCCTCCTAGGTCCCTTCGTTCGGCGGCTAGGGTTTCTCTTTAAGAGACACCACGAGAGGGAAAAAAAGAGAGAGTGAAGGACGGCTAGGGTTTCTCTTTAAGAGACACCACGAGAGGGAAAAAGAGGAGAATAAAACGGGGACCCAACCCTTTTTCGCTCTTGTACGACCGACGGCGGGGCTTTCGAGGAAAGGACGGAGGTTCTTGCTCGCGGGATCAACCGGGCAACGTTAGGACGATCCTCTTCCTCTCTTTTCCGGCGGATCAAAGGTGAGTTTTTATTAGTTTTGTTGTGTAGAGTCTTCACGGGGAACACCGCCGCCGCCGCCGCCGGACCGGCCGCGGGCGGGGCGCCGCGCGGCGCTGGGTGCCGCGCGGGGCCGCCCCCGCACCGCGGGCGAGGCACCCGCGCGGCGCTTGGCCGCGCGGGGCCGCCCGCAGGTGGGGCGCCCGCGCGGGCTGGTGCCGCGCGGGGTCGCCCCCGCACCGCGGGCGAGGCACCCGCGCGGCGCTTTGCCGCGCCGGGGCCGCCCGCAGGTGGGGCGCCGCGCGGACTGGTGCCGCGCGGGGTCGCCCCCGCACCGCGGGCGAGGCACCCGCGCGGCGCTTTGCCGCGCGGGGCCGCCCGCAGGTGGGGCGCCCGCGCGGGCTGGTGCCGCGCGGGGTCGCCCCGCACCGCGGGCGAGGCGCCCCGCGCGCGCTTGGCCGCGCGGGGCCGCCCGCAGGTGGGGCGCCCGCGAGGGCTGGTGCCGCGCGGGTCGCCCCCGCACCGCGGGCGAGGCACCCGCGCGGCTTGGCCGCGTCGGGGCGCCCGCAGGTGGGGCGCCCCGCGCGGCTGGTGCCGCGCGGGGTCGCCCCGCACCGGCGGGCGAGGCACCCGCGCGGCGCTTGGCCGCGCGGGCCGCCCGCAGGTGGGGCGCCCGCGCGGGTTGGTGCAGCGCGGGGTCGCCCCCCGCAACGAGGGCGAGGCCACCCGCTGCGGCGCTTGCCGCGCGCGGCCGCCCGCAGGTGGGGTCGCCCAGCGCGGGCTGGTGGCCCGGCGCGGGGTCCGCCCCGCGCACCGCGTGCGAGCACCCGCAGCGGCGCTTTGGCCGCGCGGGGCCGCCCGCAGGTGGGGCCGCCCGCCGGGGGACAGACCCTGGTGCCGCGCGCGTGGGTCGCCCCCGCACCGCGGCGAGGCACCCGCGCGGCCGCTTTGCGGCACGCGCGGGGCCGCCCGCAGGTGGGGCGGCCCAGCAATGCGCTCCGCGCGGCGCCTGGCCGCGCGGGGGCCGCCCGCAGGTGGGGCGCCCGCGCGGGCTGGTGCCACGCAGGGTCGCCCCCGCACCGCGGGCGAGGCGCCCGCGCGGCGCTTGGCCGCGCGGGGCCGCCGCAGGTGGGGCGCCCGCGCGGGCTGGTGCCCGCGCGGGGGTCGCACCCGCACCGCGGGCAGCGCGCCTCGCGCGGCGCTTGGCCGCGCAGGGCCGCTCGCAGGTGGGGCGCTCCGCGCGGGCTGGGGCCACGCGCGGGGTCGCCCGCACCACGGGCAACGCACTCGCGCGGACGCTTGGCCGCGCGGGGCCCGCCGCAGGAGGGGCGCACCGCGCGGGCTGGGGCCACGCGATGCTGTGCCCGGGCGGAGTGTGCGCCGCACGGGCCGGTGCCGTGCGAAGAACTCCGCCGCACGCTGTAGGGAGTCGTTGTAAGTTTCGGACTTCTAAGTCTCGATTTGCCTATGTTCCTTCAGGAGTGCGGGACGCTGTGGGCGACTGGAGCACAGACGCGGACTGGACGAACGCAGGACGACGCACACAAGGTGGGTACGTTCCCGGGGGTTTCGGGAATGGGGTTTAACTGTTAGAAATAGCATGTTGGGGCAAGGTGGAATTGTCAGTCTCCTTCTGTTTATGCACTAACCCTGTTATGTTATGTTATGTTATGATACTCAATGTCAATCTGAGGCTCAAATTTGCTACACGCACACCCGCGGTTTGGCCACCGCAAGGGTGTGCTTTTCCGGGAAAAGTGGTACGTTGACCCGTGTACCCCACGCGGAGGTGGCGTTAGGAATGGGGGCCCCCATGGGTGGGGGGGTGTGAGCGGTGACGTCGAGGCAGGTGCTCGGCGGCCGAGGCAGGTGCTCGGCGGTGGGCATCGGGGAAGGTGCCCGATGTTGCTTTGTGAGGCAGGTGCTCGGCGGTGGGCATCGGGGAAGGTGCCCGATGTCGTAATGATACAGGGTGTGGTTAAGGTGGAAGGTGCATGGGAGGGATAGTTGCTCCGGTGTTTGTGGTTTGCCTTATCTTTGTTTACTACGCTTATCATGCTATTTCTAGTCACTGACTTCCCACTTCGTGACAGGTTCGTCCAGGGGCGAGTGCTAGGGCGCCGGTGAGGATGTTAGGGTGCTGATCTGATTTATGGGTGACTTCAGATACAGTGACTCTTCTTTCCCTTTTCTTTTATTATTCATGGTAACTAGTTGTGGATTGCGACACCCCCGTGGGGTCGAAGTGGATGTTGCCCTTTTCTTTCCTTTCTTTTTGAATAATTGAATGAATACTACGTTCTCTCTTACTTGGCCGTTTTGAACGATGAAAAACAAAGAAAACCGTTTGCGAAAACTATTTTTAAAACGTGGGTGTCGTGTGGGCACCAAGCTTTATAAACCTTGTGGGATTTATGTGTTTACGAACTGTTTTCACAAACGAGGGCATCGTGTGGATGCCGCTTTCAAAACCTTGTGATTATTTATCCTTTCAAAACACCGGCCTCTATGCTCTAAGTGAATGCTAGAATGTCACGTGAATTGTTTGGTTGTATGTGTACGAGACCCCAACTGATGTGGTTAGAGATTGTATGTACTACGCCTTGTGAGACACTTTGTAGTTGAGACGCCGTGCATATACAAAGGGGCCTCTGCTCATTTGCAGAGCGAATTTGTGTATGCGGCGGGTCTGTGCACGCGCCGGGGAGTAATGTTTTACAAAAAAAAAATATATGGCTGAATCATGGGCATCGGTGGCTCCTCTTCCGCGCGATTCGAACCCCCGGGGCGTGACAGATTAAGATGGTATCAGAGGGGTAAACTCTAACCACAACAGTCGGGGCCTAACATCCACGGGCGCAATACTCTGGCTGCTGAGTAATAAAGTGAACACGGGATAAATAAATAGGACACGAGTGTACGTGGGGGAGGGTAGAGATTTAGTAGAACCCTTTAGGAGCCGGGTTGCCTTGTCAGTTATGTCTCTATGTTTGTGATGATCGGTATGCTTTCATTATGTACGCAGATACAATAGCAGTCCAACACAGTGAGCGACGACCGACGGAAATGGACACCGCAGCCGGAGCGAACCGCTTGCTGCGCAACCAACTGCGCGATGTGGCAGGACAGCTGCTGACTCTCACGGAGCGTCTGTGCATGCTGACGCGGGACCTTGAGAGCGTTGACCACTTCCAGCACGGCCCATGGGACGGTACCCCCTCGCGGGATGCCACCGGCGAGATTCCCACCTATCACGATGCAGTTAATTTGGCCATGCGTGCGGAGCAAGAGTACGCCCGGCAAGGGTGCCCCTACCCTGACCCGGCGGAGGACCCTATCTGGCGAGCCGCGCGACCAAACGTCCGAAGGTAGAACCCGGAGTCTGGACCGGTGAAGAAGGAGGGGCCCGGCCCATCGAAGCCGTGCGTCATTTGTGGCGGCGCAACATCGAGTGATGGGCTGCCCCTGGCGGGATGATCACTGTTTCCGGTGTGGTAGACCGGGTCACACGCGTTACACGTGCCGCCAGAAGCTAGGCGTCACTAGGCCCCCCGGCGCCGGGACCTGTCGAAGCAGAGAAAGCCGCCACCCCCGCCCTTTGCAGGGGAGCCCCAAACCAAGGTACCGGGCGAACCAACCACCTGGAAAATGCAAGGGAGGGTGGGCGGGTTACCAACAGGGACCCCAGAGACGCCACAAGGGCCCTGCGTCATCTGCGGAAAGGCGCATCGAGTGACGAACTGCCTCTGGAGGTACTCCCACTGCAATGGTTGCGGCAAATCAGATCACCACCCGCGCTTCATGTCCGCGAGAGCAGGCCGGCTCCGCCGCAACGCCACAACGGGAGGGACGAGAGGATACCGCGGCTCCCAACCCACAGAAGGACCGACCCGACGGCTCGCCGCTCGGCGGACTCGTACGATACCAGGACCCTGCCCAACCACGCAGTGCGGCGCTGGCCCAGGGGTTGCGGGAGGGCTACCCCAGCCGCCCCAGCAGACGAGCAACGTCCCGAACCGAGTGACGACAGGTAATACTTGAACTACTTCTTTTTAGTTGGGGACATCCGTCGAACCTGAGTTATACCATCCTTTCTTCATCTGTTATGGGTTTCGGCTATGTCCCGTCGTTAGTAATAGCTTCGTTGTTTTTCTGTCCGTTTTCCTCGGATCTTTTGGGGAGGGGCGAACGCCTTTAAGAGGGACTGCGGGGATCCGCCGTTGGCGTAGTCCGCAGATACTCCCTTCTCTTACCGAGATCCCTTCTTTTCTCCCATCCAAAACCAACCGGTTTTGGCCTCGATCTACTTAGGCACGCACTCTTTTGTTTTATTCCCACTTGGGGACCATGTACTTAGTAGCAAAAAGTAAGGAGCGGAAGGCACCGGCTGGGTGCATGGCCGTTCTACTGGCGCGGGGAACAGGGGAGGAGCTTGCAGCTGTGCGTTGACTGCCCGGAATTAGATGAAGCCCTGTAAGAGCATGCACTTTCCTTGAACCGCTCGGCCCGGAAGGGAGCCAAGTTCTTTTGGACGGCCCAATGCTAAGGAAAGCTGTGAAGAGCCTAAAAAGCGATTAACAAGGGCGCCCGTGCTCGCCGTACCAACGCCCGGGAGAAAGACTTCGAGTATGCTGCACTGCATCGCGATTGGACTGGAGGAAGTACTAAGGGCAGCAAGGAAGAGTCGTAGCCTATGCGACAGGGCAACTCAAGGACTATATGTAGAACTAACCGACACACGACCTGGGGTGTACCGCAGTCGTCCTCGTCCTGAGACTGTTGATGGTACCATCCCTTCGGGGCCCACGGTAACGCACCCACGGACCACCAAAGCCTTAAGCGCCTCTCACCCAGAAGGGGCCGAACCTACGGCGAAGACGGTGGTTAGGTCTATTGAAGGATTTCGACCTGGACACGAGACCGACTGACCAAGTGTACATCGATGAGTTTGCGGGGCTACACGGGACGCCGACACCTACTACTGCGGGCCAAGCTACACTTCGGCCCGGCCTATCACCTCAGATGGATGGGCAATCCGAACGGGCGATCCAGATCCTCGAGGACATACTCCGAGCATGCATCCTGGTTTGAACGGGCAGATGTCACGCTACCTACCCCTCGTCGAGTTCGTCTACGACATCGACTACCAGACAAGCACCCGGATGACACCGTACAAAGCATCGTACGGTAGGCGCTGCAAACCCCCCCCCCCCCCCGATTTGTTGGAACGATCAGGGGCGAAGCGGGTTGGGTTGAGAGGCTAGTAGTGCCATAGTACGTGGGACTTTTAGGGATCCCGGAGTGCGACGGCCCGTGGCCCATCGCCCTCGCCCTACCACAGAATCACGACCGAGTTCTGGTCGCAGTCCGCGCTTTCATGCCTCGAAAGTATCCCCCAAACCCGTCGCGAGTGATTGACGACTCCGCAAATCAAGTTCAAAGGAAACATGAACTACGAGGAAGAGCCGGTGCGGACCCTAGCGCGGGAGGACTGAAAAGCTACGAAGTCGGACATTTCCCTACGTGAAGGCGTTTTGGAGCAATCGGGAAGAACCGTGAGACAACTTGGAACCCGAGATCGAGGGTGAAGGGGGGTGCTACCCGGACCCCTTCGCCGCAGGCGGAGTTAAGTTTCGGGGACGAAACTTGTTTTTATTAGTGAGTGATGTAAGACCTGACTTTTTTTTCCGTGACCCTCCCGTTACCCCTTTTTCCTTCGACTGCCCGACTGAGGGACAATTTTTGGTGTTTTTTCCGGAGAATCCGTTGGGGCTCGCGGACATTTTTAGGCCGAAGGGCTCGCGAAATGGAGAACGGGGGGCGCGATCGTTTCAGATTCCGATTCCGGTTCACAGCCGGAATAATTTTCCGAAGTTCGGACCCCACTTAGGCGCCCCGGAAGTCCGTGCGGACGCATCGGCACGTTTCTCGAGGTAATTATAGCCGCTGGATCTGTCCCTATTAATTAATTATTCTCTTACCCTTTGAGGAACTAGGGTTTTAGGTGTTCCCTCCTAGGTCCCTTCGTTCGGCGGCTAGGGTTTCTCTTTAAGAGACACCACGAGAGGGAAAAAGGAGAGAGTGAAGGACGGCTAGGGTTTCTCTTTAAGAGACACCACGAGAGGGAAAAAAGAGAGAGTGAAGGACGGCTAGGGTTTCTCTTTAAGAGACACCACGAGAGGGAAAAAGAGGAGAATAAAACGGGGACCCAACCCTTTTTCGCTCTTGTACGACCGACGGCGGGGCTTTCGAGGAAAGGACGGAGGTTCTTGCTCGCGGGATCAACCGGGCAACGTTAGGACGATCCTCTTCCTCTCTTTTCCGGCGGATCAAAGGTGAGTTTTTATTAGTTTTGTTGTGTAGAGTCTTCACGGGGAACACCGCCGCCGCCGCCGCCGGACCGGCCGCGGGCGGGGCGCCGCGCGGCGCTTGGCCGCGCGGGGCGCCCGCAGGTGGGGCGCCCGCGGGCTGTGCGGCGGGGCGCCCCCGCACGCGGGCGAGGCACCCGCGCGGCGCTTTGCCGCGCGGGGCCGCCCGCAGGTGGGGCGCCCGCGCGGACTGGTGCCGCGGGGGTCGCCCCGCACCGCGGGCGAGGCACCCGCGCGGCGCTTTGCCGCGCGGGGCCGCCCGCAGGTGGGGCGCCCGCGCGGGCTGGTGCCGCGCGGGGTCGCCCCCGCACCGCGGGCGAGGCGCCCGCGCGGCGCTTGGCCGCGCGGGGCCGCCCGCAGGTGGGGCGCCCGCGTGGGCTGGTGCCGCGCGGGGTCGCCCCCGCACCGCGGGCGAGGCACCCGCGCGGCGCTTGGCCGGCGGGGCCGCCCGCAGGTGGGCGCCCGCGCGGGCTGGTGCCCGCGCGGGGTCGCCCCCGCACCGCGGGCGAGGCACCCGCGCGGCGCTTGGCCGCGCGGGGCCGCCCGCAGGGGGGGCGCCCGCGCGGGCTGGTGCCGCGCGGGGTCGCCCCCGCACCGCGGGCGAGGCACCCGCGCGGCGCTTGGCCGCGCGGGGCCGCCCGCAGGTGGGGCGCCCGCGCGGGCTGGTGCGCGCGGGGTCGCCCCCGCACCGCGGGCGAGGCACCCGCGCGGCGCTTTGCCGCGCGGGGCCGCCCGCAGGTGGGGCGCCCGCGCGGACTGGTGCCGCGCGGGGTCGCCCCCGCACGCGGGCGAGGCACCCGCGCGGCGCTTTGCCGCGCGGGGCGCCCGCAGGTGGGGCGCCCGCGCGGGATGGTGCCGCGCGGGGTCGCCCCCGCACCGCGGGCGAGGCGCCGGCGGCGCCTGGCCGCGCAGGGCCGCCCGCAGGTGGGGCGCCCGCGCGGGCTGGTGCCGCGCGGGGTCGCCCCCGCACCGCGGGCGAGGGCCCGCGCGGCGCTTGGCCGCGCGGGGCCGCCCGCAGGTGGGGCGCCCGCGGGGCTGGTGCCGCGCGGGGTCGCACCCGCACCGCGGGCAGCGCGCTCGCGCGGCGCTTGGCCGCGCAGGGCGCTCGCAGGTGGGGCGCCCGCGCGGGCTGGGGCGCGCGGGTCGCCCCGCACCACGGGCAACGCACTCGCGCGGCGCTTGGCCGCGCGGGGCCGCGCAGGGGGGGGCGCGCCGCGCGGGCTGGGGCCACGCGATGCTGTGCCCGGGCGGAGTGTGCGCCGCACGGGCCGGTGCCGTGCGAAGAACTCCGCCGCACGCTGTAGGGAGTCGTTGTAAGTTTCGGACTTCTAAGTCCGATTTGCCTATGTTCCTTCAGGAGTGCGGGACGCTGTGGGCGACTGGAGCACAGACGCGGACTGGACGAACGCAGGACGACGCACACAAGGTGGGTACGTTCCCGGGGGTTTCGGGAATGGGGTTTAACTGTTAGAAATAGCATGTTGGGGCAAGGTGGAATTGTCAGTCTCCTTCTGTTTATGCACTAACCCTGTTATGTTATGTTATGATACTCAATGTCAATCTGAGGCTCAAATTTGCTACACGCACACCCGCGGTTTGGCCACCGCAAGGTGTGCTTTTCCGGAAAAGTGGTACGTTGACCCGTGTACCCCACGCGGAGGTGGCGTTAGGAATGGGGGCCCCATGGGGGGGGGTGTGAGCGGTGACGTCGAGAGGTGGTGCTCGGCGGCCGAGGCAGGTGCTCGGCGGTGGGCATCGGGGAAGGTGCCCGATGTTGCTTTGTGAGGCAGGGTGCTCGGCGGTGGGCATCGGGGAAGGTGCCCGATGTCGTAATGATACAGGGTGTGGTTAAGGTGGAAGGTGCATGGGAGGGATAGTTGCTCCGGTGTTTGTGGTTTGCCTTATCTTTGTTTACTACGCTTATCATGCTATTTCTAGTCACTGACTTCCCACTTCGTGACAGGTTCGTCCAGGGGCGAGTGCTAGGGCGCCGGTGAGGACTTAGGGTGCTGATCTGATTTATGGGTGACTTCAGATACAGTGACTCTTCTTTCCCTTTTCTTTTATTATTCATGGTAGCTAGTTGTGGATTGCGACACCCCGTGGGGTCGAAGTGGATGTTGCCCTTTTCTTTCCTTTCTTTTTGAATAATTGAATGAATACTACGTTCTCTCTTACTTGGCCGTTTTGAACGATGAAAAAAACAAGAAAACCGTTTGCGAAAAACTATTTTTAAAACGTGGGTGTCGTGTGGGCACCAAGCTTTATAAACCTTGTGGGATTTATGTGTTTACGAACGTTTTCACAAACGAGGCATCGTGTGGATGCCGCTTTCAAAAACTTGTGATTATTTATCCTTTCAAAACACCGGCCTCTATGCTCTAAGTGAATGCTAGAATGTCACGTGAATTGTTTGGTTGTATGTGTACGAGACCCCAACTGATGTGGTTAGAGATTGTATGTACTACGCTTGTGAGACACTTTGTAGTTGAGACGCCGTGCATATACAAAAGGGGGCCTTGCTCATTTGACAGAGCGAATTGGTGTATGCGGCGGGTCTGTGCACGCGCCGGGGAGTAATGTTTTACAAAAAAAAATTATGGCTGAATCAGGGGCAGGGGC
>CM055079.1:11954718-12039438 GCA_029204045.2 Tillandsia leiboldiana
CGTTTTCATGGTTAGCATTTTTGAGAGAGAAGCTGATACGTTTGACTCTTTTCATGAGATTTGCCATCGTATTATGATTGAAAAGAATGAAAAGATCATTCGTGTTAGAAGTGATAGGGGTGGAGAATTCATAAGTCAAATTCATTGATTTTTGTACTTCAAATGGCATTAAACAAATGAATTCTCGGCACCCTATACACCTCAGCAGAATGGTGTTGTTTGAGCGCAAAAACAGGGTTTGTTTTCAGAGTTGATCGTGTGATGTTCATAGCCGAAATTACCCGCTACAATTTTGGGCTGAAGCTGTGGAACACAGCTGTCTAGGCATTACAAGTGTAAATTTGCCCCGGAACCTTGAATACACCAATATAGCTGTGGTTTTAGTAAAAAAACGGATTCACGTACTTTCGTAGCTTTGGGAGTCCGAGGTTTACATCTTACTGAACGGGAAATCTTAGGAATCGCCGCTCGCGAAGTGATGCGGAGGGATCTTTTTGGGTTATTTCTACGAATGCAGAGCATATCGAGTATTTAACATTGAATCTAAGACGATTGTAGAATCTATAAATGTTAAAGTAGATGAAGCTTCTCATTTGAATCTGAAAAATCTACCCTCGATATCTCGTCTAGATGATGATTCTCCTCTGAGTGCATCTTCTCATAATAATACTTCCAATACTAATGATGCATCTAATGGTTCTTCTAGTTTATCTGATGTGCAGGAATCATCTCGTGTACCTCCGAGTACTCCGTTTCAACAAACGCTACGAATCTCCAAGGATCATCCGGAATCGAACATCATTGGAGATCCACAAGAAGGAGTTAGAACTCGAAGGCAGTTGGTTTGCGGATTTGCTTGCTACGTATCTTTAATCGAACCAAAGACAATAGATGAAGCTCTTCAGGATGACTACTGGATTAAAGCAATGCAGGAAGAGCTCCATCAATTTGAGCGAAACAAAGTCTGGGAATTAACGAAGCCTCCAAAGCAACATAATGTGATAGGTACCAAATGGATCTTCAAGAACAAGAAAGATGAAGATGGTACTATCATCAGGAACAAGGCACGACTAGTTGCTCAAGGCTACTCTCAAGTAGAAGGTATAGACTTTGACGAAACTTTCGCCCCTGTAGCTAGACTCGAGTCCATTCGTATATTGTTTGCTATTGCTTGTCATTTTAAAATCAAATTATTTCAAATGGACCGTCAAGAGCGCATTTCTAAATGGGTTTTTAAATGAGGAAGTTTATGTAGCTCAACCGAAAGGTTTGTAGATCATAAACAACCTAACCATGTTTTCATTTGAAAAAGGCTCTTTACCGGTCTGAAACAAGCACCGCGAGCATGGTACGAAAGGTTAACAAAGCACCTTTTGGAGAAGGGCTATACTCGAGGGGGAGCTGACAGGACTCTCTTTGTGAAGCATTATCAAAATAATTTCATTGTAGCACAAATCTATGTCGATGACATTGTATTTGGTGCAACAAAAGATAATGATGCTTCTAAATTCGCGGAGACCATGGAAAGCGAATTTGAGATGTCCATGATGGGCGAATTGTCTTATTTTCTTGGATTGCAAATTAAACAAAATGATGAAGGTATTCACTTGAGTCAATCCAAGTATGCACTGGAGTTGGTCAAAAAGTTTGATCTAGAAAATTGTAAAGTTTTTCCAACTCCAATGGGAACTAGCCACAAGGGACTTGGAAGTGAATCACATAGTGAGGATGTAGACGAGAAACTGTATAGAAGTATGATTGGAAGTCTACTTTACCTCACGGCTAGTCGCCCGGATATATCCTTTAGTGTTGGGATTTGCGCGAGATATCAATCAGCACCAAAGTAGGTTCACCTGAAAGCGGTGAAACGGATCATCCGGTACATCAAAGGATCAATTAACTTCGGAATTTGGTATCCTATGGGAACAAGTCTGGACATTGTTGGATACTCAGATGCCGATTGGGCAGGATCAGTGGATGATCGGAAAAGCACGAGTGGTGCATGCTTCTATCTTGGCCATTGCCTTGTTGCATGGCACAGTAAAAAGCAGAATTGCATAGCACTCTCGACTGCCGAAGCGGAATACATTTCAGCTGGAAGTTGCTCAACTCAACTCATTTGGATGAAAAGCGTATTGAGTGACTTCCGCATTTCAGCATCTTCGGTAACAATTCTTTGTGACAACACAAGTGCAATTAACATTTCTAAAAACCCTGTGTTGCACTCTAGAACAAAACATATTGAACTTAGATATCATTTTCTTAGAGAGCTAGTTGAATCAAATACTCTTCAACTTTCATATGTTTCAACTGAAGATCAATTAGCTGACTTTCTAACAAAACCTTTGGATCAAAAACGTTTTATTCATTTACGAAAAGCAATTGGGATGCTTTCCTTGAAATAATCTTCTTTTTGAAATCTTTGCTTAGGATAGGTTTTGTATTTGTTTTTGTTTTGTTCTTTATCTATGTTTGTACATAGGATAGTAATTGAGCATAGATCTTAATTGACTTTAATTGCATCTGTTCACACATTTAGAAATTTATTATGCTTTTGCCATCATAATATTTCACTGTTGCAATGATCATTTATGTTAATTAAATCATCTTCTAAAGTGATCAAAGTCAATTTCTCTCTCAATGATCTCTTGGTATAGTCATTATCTTATTTGACTGTTTAGTCGAGTATGAAATCGAGATCAATTTTTGGTTGAATACTTTATATCTTAAATAATTGATAGCCAATTGAGGGGGAGTCAAAGATAATGTAAAATGCTCAAAAGATGTGGAAAGAGTTACATCCCAATGAGGAGTGTGAAAACTACCACCACATGGAGGAAAGAGCTACCACCTCGGTCGTCCGAGTATTGTGTGCAGCTACCACATGTATACCAAGCATGGTTGTTCAAATTTTTGATTAAGTAAAATGCATATTGAAATACTTGACTCTGTCAAATTTCAAGGTTGGTATAAGGTGGGATTTTAAAGAAAGATGCTCAAAGAGCCACTCTCTTCAACAGATTGTCTAGAAATATTATCTACTATATTTGGGATTTCAAACATCTATTGATCTTTGTATTTCATTTTCTTTACTGAATTGATGATTTGATAAAGGCATTACTCATAAGATCAAGTTAGATGTGATTGAAGGTGTTCAACTTTAAGGGATTTAATTCTTGTAAATTTTCGTTTCATTTTTGGATATTATTGATAGATTTGGCATAATCTAATTCTTGTTGTATGAAACGATGATTTTTGTTTAAAGTTGATACACATTTGTGCTTACAATCTTTTTCTAGATTTTCCTGAATTTCTCTGAAATTTTCTTAAGAAGAAGTTGGGGCCGATCCGGATCGGGCAAGGTGATCCGGATCCCGAACGCAGGTTTTCTCCTGCAGGCTGACGATCCGGATTGGACCTGCCGATCCGGATCCCGAACGCAGTTTTCTCACTGCGGGTAGCCGATCCGGATCGCAAGCTCGGGAGGATCCGGATCGCGGCTAGGTTTTTATAAAGAACAAAAGGGTTTTGATTTCTTTTACTCCAATCTTTTGTTCAAAAGTTTCCAGAGCGCTTCTCTCTAGATTTCATCCTCCTTGGAAGCTTTCAAACTCAAAGTTCTTCAATTCCAAGTAAGTTTTATTGATCAAAATCTCGGTTTTTCACCGTTTTTCTCTTTTCCTCCTCAAACGCACGATTTTCTTGGATCAACTTTGTTTGTGGATGGTTTTTGATCAAATTTCTTTTGAAATAAGAACTCTGGGTAGATTAGTTTTGATTATATGCAAGGTTTTCTCCTGATTAACGGATTTTTAGGCTTCGATTTCTAAAAATTTCGGTTTTAGGGCATATAATAAGGATTTTCGAAATTCATGCAATTGATCTACTTTTAAAAGTCCTTTTGCAAAACTAATTTGATTCTTGGCTTCTCTACATGATTATGATTGTTTGGGTACAATTTTTCAAATTTTTGAAAACTAAGAATTTTTGTGTTCTTGAGTTGGTCTTCACAGGATTTAAATCTTCTCAAAGCATTTGGATCAATGGGATTCTCATGGATCATTCTTTTGTTGGTCACAATAGTGCACACTCGGGCCACAAACAAATTAAAGAGAGCTAAGAAAACACAACAAAAAGGTGAATTTGTCGAGGTCAGTGATACAGAGGTGGATTGTCACGAGATAGATTGGACTGCATTGACAGATGATGATGAATCATTGCCTGAACAAAAGGCGTCCGATGCTTCGAAAGGAAAAGCACCCATGGACAAAGGAAAAGCGCCTATGACTAAACCAACCATCTCTGTGAAAAGGAAACGAGTAACTAGACGTTTTGGACTACGACGAGACGCTGATTTTAACACACCGATTGTTCCTGACTCCCCGCCTCGCGTGGAAGGAGTGTTCGTCAGCATGGATCGCGTTCGAGCGTTTGAACGTCGTGAATGCATCGGTGAACGTCATGTCAACATTGAAGATCTCCGAAATCACTCACCTGAGTTTGGAACCTTGATTGAGCAAGCTAATCTCATCCAAGTCTGCCGATTCCCCGAACTACTTGGGTATTGTTTGTATCGTGTAAGGACTTTTTACACGAATGCCACACATCTTCAAGAAGGAGAACATGGATCAATGCATTTCTATACAATTATCCAAGGGATGAAACTTAAAATCACTCCGCAGCTAATTGGCGAAGTTCTTGGAATGGAATCTAACACATCGGGGGTCAACTTTTTGAAAGGAAAAAGTTTGACGAATGCCTTGTGGCAAACAGTGATAGTTAAGATTTGTTTGGAAGGAACGAATTCAGCTAATGGTAAAAGTGTAAAATCCAAACATCTTCGACTGGAGTACCGATTTCTAGATTTCATCACGTGTTACAACATTCTACCTAACATGCAGACTAAGGTCGTGAGATGGGAGAGACTGCTGTTCCTATATCTCTTAGGTCATCCCTCTGAGGCTGTAGGATTGAACATGAATATCCCCTACATAATTTGGAATAGAATGTCAAGATATATTGTACATCCTCATCCTTCTGAGCGACTTCCGTTTCCATTAATCATCATGAGGATCTTACAAAAGTTTGACATTGATATAAGCTCGACATCTTATCAACACTGTTGGGGGATGATAGATGAGTCAACGATTGTGAAGTCACTTCACAAACTACCACATGTTACTCCGACACATTCCACTGGAAAGAAACCTTGTGTCGGCACCTCGGCCTCACCGTCTCAACAAGCATCAGAACAAAGGCGAATGTCTGAAGAACTCGAGATCATAACGGCATCCCAAATTACATTGACCAAGAAAGTAAATTCAATGAGGAAATTGATCAAGAACATGTTCACTAAGATGGGATATAGTGCGTCTGAGGACTCAGACTCGGATGACTAATTTGTGCTTTAACAATTTTTGTGCAAATTTGTGCAGGATTTTATCTTTTTAGACTTTAGTTCAGCTTTTAGGACTTACTTTTAGTTCTAGTTCTTATTTTTCGGAACAATTTTTGAAATCTTTAACTCTCCTTAAATTTTTGTGTTTTTGGCTGATTTTGTGACAAAAAGGGGGAGAGAGTTTATAGAGAACTTGAACAATGCTTGAACAATGATTGATTGAACAATGATGATGATGTGCATGGACATCAAGGTAAGGGAACTTGAAAATCTTGATTGTGAAAATCTTGATGATGAAGATTTTGTATACATCAAGGTAAGTATGATCTCAACTTCAACTTGAGGTTTTTCAGCTATATGAATGCATGCCTCGACTAACTATTTGCTAACTATTTGGGCATGTAATATAACTAACAAGTTGATGTTCACTAACAAGTTTGTGACACTTGGTTTTTGATTGCATAGAAGATATGTTGGTTCTTAACTCTGATCAATTACATATCTATATATATTAGTTTGTCACAAACATGTTCATGACATTTGGTTTTTACGTGCAAAGAAGATATGTTGGTGTTTATTTAACTATGATCAGTTTACATATCTGAATATAAATGTCATGGTAAGTATAAATGAGTTTAAACTTCATCTCTGTTTGTGGTTTTTTGAATGATACAAAATTCTTGAGGTATCTAACGATTTCTTTTGTCAAGAATGATTTCTTTTTGCAGAGAGTACAGATGTCTAAGTCTAGAGTCTGTTTTAGGAGTTTAACTCATGTATTGTATTTTGGATCTCCATTGTAAATTTTTGTTGTATGGTGATAGCAACAAAAATATCTTTTTGAATTTTCTTTAGTGGATCTGTGTTTTGTCACGAAACCGCCAAAGGGGGAGATTGTTACGGAATTTGAGTTGGCGTAGTTTCGTGAAAGTCTCAAGTCTTGAAGATTGAAGGTGAAGAAAGTTGGATCATTTAACTCAATCTCAAGTAAGAAGAATTCAAAAGGATCAGGTATGTTTAACTAAAGAATTTGTGTGATCCGAATACTTCTTGTAGTGTAGAAACACTTGGAAGAATCTTTCATTGCATAAAAATCAAAAACTGGACTTGGGACATGTTCAGGATCCGGATCAGGTTGTTCGATCCGGATCCCGAAGGTGGTTCGTTCATACATCGTCGCAATCCGGATCGTAGTCTCTTGATCCGGATCCCGAACGTTGAGTTTACCATCTACCTTGAACGATCCGGATCTTGCTTCGCAATCCGGATCCCGAACGTTGATGTTTGGTGAACTGTATGAACGATCCGGATCGTAGTCACATGATCCGGATCCCGAACCTTCGTTTTTCTGGAATTGGCTGTTTTGTTATGACGATCCGGATCCTAGTTATCACGATCCGGATCGCCGTCCGTAAATATCCAGAAATGGTTGGTTTTTGATTCTTATCTCCTTCCTAGGGTTTCTAACCTATAAATACACCCTATGACTCTCTTTCTAGGGCGGAATCCACATAGCCGTCATTTTCTTGTATCATCTTATACGGCTATAGATCCACATATAGAGAAGAAAGGAAATCATTAGAGAATACTCTATGTTTCTTCATCTATATTAATTAGTTTGATTCTAGGTTTTCATACTCACATCTTGAGTTGAATCAAACTAATGAATACTTAGATGGTATTTCCGATCTATCTTTGATCTAAGTATTCGGCGGATCATCACCACCCAAAAAACAACGATTTTCCCCAAAAATCGGCGCGTGGATTCGCGTGTCCTTGTGGATTCAAGGTTCAATCGCTCTCGTGGATTCGGAGCGAGGCACGTTCGTGGATTCGAACGGTGCTATTGGGTGAAGACCGTGGATTCGGTCGGACGTCGTGGATTCGACGTTGGACGCCGTGGATTCGGCGTTGGGCGCAGATCGTGGATTCGAGAAGCGTCGGAGCGAGCGGAGAAGATCCTCTAGGAGCGTATGGAAAAGGTTGAGTCGTAAGTGTGTACGGTAAATCACCTTGTACGTGTTTTAATTCTAGTGAATTTCTGCAGTGTTATCGGTCCCGTGGTTTTTTACTCCGGTGATGGAGTTTTCCACGTAAAAATCTTGCGTGTTATTTCATTTTCCGCATTGGGTTTTATCGCAACGATTTTTTGGAGTGTTTATACGTTTACACCTATTCACCCCCCTTTAGGTGTTTCTTCCCCTATTTAGATCCGTGTTATATACGACCCAACACCCATGTTTTCTCAGACGGTTGTACTTTTACCTTGGGACTGGCTTTTACCAGTAGGTTATATTTATCCTTGTGAGCTGGGAGAGACTGATGTATCATTTATACAGATGTATTGTATTTTATTTCCAGCTTCAGTCTGAGATGTGTTAGTTTTAGTTCAGCTCTGTTTTTATTGCTTTTTTATTATATCTCTTATATCTGAGCAGGTTGTTGGCGCTTCGTGTACACGGGAATACCGTGTGCACGGCGGATCTATAGACGGGCCTGGGTTCTGGTTTACACCCGGGGCGTGACATAGGCGGTCCCCACTGACAAAACTGGGTGAGTTTGTCAGCAATCTCCTTCTCCTCCGCTGGGGTCAATGGCCGGATCGCTCCCTGAGCCCCGCTGCTCGAAGATGGTGCCGTAGGCACTAGCGGTATAACCGGCGGTATAACTGGTGGTACGGGGGCCTCAACAATAGTAGGAGGAGGTGCCCCTGTCTAGGCGAGCAGCTGCTCAATCCTCTGCTCCTGCCGGTGGTGACTCTCCGCCAACTGGGCCACCATGGCCTTCAACTCACTGATCTCCAAAGGCCCGGACTGCTCTGGCTCCTCCGGGGGTGTAGGAGTACCCCGGGTAGGGATCTGCCGCTTAGGAGGCTTCCTGCCACACAAGAAACCACGGATCAGTAAACAAAACCACACTCGACCCAATCTAGCGAAAGTCAAAGATATTTTCCTATTTCTGTAACTTTATGTTGTCTGCAGCCAACATAATAGTTCACCTGAAATAGGATATGCCAATCCCTCCTCACTCTCTGGAAGAGTCAAATAAATACATAAATAAATTGCCGACTTTCGCACAATGTCGCGTCACTCACGCCCTGCCTTCCTAGGGTCTGCCAAAAGCCTAGGGTTTCCTAAGTCCCAACTGATCTATCCCTAAGCTCTGATACCAACCTAATCTGTCACGCCCCGGGTGTAAACCAGAACCCGGGCCCGTCCACAGATCCGCCGTGCACACAGAATTTTCCGTGTACACGAAGTGCTGGTAACCGGCTCAGATATAAGAATTACTGAAAGAGCATAAAACAGAGCTAAACTACAACTAATACTTCTCAAATAAAGCTGGAAAGTAAAAGTACAAAAAGCAAACTCTCAAATATACATGTGTCTCTCCCAGCTCACCAATCAAATACAACCAGCTGGCCGAAGCCCAGACCCAAAAGAAAAAAAAAAGTACAAGTATCTGAGTGTACAGGGGATACATCAAACAGCTAAACTGGCGACCAGGTAGACAGCTATCTAATCCGCGATCCTCTTACCTCGATCCGCCGAGGAAGATCTAGCAACTCCAGCAGATAACTCTGCAAAACAAAGAGGAAAAAGACAAAAGAAAATAGTGGGGGTGAGAACTACTATAAAAACAGTAGCCTCCCGTAGTGGGTTAGACCTCAAAATCAGACATACCCACCAGGACTACCAGAGGCGAAAGATAAAACAAAGGTGGTAAGCTATAAATATAACTACTGATAAAAAGCTACCACTAGTATGCCTCTAAAATACCAAGCTAGATGAATGGCTAACTGTATGCAGTGGTACTAGAATGCCTGACCAAGTGTACCCAATCAATAAACCAGTAATCACTGGCACTGCCTGCTCTGCTGTCCCACTCAAGAACCCAGCATCTGATCGGCACACGGCTCGATCTAAAAATGTCCAATCGACCGCCACACGGCTCGGTCCTAAGCCTACTCCGGAGTGGCACTCGAGGGGAGCGACCCACACGAGTAAAGTATGTAGCCAAAAGAAATCTTATATAGCAGGACTGGATCATGACTCTAAATAAGTGGGAATAACCCTCCACTAAAGGAAGCTCGATCCCTTACCTCCAATCTGATGCAATAATAATGATAATCCAGTCAACCGCCCACAGTTCGCGGTTGCCGCAATACCCTACCATCAGTCCCCATCTGCCGCCTAAACTCTAAGTATCTGACTACACTATCACAGTCCCTCGCTCGAACCCAAGCACACTATCCCCTAAGTCTAGATAACAGGAGAAAGAAATGAAAGCATGGTTTCTCCTAAGTCAGTTCCAGCATGATAGTGTAGCAGAAAAGGTGGCCTAACTAGGTGAGCATACAAGCATGCAAAGTCCTTTACTTAATAACATGGTTTCAGGTATTCTAATTCTTACAAAATTAAAGTATGCTATTTCATGAATATCCACTGTACTAAGTTGCCACAAGCCGGTCTATATACATGCATAAGATGTCCCAATATACATACAACATAATATGGTTTAGCAAACTATTCCCGAGGGGTTTAGACAACTTATCTTTTGCAAGAATTAACACTTTATTAATACCTAGTCCTCTAGAGATGCAAGTGTTAACAACAAGTCCATTCTTTCAACTTAAGCATGCTATGTTCATTCCATTGGTATACTAGCAATTTAATATAGGAATAGCTCCAATATGCCTAGTGGGTTATCACAAGTAGGAGGTTTACAACGGTACCCACTTCGAGCGCTAAATCCCTGTCCCAAAAGCGAAGTCCACCCTCAGTCCAAACAATCACCACATCACTGATCACAAATACCCAAAACATCCAATTAAACTTACAATTACACTCAAGAACATGCTGTCCCAAAACTAACAGTCCAGATTTGTGCAATTTTCACCTGGGAGTTCTGCTCGAAAAATTCCAAGAAAAATACAGTCACGATCCTCGCGACAAACCGGTCGAAATGAGTACCTGCACGTTCAAATCCGAGTTTCCTACACTGAGATACAAATTCGAAAAAGGGAACCACCTCGAAATAAACTAGTCTCAAAATCTGTAGCACAAAGTTCTGTAAACAGGGATTTTTCACCTTTGGGGAGAAATCAGAAAATTCCAGGAAAATTTTAGGATAATCTTCGTGCTGTGTAGATGCAAAACGATTACAGGTGCGTCTCAATCCGACGCCTGTGCGCGAAGATATCGCCGAAATACCACAGCACTGTCCAAAACTCCGCGAAAGAAAGGGGTCAAAAGGAAGCTCCGAAAACTCTAAGATAAACTCGAAAAGAGAGGGAGCTCAAAATAGAGAAATCGGAGTCCTACCTGTCATGAGTCCAACGGCGTGAGAATCGCCTGAATCGGAGGTCGGAGTAAGCCGGGGGAGTACTCGCACTGAAACGCGACGAAGGCGGTCACCAATGAACGAGCGTCGCGCCGCGCCGTAAAAACGAGAACCTTGGGATGTGTGACAGTAAAAATCCAAGGAATGCTCTCCGGGGTGTAGCTCAGAGGGAGGAATAAAACTCCTGAAGAATGCTCTGTGAGAAACTGCTCAGAAAAGGGTGAAAAGGGGGCCCAAACATCCTATTTATAGGCCTCAGCCAACAACATGGGCCTGGCAGATTTGGGCCTAACATTCGGGCACCCGAATACGCCAGGAGGGGTCGCAAGGTTCCCGTCCGACGCGCCCGAATTCACCCCCTGCTGACACGTGTCCCGCACAGCAAACAACTGTGCGGGGCGCGTCAATCGCCGCCGCGTGGCCCTCCCAGGTGAGGGACGCGTGTCCCACACAGCGAACAGCTGTGCGGGCGCGCCTGGTGCCGACGCGTGGCACCGCCCGGTCAGGCCGGTAGGTGGCGCCCGCGAATGGCCGGGTGCCACGCGTCCCCCGCCCTGTCGCGGTCACACTTGCGGGCAGGCGCGGTGTCACGCCCCGGAGGTTCGAAATAAGCAGAAAAGCATATACTTTTTTTCTTTTTGAAAACTTCATCCTCCGGTGCGCGCCAGACCCGCCACATATACAAATTCACCCCGCGAACGGAATGTTGTGGCTCGGACCTTTGGTGGATTGAGGGAACTCTATTAAATTGATGTTTCTTTTGATTCCGTTGAGTTCGCTCCATAGATGAAGTTGCCGAAGAATTCTTCTTTTTCTTTATCGGGCACGTCTTCATCAAATGTCGTTCAAGTCCACATTTGTGACAAGTTCTTCCTCTCAATTTAGTTGTGGAACTTGAAGCCTTCACAATTTGGTTCTTTTTAAATCCCAAACCAGCTTTGCTTGATTGACCTAATCCAGACATACGGTCAAGATTCTTGGAACCGGTTGAAAGCCTTTGTATGTCGGATTTGAGTTGATGAACTTGCTTGGTCAAAGCTTGGTTGGTGACATGAATTTCCTCAAACTAGTTTTCAAGAAAATCAATCTTATTAATATGGGAATTAATGATCGTTTCCGATTGATTTATCTTTTCTTGGAGGATTTTATTATTATCCAATAAAAGCTCTCGTTCCTCCTCAAGATCATGAAGTTTGATCTTTAGAGCATGGTTCTCGTCCTGAACCTCAAGTCGTTGCTTTCTCAACTTCTTAATATACTTCGCCATCTTCTTCGATTACGTAAGAAGTTGTTGATATGCCTCAACGAGTTCTTCTTTGTCCGACTCCCCCTCACTTGATGACTCTCCATCGGATGTTGATGTTTCATACAAAATCAAAGGAGTAGAGTCAGTAATTAATGATGACAAGCAAAAATTAGAAGAGGGAATTTGAGAAGCATGAAAGGCAACAACTTTTTCCTCTTTACTTGAGGTCGATTCATCGGAGGTAGAATCGTCCCAAGTTTTTGCTTGCAAAGCCTTCTTTTTATATGATTTGTTAGAAGGACAATCCGTTGAAATATGGCCGTAGCCTTTGCATCTATAACATTGGATTTCCCCTTCGAATTCATCTTTTTTTTAGAAGGTTTTGCGGAGCTTTTGAGATTAGAGGATTTAGAACCCGATGATCCTTTAGATGGTTTCGAGGATGAACATCCATCGGCTCGATTATTCCAAAACTTCCGACAAAATTTCTTTGTGATCCGCGCCAATTGTTCTTCAAAATCGGCAAAAGAGATTTCATCGTCGGAACTCGATTCGCCATCTTCTTCCTTTGTTGATTTGAATGCAATGCCTTTAAGCTTAGAAGAAGACTTGGAAGAAATTTGATTAGTAGGAAAAGTCATCTCATAATTAAGTTTGTAAAGCACCTACTAATTCCTCTACTCTCATATCATCCGGATGACTAACGGTTTCAGTGGCGGCAACCTTTGCCCTAAACCATTCCGGAAGAGTTCGAAGTATCTTTCTTACAACTTTTGACTCCGGAATCTTTTATCCTAAATTAGCACAAGTATTGATTACATCTTGAAGTCTAGTGTAATAATCAGTAAACAATTCATGCTCATCCATATGAATAGAGTCAAATTGACTTGTAAGCATCTGGAGCTTTTGAATTTTTACTAGATTAGTACCCTCATGTGTAATTTTGAGAATATCCCAAATTTCCTTTGTAGTTTCACACGCGGAAATTTGTGTGAACGCGGTCGAGGAAAGAGAATTAAATAAAGTGTTCATACCTTTCCCATTGTAAGAAGATCTTTCGATTTCCTCTTTGGACCATCTAGAGCGAGGTTTTGGGGTAGTAGAATTTTCTACTTCCTCAATAGGATGCACCCAACCGTATTCAATGGTTTGCCATACCCGCTCATCAATTGCGATGAGAAAAGCTCTCATCCGCACTTTCCAACACGCATAATTGGTCGCATAAAAAAGAGGAGGTCTACCAATATTACCACTGTAGGACCCCCGAACCCCATGCAACATTTTTCCGATGGATCCACTGTTAGAACACCTGTTGTTGGTGTATCTGGCCCATGGTGCATCAATGGGATGCCACAGATGGACCCTGTAAGGTTTTATTAGCTGTGTTGGCTTTCGGCTGGGTTTGCCGAAATTTTGAAAAAGAATTAGGCCAAATAGACGGCGGAAATGGATTCAGCGCGGAAAAACGCTTGAAAATGGCTTTTTGTTTGCCAAATTCTGAGTCCGGATGCCCAAAAACGGACTCCCGGAAAATTTACTGGATTTCTGGTGCATGGGGGAGCCGTGGACCGGCGGGGGAGCCACGTGGCAGGCCCTGATTGGCCGGCGCACGCAGCTGGGTCCACGGAGCACTGGGGTTTGGACCGGGGTGCACCGGGAGGCGCGTGGACCGGCAGGTGTCCACGTGGCAGCGCCTGATTGGGCGGCTCTGGTGCGCTCGGTCTGCGGGAGTGCGCGGGGAGGCGTGGACCGGGGGCGCGCCACGTGGCGGCACCCGGTTGGCGGGCGCATGAGCGCGCGGTCCACGCAGCGCGCGGGGCAGGTGGCCGTACGCGGGGCAGGCGCGGGCGACGTGGGAGGTGCCACGTGGCGCCCGCTGATTCGCGGGCGCCACCTGCCGCGTTGACGCGGGCAGGGACACGTGGCGCTCCCCGTGGCGGCTTGCACGGCTGCGGCGTGTTCGGGGGACACGTGGCGGGCGCCGGCGCGGGTCGGACCAAGCAAGCGTCCGGCCGGATCCCGTGTGCGGGCTGGGCCGGGCCGGGCCGCACTGTGCGCGCCCGAAACCGGCCGGGCCGGGCTGCACTGTAGCCGCCCGAATTCGGGCTGGGCCGCACTGTAGCCGCCCGAATCTGGGCCGGGCTGCACTGTAGCCGCCCGAATCTTGGGCAATTTTGGTATTTCTTCATTTGTTTTTTTTGGGCCTTTAAATAGCAGCCCGAGCCTCTTTCTTCTCCCATTTTCTCCTCTTTTCGAGCCTCCTCTGCCCGAGCAACCTTAAGAAGAATTCTTCATCTTCAAGCTCTGGATCCACCTGCAAAGTTTTGGGATTTTATGGGCACGCATCCCGAGGTTCTCTATTTTACGGCGCGGCGCGACGTGGTGGTTCCTGTGTTCTTCTTCGGCGCAGCAGCAGTGTTTTAGCTCCCCTGGTCTACTCCGACGATCTTTTCGAGCGATTTCTTCGCTGCTGGATTCGTAACAGGTGAGGCTACGATTTTGGGTTTCTCGGACATTTTCAGATTTCACGTTTTTCGAGGTGTTTTCTCGTGCTCATTTGGACCCTTTTTGCTGTGAGATTTTGGTGAGGGCAGCACCTTCTTTTGAGGAGATCTTCGCGCACGAGTCTCGGATCAAGACGTGCTTATAGACTTTTTTCATCTACTCGACGCGAGGATCATCGTGGATTTTTCTTGGAATTTTTGGAGACCTTCCCGAAGGTATACACTGTTCCTTTTATCTGTACAAGAGTTTACAGTTGAATGGTTTTGGGATTGTGCGCACCGATACTGTGGAATTTGTAACTTGGCCTACGGTGCTCGGAATTGGACGTGCAGGTACCTGTTTCGAAGCTATCGACGCGAGGATCGCCGTGGTATTTTTATCAGAATTTTTGGAGTTCGTTTTACAGGTGAAAATTTCACAGTAAGTGGACTGTTCCCAGCAGATTTGTAAAACCTGGATTTTATTGGATTTAAAGTGTAACTGTAGCCTTATGTTGTACCCAGGAGGGATTGTGGGCTGTGCTGGACCTGTTGGACCTAGAGTGGTTATTTTACTGGTTTTCTCAGCTGTACGGCTCCGGACAGTTAGCGTTTTCAGGTGGGTGGCTTGCTTTCAAGATCTATGGACTGTACTCTAATTCTATTGATATAGAATCATGCATGATAGTGATTGGACTTGGGTAGCATGCTAGAGCGTAGGAATTGTTGATCCTTGTTTTATCTGTCGATCTTGTAATCTCTTGCTTCCTACTATCATGTTAAATATTTGTTATATTGGAACTTGACCTAGCACCCCCGTCATATGTTGCATGTGTAACCAGACCAGTAGAAAACCCTCACTTGGGCTAGGGTTATTTATGTTTAGACATCCACACTTTATGTCGCATTCCTGGACTTAGTGTTATCCTCGCCCGGATAGTGGGCCGAGCGGTCGGGACTTCTCTATAGTGTGGGATGCATTGCACTCGTGCTTGGGAGCAGAGTGGAGTCTGGTAGATGTAGTGGTTCGCTTGTCTGTATCGGGAACCGTTTGGGGTAAATGGTGGACCCGAGAGATCTTGTTTTCCCCTGTTTGGGTCGTCGCCACTGTGTTAGTGGCAGTAGTTTACTAGTGTTAGCCGGACCTAGAACCCAGAACTCTTTTTGACATATACATGATTTTAGTCTACCAATGTTTTCTTCCAAACATCGAAGGGCCGCTGGAGTCTGTTCTTGTTTGATTGGACAAAGGCATCAGCCCTTCGGGGTTTGGGTAAAACACTTGTTTTCTAACTGTTTTTCTAAAAAGAACTAAAATCATTAAATATGGATTTCTTCCAGATCAAATTAGTTTTCAATAACAAATGTCACCTTTTCCGGTAAATCTCCCCACTCGAGAGGATTCGAGTGGTCTGGGTTCTAGGGGTCGTTCCTCTGTCGGGACGAAAGCCACGGGGGCCGAGCCTGGAACCTGTTCTTGTTTGATAGGGTTGTAGGTGTAGGTCCCCCGGGACTTTCGGGCCCTGTTGGTGTCTTCCGCGAGTTGTATTGTGATTATTGCCTTCCCGAACTATAAGGGATCGTGAACTTCGATAGTCGGAGCCTAGAGTCTGTTCTTGTTTGATAGGGTTCTTAGCACCGGTCTATCGGGTTTCCGAACCCTTATGGTGTCGGTCTTTCTGGAGAGTTTAGTGTTCTCTTGTGGGAGCCGTCTGGTGGACGGTGGCCCCAGCTGTGTGACTTCCAGCTTGGTGTTGTTGGTCGATCTTGCTGATCGTGGTTTGGACTACAGCCTGCATGAGCCATATTTGAGCTCGACAGAGATACGCGGATACTTTCCTCGGTGGGGTCGCTCCCCTCGAGAGCCACTCCGGAGTTGGGCCTGTTACTTGCTATCGCGACTTGTCGACGCCGTCCCTCTGACTGGCCCAGTTAGTGGCAGTCACGGACACCCTACGGTAGACCCGTCCTGTTGAGGATATGTGGCAGTAGGTGGGCGCAGGTTTGACTGGACCCTTTGAGGCAGTCAGTTTAGATTTGGTGAATTTACTGTGTGTGTTAGTAGATGCATCATGTTTCATCTGTCCCTTTTCTTGAGCATCTAGATAGAGGCATAGTAGCTGTTGAGTTACTTTTCCAGCCTTTCATTTCAGTTTTATATTGTTACTTTATGCCTCTAGTAGACTTAGTGGGCAGACCGTCGGGCTTGTTGGCGGCACCCACTGAGAACTACTTGGGACGTAGTTCTCACACCCGTCGTGGTGTATTTTTTCCCACAGGGACTTCTACTCCGGTTCCTGCTGCTCCTGTTGCTGCTTCTTCTGATCGAGGTAAGGGAGTCGCGAGATAGTTCCCCACCAGTCGTCGTCCAGAGAGTAAATGTACCCTTATTACTTTTGAGAGTTCCTGTTGAGAGAACTTTGTAGTGAGGTATAGAGTTGTATTTATTTTCTACTGCTCGAGTGACTTTTGTACTTTTGGTGAGGACTTGTGTTGTATATAGTTTTTATTTCTAGCAGTTTTACTTTCAGCTCTGATATCTGCATAGTATAGATGCTCTTTTGCAGGTTAGTCGCTTCGTCTATACGGGCTTCCCGTATGGGCGGCGGATCTGTTGGCGAGCCCGGGTCGCAGTTTCGACGCCGGGGCGTGACAGATTAGTTGGTATCAGAGCCTAGGTTGTAGGTCATTATGGACTTAGAAACCCTAGGCTTGTGGTTGGACACTAGGATGACTACGTGAGAGTCGTGACTGTTAGCGAGAGTCCTGATTGAGTTTTTACCTCTCCCAAGGGATGGGATGAGTGACTGGCATGTTTATTCTCCTAAGCGATTATGTTGGTTGCAGACAACATAATGCTAGGGAATGGATGACATGTCCTAGACTTTCGCTGGATTGGGTCGTGTGTTGTTTGGTACTGTCCTGATGTTTCCATGTGTGTTGCAGGTGGGCACGATGCCTCCCCGACGCGGGGTGCAGACGCGTTCTCAGCCTTTTCCCTCCGATGAGCTTGGGCAGGAGGAGCCAGCGCAGGGTCAGCAGAGTGAGGTGCAGGAGCTTCGGGCTCAGTTGGCCCAGTTGTCTGAGGCGGTGCAGCGCCAGGAGGAGGCTTCTCAGCGCCAGGAGGAGGCTTCTCGGCGCCAGGAGGAGGCCTTTGGTCGGATGATGCTTCTTTTAGAGCAGAGGACGCAGCCTGTGGTAGCACCCCCTGTGTGTTCGCCTGTGCCTTCTTCGCCAGCTGTGGCGCCCCCTGTGGTCCCGTTAGCGCCGGCTATTCCTGTCGAGCCGGTTTCTAGCATACCACCGCCTGGATCGATGGGACCTTTGACTTTGGCTGAGCAGAGTGCGGTGGTGGATCTGTTGATGAGGTTCCGCCGGTTTGATCCACCCCGTTTTTCTGGTATGAGTGCTGAGCCGTGGGAGGCAGAGTCTTGGATCACGGCCATGGAGCGTCATTTTGAGAGTTTGTTCGTTGATGATTGATTTCGAGTCTTTTTGGCTACACACTACTTGGAGGGCAACGCCGAGGCTTGGTGGCGGCGTGTGCGGCCTGCTGGTCCGCCTGGGACGCAGATTCTTCCCTGGGCGGAGTTCCGCAGACTTCTGTTAGGGGCCTTCTTTCCTGAGAGTGTTCGCCAGAGATTGGAGGAGCAGCTGAGAAATCTCCGCCAGGGAGATCGGCCCGTGAATGCATACATAGCCGAATACAATCAGCTGTTGGCTAGTATGCCTCACGTGGCCAGGGACGAGTCTCACCGGATCTACATGTTCGAGCGGGGGCTGCGCCGGGATATTTATCAGCTTGTTCGCTCACGCAGATTACAGACCTTGGAGGCATCGATGGAGCAGGCGTTATATATTGAGTCTGGAGAGGCAGTGATGTCAGAGGTGGCTCTAGCCCCCGTAGTGATTCCTGGGGCGAAGCGCCCAGCACCGGGTGATGAGGGGCAGACGAGCGGGCAGGGACCTCCGAGACCTCCACGATCTCATCCTGAGGGTCGTGGGTTTCGTAGGCACCGGAGATCTGGTGAGCCCCAGCAGCAGCAGCATCAGCGGTATCGGCAACAGCGGCAGGAGCGGTGCGTCATCTGTGGCGGGCCTCATCCCCCGTCGCAGTGTGATCAGAGACAGGGGCGGTGTTTCCTTTGTGGAGAGTTGGGACATTTCCGCGCAGCTTGCCCCCAGGCCATTTTGTCAGTGCGGCCGATTGCGACAGCACCCCCCTTGCCCATCCATGCAGCGGGAACCCCTCCGGCACACCAGCGGACAGAGTGGGCCACGACGTCGGGACAGACGGGACGGCGACCTGCAGCACCCAGTGGACGGGTTTATGCAGCCCTGTTGGAGGACACCCCGGCAGCGGATCGTGCTGCGGCAGGTATGATTTTATTTCAGCTAGCTGAGTTGAGCATTTTGTTACCGCTGCATTCTTCTGCTTTATTAGTTGAGTATCTGCATCGGCATCCTTGCATGGGTATGGGTTAGGAATTTCTGCTACATGTTTTAGCTATTGGATTCTTCCCAGTATCCTTTGAGTAGAGGAGGATCGCGGTGTATGATCAGTGCAGTTGAGACTTGGGACTTCACTTGCTGTTGTGACGATTCAAGGACAGCTCCAGGACTTGGATTGAGCACCCAGGTTGGGCTGATTGATGCGGTGCTGTGCTACGACTGATGATGGAATGAAAGCAGTTATCCTTCTGCGAGTTGGACTGGAGGAGTTCGTTTTCTCGGATTGTCGGCGTATCCTTCCAACAGCATGGGCTTCAGCGACTGTGGACAGACGCCACCTCGGGAGCAGACGTGATGTTAGGACTAGTGGTTATGTCCTTAGGAGTCTCGGTTAGTGATAGCTTCCTTTTGTGGCCACAGTAGGGATGACACCAACACTTCTCCCCCTTTTCTCACCTTGTACTGAAATTTACGAGCAGGACGAAAACTTCGAAAGATTGCTCCAGAAATGGAGACAGTGCCCGAACCTGTTCTTGTTTGATTGGGGCGAAGGCACTGATTTTTCGAAATTTTCGGACTTTTCGCTAATTTCAGCTGTTTTCTAAATTGAGGGTTGGAGTTGATGTCTTTCCTGCTGGTGGAGCCGTATCTTTCTTGTTAGTTTAGTGTTGCGTTCTTGGTTGTTTTGATTGTTTTGGTTTTATTGTTGTGGCGTGTTTTTATTTCGGGGACGAAACTTCCTTTTAGTGGGGGAGGATGTAGGACCCCCGAACCCCATGCAACATTTTTCCGATGGATCCACTGTTAGAACACCTGTTGTTGGTGTATCTGGCCCATGGTGCATCAATGGGATGCCACAGATGGACCCTGTAAGGTTTTATTAGCTGTGTTGGCTTTCGGCAGGGTTTGCCGAAATTTTGAAAAAGAATTAGGCCAAATAGACGGCGGAAATGGATTCAGCGCGGAAAAACGCTTGAAAATGGCTTTTTGTTTGCCAAATTCTGAGTCCGGATGCCCAAAAACGGACTCCCGGAAAATTTACTGGATTTCTGGTGCATGGGGGAGCCGTGGACCGGCGGGGGAGCCACGTGGCAGGCCCTGATTGGCCGGCGCACGCAGCTGGGTCCACGGAGCACTGGGGTTTGGACCGGGGTGCACCGGGAGGCGCGTGGACCGGCAGGTGTCCACGTGGCAGCGCCTGATTGGGCGGCTCTGGTGCGCTCGGTCTGCGGGAGTGCGCGGGGAGGCGTGGACCGGGGGCGCGCCACGTGGCGGCACCCGGTTGGCGGGCGCATGAGCGCGCGGTCCACGCAGCGCGCGGGGCAGGTGGCCGTACGCGGGGCAGGTGGCCGTACGCGGGGCAGGCGCGGGCGACGTGGGAGGTGCCACGTGGCGCCCGCTGATTCGCGGGCGCCACCTGCCGCGTTGACGCGGGCAGGGACACGTGGCGCTCCCCGTGGCGGCTTGCACGGCTGCGGCGTGTTCGGGGGACACGTGGCGGGCGCCGGCGCGGGTCGGACCAAGCAAGCGTCCGGCCGGATCCCGTGTGCGGGCTGGGCCGGGCCGGGCCGCACTGTGCGTGCCCGAAACCGGCCGGGCCGGGCTGCACTGTAGCCGCCCTAATTCGGGCTGGGCCGCACTGTAGCCGCCCGAATCTGGGCCGGGCTGCACTGTAGCCGCCCGAATCTTGGGCAATTTTGGTATTTCTTCATTTGTTTTTTTGGGGCCTTTAAATAGCAGCCCGAGCCTCTTTCTTCTCCCCTTTTCTCCTCTTTTCGAGCCTCCTCTGCCCGAGCAACCTTAAGAAGAATTCTTCATCTTCAAGCTCTGGATCCACCTGCAAAGTTTTGGGATTTTATGGGCACGCATCCCGAGGTTCTCTATTTTACGGCGCGGCGCGACGTGGTGGTTCCTGTGTTCTTCTTCGGCGCAGCAGCAGTGTTTTAGCTCCCCTGGTCTACTCCGACGATCTTTTCGAGCGATTTCTTCGCTGCTGGATTCGTAACAGGTGAGGCTACGATTTTGGTCGGACATTTTTAGATTTCACGTTTTTCGAGGTGTTTTCTCGTGCTCATTGGGACCCTTTTTGCTGTGAGATTTTGGTGAGGGCAGCACCTTCTTTTGAGGAGATCTTCGCGCACGAGTCTCGGATCAAGACGTGCTTATAGACTTTTTTCATCTACTCGACGCGAGGATCATCGTGGATTTTTCTTGGAATTTTTGGAGACCTTCCCGAAGGTATACACTGTTCCTTTTATCTGTACAAGAGTTTACAGTTGAATGGTTTTGGGATTGTGCGCACCGATACTGTGGAATTTGTAACTTGGCCTACGGTGCTCGGAATTGGACGTGCAGGTACCTGTTTCGAAGCTATCGACGCGAGGATCGCCGAGGTATTTTTATCAGAATTTTTGGAGTTCGTTTTACAGGTGAAAATTTCGCAGTAAGTGGACTGTTCCCAGCAGATTTGTAAAACCTGGATTTTATTGGATTTAAAGTGTAACTGTAGCCTTATGTTGTACCCAGGAGGGATTGTGGGCTGTGCTGGACCTGTTGGACCTAGAGTGGTTATTTTCCTGGTTTTCTCAGCTGTACGGCTCCGGACAGTTAGCGTTTTCAGGTGGGTGGCTTGCTTTCAAGATCTATGGACTGTACTCTAATTCTATTGATATAGAATCATGCATGATAGTGATTGGACTTGGGTAGCATGCTAGAGCGTAGGAATTGTTGATCCTTGTTTTATCTGTCGATCTTGTAATCTCTTGCTTCCTACTATCATGTTAAATATTTGTTATATTGGAACTTGACCTAGCACCCCCGTCATATGTTGCATGTGTAACCAGACCAGTAGAAAACCCTCACTTGGGCTAGGGTTATTTATGTTTAGACATCCACACTTTATGTCGCATTCCTGGACTTAGTGTTATCCTCGCCCGGATAGTGGGCCGAGCGGTCGGGACTTCTCTATAGTGTGGGATGCATTGCACTCGTGCTTGGGAGCAGAGTGGAGTCTGGTAGATGTAGTGGTTCGCTTGTCTGTATCGGGAACCGTTTGGGGTAAATGGTGGACCCGAGAGATCTTGTTTTCCCCTGTTTGGGTCGTCGCCACTGTGTTAGTGGCAGTAGTTTACTAGTGTTAGCCGGACCTAGAACCCAGAACTCTTTTTGACATATACATGATTTTAGTCTACCAATGTTTTCTTCCAAACATCGAAGGGCCGCTGGAGTCTGTTCTTGTTTGATTGGACAAAGGCATCAGCCCTTCGGGGTTTGGGTAAAACACTTGTTTTCTAACTGTTTTTCTAAAAAGAACTAAAATCATTAAATATGGATTTCTTCCAGATCAAATTAGTTTTCAATAACAAATGTCACCTTTTCCGGTAAATCTCCCCACTCGAGAGGATTCGAGTGGTCTGGGTTCTAGGGGTCGTTCCTCTGTCGGGACGAAAGCCACGGGGGCCGAGCCTGGAACCTGTTCTTGTTTGATAGGGTTGTAGGTGTAGGTCCCCCGGGACTTTCGGGCCCTGTTGGTGTCTTCCGCGAGTTGTATTGTGATTATTGCCTTCCCGAACTATAAGGGATCGTGAACTTCGATAGTCGGAGCCTAGAGTCTGTTCTTGTTTGATAGGGTTCTTAGCACCGGTCCATCGGGTTTCCGAACCCTTATGGTGTCGGTCTTTCTGGAGAGTTTAGTGTTCTCTTGTGGGAGCCGTCTGGTGGACGGTGGCCCCAGCTGTGTGACTTCCAGCTTGGTGTTGTTGGTCGATCTTGCTGATCGTGGTTTGGACTACAGCCTGCATGAGCCATATTTGAGCTCGACAGAGATACGCGGATACTTTCCTCGGTGGGGTCGCTCCCCTCGAGAGCCACTCCGGAGTTGGGCCTGTTACTTGCTATCGCGACTTGTCGACGCCGTCCCTCTGACTGGCCCAGTTAGTGGCAGTCACGGACACCCTACGGTAGACCCGTCCTGTTGAGGATATGTGGCAGTAGGTGGGCGCAGGTTTGACTGGACCCTTTGAGGCAGTCAGTTTAGATTTGGTGAATTTACTGTGTGTGTTAGTAGATGCATCATGTTTCATCTGTCCCTTTTCTTGAGCATCTAGATAGAGGCATAGTAGCTGTTGAGTTACTTTTCCAGCCTTTCATTTCAGTTTTATATTGTTACTTTATGCCTCTAGTAGACTTAGTGGGCAGACCGTCGGGCTTGTTGGCGGCACCCACTGAGAACTACTTGGGACGTAGTTCTCACACCCGTCGTGGTGTATTTTTTCCCACAGGGACTTCTACTCCGGTTCCTGCTGCTCCTGTTGCTGCTTCTTCTGATCGAGGTAAGGGAGTCGCGAGATAGTTCCCCACCAGTCGTCGTCCAGAGAGTAAATGTACCCTTATTACTTTTGAGAGTTCCTGTTGAGAGAACTTTGTAGTGAGGTATAGAGTTGTATTTATTTTCTACTGCTCGAGTGACTTTTGTACTTTTGGTGAGGACTTGTGTTGTATATAGTTTTTATTTCTAGCAGTTTTACTTTCAGCTCTGATATCTGCATAGTATAGATGCTCTTTTGCAGGTTAGTCGCTTCGTCTATACGGGCTTCCCGTATGGGCGGCGGATCTGTTGGCGAGCCCGGGTCGCAGTTTCGACGCCGGGGCGTGACAACCACGTTCACCCAACATGATAGAAAAACCTAAAACCCGCTCCGATACCAATTGTTGGTTTTATAAGGATCCACAAGGATCTAAATAGGTACTATCAAACAACTAGAGGGGGGGTGAATAGGTGTAATACTTAAAAACAAATCTCAGTGCAAAATAAAAACCAATGCGGAAAATAAAAACAGCACACCGAGATTTACGTGGAAACTCCAATCCAGGAGAAAACCACGGGACCAACACGCAATAACAATCCAATAAGAAAAGGAAGAATAACAAGGTGATTATCGACTCCACGGACTCAACCCCTCCTTCAAGTTCTTCGGACCTTGCGCTCCACCGATTGCACGTCCACTGCACACGTTCGAATCCACGAACGCCACTCGAATCCACGAGCACACGTTTCGAATCCACGAAACGCCTTCAACACACCGAATCCATGATGCTACGTCGAATCAACGACGCAAACTCAGCCGATACAGAATATAGGCTTCAATGGTGATCCTTTGCTTAGATTAACATTGAAGAACCATAGATGGAATCTCTAAGCAAAGACTAGATCAATTCGACAAAAAGTATGTCATGGAAGAACCGTCGAATTGACCTAAAAGAGGCTAAAGAGAAGATCGGTAAAAACCAGCCTCTAGGGTTGCTCTCGAGTGTTTTCTAAATTGATCGGTAGTTCTCGAGAAACCTTATGTGTCTATTTATAGGTTAGAAACCTTTGGAAAGAGATAAGCATCAAAAACTGACTTAACAGAAATTTTCCCGCTCGATGGTCCGGACTGGATTTGGCTGATCTCGACTGTCGTCTTTTTTCAGCAATTTTCCTGAAAAAATAGTTCGGGGTCCGGACTGGAATTTCCTAATCCGGACTGTTCATGCGATTTCAGCAAACACATAGTTCGGGGTCCGAATTGAAACAGGGGAGGTCCGGACTGGAATTCCGCATGAACTAAACTATGTTCGGGGTCCGGACTAGATTGGTCTGATCCGGATCCTGAACATATTACATGTCTAGTTTTTTATTTTTATGCGATTAAAAATTCATCCAAGTGTTTCTACACTATAAGAAAGTATTCGGATCACGAAAATTATTTAGTTAAACATACCTGATCCTCTTGAATTCTTTCTTCTTGATATTGATGTAATTGATCCACAATTCTTCATCTTCAATCTTCAAGACTCAAAACACTGAGTGTCAACTTGAGCTCTTGTTAAATTTTCTCTGAGTCTTCGATTGTTGATTGATAATTTGATCACTTCAAGACTCCGACTCAACTCACGAAATATGCCAACACAAAAAGCCGTAACAGACTATATTAAGATCGATGCATGCAAAAATGATTGTGTTCTATATTGGAAGGACCTTACAGATGCTAGTGAATGCCCAACTTGTGGTGAGTCTAGATGGACAACAAGTTCGGAAAAAGAAGATGCTACATTAAGGAGGAGGAAGAAGACACCGCATAAGGTTCTTCGATATTTTCCTCTAACACCTCGACTACAAAGATTATACACAAATGCAGAGACATCAAAAGCTATGAGATGGCATAGTGACCTTTGACCTGATGATGGTGTTTTAAGACATCCTGCCGATTCAATGGCTTGGAAGTCTTTTGATCACAATCATCCTGAGTTTGGTAAAGAGTCACGTAATGTTCGATTGGGTTTAGCAAGTGACGGGTTCAATCCCTTTGGAAATATGAGTACTTCACACAGTGTTTGGCCTGTTGTTGTAGTTCCATATAATTTGCCTCCATGGATGTGTATGAAGGGTCATTATTTTATAACTACCTTGATCATTCCTGGTCCAAGAGCTCCTGGTAATGATATAGATGTGTACATGGCTCCTTTAATCGACGAATTGAAAAAGTTGTGGGAGATAGGTATTGAGACATATGATTCATCAAAGAATGAGAATTTTAAAATGCATGCTGCTATACTTTGGACGATAAATGATTTTCCTGCATATGTCAACTTGTCCGGTTGGAGCACAAAAGGGGGATTAGCATGTCCTTGTTGTAACAAGAACACATTTTCCTTAAGATTAAAGTATGGAAAAAAATTTTCTTATATGGGCCATCGGCGTTTTTTGCCATCTAATCATAAATGGCGAGATGATATCAAATCATTTGATGGAAAAGAGGAAAAACGATGCGCAACCAAGACCTTATCAGGTGATGAAGTGATTGAGCAATTGAATCAATTTCAGCAAGTAATATTTGGAAAAGGATCTAAAAAGAGAAAACGAGCACAAAAAAATGAGTGCTTTTTAAATTGGAGGAAGCACAGTATTTTCTTCGATTTGCCATACTGGCGGTCTTTATTAATTCGCCACAACTTGGATGTTATGCATATTGAAAAGAATATGTCTGATAATATTGTTGGTACATTAATGGTTATTGATGGAAAAAATAAAGATAACTTGAATTCTCGTATGGATTTGATGGAACTAGTGTAGTGATTCGGCTTTTACGTATATTCGTGACTTACATATTAGGTGATTATGCCCTTTAAGTGGAATAAAATTATTTAATTTTCGAAAGTCGGTCGGTGCATGGTGCGGGTATTTTTCTGTCAAAGGGCTCGAAAAATGAAGACCGATGGTGCGATCGGATCGGGAATCCGATGTACGGATCTCCCGAAACGGGGTTTTTAAGATCGCGGTGACTTAAGGTGTGCATCGAAATCCGTGTAAAATATCCGGTACGCTTTTTGGGGAGTTTCGGATTTTTCGTATGATTAATTATTTAAGAAATTAATTAACCGGTGACAAGAAACTAATTTTGGAATTTCTATTTACGATAATTAATTAATTGGGTAAATTAATTAATCGGTGACTAGGGTTAGAAAAAGGGGTATATTAATACGCACGGAAAGAAAGATCTCACTTTCTGCGAAAAGAAACCCTAGCCGAAAGAGAGAACGTGAGAGAAAAAGAAAAGAAAGACGGAACCCTAGCCGAAGTAAAGAAGGAAGAAAAAAGGAGAAAGCGAAGGGGACCGATCATCCCGAACGACGAACCGGAGACGAAAACGCGGTCGGACGACATCCCCGTCAATTAATCCGGTGAGTAAACCCTCGTTACAATTTTGGGATTTTTCCTTATTTTTCCCTCGTTGGGTTTTCGGTCACCCCCGTCGTCTCCGCCGCCGCCACCGTCGTTGCGCAAGATAAGGCACGGAGCGGACGACGAAGACGGGCGGTGCCACTAGGGCATCGCGCGGATGGAAGCCGCGGGCGGACGGACGCCGCCGCGGGCGGCTACCGCGGGAGCCGCGCGGGTACGACCCGCGCGGGAGCCGCGCGGGCCCGCACCCGCGCGGACGCCGCGCGGGCGCCGCGCGGGCCGCACCCGCGCGGGCGCCGCCTGCGGAGACGCGCCGCACGGTTCCAGGCCGCGCGGGGCTCCGGCGGGCGGCGACGGCCGCGCGGGGATTTGGCTCCTGGTAAATTTGACGGGCTTTGGGGTTTTCCGTCAAAGTAGGTAAAGTTGGACTTTCATTTTGTAATGTTAGTGCGTGGTTTTGACTATAGTTTACCCCTTTGGACTCTTCTTAGGTCCAGGTGCGCGGCAAGAGTGTGCGGGAAATCCAGGCGTTCCGATCTCCCCGCAACCAGGTGGGTACCCTTGCTATAAGTGCAACAAGTACAGTAAGTGCACCATGTCATCGTAAAAGGCTCGTTGAATTATCTAATAAAGTAGATGGATTGTTAGACCTTTCGCATAAATGTTTTCGTTTAAATTAACATGATAATCGTAGCGGCTGCGGTCGCGGGGACTTCACACATGCCGACATCGGCAATTTTGGGGTGGGATGCTGCACGTACACAGGCGGATTGGCCTCCGCATGGGTGTACTTTTCCGGAGAAGTGGTCAACTTGACCCGTGTGCCTCACAAAGGGGTGGGAGCCGTGGGGGCCTCTTCACGCTAGCTACGGGGCCGCACTAGCACCGTGAAAGAGGTTAAAAGCATCAAAAAGGGGTTGTGCACGAGGGGAGACTTCCGTCTCTCCGATAGGTACTCTGGGGTTGGTGCCCAGCGTAACTCGGTATTCTGGGGTTGGTGCCCAGCGTATTCTTGTGACAGGGTTTTTGGCGAAAGGTTCCGGTGTAATCAGTTTGTTCTTGAATCTATGATAATCTTAAGACATATACTTTATTTGTCACTGACTTTACCCACTCCGTGACAGGTTTGACTAGGTGCGTTAGCCGGGATGGCGGTGAGACTGCGTCGCGAGGACCGTAGTCGTAGGAGGCTCGCTATCCGTTATTTCTTGGGTTTATCTCATTTCCTTATTGCTACGGTTGGTCTAATCTGCATTCGTGGTTCATGATGGATGTAGACAATTAATTAGTCGGCACTGTGGACTGGATGTGTTTCTATGGTTTAGCTATACATTTGATGTTTTCGGGTGCGGCATGTTTTGATAACAACCAAAGGATTGCGAAAATATTTTCCAAAGCGACGTGCCGTGTGAGCACGGATTTTATAACTTCTGGTTTTATCCTTTCCAAACGGTGTGGCCGCTTTAATGGTTTGAATGTTTAATTGTTTTAAAATAAGGTGTCGGGTGGACACCGCTTGTAAAATCGTAGATGAATACTTCTCCTGCTTATGATGATGACTATTGTATAGTTGATGGTTGATATTGTAAACGGGACGCCGTACGTATATACAAAGGAGACTCTGTCCGTTCGCAGAGTGAATTTGTATATGTGGCGGTCTGTCGCGCGCCGAGGGCGAGGTTGATCTTCACGTAGAGAAAGAAAAAAAAATAATAATGTACGCATTTCTGCTTATCCAAAAACCTCCCGGGGCGTGACAGATTATATGGTATCAGAGAAAAACAACCATAACCACAGTAGTTGGTGATCCACATCCACAGTGTATGAAGCCACAAGCAAATTAGACATGAGATAACCAAGGTGTAGATGCGGTAGTACGTGAGAGTACGGGGAAAACGGGGATCTAATGTAGGCGTATTCGTGAGTCTAGGTGCTAGGGTGATAACCTTAGGGTTAATGTGGTTTCGTTGGTTACAGCAGACGATGGCCCGGACTAGATCGTCCACCGAGAATGCGGATGCGGACGGTGCGGCCTCGGCCGCCGCGGAGAACCAGCTCCTCCGACGACAACTGCGAGAAATGGCCAAACAGTTAGCGACACTGACGGAGCAAGTTCGGCAACTGACACAGCCACAGGCAACCGCGCCGGCGGAGCGCGATCCGACCCCTTCGTCTGAAACCACCGCCCCCACTATGGAACCACATGGAGCGGGTGGCGCGACGACTGACGCACCCCATCGGACCTCGGTAGCGGGTGCGACGACGGAACAGCCCCCAGCCGCAAGGGATGTACCCGCCCCGATCACCTCGGGGCCCGTTTTGAGGGCGACGATGGGAGATTCGGCCAGGGACGCAGGGACGACCCCTGCTCTTAGGGGGTCTACGGCCGCAGAAGGGACGACGGAGCAGCGGGCGGAACGGGAAAGGATCAGGACGAATTTGAAGGAGTTCAAGAAGCACGACCTTCCCACTTTCGAGGGAGAGACGACCGATCCATGGGTCGTTGAGAAATGGGTGGATACTATGGAAAAACTCTTTGAGGATCTACTGATGGAGGAACACGAGCGGGTTCCCCTAGTTGTTCACTTCCTCGAAGGGAACGCCCGTATCTGGTGGAAGACGGTGCGCCCGGACCCGTCTACGAATGCCCCACTACCGTCATGGTCGGCATTTAGAGAGGAATTATTTGGCGCGTTCTTTTCCAATAGTGTCAAACGGCAGTTGGAAGACGACCTGAGGAACATTAGACAAGGAAATCGCTCGGTTGTGGAATATCAAAGGGAGTTTGTGAGATTAGTCAACTGCGTCCCGTTTGCTATACGGGATGAACCCCATAAGGCCCGTCTTTTTGTGGACGGGCTACGGAGCGACATCTTCGAGATAGTCCAGGCGGCGGACTTGCGCACGTTTCGAGAAGTGGTGGATAGGGCCACCATCGTGGAGCGGGGTTTCACCATTACTCGAGCACGACGTGAGGGATCGGACTATAACCGGGAAATAAATAAGGTCACTATTAAGAACAAGTACCCCCTGCCAAGGATCGACGACCTTTTTGACCAACTACAAGGGGCAACGGTATTTTCAAAGATTGACCTTCAGTCGGGCTATCATCAGCTCAGGGTTAAGGGAGAGGACATCCCCAAAACGGCCTTCCGAACTCGCTACGGCCACTATGAATTTACAGTGATGCCTTTCGGGCTCACTAATGCCCCGGCAGTATTTATGGACATGATGAATAGGGTGTTCAAACCCTTCCTGGATTTATTCGTGGTGGTCTTCATTGACGATATCCTCATCTACTCTCGTACAGATGAGGAACATGAAGAACATCTACGTACCGTCCTCCAGACCCTGTAGGAACAGAAACTCTACGCCAAACTCAAAAAGTGTGAGTTTTGGCTCCGCGAGGTGGATTTCTTGGGGCATGTGATCTCGGCGTCTGGAGTCGCGGTGGACCCAAGGAAGATAGATTCGGTGACGGGCTGGCCCCGACCGACAACAGTGACGGAGGTTCGGAGCTTCCTGGGATTAGCCGAGTATTACCGGCGCTTCGTGGAGGGCTTCTCTAAGATAGCCACCTCCTTGAATCGTCTAACTCGAAAGGGGGAGAAGTTCATCTGGACGGATCAGTGCCAGAGAAGTTTCGAGGAGCTCAAGGATAGATTGACGCGGGCCCTGATTCTCGCCCTACCAGAACCAGGGGAGGATTACGAAGTATTTTGCGATGCGTCGCGGAACGGACTGGAAGGAGTGCTTATGCAATGGGGAAAAGTTATAGCCTATGCGTCAAGGCAACTCAAGGAGTACGAGCGGAATTACCCCGTGCACGATTTGGAACTCGCAGCGGTGGTGTTCGTCCTTAAGCTATGGAGACACTACTTATATGGGGCACACTGCAACGTATATTCGGATCATAAGAGCCTCAAGTACCTTTTCACCCAAAAGGAGTTAAACTTGCGACAGAGGCGGTGGCTCGAGCTACTGAAGGATTATGACTTGACGATCCACTACCATCCGGGAAAAGCAAACGTGGTAGCCGACGCCCTGAGTCGCAAGGGGCAGGCAGAGGAAGCGGGTGTGAGTGCTATCACCCAGCAAGACCGTCTGATTGCGGAATTCTCGCGGTTAAGATTGGAAGTGGTGCCGGCGGGTAGGGTCGCACAGCTTCTGACCTTGATGGTCAGACCCACCCTGCTGGACAGAATCCTGGAGGGGCAATCGACCGATGACCAACTACAACTTGTGCGAGGCAGGATAACCGCCGACCAAGAAGGTGATTTCGCCGTAAGCTCCGACGGCGCGATACGATTTCGGGGATGAATCTGTGTGCCGGACCTACCGGAGCTCAAAGAGGAAATCCTGAAGGAGGCGCATACCGCTCCTTATGCGGCACACCCCGGGGGAACGAAGATGTACAAGGACGTCAAATAGACCTTCTGGTGGCCGAAGATGAAGGAAGATGTGACTCGATTCGTGGCACACTGCCTGGTATGCCAACGAGTGAAGGCCGAGCATCAACGCCCGGCAGGAAAGTTGCAGCCACTACCGGTGCCCGAGTGGAAGTGGGAAATGATTACCATGGATTTTGTGACCGGATTCCCGAGATCGCCACAAGGACACGATGCGATATGGGTCATTGTGGACCGTTTGACGAAATCGGCCCACTTTCTACCCATGCACACGACGTGGACTCGGGAACGACTGGCACAAACGTACATCAATGAGATAGTGAGGCTGCATGGGGTGCCGGTATCTATTACGTCGGACAGGGACACGCGATTCGTGTCGAATTTTTGGCAAAGTCTGCAACGAGCGATGGGGACCAAGTTGCATTTTAGTATGGTGTTTCACCCGCAGACCGACGGGCAATCAGAGCGGGTGATCCAGATTGTGGAGGACATGCTTCGAGCATGCGTTCTGAACTTGGGCGAAGGGTGGTCGCGATGCCTACCCCTTGTGGAATTCGCCTACAACAACAGCTACCAGGCCAGTATTCAGATGGCGCCATACGAGGCTCTGTATGGGCGCCGCTGTCGGTCTCCAATATGCTGGGACGACTTGGGTGAGCGTAAGTTCTTGGGCCCAGATTTGGTGGAGGAGACCGAGGCGAAGGTGCGATTGATCAGACAAAGACTGCTGACCGCCCAGAGCAGACAGAAAAGCTACGCGGACAATAGGCGACGAGACTTAGAGTTCATGGTGGGTGAGCATGTATTACTTCGAGTCTCGCCCTCAAAGGGGAACCGACATTTCGGCCTAAAAGGGAAATTAAGCCCGAGGTATGTGGGACCGTTCGAGATCCTAGAACGCGTGGGTCCGGTGGCGTACCGGTTAGCCTTGCCGCCGAACCTCGAACGGGTCCACAACGTTTTCCATGTCTCAATGCTCCGGAAGTACCTCGCTGACCCCTCCCAAGCCTTGGATGCTTTCACCATCGAGTTGCGGGATGATTTGAGCGTCGAGGAGACGCCGGTGTGGATTTTGGCAAGAGAGGATAAGAGTGTTGGGTTATATGTAATAAGGATCTAAATAGGGGAAAAAACACCTAGAGGGGGGTGAATAGGTGTAAACGTATAAACACTCAAAAATCGTTGCGATAAAAACCCAATGCGGAAATAAAAATTAACTCGCAAGATTTTTACGTGGAAAACTCCATCACCGGAGTAAAAAACCACGGGACCGATAACACGGCAGAAATCCACTAGAATTAAAACACGTACAAGGTGATTTACCGTACACACTTACGACTCAACCTTTTCCATACGCTCCTAGAGGATCTTCTCCGCTCGCTCCGCGACGCTTCTCGAATCCACGATCTGCGCCCAACGCCGAATCCACGGCGTCCAACGTCGAATCCACGACGTCCGACCGAGTCCACGGTCTTCACCCAATAGCACCCTTCGAATCCACGAATGTGCCTCGCTCCGAATCCACGAGAGCGGTTGAACCTTGAATCCACAAGGACACGCGAATCCACGCGCCGATTTTTGGGGTAAATCGTTGTTTTTGGTGGTGATGATCCGCCGAATACTTAGATCAAAGATAGATCGGAAATACCATCTAAGTATTCATTAGTTTGATTCAACTCAAGATGTGAGTATGAAAACCTAGAATCAAACTAATCAATATAGATGAAGAAACATAGAGTATTCTCTAATGATTTCCTTTCTTCTCTATATGTGGATCTAGAGCCGTATAAGATGATATAGGAAAATGACGGCTATGTAGATTAACCCTAGAAAAAGAGTCATAGGGTCTATTTATAGGTTAGAAACCCTAGGAAGGAGATAAGAATCAAAAACCTAACATTTCTGGAAATTTTACGGACGGCGATCCGGATCGGATTAGCTGTGATCCGGATCGTCGTAACGAGTCAGGTAATTCCAGAAAAACGAAGGTTCGGGATCCGGATCGAAGTGCTTGATCCGGATCGTTCATACAGTTCACCAAACATCAACGTTCGGGATCCGGATTGCGAAGCCTGATCTGGATCGTTCAAGGAAGATGGTAAACTCAGTGTTCGGGATCCGGATCAAGAGAGGCTACGATCCGGATTGAACTGGTGTATGAACGAACCACCTTCGGGATCCGGATCGAACAACCTGATCCGGATCCTGAACATGTCCCAAGTCCAGTTTTTGATTTTTATGCAATGAAAGATTCTTCCAAGTGTTTCTACACTACAAGAAGTATTCGGATCACACAAAATCTTTAGTTAAACATACCTGATCCTTTTGAATTCTTCTTTCTTGAGATTGAGTTAAATGATCCAACTTTCTTCACCTTCAATCTTCAAGACTTGAGACTTTCACGAAACTACGCCAACTCAAATTCCGTAACAATCTCCCCCTTTGGCGGTTTCGTGACAAAACACAGATCCACTCAAGAAAATTCAAAAAGATATTTTGTTGCTATCACCATACAACAAAAATTTACAATGGAGATCCGAAAATTTTAAAACATGAGATAAACTCCTAAAACAGACTCTAGACTTAGACATCTGTACTCTCTGCACAAAGAAATCATTCTTGACAAAAAGAGATCGTTAGATACCTCAAGAATATTTAGCATTCAAAACCTAGTACAGAGATAGAGTTTATCTGATCATCATGACATTTGAGAATTCAGATATGTAAGAGAATCATAGTCAAAAACCAACATATCTTCTATGCAATCAAAAACCAAATGTCATAAAGTGTTAGTCCAACATCAACTTGTTAGTCATAATACATGCCCAAATAGTTAGTCGAATAGTTAGTAGAGACATGCAAACAATCACAAGATAAAAACCAAAGTTGAAGTTGAAGTGATACTTACCTTGATGTATACACATTCACATCATCATTGTTCAATCATTCACATCATCATTGTTCAAGTTCTCTAAACTCTCTCCCCCTTTTTGTCACAAACAAAGCTAAAATTACCAAAAATTGAAGGAGAGTTAAAAATTTCAAAGAAAATGTTCCGTAATATAAGAACTAGAACTAAGAGTAAGTCCTAAAAACTGAAAACCTGCACAAGAAAAGGTTAAAAATCTGCAAAAGAATAAAAAGAAAGGAATCAGTCATCAGATTCGGAGTCTTCAGAGCTCGTGCAGTCCATCTTAGAGAACATCTTTTTCACCAGCTTGTTCATTGAATTGACCTTCTTAGTTATGGTAATGTGAGCTGCCGTGATGAGCTCGAGCTCATTGGAAATTCTCGTCTGTGCCTTCGAAATCTGTTCCTGCTCAACAGATAATCGTTGTTGTTCTTTGTAGATGGATGAGACTGATGCTTCATCCGCTGGTGTGGGTGCTGGTTGTGATGGTGACGCGGAAGTGCCACTACTAGGTTTCGTTCCGCATGGAGGGGCTGGAGTGACATGGGGCAATTTGTGAAGGGACTTCACAACGGTGGACTCATCGATCATACCCAAACATTGATGATAAGTCGGTGAAGTAATATCAACCTGAAATTTCTTCAAGATCCTCATTATAATCAGTGGAAATGGAATTCTTTCAGTGGGATGAGGGTGCTCAACATATCTTGTCATTCTATTCCAAATAATGTATGGAATGTTGATATTCAATCCCATTGCCTCAGACGGATGTCCTAAGAGATACAAAAATAGCATTCGATCCCATCTCAAGACTTTCGTCTGCAAATTTGGAAGGATATTGTAACACGTGATAAAGTTTAGAAACCGGTACTCAAGACGAAGTTCTTTGGATCTGATCGATTTCTCCGTTGATTGCGTTCCTTCCAAACAAATTCCCTTAATAACCATTTGCCACAAAGTGTTCGTCAAAACCTTTCCCTTCAAGTAATTAACTCCTGTCTTGCTGGCAGGCATTCCCAAAACCTCGCCAATCAATTGTGGAGTAATTTTGAATCTTGTGCCTTGGATATTCGTGTAAAATTCTATTGGACCGTTTTCAATTTCTCGAAGGTGCCGTGCATTTGTATAGAAGGCCCTTACAAGATGCAGACAGTATCCAAGCACTTCTGGAAATCGACAAACTTGAATAAGATTTGCTTGTTCAATCAGAACGCCAAACTCAGGGGAGTGATCTCGTAGAGCCTCAATATTGACATGCCTCTCACCAATGCATTCACGATTCTCAAATGCCCTTAGGCGATCCGCATTAACGAACACTTGTTCCTCCCGAGGTGGAGAATCCGGAATAATCGGTTCGTTAGACATGAAACCTCGTGCTCGTCCAAACCGTCGAGCGAGTCGTTTCCTTTTCACCGAGATGGTTGGTGCAGTCATAGGTGCTTTACCTTTGTCCATGGGTGCTTTTTCTTTCGATGCATCGGACGCTTTTTGTTCAGGCAATGAGTCATCATCATCTGTCAATTCAGTCCAATCTACCTCGTGACAATCTACTTCTGTGTCGCTGATCTCATGAAACTCACCCTTTTGTTGTATTTTCTTAGCTCTCTTTAACTTGTTTGTGGCCCGAGTGTGCACCATAGTGACCAATAAAAGAATGATCCATGAGAATCCCATTGATCCAAGTGCCTTAAGAAGATTAAAATCCTGTGAGCAACAACTCAAGAACACGAAAAAATTGTTAATTTTCAAAGATTTGAAAAATTGTACCCAAACAATCATAATCATGTAGAGAGACTAAGAATCAAATTAGTTTTGCAAAAGGACTTTTAAAAATAGATCAATTGCATGATTTTCGAAAATCCTTATTATATGCCCTAAAATCGAAATTTTAGAAATCGAAGCCTAAAAATCCGTTAATCAGGAGAATACCTAGCATATAATCAAAACTAATCTACCCAGAGTTCTTATTTCAAAAGAAATTTGATCAAAAACCATCCACAAACTAAATTGATCCAAGAAATTCATCACGTTTGAGGAGGAAAAGAGAAAAACGGTGAAAAACCGAGATTTTGATCAATAAAACTTACTTGGAGTTGAAGAACTTGAGTTTGAAAGCTTCCAGGAAGGATGAAATCTAGAGAGAGAGGCTCTGGAAACTTTAGAAGAAAAGATTGGAGTAAAAGAAATCAAAACCCTTTTGTTCTTTATAAAACCCTAGCCGCGATCCGGATCAGTTCATGATTGCGATCCGGATCGGCTACCCGCAGTGAGAAACTGCGTTCGGGATCCGGATCGGCAGGTCCAATCCGGATCGTCAGCCCGCAGAAGAATACCTGCGTTCGGGATCCGGATCATCTTGCCCGATCCGGATCGGCTCCAACTTTTTCTTTAGAAAATTTCAGAGAAATTCAAGAAAAACCAGAAAAAGATTGTAAGCACAAATGTGTATCAACTTTAAACAGAAATCATCGTTTCATACAACAAGAATTAGATTATGCCAAATCTATCAATAATATCCAAAAATGAAACGAGAATTTACAAAAATTAAATCCCTTAAAGTTGAACACCTTCAATTACATCTAACTTGATCTTATGAGTAATGCCTTTATCAAATCATCAATTCAGTAAATAAAATGAAATACAAAGATCAATAGATGTTTGAAATTCCAAATATAGTAGATAATGTATCTAGACAATCTGTTGAAGAGAGTGGCTCTTTGAGCATCTTTCTTTAAAAAACCCACCTTATACCAACCTTGAAATTTGACGGAGTCAAGTATTTCAACATGCATTTTACTTAATCAAAATTTGAACAACCATGCTTGGTATACATGTGGTAGCTGCACACAATACTCGGACGACCGAGGTGGTAGCTCTTTCCTCCATGTGGTGGTAGTTTTCACACTCCTCATTGGGATGTAACTCTTTCCACATCTTTTGAGCATTTTACTTTTCTTTGACTCCCCCTCAATTGGCTATCAATTATTTAAGATATAAAGTATTCAACCAAAAATTGATCTCGATTTCATACTCGACTAAACAGTCAAATAAGATAATGACTATACCAAGAGATCATTGAGAGAGAGAAATTGACTTTGATCACTCAGAAGATGATTTAATTAACATAAATGATCATTGCAACAGTGAAATATTATGATGGCAAAAGCATAATAAATTTCTAAATGCGCGAAAAGATGCAATTAAAGTCAATTATGATCTATGCTCAATTAATGTCCTATGTACAGACATAGATAATGAACAAAATAAAACAAAGACAAAACCTATCCTAAGCAAAGGTTTCAAAAAGAAGTTTATTTCAAGGAAAGCATTCCAATTGCTTTTCGCAAATGAATAAAACGTTTTTGATCCAAAGGTTTTGTTAGAATGTCAGCTAATTGATCCTCAGTTGAAATATATGAAAGTTGAAGAGTATTTGATTCAACTAGCTCTCTAAGATAATGATATCTAAGTTCAATATGTTTTGTTCTAGAGTGCAACACAGGGTTTTTAGAAATGTTGATTGCACTTGTGTTGTCACAAAGAATTGTTACCGAAGATGCTGAAATCCGGAAGTCGCTCAATACGCTTTTCATCCAAATGAGTTGAGTTGAGCAACTTCCAGCTGAAATGTATTCCGCTTCGGCAGTCGAGAGTGCTATGCAATTCTGCTTTTTAGTGTGCCATGCAACCAGGCAATGGCCAAGATAGAAGCATGCACCACTCGTGCTTTTCCGATCATCCACTGATCCTGCCCAATCGGCATCTGAGTATCCAACAATATCCAAACTTGTTCCCATAGGATACCAAATTCCGAAATTAATTGATCCTTTGATATACCGGATGATCCTTTTCACCGCTTTCAGGTGAACCTCCTTTGTGTTGGGTCGTATATAATACGGATCTAAATAGGGGAAGAAACACCTAGAGGGGGGTGAATAGGTGTAAACGTATAAACACTCAAAAATCGTTGCGATAAAAAACCCAATGCGGAAATGAAAATAACTCGCAAGATTTTTACGTGGAAAACTCCATCACCGGAGTAAAAAACCACGGGACCGATAACACGGCAGAAATCCACTAGAATTAAAACACGTACAAGGTGATTTACCGTACACACTTACGACTCAACCTTTTCCATACGCTCCTAGAGGATCTTCTCCGCTCGCTCCAGACGCTTCTCGAATCCACGATCTGCGCCCAACGCCGAATCCACGGCGTCCAACGTCGAATCCACGACGTCCGACCGAATCCACGGTCTTCACCCAATAGCACCCTTCGAATCCACGAACGTGCCTCGCTCCGAATCCACGAGAGCGATTGAACCTTGAATCCACAAGGACACGCGAATCCACGCGCCGATTTTGGGGTAATCGTTGTTTTTGGGTGGTGATGATCCGCCGAATACTTAGATCAAAGATAGATCGGAAATACCATCTAAGTATTCATTAGTTTGATTCAACTCAAGATGTGAGTATGAAAACCTAGAATCAAACTAATCAATATAGATGAAGAAACATAGAGTATTCTCTAATGATTTCCTTTCTTCTCTATATGTGGATCTATAGCCGTATAAGATGATATATGAAAATGACGGCTATGTGGATTGACCCTAGAAAGAAAGACATAGGGTCTATTTATAGGTTAGAAACCCTAGGAAGGAGATAAGAATCAAAAACCTACCATTTCTGGAATTTTACGGACGGCGATCCGGATCGTGATAACTGAGATCCGGATCGTCATAACGAAACAGCCAATTCCAGAAAAACGAAGGTTCGGGATCCGGATCATGTGACTACGATCCGGATCGTTCATACAGTTCACCAAACATCAACGTTCGGGATCCGGATTGCGAAGCAAGATCCGGATCGTTCAAGGTAGATGGTAAACTCAACGTTCGGGATCCGGATCAAGAGACTACGATCCGGATTGCGACGATGTATGAACGAACCACCTTCGGGATCCGGATCGAACAGCCTGATCCGGATCCTGAACATGTCCCAAGTCCAGTTTTTGATTTTTATGCAATGAAAGATTCTTCCAAGTGTTTCTACACTACAAGAAGTATTCGGATCACACAAATTCTTTAGTTAAACATACCTGATCCTTTTGAATTCTTCTTTCTTGAGATTGAGTTAAATGATCCAACTTTCTTCACCTTCAATCTTCAGGACTTGAAACTTTCACGAAACTACGCCAACTCAAATTCCGTAACAATCTCCCCCTTTGGCGGTTTCGTGACAAAACACAGATCCACTAAAGAAAATTCAAAAAGATATTTTTGTTGCTATCACCATACAACAAAAATTTACAATGGAGATCCAAAATACAATACATGAGTTAAACTCCTAAAACAGACTCTAGACTTAGACATCTGTACTCTCTGCAAAAAGAAATCATTCTTGACAAAAGAAATCGTTAGATACCTCAAGAATTTTGTATCATTCAAAAACCACAAACAGAGATGAAGTTTAAACTCATTTATACTTACCATGACATTTATATTCAGATATGTAAACTGATCATAGTTAAAAAATACCAACATATCTTCTTTGCACGTAAAAACCAAATGTCATGAACATGTTTGTGACAAACTTATATATATATAGATATGTAATTGATCAGAGTTAAGAACCAACATATCTTCTATGCAATCAAAAACCAAGTGTCACAAACTTGTTAGTGAACATCAACTTGTTAGTTATATTACATGCCCAAATAGTTAGCAAATAGTTAGTCGAGGCATGCATTCATACAGCTGAAAAACCTCAAGTTGAGAATGGAAGTTGGAGTAATACTTACCTTGATATTCATCCAGTTTTCATATCAAACATTGTTCACTTACCTTGATGTTTCATACAGTCAACATTGTTCAAAGTTCTCTCTAACTCTCTCCCCCTTTTTGTCACAAAACAAAGCCAAAATCAATAAATTGAAGGAGAGTTAAATAGATCAGAATAAAGAAAAAACTGAGAACTGGATAAGAACAAAAACTTATAAACCTGCAAAAGAAAGATTAGAGAAAAAAAAAAACTTTATGCAGAGTCGTCAGAGCTGATACAACCAAGCTTCTGAAACATTTTCTTGATCCGTTTGTTTATAGAAGCTTGTTCCTTCTTAAATTCTTTCATGTCCTCTTTCATTTCAGCGACATCAATAGCCATGCGTTCTTGCTCGTCTGAGAGTCGCTGTTGTTCCTTAAAGATTGAGCTCACCGACGCATCATCGTCAGAAGTGGACGGAGGTGCCTGCTGTGCTGGTGGTGCCGAGGTTGTCGCTGGAGGAATTGCTGCCGTTGCCGAGGTTGTCGCTTGTTGTTGTTGTCGTTGTTCTCGTTGCTGTTGTGCTTGTAGTCGTTGAGGGGAGATGAAAGGTTCATCTGGCTTCGTCGAAAGAGACTTCACAATTGTTGTATCATTGATCGTTCCTAGACTGTGCATATAGGAACTCGCATTTGTGTCAGCTTTAAATTTTCGAAGAATGCGCATGATGATCATAGGATAAGGTAGTCTCTCTGACGGATGAGCTTGCTCCACATATCGTGCCATCCTTGACCAGATGACGTAGGGAATGCTTAAGTTAGCTCCCATTGCTGCTGTGGAGTTTCCCAGAAGATAGAGGAATATCATCCTTTCCCACCGAAGAACCTTTGTGTTCATGTTTGGGGTGATATTATAACAAGCAATGAAGTTTAAGATGCGGTACTCTGGTCGTAGTTCTTTCGAGAAAACTGAGTTTCCTGTCGACCGAGTGTTTGGAGCACAGAGTCCATCAACTACCACTCTCCAGGAGTCGGTGTTGAAGGATTGATTCTTCAAGTAATGGGATCCATCGGCTCGGGCGTCCATCCTTAATACCTCTCCTATTAGCTGTGGCGTTACTTTTATTCTGACATTCTTGACTAATGTCTGAAAAAACCCGACGCCCGCTTTCCTGATCAACTAGATAGCAGGCATTCTGATAAAACATCCTCACTGAGTGAAGACAATACCCAGTGGTCTCCGGGAAGTCGCAAATGGGGGCAAGACCTATCTGGTCAAATAAAATCCCAAATGCCCGAGAACGCTCTTTCAAGGCTTTGACATCAACATGCCTTTCGCCAATGCATTCTCTGTTCTCAAAATCCTTTATCCTGTCTGAGCTGACAAAGTCTTGTGGGGATGGTTCGCTAACAGCTGGTTGCTCAATGGTAATTCCTCGAGCACTTCCTCTCTTGCGAGCAACACTTTTTCTTCTTGTCTTCCCAGAAGTTTCTTCCATTGGAGCTTTGCCTTTTTCAGCAGCAGTAGGCGGAGCCTTCGATGTTTCCGCAGGCGCTTTTCCCTTTGAAGCAGTTGGAACAGTCGTTGCTTCAACTAGCAGGTCATCCCAGTCAATTGATTCCGTCTCCGATTCCGTGTCGGAATCATCCTTAGTCTTCTTCGCTTTCTTAGCCTTCTTGGCCCTCTTGGGCTTCACAGTGTCTCTCGTATGTACCATCGCAGCAAGTAGGAAAACAATCCAAGTGATCACCATTGCTTATGGTTTCTAGAGAAAAGAATTCCTGTGAGCAATACTTAAGAACACATGAAAAATTGTTAATTTTCAAAGATTTGAAAAATTGTACCCAAACAATCATAATCATGTAGAGAGACTAAGAATCAAGTTAGTTTTGCAAAAGGACTTTTAAAGATAGATCAATTGCATGATTTTCGAAAATCCTTATTATATGCCCTAAAATCAAAATTTTAGAAATCGAAGCCTAAAAATCCGTTAATCAGGAAAAAACCTAGCATATAATCAAAACTAAACAACCCAGAGTTCTTATTTCAAAAGAAATTTGATCAAAAACCATCCACAAACAAAATCGATCCAAGAATTTCGTACGTTTGAGGAGGAAAAGAGAAAAACGGTGAAAAACCGAGATTTTGATCAATAAAGCTTACTTGGAACTGAAGAACTTGAGTTAGAAAGCTTCCAAGGAGGATGAAATCTAGAGAGAAGCGCTCTGGAAACTTTTGAACAAAAGATTGGAGTAAAAGAAATCAAAACCCTTATGTTCTTTATAAAAACCTAGCCGCGATCCGGATCCTCCCGAGCTTGCGATCCGGATCGGCTACCCGCAGTGAAAAAACTGCGTTCGGTATCCGGATCGGCAGGTCCAATCCGGATCGTCAGCCCGCAGGAGAAAACCTGTGTTCGGGATCCGGATCACCTTGCCCGATCCGGATCGGCCCCAACTTTTTCTTTAGAAAAATTTCAGAGAAATTCAAGAAAAACCAGAAAAAGATTGTAAGCACAAAGGTGTATCAACTTTAAACAAAAAGCATCGTTTCACACAACAAGAATTAGATTATGCCAAATCTATCAGTAATATCCAAAAATGAAACGAAAATTTACAAGAATTAAATCCCTTAAAGTTGAACACCTTCAATTACATCTAACTTGATCTTATGAGTAATGCCTTTATCAAATAATCAATTCGGTAAAGAAAATGAAATACAAAGATCAATAGATGTTTGAAATCCCAAATATGGTAGATAATATTTCTAGACAATCTGTTGAAGAGAGTGGCTCTTTGAGCATCTTTCTTTAAAATCCCACCTTATACCAACCTTGAAATTTGACAGAGTCAAGTATTTCAACATGCATTTTACTTAATCAAAAATTTGAACAACCATGCTTGGTATACATGTGGTAGCTGCACACAATACTCGGACGACCGAGGTGGTAGCTCTTTCCTCCATGTGGTGGTAGTTTTCACACTCCTCATTGGGATGTAACTCTTTCCACATCTTTTGAGCATTTTACATTATCTTTGACTCCCCCTCAATTGGCTATCAATTATTTAAGATATAAAGTATTCAACCAAAAATTGATCTCGATTTCATACTCGACTAAACAGTCAAATAAGATAATGACTATACCAAGAGATCATTGAGAGAGAAATTGACTTTGATCACTTTAGAAGATGATTTAATTAACATAAACGATCATTGCAACAAAGAAATATTATGATGGCAAAAGCATAATAAATTTCTAAATGTGTGAACAGATGCAATTAAAGTCAATTAAGATCTATGCTCAATTACTATCCTATGTATAACATAGATATTGAATAGAACAAAACAAATACAAAACCTATTTAAGCAAAGGTTTCAAAAAGAAGTTTATTTCAAAGAAAGCATACCAATTGCTTTTCGCAAATGAATAAAACGTTTTTGATCCAAAGGTTTTGTTAAAAAGTCAGCTAATTGATCTTCAGTTGAAATATATGAAAGTTGAAGAGTATTTGATTCAACTAGCTCTCTAAGAAAATGATATCTAAGTTCAATATGTTTTGTTCTAGAGTGCAACACAGGATTTTTAGAAATGTTAATTGCACTTGTGTTGTCACAAAGAATTGTTACCGAAGATGCTGAAATGCGGAAGTCACTCAATACGCTTTTCATCCAAATGAGTTGAGTTGAGCAACTTCCAGCTGAAATGTATTCCGCTTCGGCAGTCGAGAGTGCTATGCAATTCTGCTTTTTACTGTGCCATGCAACAAGGCAATGGCCAAGATAGAAGCATGCACCACTCGTGCTTTTCCGATCATCCACTGATCCTGCCCAATCGGCATCTGAGTATCCAACAATGTCCAGACTTGTTCCCATAGGATACCAAATTCCGAAATTAATTGATCCTTTGATGTACCGGATGATCCGTTTCACCGCTTTCAGGTGAACCTCCTTTGGTGCTGATTGATATCTCGCGCAAATCCCAACACTAAAGGATATATCCGGGCGACTAGCCGTGAGGTAAAGTAGACTTCCAATCATACTTCTATACAGTTTCTCGTCTACATTCTTACTATGTGATTCACTTCTAAGTCCCTTGTGGCTAGTTCCCATTGGAGTTGGAAAATCTTTACAATTTTCTAGATCAAACTTTTTGACCAACTCCAGTGCATACTTGGATTGACTCAAGTGAATACCTTCATCATTTTGTTTAATTTGCAATCCAAGAAAATAAGACAGTTCGCCCATCATGGACATCTCAAATTCGCTTTCCATGGTCTCCGCGAATTTAGAAGCATCATTATCTTTTGTTGCACCAAATACAATGTCATCGACATAGATTTGTGCTACAATGAAATTATTTTGATAATGCTTCACAAAGAGAGTCCTGTCAGCTCCCCCTCGAGTATAGCCCTTCTCCAAAAGGTGCTTTGTTAACCTTTCGTACCATGCTCGCGGTGCTTGTTTCAGACCGTAAAGAGCCTTTTTCAAACGAAAAACATGGTTAGGTTGTTTATGATCTACAAAACCTTTCGGTTGAGCTACATAAACTTCCTCATTTAAAAACCCATTTAGAAATGCGCTCTTGACGTCCATTTGAAATAATTTGATTTTAAAATGACAAGCAATAGCAAACAATATACGAACGGACTCGAGTCTAGCTACAGGGGCGAAAGTTTCGTCAAAGTCTATACCTTCTACTTGAGAGTAGCCTTGAGCAACTAGTCGTGCCTTGTTCCTGATGATAGTACCATCTTCATCTTTCTTGTTCTTGAAGATCCATTTGGTACCTATCACATTATGTTGCTTTGGAGGCTTCGTTAATTCCCAGACTTTGTTTCGCTCAAATTGATGAAGCTCTTCCTGCATTGCTTTAATCCAGTAGTCATCCTGAAGAGCTTCATCTATTGTCTTTGGTTCGATTAAAGATACGTAGCAAGCAAATCCGCAAACCAACTGCCTTCGAGTTCTAACTCCTTCTTGTGGATCTCCAATGATGTTCGATTCCGGATGATCCTTGGAGATTCGTAGCGTTTGTTGAAACGGAGTACTCGGAGGTACACGAGATGATTCCTGCACATCAGATAAACTAGAAGAACCATTAGATGCTTCATTAATATTGGAAGTATTATTATGAGAAGATGCACTAGCAGGAGAATCATCATCTAGAGAGATATCGAGGGTAGATTTTTCAGATTCAAAATGAGAAGCTTCATCTACTTTAACATTTATAGATTCTACGATCGTCTTAGATTCAATGTTAAATACTCGATATGCTCTGCTATTCGTAGAATAACCCAAAAAGATCCCTTCATCACTTCGAGAGTCGAACTTTCCAAGATTTTCACGGTCACGTAAGATGTAACATCGACTCCCGAAGATACGAAAGTACTTGATATCCGGTTTTCTACTAAACCACAGCTCATATGGTGTATTCAAGGTTACTGGGCACAAATACACTCTGTTAATGACATAGACAGCGGTGTTCACAGCTTCAGCCCAAAAATGTAGCGATAATTTCCGGCTATGAAGCATCACACGCGCCATCTCTTGAACAACCCTGTTTTTGCGCTCAACAACACCATTCTGCTGAGGTGTATAGGGTGCCGAGAATTCATGTTTAATGCCATTTGAAGTACAAAAGTCAATGAATTTTGAATTTATGAATTCTCCACCCCTATCACTTCTAACACGAATGATCTTTTCATTCTTTTCAATCATAATACGATGGCAAATCTCATGAAAAGAGTCAAACGTATCAGCTTTCTCTCTCAGAAATGCTACCCAAGAAAACCGAGAGAAATCATCAACCAATAAGAAAATATACCATTTACCTCCCAAAGATGGTTGACGAGTTGGCCCCATTAAATCCATGTGCAAAAGTTCCAAAGGCCGTTTTGTACCGATGTGGTTCAAGCTCTTGTGTGCAGTCCTGGACTGTTTTCCCTTTTGACAGCCACCACACACAATGTTTTGTTTAAATAAAAGTTTTGGAATCCCCTTGACCACGTCCTTATTTGAAATCTTAGCAAGTTCCTTAAAATTTATGTGACCTAGCCTTTCATGCCAAATTGATTCATTACCCAAAGAAACTAGGTTACATGTTTCAGAAAATTTATTAGGAACAACATAACAATTGTTTTCAGATCTAACCCCTTTTAAAAAGAAGACTTGGTCCTTATCAGTTACAACACATTCAACAGAAGAAAAGTTAACTGAAAAACCATTGTCGCAAAGTTGACTTATGCTTATGAGGTTAGTCTTAAGGCCATCAACAAATAACACATTATTTAGAACCGGGCCATCTGGAATAGCTACTGTTCCCTTTCCAATAATTTTGGAAGAACGACCGTCTCCGAAAACAACGCGTCCTCCGGAGATTTTCTCAAGATTTTGAAAACTATTTTTGTCACCGGTCATGTGACGGGAACACCCGCTATCCAGATACCAAGACGAGCTATCATATGCATGCAAGGAAATATTGGAAACAAGACAAGGGAAAATTTCACCTTTGCGCACCCAAGCCTTTTTGGAATGCGTCTGTAATGGTCGTGAAGTTTTGTGCCTAGGTGAAAGCGTCTTGTTAAAACGATTGTTGCTCCTTGATGAAGTCATCTTGCGCGGTGAACTACCAAGTCTCTTTTCATTTGAAAAGTTTTGCTTTGATTTCCGGAAAGGAGCCTTTTTGGTAGTTGATGCAAGAGGTGCTTGAGATGAGCGTTCGACTCCCGTCTTGCAATATCTTCTTATGTGCCCTGAAATACCACAACGAAAACATACCTTAGAGCTAGACGATCCCAAGGAGGATGAGGTAGGTTTGTTGACATTGTTTGTCTTGAATTCCGGTGTCGGAAGAGGAGATACCGACTGAGGCACAAAAACTGTCCCACTCAAACTTGGACTGTTTCCAGTTTGAGTGTACCCGAGGCCGAACCGATTTGTTTGACCAAGACCAAGAAGTCTATCCAACTTACTCCTTCCTGAAGAGAATCGCTGCAAGTCATCCTTGAGTTGGAAGATGGTCTCAGTCATTTCCAGCTTATCCTGTCGAGCCTCGTTGTAGAGCTTTGAGAAGTGATCCGCTTTATCCACCAGTTTTGTATGTTCCTTCTCAAAAAGCTCATTGGACCTTTGAAGGGAAACATTAACTTTTACCAGATTTTCCCTTTCCAGTTCAAGAGCGTTTGAGAAAGAAGTTGCCCTTTTTACTTCTTCTTCGAGATCATGCAATCTCCTTCTCAAACTCTTGTTTTGCTTAGCCACTTTCTTTGAATCCCTCAAAAGTCTGTGGTAGGCTAGAGCAAACTCTTCACCTTCCGAATCATCCGATTCATTGTCCATTGCATTCTTTTCAACAGTGGAGTTGGACAATGATTCAGACGTACTTGCCATAAAGCACATGAATGGTGAAGATGTGGACGCGTGGAATGCCGTGGAGCTCTTTTCTTCATCACTTGAAGACGACTCATTTGACGTTGAGTTGTCATCCCAAGTGACGACTTGCATCGCCTTCTTCTTTGCCGGATACTTGTTAGGACACTCCGTTGCAATGTGGTCGTAGCCTCGACATTTGAAGCATTGCAGTTGTCCTTCTGAACTTTTCTTATCCTTTGAGAAGTTCTCCTGCTTTCTTGACTTGTGACTTGGAGTACCCTTGCCTTTGTTCCACTTTCCGAAGGATGGAGATTTGCTTGAATTACCCCTTCGAAAGTTGCGGCGAAAATTCCTTGTCAAGAGAGCGAGCTGCTTCTCAAATTCCTCCATAGAAAGGTTCTCGTCATCGTCCGAGGAGGATGTATCCGCGTCTTCTTCCTTAGTTGTTTTCAACGCATAACCTGAAGACTTAGAAGTGGATGCTTTTCCAGAAGAATTGTTAGTATTAAAAGTCATTTCATAAGTTTGTAATGAACCAACTAATTCTTCTACACGTATTTCGTCCGGGTGTTTAATAGTTTCAATGGCAGTAACCTTTGGGCGAAATCGTTCAGGAAGAGTTCTTAAGATTTTTCTTACAATCTTAAATTCTGGAATCTTCTCTCCCAGATTAGCACATGAGTTTACGATGTCTTGCAATCGTGTATAGTAGTCCGTGAAAGATTCATTTTCTGCCATCAAAATAGAGTCAAACTTGCTCGTAAGCATCTGCAGTTTCTGAATCTTCACGAGGTTAGTTCCCTCATGTGTAACCTGGAGAACATCCCAGATTTCTTTCGCAGTCTCACATGCCGAGACGCGAGAGAATTCAGTTTGAGATAAGGCATTAAAAATAGCATTAATTCCCTTGCCATTGTAAGAAGATAACTCAAACTCTTCCTTGGTCCATTTCGACCTAGGTTTTAAGGTGTGAGCATCAGAGATAAGTTGAGTTGGATTAGTCCATCCTGATTCAATTGAATGCCACACCCTTTCGTCGATGGAAGATAAAAAGGCTTTCATCCGTACTTTCCAGTACGCATAATTTGTTCCATCAAAGAAAGGGGGTCGATTGATGTTTCCACCTTCAACCATTGTTCACAACCCTATTCCCGCTCTGATACCACTTGTTGGGTCGTATATAATACGGATCTAAATAGGGGAAGAAACACCTAGAGGGGGGTGAATAGGTGTAAACGTATAAACACTCAAAAATCGTTGCGATAAAAAACCCAATGCGGAAATGAAAATAACTCGCAAGATTTTTACGTGGAAAACTCCATCACCGGAGTAAAAAACCACGGGACCGATAACACGGCAGAAATCCACTAGAATTAAAACACGTACAAGGTGATTTACCGTACACACTTACGACTCAACCTTTTCCATACGCTCCTAGAGGATCTTCTCCGCTCGCTCCAGACGCTTCTCGAATCCACGATCTGCGCCCAACGCCGAATCCACGGCGTCCAACGTCGAATCCACGACGTCCGACCGAATCCACGGTCTTCACCCAATAGCACCCTTCGAATCCACGAACTTGCCTCACTCCGAATCCACGAGAGCGATTGAACCTTGAATCCACAAGGACACGCGAATCCACGCGCCGATTTTGGGGTAATCGTTGTTTTTGGGTGGTGATGATCCGCCGAATACTTAGATCAAAGATAGATCGGAAATACCATCTAAGTATTCATTAGTTTGATTCAACTCAAGATGTGAGTATGAAAACCTAGAATCAAACTAATCAATATAGATGAAGAAACATAGAGTATTCTCTAATGATTTCCTTTCTTCTCTATATGTGGATCTATAGCCGTATAAGATGATATATGAAAATGACGGCTATGTGGATTGACCCTAGAAAGAAAGACATAGGGTCTATTTATAGGTTAGAAACCCTAGGAAGGAGATAAGAATCAAAAACCTGCCATTTCTGGAATTTTACGGACGGCGATCCGGATCGTGATAACTGAGATCCGGATCGTCATAACGAAACAGCCAATTCCAGAAAAACGAAGGTTCGGGATCCGGATCATGTGACTACGATCCGGATCGTTCATACAGTTCACCAAACATCAACGTTCGGGATCCGGATTGCGAAGCAAGATCCGGATCGTTCAAGGTAGATGGTAAACTCAACGTTCGGGATCCGGATCAAGAGACTACGATCCGGATTGCGACGATGTATGAACGAACCACCTTCGGGATCCGAATCGAACAGCCTGATCCGGATCCTGAACATGTCCCAAGTCCAGTTTTTGATTTTTATGCAATGAAAGATTCTTCCAAGTGTTTCTACACTACAAGAAGTATTCGGATCACACAAATTCTTTAGTTAAACATACCTGATCCTTTTGAATTCTTCTTTCTTGAGATTGAGTTAAATGATCCAACTTTCTTCACCTTCAATCTTCAGGACTTGAAACTTTCACGAAACTACGCCAACTCAAATTCCGTAACACTTTGGTGCAGATAGATATCTCGCGCAGATCCCAACACCAAAAGATATATCCGGGCGACTAGCCGTGAGGTAAAGTAGACTTCTAATCATACTTCGATACAGTTTCTCGTCTACATTCTCACTTTGTGATTCACTTCCAAGTCCCTTGTGGCTAGTTCCCATTGGAGTCGGAAAATCCTTCGAATTTTCAAGATCAAACTTTTTAACCAACTCCATTGCATACTTGGATTGACTCAAGTGAATACCTTCATCATTTTGTTTAATTTGCAATCCAAGGAAATAAGTCAATTCGCCCATCATGGACATCTCAAATTCGCTTTCCATGGTCTCCGCGAATTTAGAAGCATCATTATCTCTTGTTGCGCCAAATACTATGTCATCGACATATATTTGTGCTACAATGAAATTGTTTTGATAATGCTTCACAAAGAGAGTCCTGTCAGCTCCCCCTCGAGTATAGCCCTTCTCCAAAAGGTGCTTTGTCAACCTTTCGTACCATGCTCGCGGTGCTTGTTTCAGACCGTAAAGAGCCTTTTTTAAACGAAAAACATGGTTAGGTTGTTTATGGTCTACAAAACCTTTCGGTTGAGCCACATAAACTTCCTCATTTAAAAACCCATTTAGAAATGCGCTCTTGACGTCCATTTGAAATAATTTGATTTTAAAATGACAAGCAATAGCAAACAGTATACGAATGGACTCGAGTCTAGCTACAGGGGCGAATGTTTCGTCAAAGTCTATACCTTCTACTTGAGAGTAGCCTTGAGCAACTAATCGTGCCTTGTTCCTAATGATAGTACCATCCTCATTTTTCTTGTTCTTGAAGATCCATTTGGTACCTATCACATTGTGTTGCTGTGGAGGCTTCGTTAATTCCCAGACTTTGTTTCGCTCAAATTGATGGAGCTCTTCCTGCATTGCTTTAATCCAGTAGTCATCCTGAAGAGCTTCATCTATGTTCTTTGGTTCGATTAAAGATACGTAGCAAGCGAATCCACAAACCAACTGCCTCCGAGTTCTAACTCCTTCTTGTGGATCTCCAATAATATTCGATTCCGGATGATCCTTGGAGATTCGTAGCGTTTGTTGAAACGGAGTACTCGGAGATATATGAGATGATTCCTGCACATTAGATAAACTTGAAGAACCATTAGATGCATCATTAATATTGGGAGTATTATTATGAGAAGATGCAATAGCAGGAGAATCATCATCTAGAGAGATATCGAGGGTAGATTTTTCAGATGCAAAGTGAAAAGCTTCATCTACTTTAACATTTATAGATTCTACGATCGTCTTAGATTCCAAGTTAAATACTCGATATGCTCTACTATTAGTAGAATACCCCAAGAAAATCCCTTCGTCACTTCGTGAGTCAAACTTTCCAAGGTTTTCACGGTCACGTAAAATGTAACACCGACTCCCGAAGATGCGAAAATATTTGATGTTGGGTTTTCTACCACACCATAGTTCATATGGTGTATTTAACGTTCCCGGGCGCAAGAACACACGATTAATGACATAGACAGCGGTGTTCACAGCTTCAGCCCAAAAATGTAGCGGTAAATTCCGGCTGTGAAGCATCACACGCGCCATCTCTTGAACAACCCTGTTCTTGCGCTCGACAACACCATTCTGTTGAGGTGTATAGGGTGCAGAGAATTCATGCTTAATACCGTTTGAAGTACAAAAGTCAATGAATTTTGAATTAATGAATTCTCCACCTCTATCACTTCTAACACGAATGATCTTTTCATTCTTTTCAATCATAATACGAAGGCAAATCTCGTGAAAAGAATCAAAAGTATCAGCTTTCTCTTTTAAAAATGCTACCCAAGAATACCGAGAGAAATCATCAACCAATAAAAAAATATACCATTTACCTCCCAAAGATGGTTGACGGGTCGGCCAAAAGAAAGAAAAATAGTCTACATAAACTACACAACATTTAATCGTAGAACGATTAAAGACAAGGAGGGGTTTCACCTTTGCATACCCAAACCTTTTGAGTTTTGGAGTATGTTGGCAATGGTTGAGAAGTTTTCCTTGATGAAGACGTCTTGCATGATTGGTCTTTTTCTTTTGTCATCGTCTTGTTTGAAGTACTACCAATGTCCTTTTCTTTAGGAAAATCCTTCTTTGAATTCCGGGGAGTGAACTTATTGGTAGCAGTTGCAAGATGTGGTTGATTTGATCTTTGAGCTCCAATCTTGCAATTTCTTTCAATGTGCACTGCAAAATTACAACGAAAACATACCTTTGTGCATGACGATTCCGAAGAGGATGAAGTAGGCTTGTCGTCGTTGGTTGTCGTGAATTCCGGTGTCGGAGGAGGAGATACCGACTGAGGCACAAAGACTGTCCCAACCGAACTAAAATTGTCTTCAGTTCGATTGTATCCGAGGCCGAACTTGTTTGTTTGACCAAGACCAAGAAGTTTATCCAACTTACTCCTTCCAAAAGAAAATTGCTGTAAGTCATCCTTAAGTTGGAGAATGGTCTCTGTCATTTCCAATCTTTCCCGTCGGGCCTCGCCGTAGAGCTTCAAGAAGTAATTTGCTTTGTTTACCATATCTATATAATTCTTCTCGAGTTGCTCATTGGACTCTTGAAGGGAAACATTTTCTTTTATCAGATTATCCCTTTCCACTTCAAGATCGGTTGAGAGAGAAGTTACCCTTTTTACTTCTTCTTCGAGATCCTGCAATCTCCCTCTCAACCCCTTGTTTTGCTTAGCCGGTTTCTTTGAATCCCGTAAAGGTCTATGGTAGGCTAGAGCAAAATCTTCACCTTCCGAATCATCCGATTCATTGTCCGTTGCAATCTTTTCAACAGTGGAGTTGGACAACGACTCGGATGTACTTGCCATAAAGCACATGAAGGGTGAAGATATGGACGCATGGAATGCCGTGGAGCTCTTTTCTTCATCACTCGAAGACGACTCATTTGACGTTGAGTTGTCATCCCAAGTGACGACTTGCATCGCCTTCTTCTTTGCCGGATACTTGTTGGGACACTCCGTTGCAATGTGGCCGTAGCCTCGACATTTGAAGCATTGTAGTTGTCCCTCTGAACTTTTCTTATCCTTTGAGAAGTTCTCTTGCTTTCTTGACTTGTAACTTGAAGTACCCTTGCCTTTGTTCGACTTTCCGAAGGATGGAGATTTACTTGAATTACCCCTTCGAAAGTTGCGGCGAAACTTCCTTGTCAAGAGAACGAGCTGCTTCTCAAATTCCTCCATTGAAAGGTTCTCGTCATCGTCTGAGGAGGATGTATCCGCGTCTTCTTCCTTAGTTGTTTTCAACGCATAACCTGAAGACTTAGAAGAGGATGCTTTTCCAGAAGAATTGTTAGTAGTAAATGTCATTTCATAAGTTTGTAATGAACCAACTAATTCTTCTACACGTATTTCGTCCGGGTGTTTAATAGTTTCAATGGCAGTAACCTTTGGGCGAAATCGTTCAGGAAGAGTTCTTAAGATCTTTCTTACAATCTTAAATTCTGGAATCTTCTCTCCCAGGTTAGCACATGAGTTTACGATGTCTTGCAATCATGTATAGTAGTCCGTGAAAGATTCATTTTCTGCCATCAAGATAGAGTCAAACTTGCTCGTAAGCATTTGCAGTTTCTGAATCTTCACGAGGTTAGTTCCCTCATGTGTAACCTGAAGAACATCCCAGATTTCTTTCGCAGTCTCACATGCCGAGACGCGAGAGAATTCAGTTTGAGATAAGGCATTAAAAATAGCATTAATTCCCTTGCCATTGTAAGAAGATGAATCTAACTCTTCCTTGGTCCATTTCGACCTAGGTTTTAAGGTGTGAACATCACCAATAAATTCAGTTGGATTAGACCATCCTAATTCAATTGATTGCCACACCCGTTCGTTGATGGAAATTAAAAAGGCTTTCATCCGCACTTTCCAGTACGCATAATTTGTTCCATCGAAGAACGGGGGTCGGTTGATGTTTCCACCTTCAACCATTGTTTACAACCCTATTCCCGCTCTGATACCACTTGTTGGGTTATATGTAATAAGGATCTAAATAGGAGAAAAAACACCTAGAGGGGGGTGAATAGGTGTAAACGTATAAACACTCAAAAATCGTTGCGATAAAAACCCAATGCGGAAATAAAAATTAACTCGCAAGATTTTTACGTGGAAAACTCCATCACCGGAGTAAAAAACCACGGGACCGATAACACGGCAGAAATCCACTAGAATTAAAACACGTACAAGGTGATTTACCGTACACACTTACGACTCAACCTTTTCCATACGCTCCTAGAGGATCTTCTCCGCTCGCTCCGCGACGCTTCTCGAATCCACGATCTGCGCCCAACGCCGAATCCACGGCGTCCAACGTCGAATCCACGACGTCCGACCGAGTCCACGGTCTTCACCCAATAGCACCCTTCGAATCCACGAATGTGCCTCGCTCCGAATCCACGAGAGCGGTTGAACCTTGAATCCACAAGGACACGCGAATCCACGCGCCGATTTTTGGGGTAAATCGTTGTTTTTGGTGGTGATGATCCGCCGAATACTTAGATCAAAGATAGATCGGAAATACCATCTAAGTATTCATTAGTTTGATTCAACTCAAGATGTGAGTATGAAAACCTAGAATCAAACTAATCAATATAGATGAAGAAACATAGAGTATTCTCTAATGATTTCCTTTCTTCTCTATATGTGGATCTAGAGCCGTATAAGATGATATAGGAAAATGACGGCTATGTGGATTAACCCTAGAAAAAGAGTCATAGGGTCTATTTATAGGTTAGAAACCCTAGGAAGGAGATAAGAATCAAAAACCTAACATTTCTGGAAATTTTACGGACGGCGATCCGGATCGGATTAGCTGTGATCCGGATCGTCGTAACGAGTCAGGCAATTCCAGAAAAATGAAGGTTCGGGATCCGGATCGAAGTGCTTGATCCGGATCGTTCATACAGTTCACCAAACATCAACGTTCGGGATCCGGATTGCGAAGCCTGATCCGGATCGTTCAAGGAAGATGGTAAACTCAGTGTTCGGGATCCGGATCAAGAGAGGCTACGATCCGGATTGAACTGGTGTATGAACGAACCACCTTCGGGATCCGGATCGAACAACCTGATCCAGATCCTGAACATGTCCCAAGTCCAGTTTTTGATTTTTATGCAATGAAAGATTCTTCCAAGTGTTTCTACACTACAAGAAGTATTCGGATCACACAAAATCTTTAGTTAAACATACCTGATCCTTTTGAATTCTTCTTTTTTGAGATTGAGTTAAATGATCCAACTTTCTTCACCTTCAATCTTCAAGACTTGAGACTTTCACGAAACTACGCCAACTCAAATTCCGTAACAAAGAGGTTGCGTAACCGAACTATTCCCTATGTAAAGGTCCAATGGAGCAACCACGAAGAGCGTGAAGCGACATGGGAACTGGAATCAAGAATGAAAGAATGTTTTCCTGAGTTGTTTAGCGAGGGTTGTACTTAAGTTTCGAGGATGAAACTTTTTATAAAGTGTGAGTGGTGTAGTGATTCGGCTTTTACGTATATTTGTGACTCACATATTAGGTGATTATGCCCCTTAAGTGGAATAAAATTATTTAATTTTGGAAAGTCGGTCGGTGCATGGTGCGGGTATTTTTCTGTCAAAGGGCTCGAAAAATGAAGACCGACGGTGCGATCGGATCGGGAATCCGATGTACGGATCTCCCGAAACGGGGTTTTTAAGATCGCGGTGACTTAAGGTGTGCATCGAAATCCGTGTAAAATATCCGGTACGCTTTTTGGGGAGTTTCGGATTTTTCGTATATTAATTAATTAAGAAATTAATTAACCGGTGACAAGAAACTAATTACGGAATTTCTATTTGCGATAATTAATTAATTGGGTAAATCAATTAATCGGTGACTAGGGTTAGAAAAAGGGGTATATTAATACGCACGGAAAGAAATATCTCACTTTCTGTGAAAAGAAACCCTAGCCGAAAGAGAGAACGTGAGAGAAAAAGAAAAGAAAGACGGAACCCTAGCCGAAGGAAAGAAGGAAGAAAAAAGGAGAAAGCGAAGGGGACCGATCATCCCGAACGACGAACCGGAGACGAAAACGCGGTCGGACGACATCCCCGTCAATTAATCCGATGAGTAAACCCTCGTTACAATTTTGAAATTTTTCCTTATTTTTCCCTCGTTGGGTTTTCGGTCACCCTCGTCGTCTCCGCCGCCGCCATCGTCGTTGCGCAAGATAAGGCACGGAGCGAATGACGGAGACGCGCGATGCCACTAGGGCATCGCGCGGATGGAAGCCGCGAGCGGACGGACGCCGCCGCGGGCGGCTACCGCGGGAGCCGCGCGGGTCGTACCTACGCGGGCGCCGCGTGGCCGCTGCGCGGACGCCGCGCGACCGCCGCGCGGGCAGCACCCACGCGGGCCCACACCCGCGCGGGCGCCGCGCGGGGCGCCGCGCGGGGCGCCGCGCGGGCCCGCACCAGCGCGGGCACCGCGCTGGGCGCCGCGCAGGCCTGCACCCGCGCGGGGCGCCGCGCGGGCCCGCACCAGCGCGGGCACCGCGCGGGGCGCCGCGCAGGCCTGCACCCGCGCGGGGCGCCGCGCGGGCCGAGCACCGCGCGGGCCGTACCCGCGCGGGCGCCGCCTACGGAGACGCGCCGCACAGTTCCAGGCCGCGCGGGGCTCCGGCTCTTGGTAAATTTGACGGGCTTTGGGGTTTTCCGTCAAAGAAGGTAAAGTTGGACTTTCGTTTTGTAATGTTAGTGCGTGGTTTTGACTATAGTTTACCTCTTTGGACTCTTCTTAGGTCCAGGTGCGCGGCAAGAGTGTGCGGGAAATCCAAGCGTTCTGATCTCCCCGCAACCAGGTGGGTACCCTTGCTATAAGTGCAACAAGTGCAGTAAGTGCACCATGTCATCGTAAAAGGCTCGTTGAATTATCTAATAAAGTAGATGGACTGTTAGACCTTTCGCATAAATGTTTTCGTTTAAATTAACATGATAATCATAGCGGCTGCGGTCACGGGGACTTCACACATGCCGACATCGGCAATTTTGGGGTGGGATGCTGCACGTACACAGGCGGATTGGCCTCCGCATGGATGTACTTTTCCGGAGAAGTGGTCAACTTGACCCGTGTGCCTCACAAAGGGGTGGGAGCCGTGGGGGCCTCTTCACGCTAGCTACGGGGCCGCACTAGCACCGTGAAGAGGTTAAAAGCATCAAAAAGGGGTTGTGCACGAGGGGAGACTTCCGTCTCTCCGACAGGTACTCTGGGGTTGGTGCCCAGCATAACTCGGTATTCTGGGGTTGGTGCCCAGTGTATTCTTGTGATAGGGTTTTTGGCGAAAGGTTCCGGTGTAATCGGTTTGTTCTTGAATCTATGATAATCTTAAGACATCTACTTTATTTGTCACTGACTTTACCCACTCCGTGACAGGTTTGACTAGGTGCGTTAGCCGGGATGGCGGTGAGACTGCATCGCGAGGACCGTAGTCGTAGGAGGCTCGCCATCCGTTATTTCTTGGGTTTATCTCATTTCCTTTTTGCTACGGTTGGTCTAATCTGCATTCGTGGTTCATGTTGGATGTAGACAATTAATTAGTCGGCACTGAGGACTGGATGTGTTTCTATGGTTTAGCTATACATTTGATGTTTTCGGGTGCGGCATGTTTTGATAACAACCAAAGGATTGCGAAAATGTTTTCCAAAGCGACGTGCCGTGTGGGCACGGATTTTATAACTTCTGGTTTTATCCTTTCCAAACGGTGTGGCCGCTTTAATGGTTTGAATGTTTAATTGTTTTAAAATAAGGTGTCGGGTTGACACCGCTTGTAAAACCGTAGATGAATACTTCTCCTGCTTATGATGATGACTATTGTATGGTTGATGGTTGATATTGTAAACGGGACGCCGTACATATACAAAGGAGACTCTGTCCGTTCGCAGAGTGAATTTGTATATGTGGCGGTCTGTCGCACGCCGAGGGCGAGGTTGATCTTCACGTAGAGAAAGAAAAAAAAAAAATAATGTACGCATTTCCGCTTATCCAAAAACCTCCCGGGGCGTGACAACTAGGAATTAGAAAAGAGCTTCACCCGATTCCTATTAATGAGAATGATGCTAGCATTGCAACACTATGTCTAAGCATGAGATGCTACGTTTTTGTAATTTCTTGAAGAATTTGAAGTTTCCTGATGGACTTTCTTCAAATATTTCTAGATGTATTAATATGAATGATGCTAAGCTCCAAAACATGAAAACTCAGATTGTCATTGTATTTTGCATCGCCACCTCCCATTAGGCATCCGTGGATTATTAAGAAAGGATGTTTGCGATGTTTTGATTGAATTAAGTGCTTTTTTTAGAGAGTTATGCTCAAAGTCATTGATAATAGAGGACTTGGAGAGACTTGAGCGCTCAATAGTTATCACATTATGTAAATTAGAAAAGATATTTTCTCCTTCATTTTTCGATGTAATGGTTCATTTGCCGATTCACCTTGCTAGCGAGGCGAAAATTGCTGGCCTAGTGCACTATCGATGGATGTATCCATTTGAAAGGTGAACTCATACAAATTAAATATTAATTTTATTTGTAAATTGAACAATCAAGATTAATGGTGATCTCTGTAACAGGGATTTTCGTAGGTTAAAATCATATGTTCGGAACAAAGCTCATCCTGAGGGATCGATAGCTGAAGGAGTAATCGCACAAGAATGTCTTATATTTTGTTCTGGTTACTTGAAGGGATTCGAGACAAGGTTGAACCAGGTTGGAAGAAATTATGAAGGTGAGTCAGCATATAGTAGATCGACCTTATCAGTTTTTAAGCAAAGCGGGTCTCCACTAGGTGGGCATAGGCTTGAACAAATGAGCATAAGTGATTTTAGTCGGGCAAGTATGTACGTGTTGAAGAATTGTGTGGAAGTTACACCTTTTATAAGGTAATTTTCTTTCCCTAAAACTATAGTTTCGAATAAATTTATTTCATAATAGTCATTGGTATATCTTACCTACACAAGTCTCAAATTTGGAACAGGAAATATAGAGAATTGATTGAAAGTCAAAGTAGTGGAAATATTGATGAGAGACACGAAGAGAAATTTTTAAAATGGTTCGAAGAAGAAGTATCAAAGATGTATAGTAATAAAGACAGTAGGGTCTCGATAGATCTTCTACAATTAGTAAGGGGACCGGATAGACGAGTATGTCGTTATTCTGGTTATTTAATAAATGGCTTCAAATTCCATACATCGGAACGTGAAGAAGCATTAAAGATTCAGAATAGTGGAGTATGCGTACAAGGAGATGATGGTTATTATAGTAGAGACTATTTTGGAAAACTTCTTGATATAATTGAACTAAAATATCAAGGATCCAATAAAGTAGTTTTATTTAAGTGCCATTAGTGCGATGTATGCACAAGTGGTCGAGGTTACAAAGAAGACGATCATGGTTTTTTTGCTGTAAATGTTGAACGTGAGTTATCTACTAATGTGTAGTAACCATGATTTTTGAAACCAAAATTAATTTTAAATAATTTTCTGGATTATTTGGTTAGCAAAAATGGATTATTAATAGTGTAAATGTGGCCTAAAAATATAGAATTTTGATCGGAGTCTGATCTTGAAAATATGATATCACTAGTGCGACCGTCTCGTCGAAACAAGAAAGATTGATATTCACATGTTTTCAATCCGATGGTCGGAACGCCTCGAAAATAGCGAAGAAGAAACGGACCCCACAACTTAAGTTGTGAATAGTAATCCTTGATTTAATTCCCCTCTTGACTAACGTCGGCTGTTTCGCCGTCTGTACCCCAAACATAACAGTATGAGTAATCAATTCTAGCTAATTCTGACATTCTGAACACAATGGCACCGACGGAATTCACGTTTGGTGACCCTGGTGCATCGAAATGCGTGCCTAATAGTGAAATTCACTATATTTTATGGGCCGAGAATTTATAGGAGCACCGAATCAAGAAAGCAAATACACTACTTGAAAGGTCTCGACGAGCCGGACATCGTGGTGAATTCCGTTTCGTAATTCGACGAACAGTTTATCTCGAAATACGTGAAATATGCCGAAAAAGCGGGTATTTTCGCGAGAACCTTTATATTTTATGTACCAAAAATTAATAGGATTCTAGGCTAGAGTTCTGGGTGTATTTAGGACCTACAGATGGGAGCTATGTGGAGTTCGTTGACTGTGCAAAGGGGTAATTGCATTTTGTGCAAAATAGCACAATAACTTCATATGGCTGTTGGCCTTCTTTGGAGGGAGTACGAGGAGCCAAACTTAATTCAATGGCTCTCCTTAACCCTCTGCATGCCCCAGACCGAGCCCAAGTTGTGGTGGTGGCCGAGGAGACACCAACCTTCACCCTTGGCCGCACTTGGGAGAGGAAGAAGAAGGTGTGACCCAGGGACTTCAAGTTGATCTCTGTGCAATTTGGAGTGTTCTCCTGCGTCCTTTGACCAAGCTGAGGCTGTTGGTGGCTGTGCGACGCGGGGAGAGCGCGAACCGACTTCATCCTTCTTCTCCAACTCCGGCCAAGGTGAGATCCGGTTATCCCTTGGTTGTTTGGACTCGAGACCTTTGGAAGTGTCTTCCTTATGATCTGAGGACTCTTTCCAGCCCATCCCCGAAATGGGAAAAGCCCCGGTTGGCTGGTGGTGAAGTTGCACCGCCGGAAAATCAACCTAGCTCCGCCTCGAGCTATTTCTGCTCCCGGCGGTTTTGGACGAAAAATAAAATGATGGAAGCTTTTTCTTGACCTCTACACCATCTCCACCAAATTTGGTGAAGTTTGGTGCTCCGTGGGAGGCGCGGCATCAAGCCCTAGTTTGCGGAAGATCACCCCTTTGGTCGAGCTCCTTGCTCCGGTGCCGACGTCGCTCCCTACCTCCGGCCACTTGGCCGAGAAGCTTCCTGAGACCATTTAGGGACCATCCATGCATTTGCATGTGATCCATGCAGCCCGGGTGGAGTTCCACCATTGTTGGTGGAAGCTCGGCCGAGCTTGCTCCGCCGCCGCCGCCGCCGTGCCTCGCCGTCGACCACGAGCCCAGTGAGCTTCGTGGGGTCGAGATGCACTTGTAGGTACTGTTGCATGTGGCCTAGAGCCCATTAATGGGAAATCACCATTAATGGCCATTGGGGAGCTCGCGGCCATTAATGGTGGCCGGCCGTCTGGTGATCGTTGGCGGTCACAAGTTGCCCAGACCTTCTCTAATTAACATCTAGAAGCTATTGGTGCTGTTGCTTAAGACCCAGAACCCACGGTTGGGGAGTTGCCATTGTAGATGGGTTGGGTTGTGTGTTGTGCAAAGTTACACACCAAGTGTTCGGGGAAATACCCGAGAGAAGCCCCAACTTGTTTTGGCTACTTGTAACCATCCTGCAAGTGAGCCCTTGTCTTCACATGATCCCCTGAGCTTGATGCTCACTTCAGTCCCAACTTGGACTATGTGGATCAATGTGTGGAGCCAACTAAGCCATTCTAGAGCAAGGGGTTGGAACTTTTGATTCAGAAAGAACAAGACTGCACTAGTGTTGGGTTAAGATTAATTGGATCTAAATAGGAAAAAAAATACCTAGAGGGGGGTGAATAGGTGTAAACAGTAAACACTCAAAAATCTTTGCGATATAAAACCCAATGCGGAAAAATAAATAACACGCAGAGATTTTTACGTGGAAAACTCTGTCACAGGAGTAAAAACCACGGGACCGATAACACGGCGAAATCCACTAGAATTAAAACACGTACAAGGTGATTTACCGTACACACTTACGACTCAACCTTTTCCATACGCTCCTAGTAGATCTTCTCCGCTCGCTCCACGACGCGCCTCGAATCCACGATTTGCGCTCAACGCCGAATCCACGGCGTCCAACGTCGAATCCACGACGTCTGACCGAATCCACGGTCTTCACCCAGTAGCACGTCTCGAGTCCACGAACGTACCTCGCTCCGAATCCACAAGAGCGGTAGCACCTTGAATCCATAAGGCCACGCGAGTCCACGCGCGGATTTTGGGGTAAATCGTTATTTTTTGGGTGGTGATGATCCGCCGAATACTTAGATTAGAAATAGATCGGAAATACCATCTAAGTATTCATTAATTTGATTCTACTCAAGATCTGAGTGAGAAAACCTAGAATCAAATTAATCAATATAGATGAAGAAACATAGAATTAAATCTAGTATTTCCTTTCTTCTCTATATGTGGATCTTTTCCTCTTAGAACCGTAATTTTTGATCGTCTATTAATTTTGTACGGATTCTAATGGAATATTTTGGATTCCCCTAAGAGATGAAATATATGGTCTATTTATAGGTTAGAAACTTGTGGAAGAAGATACGAATCAAAAACTAACCATTTCTGGAATTTTACAGGACGACAGTCCGGACTGTCTCAGCGAAACAGACAATTCCAGAAAAGACGACATTCGGGGTCCGGACTGAAATCCACGGTCCGGACTGTTCATGCATTTCCTGCAAATTCCACGTTCGGGGTCCGGACTGAAATTCCCAGGGTCCGGACGGGAATAATGCACGAACTAACCTATGTTCGGGGTCCGGACTGTAAAGCCCGATCCGGACTCTGAACATATGGAATGTCCAGTTTTTGATTTTTATGCAATAAAAAATTCATCCAAGTGTTTCTACACTATAAAATTATTTAATTAAACGTACCTGATCCTTTTGAATTCTTCTTTCTTGAGATTGAGGTATATGATCCAACTTTCTTCATCTTCAATCTTCAAGACTTAACCAATTTCATGAAATACGCCAACTCAAATTCCGTAACAATCTCCCCATTTGGCGATTTCGTGACAAAACACAAATCCACTCAAGAAAATTCAAAAAGATATTTTTGTTGCTATCACCATACAACAAAAATTTACATTTGAGATCCAAATAAAAATATATACATGAGATAAACTCCTAGAACAGACTCTAAACTTAGACATCTGTACTCTCTGCAAAAGAAATCATTCTTGACAAAAGAAATCGTTAGATACCTCAAGAATTTGATGTTATTCAAAAACCACATACAGAGATGAAGTTTATACTCATTTATACTTATCATGACATTTATACATTCAGATATGTAATTGGATCACAATTAAAATTCAACATATCTTCTAAGCAATAAAAACCAAATGTCACAAAGTAGTTAGTCAACATCAACTTGTTAGTAATATTACATGCCCAAATAGTTAGTCAAATAGTTAGTCGAGGCATGCATCGAAACAATAAAAACCAAAGTTGAAGTTATACTTAACTTCAAGTTGAGGTTATACTCACCTTCAAAGTTTCAAGTTTCTCACAACCTCAAGCATTGTGACATTGTATCATTGTTTATACTTCTCTCCCCCTTTTTGTCACTAAAGTTAGCCAAAATTACAAAAGAAGGAAGAGTTAAAAGTCCAAGAACCAAAAGTTTGAGAACTAAAAAAAAACTTAAAAACCTGCAAAAGAAAAGATTAGGCATGAGATCAAGCTAAATTCGAACTGTCTGAGCTGGTATGATCCAGCTTGTTCAAAATTCCTTTCAGCATTCGTGATATTTTGGAACATTTCTTTCTCATTTGTTGTTGTTCAGCAGCAATTTGCTGGAGATCTGTCGCCAATCTCTCTTGGTCAGCAGATAGTCTTCTTTGTTCCTGATGAACGGAGGCCAATACGGTAGCTTCTGGAGTGTTTCTCCTGGAAGTCGATGGACGAGGTGGAGAAGCAGATGATGCATGCTGGCCTTCATCCCATGGGGATTCTCTAGGTACTGAGTGTGCTCTAGAGAGGGATTCAGTGATTTGAATTCCACTTCCCTTGACATTTTCCCGTCTAGTATAATGTTTGGACGTTGACGTAGACTTCTTGAGCTTTTGTTCTTGAAATACAATCTATCTTCCTTATCAGCATTTTTCTGTGCTTGTCTTCCAATTTCTTCCCAATCTTCTTCATCAGCAGTATCCGGAGCCTTTGTTTTAGAAGTTTCAGCAGGGGCTTTACCTTTTGAGGTAGTAGGTATAGTTGCCTCTACTAAAAGATTATCCCAATCACTAGATTCCGTCTCGGAATCATCCTTAGTTTTCTTCGTCCTTTTAACCCTCTTAGGCTTGACAGTATCTCTTGTATGAACCATGGCAGCCCGAAGAAAGATTATCCAAGTGAAAATCATTGTGGCAAGTGCTAGTGGAAAAACAGATCCTGCAAACAACAACTCAAGAACACGACAAAAATCGTTTATTTTCAAAAATTTCAAAAATTGTACCTAAACAATCATTATCATGTAGAGAGACTGAGAATCAAATTAGTTTTGCAAAAAGAACTTTAAAAATAGATCAATTCCATGATTTTCAAAAATTCCTATTATATGCCCTAAAACCGAAATTTTAGAAATCAAAGCCTAAAAATCCGTTAATCAAGAGAAAACCTAGCATATAATCAAAACTAATCTACCCAGAGTTCTTATTTTAAAAGAAGTTTGATCAAAAACCAATCACAAACGACAAAGATATGAGATTTTCATCACGTTTTGAGAGAAATATAGTAAACCTGTGAAAAACCGAGTTTTGATCAAGAAAACTCACTTGGAACCGAAGAATCTGAGTTGGAAAGACTCCAAAAAGCTTGATGATCTAGAGAGAGAAGCTCTGGAGACTCTTGAACAAAAGATTGTAGTAAAAGAAATCAAATCCCTTTTGTTCTAAAGAAAAACCTAGCCGCGGTCCGGACTGCCTGAAGAATCCAGTCCGGATCGGCTAAACGCAGGATTTCCTGCGTTCGGGGTCCGGATCGGTTCATCCAGTCCGGACCGGCTCCAAACTTTTTCATCAGAAAAATTCAGAAAAATTCCATAAAATCCAGAAAAAGATTGTAAGCACTTTTGTGTATCAACTTTAAATAAAAATCATCGTTTCATAATAAAAGAAATAGATTATGCAAAATCTATCAATAATATCCAAAAATTGAAACGAAAATTTATAAAAATTAAATCCCTTAAAGTTGAACAACTTCAATCACATCTAACATGATCTTATGCGTAATGCCTTTATCAAATCATCAATTTGGTAAAGAAAATAAAATACCAAGATCAATAGATGTCTGAAATCCCAGATAAGTTAGATAATATATCTAGTAAATTTATTGTAAGGAGTGGCTCTATGAGCATCTTTCAATAAAAATCCCACCTTATACCAACCTTGGAATTTGACAGAGTCAAGTATTCCAAAAAGCATTTCATCTAGACAACTTGAAAAACCATGCTTGGTATACATGTGGTAGCTGCACACAGTACTCGGACGACCGAGGTGGTAGCTCTTTCCTCCATGTGGTGGTAGTTTTCACACTCCTCATTGGGATGCAACTCTTTCCGCATCTTTTGAGCATCACAATTTGCATTAACTCCCCCTCAATTGGCTATCAATTATATAATATATAAGGTATTCAACCAAAAATTGATCTCGATTTCATACTCGACTCAATCGTCAAATAAGATAACAACTATACCAAGAGATCATTTGAGAGAGAAATTGACTTTGATCAAAACAAAGATGACTTAATTGACATAAATGATCATCGCAACAAATGAATTATTATGATATCCAATGCATAATAAATTTCTAATTCTATGAAAGGATGCGATTAAAGTCAATATAACTAATGCTCAATTAATGTCCTATGTACAAGCATACATATATGAACAAAAATACAGAACAAAACCTAACCTAAGCAAAAGTTTCAAAAAGAGGTTATTTCAAGGAAAGCATTCCAATTGCTTTACGCAAATGAATAAAACGTTTTTGATCCAAAGGTTTTGTTAAAATGTCAGCTAATTGATCCTCAGTTGAAATGTAGGAAAGTTGAAGAATATTTGATTCAACTAGCTCTCTTAGAAAATGATATCTAAGTTCAATGTGTTTTGTTCTTGAGTGCAACACAGGGTTTTTGGAAATATTTATAGCACTGGTGTTGTCACACAAAATTATTACCGAAGTTGCTGAAATTCGGAAGTCGCTCAACACGCTTTTCATCCAAATGAGTTGAGTTAAACAACTACCCGCTGAGATATCTTCCGCTTCGGCAGTCGAGAGTACAATGCAGTTCTGTTTTTTACTATGCCATGCAACAAGACAATGGCCAAGATAAAAACATGCACCACTCGTACTTTTTCGATCATCCACTGATACTGCCCAATCAGCATCTGAATATCCTACAATGTCAAGACTTGTTCCCATAGGATACCAAATTCCGAAATTTACAGTTCCTTTGACGTACCGGATGATCCGTTTCACCGCTTTCAGGTGATCCTCCTTTGGTGTTGACTGATATCTCGCGCAGATCCCAACACTAAAGGATATATCCGGGCGACTAGCCGTGAGATAGAGTAGACTTCCAATCATGCTGCAATAAAGCTTCTCGTCTACACTTTCACTAAGAGATTCACTGTCATGCCCCGGGGTCGAAACTGCGACCCGGGCTCGCCAACAGATCCTCCACCTATGCCGACCTGCATAGGCGAAGCGTCCTTCCTGCAAGAAAAGCACTACAGCTAATCAAAATATCAGAGCTATAAATAAAAGATCTGCTGTATAACTAAAAATCAATCACTGTACAACTGGAAATAATACAATAAGTCTTTCTCCCAAAAAAATAATAATACAATATCCACATATACAAGCTCTAAACCCAACCGGGAGGTATCTCCAATATATACATCAGTGTACAGTCTCTCGATACATAATATATCCTTACTACATCTGTCCCTCAAAAGAGAAAAAATAAAAAAACTAAGCTACAGAAGATCCTCTGAAGGAGGTACCGCTACTCTCCAACGACGGGTAGGGATCTATCTCGCAACTCTCTCGCCCCGATCAACAATCGCAGAATCAGCGACATCCGCTAGGACTCTGCAAAACAGAGGAGAGGAAAGAAAATGAGGGGGGAAAATCCCCAGAGGGTGTGAGAACTACACCAAAAAGGGAGTTCTCAGTGGGTACCACCGCCAGACCCGACGGTCTGCCCACTAAGTCCTCAAAATACCAAAAAGCTAACCAAAACCGTAAAGACTGAAAAAGAAGAAAGCTGGAGACTCTCAACAGCTATCAAGCCTCTAAGCCTGCTAAGCCTGCCTATGCCTGCCATGCCTGCCTATGCCTGCCAATGCCCGCCATGCCTGCCTATGCTTGCCTATGCCTGCCATGCCTGCCATGCCTGCCTATGCCTGCTATGCCTGCCATGCCTGCCTGTGCCTGCCTATGCCTGCCATGCCTTCCTATGCCTGCCTATGCCTGCTATGCCTGCTATGCCTGCCATGCCTGCCATGCCTGCCTATGCCTGCCATGCCTTCCTATGCCTGCCTATGCCTGCTATGCCTGCCATGCCTGCCCATGCCTGCCTATGCCTGCTATGCCTGCCTATGCCTGCCTATGCCTGACATGCCTGCCATCCTTGCCATGCCTGCCATGCCTGCCAAGCCTGCCTATGCCACGGTCAACAACTCACACTGACCCTGGGGCCACCGTAACCCCAGACTGTTCCCAACAACACTAGCACTGGTCTAAACACAGCTACTAGACTCCACTCGGTCCCCCTGACACGAGTGCAACTATAAGGCAAATGTCTGTAATAAACCCCATCTAATGCCACCAGTAGAACTGGTTCTGCCTGCTGTGCCTGCCAAATCGGGTATGCCAGCCTACGCATAACACCGATAGGGGATGGAAGTCTCAAGGACTCGAAGTCTGAAAATCGCACAATCCGGAGTGGCGCTCGAGGGGAGCGACCCACACGAGTAAAGTGCCTCAGTAACAAGTATCGTAAATCAGCAGGACTTGATCATGACTCTGATCAAAGTAGAAAAGCCCAACCACTAAAGAAAGCCTCGGTCCTCAATCAGATGCAAAAATACTCAAATAGTGGGAAACTCTGTCCACTAGAGAAATCAGATACCCAATCTGGTGCATAAATAAATGTCCGGTCAACCGCCCAATATCCGCGGTTGCCGCAAAGCCCCACAACTAATCCAATCTGTCCCAGACACCAAGTCCCGACTACACTACCCAGAACCCCTGCTCGAACCTGAGCAACACAGACCACCTGACTAACAAAGAAGGAGAAAAGGAATACATGGTTTCTCCTAAGTCAAGTTCCAAAAGTAGTGTAGCAGTAAAAGATGGCCTAACTACATGTCCATGCAAGCATGCTTTGTCCTCAGAAACAATAAAAGTGGGTGAAACATATATTAGTAAAGCATGCTGAAATATTCCTACTATGGTATACCAATCTCACCCAAGTAGGTCATTCCTTGCTTACCTCTCGCTCATATCGGTTGTACAACAATATGCCTGTTATCAATCATAGAGGGGTGATATCCCCACATGTGCACTTGCATTTACCATGATATAAAACCTTATATAATTACCAAAATTAAGCTTACCCACCTGAAGTGCTCAATCCAAGGCAAACCTGGGGTCGGCGAAGAGTGTAGACGCTCTCAGTCCAAAATCTGCTAAAACTGCTTCCTCGGTATATGTTGCGCGAGCCTCGGCTCCAAACAGTTGAAAACACCCAGAATTCACTATCTCTAATTTTCCCCCGTTCCAACAGGCTCAGAAACGGTCGCTAACCTTCCTGGGTACAACAATAAGGTTCAAGATTACATTTTTATTCCAAAATATCCAAGTATGTACAATTCTGTTGGAACAGTCCCAAAGATGTGGATTTTTCACCTGCAGCAAGAACCCAGAAAAATCCAACAAAAATAGTATCGCGTTCCTCGCGTCGATACCTTCGAAACGAGTACCTGCACGCCAAATTCCGAGCCCCGTAGGCCGAGTTATAAATTCCACAGTACAGGTGCGCAAACTCTCAAATCCACATAACTGTAAGCTCTAGCACAGATAAGAAGAAAAAGGTCTACCTCCGGGGAGGTCTCTGAAAAATCCAAGAAAAATATGGTGACGATCCTCCCGTCGAGTAGATAAAAAAAGTGTACAGGCACGTCTCCAACTGATGCCCGGTTACGGAGATAAAAATCCGGCAAGGTGTCGCTGTCCAGAAATTCCATCAGAAAAAGGGGTCCCAGTAAGCACGGAAAAACTCCTCGAAAAGCGCGAAACTAGAGGAAGTAGAAAATACCAAGATCGTAGCTCTGTCTGTCGCGGATCCAACGGTGTAAGAATCGCCTGAAACGGAGGTCGAAGTAGGCCGGGGGAGCTCGTGCACCAAAACGCGATGAAGGGGAACACAAATGGACGAACTTCGTGCCGCACCGTAAAAATGGAAACCTCGATAAGCATGCCACCAAAAATCTCCAAACTCTGCAGATGGATGCAGCCCAGGGAGGGGATTAACTTTGCTGAGGGTCACTCTGCCAAAATCCGCGCGGAGAAGAAGCTATTAGAGCTGGAACAGGGGCATTTATATAGGCTGGAAAATCTTTTGGGAAAATACCCTCCATGTCCTGGTTTTCGGGCGCCGGGAAATTTCGGGCTGCTACAGTGTTGGGCCCGGCCCAACACTGTGCAGGCCCGGATCCTCCACAGGCCTCCACATAGCCCGCAAAACAGCGGACAACCACTGCAGCCAACCCCCGCGTGCCACGTGGCCAACGCGGGAGCCGGCGCGTGGCACGCCGCTGGTCAACACGCACCAGCGCACCCATGTGCGCGTCTGACGCACCGCCCTGCGCGCCACCTGGCGCCCCTGCCAGGCACGATTCCCGAGGCACCACCCGCGCCTCGGTGGACCACGCGTACGTGAGCCAGCCAACCGCAACTCGACACGTGTCCACCCCCGGTCCATGCACCACCCCAGCCACTCCGTGAACCGCGCCCACTGCACCGACCCTATCCTGTCATGCCACGTGGCCCGCCTCCGGTGCACACCGGCACCGTGGACCGCGCACCTGCCCGCGCGCCCACACGCCTGCCCGCACGCCTGCCCGCGCGCTGTGCGCTGCTCGCGCCTGCCCGCCGCCGCTCCCGAGCCTGCCCGCCGTCGCGCCGCCGCCCTCCGCCGTCGCCGGAGCTGCCTGCCGGCCACCGGAGTTACTGTTCCGGCGTGAACAGTAACCGTGGTGTAAAAATCAAGTAAATAGCCCAATTTCATCGTTTTCGCGCGCTGAATCCAAATCCGATGTCCATTTTGCCAAATTCCAACTCTAAAAATTGCCGAAGGCATCCGGAAAGATGTTCTTTTGTCCAAACTTCGCGCTGAGCCCAATTTTAATATCCATTGCATGCAAAACCGCTTCTATGCATTTGATGGGGTCAATTGACTACTCTCGTGATCCATTTAACACCCCGGGTCCAACACTAGTGTCCAATTGGTGCACAATCACCACCAACGCGCCACATAGGCCTCCAGAAGCTGCTGGTCAACTAGTATTCTCGTCGTGGGGATCCAGGTCCTCACATCCTCCCCCACTAAGGAAAGTTTCATCCTCGAAACTAGCTCAATTCCATTGGGAGTCACGAACACCAAGGGTAAGTACTCAACATCACCCTCTCCAGCTCCTAAGTCATCATTCGCTCCCAGTGATCACTCCTCAACAACAACAACAGCGATATCCAGTACAGCATAGCCCGATTGCGCAATTCCCTCGTCTCACGAGCCAGAATTCGCAACGGGCGTCCCTCGTACTCCAAACACTCATAGATCTAAAAGGGGCGGGTCAATCACGGTCGAGGGATCCAAAAACATGACCTTCCTGAGCTGAGACACGTAACACAACAGGGTTCCATCCAAAGCTGGGGGAAAACAAGATAATCGCCAGTGCAACACGCACCAAACCACAACCTGTGTCAACTCAACCAAGGCAATCCGAAACACATCCCCGCAATCATCCAAGAAAGAAAGAAGCCCTCACAAACAAGGGTCCTCACTCGGTCACTCCCGAATCCTGACCATCCGAGTGAACTACTCAGCCACGGTCTACCATAAAAGGAACCCTCAGGGACACAACCGCAAGCCATGTTTGCCGCAACAGCCCACACAGCGCCAGCTGTGGAATCATCCAACTCAACCCCAGCCAGCTCTCCTGTTCTAGGTATCTGCCATCACAGTGGCCCTGTCGGGGTAATCCAGAATGCTCACTAATAACCCAACGGTAATTCAACAGTCACTATGGGAGGTATCACTCAAACTCGCAGATCTCTCTCCCAACACTGGAAATTCTAGTATTGGCGCGGTATTAGTCTCATCAACCGATTGCCAAGCTCTCCTAGCACTGCCCAGTCCAAGAAGCTCCTTACTTTGACCATAAATATTGATCTCGGCCAATTCCCAATTAGTATCCATATTGGCCGGATTTCCACTGCCACCCCCTACGGCTAACACAAAGCGACCCAAGAAGGCTTGCACTTGGAGCTAGAACTTGTATCACAATAACTTGGCATACAGCTTCATCCACAAGTGCTCCAAGTCGCTCTAGGAGTAAATCAAAATATCCTCAGGGAACACCACTCCCAATCCGTTCAAGTACAACTGGAACACACGATTCCTCAGACCTTTAAGTCACAGGGCATTATTCATTCCATTTGGCCTCACTATGCTTTCATAATGCCCTTAGCAGATCCTGAATGCCATCTAGGCAACGTCCTCGACGGTCTGTTTCCAAGTAGGTGCCCGCATAATACAATAACTGCCGGAGTATAGCTCCATCAAAAAGTCCTATATACCACCCAGACCTGTCTACATTCAAACCATAAAAGGACTCTCACCGTCGTATATCGACGACGTGGCATCACCACCGTATGTCAACGGCGTGGCACAAGGTCAGACGGGCTCCTCGATCCATCAGATCCTGCGACTGTGCCAATAGCTCTCTCAGCTCCACAGACGATATCTAATGAGGTGCTGTCGGGGGTGGCGTGGTCCCCCGAACCACGTCAAACGCAATCTCTATCTCCCTAACCGGCGGCATCGACAACAGCTCAGGTGGAATCACACCCGGGATCTCGTGGGTAACCGAGATATCCTTGAGTCCCGGTGCCGCCGTACGCACCTCTCATACAGTCGCTATAACCTGTGTGCTCTATTAGTCTCAACATGCAAGCCTCTTCTTGTCCGCTTTGCCGAAGGTCCAAGTCCTCTCTCGCCGCAGTCAAACATTCTGTGGCATTGTGCCAATCAATCTCAAGCACATAGTCAAAATACCGAACTGCCACAATTCCAATAAGTCTGCCGGTAACTCGCAGTCTCAGCTGCACTAGACATGATCCCAAAAGCCTCCTCCATATGCACAACACCAACAGTAACCTGTACCTCTAGTGCACGTGGTAACAAATCTGCCTTTAGTCCATGCAGGAAAACAACATGCTCAAACTCCGACTGCTGTGATGAAATCACACCTGCGACAACTTAATCCACTACCGTGGCGCCCTCCAACCGGGCGGCATAGATTCATCCGCATGATGCAAAGGGTTGTCGCTCAATCAATAAAGAAAATCAGAACTATCCACATAGGGAGCACGACCTCTGTCTTTGTTCCTACTGAGATGACGAACAAGGTCCTCCGCAGATAACAAATCCCCGCTACCGCTGCGCCACTCTGATATAAATACTGATGCTGCCATCGGGGTCCACCCGACCTCTGATATCTCGGGAACTCGTTATCCAGGAAAAAGAAATCGGAATGCCCCTGCCGGCCGATCTGCCCTCCATCACCCGGCGCCAAGCGCCAAAATCCAGAACTCGCCTCTGGCGGCAGATCCCTATCCAAAGGAACTGCAACGCTACGCTCCAAACACAACACCTACTCCAACGAGGCATCCAAAACCTATAACGGAGGGACTGAATAAACTGAAAGGTATCCTGGCGCAATTCACTCCCAGTCTCACACATCCTATGCGCCTCGCCCCTTGAAACCTGGAGCGCGCAGTTCAACAACTGCATAAACTCTCTAGCACAGGGAGGCTCTCAATTGATCACTCTATCACTACCAACCACAACTCTGCCGCTGATATGCCTCAGACAATCCTGTCATCCGGGTCCGGAGTTCTCTGACCTCAATCTAGGTATCCGGCCCAAAACCAACCGCTCGAGCTCAATCACTGACAAGATGCCCACGGGTCAAAACCCAGCGTCGGGGAGACACCGCTCTCCACGACGGAACCACAAACAGCACACAAAAGCCACTCGACCCAATCCAGCGAAAGTCTAAAGCATGTTACCCGTTCCACAGCATTATGTTGTCTGCAGCCAACATAATTACTTAGGAGAATAAACATGCCAGCCACTCCTCCCGTCCCTTGGGAGAGGTATAAAACTCAATCAAGACTCTCGCTAAAAGTCACGACTCTCACGAAGTCAACCAAGGGTCAAACCATAAGCCTAGGGTTTCTAAGTCCCAACCGACCTATCCCTAAGCTCTGATACCACTCTAATCTGTCACGCCCCGGGGTCGAAACTGCGACCCGGGCTCGCCAACAGATCCGCCACCTATGCCAACCTGCATAGGCGAAGCGTCCTTCCTGCAAGAAAAGCACTACAGCTAAACAAAATATCAGAGCTATAAATAAAAGATCTGCTGTATAACTAAAAATCAATCACTGTACAACTGGAAATAATACAATAAGTCTGTCTCCCAAAAAAATGATAATACAATATCCACATATAAAAGCTCTAAACCCAACCGGGAGGTATCTCCAATATATACATCAGTGTACAGTCTCTCGATACATAAAATATCCTCACTACATCTGTCCCTCAAATGAGAAAAAATAAAACAACTAAGCTACAGAAGATCCTCTGAAGGGGGTACCGCTACTCTCCAACGACGGGTAGGGATCTATCTCGCAACTCTCTCGCCTCGATCAACAATCGCAGAATCAGCGACATCCGCTAGGACTCTGCAAAACAGAGGAGAGAAAAGAAAATGAGGGGGGGAAACCCCCAGAGGGTGTGAGAACTACACCAAAAAGGGAGTTCTCAGTGGGTACCACCGCCAGACCCGACGGTCTGCCCACTAAGTCCTCAAAATACCAAAAAGCTAACCAAAACCGTAAAGACTGAAAAAGAAGGAAGCCGGAGACTCTCAACAGCTATCAAGCCTCTAAGCCTGCTAAGCCTGCCTATGCCTGCCATGCCTGCCTATGCCTGCCATGCCTGCCATGCCTGCCTATGCTTGCCTATGCCTGCCATGCCTGCCTATGCCTGCCTATGCCTGCTATGCCTGCCATGCCTGCCTGTGCCTGCCTATGCCTGCCATGCCTTCCTATGCCTGCCTATGCCTGCCTATGCCTGCTATGCCTGCCATGCCTGCCATGCCTGCCTATGCCTGCCATGCCTTCCTATGCCTGCCTATGCCTGCTATGCCTGCCATGCCTGCCTATGCCTACCTATGCCTGCTATGCCTGCCTATGCCTGCCTATGCCTGCAATGCCTGCCTATGCCTGCTATGCCTGCCATGCCTGCCTATGCCTGCCATGCCTGCCATGCCTGCCATGCCTGCCTATGCCTGCTATGCCTGCCAAGCCTGCCTATGCCACGGTCAACAACTCACACTGACCCTGGGACCACCGTAACCCCAGACGGTTCCCAACAACACTAGCACTGGTCTAAACACAGCTACTAGACTCCACTCGGTCCCCCTGACACGAGTGCAACTATAAGGCAAATGTCTGTAATAAACCCAATCTAATGCCACCAGTAGAACTGGTACTGCCTACTGTGCCTGCCAAATCGGGTACGCCAGCCTACGCATAACACCGATAGGGGATGGAAGTCTCAAGGACTCGAAGTCTGAAAATCGCACACTCCGGAGTGGCACTCGAGGGGAGCGACCCACACGAGTTAAGTGCCTCAGTAACAAGTATCGTAAATCAGCAGGACTAGATCATGACTCTGATCAAAGTGGGAAAGCCCAACCACTAAAGAAAGCCTCGGTCCTCAATCAGATGCAAAAATACACAAATAGTGGGAAACTCTGTCCACTAGAGAAATCAGATACCCAATCTGGTGCATAAATAAATGTCCGGTCAACCGCCCAATATCCGCGGTTGCCGCAAAGCCCCACAACTAATCCAATCTGTCCCAGACACTAAGTCCCGACTACACTACCCAGAACCCCTGCTCGAACCTGAGCAACACAGACCACCTGACTAACAAAGAAGGAGAAAAGGAATACATGGTTTCTCCTAAGTTAAGTTCCAAAAGTAGTGTAGCAGTAAAAGATGGCCTAACTACATGTCCATGCAAGCATGCTTTGTCCTCAGAAACAATAAAAGTGGGTGAAACATATATTAGTAAAGCATGCTGAAATATTCCTACTATGGTATACCAATCTCACCCAAGTAGGTCATTCCTTGCTTACCTCTCGCTCATATCGGTTGTACAACAATATGCCTGTTATCAATCATAGAGGGGTGATATCCCCACATGTGCACTTGCATTTACCATGATATAAAACCTTATATAATTACCAAAATTAAGCTTACCCACCTGAAGTGCTCAATCCAAGGCAAACCTGGGGTCGGCGAAGAGTGTAGACGCTCTCAGTCCAAAATCTGCTAAAACTGCTTCCTCGGTATATGTTGCGCGAGTTTCGGCTCCAAACAGCTGAAAACACCCAGAATTCACTATCTCCAATTTTCCCCCATTCCAACAGGTTCAGAAACGGTCACTAACCTTCCTGGGTACAACAATAAGGTTCAAGATTACATTTTTATTCCAAAATATCCAAGTACGTACAATTCTGTTGGAACAGTCCCAAAGATGTGGATTTTTCACCTGCAGAAAGAACCCAAAAAAATCCAACAAAAATAGTATCGCGTTCCTCGCGTCGATACCTTCGAAACGAGTACCTGCACGCCAAATTTCGAGCCCCGTAGGTCACGTTATAAATTCCACAGTACAGGTGCGCAAACTCTCAAATCCACATAACTGTAAGCTCTAGCACAGATAAGAAGAAAAAGGTCTACCTCCGGGGAGGTCTCTGAAAAATCCAAGAAAAATATGATGACGATCCTCGCGTCGAGTAGATAAAAAAAGTGTATAGGCACGTCTCCAACCGATGCCCGGTTGCGGAGATAAAAATCCGACAAGGTGTCGCTGTCCATAAATTCCATCAGAAAAAGGGGTCCCAGTAAGCATGGAAAAACTCCTCGAAAAGCGCGAAACTATGTTACGGCTTTTTGTGTTGGCATATTTCGTGAGTTGAGTCGGAGTCTTGAAGTGATCTGTCACGCCCCGGGCGTAAACCAGAACCCGGGCCCGTCTACAGATCCGCCGTATACACAGAATTTCCCGTGTATACGAAGCGCTGGTAACCTGCTCAAGTATGGATGATATAATAAAAGAGCATAAACAGAGCTAAACAGTAACTAATACATCTCAGATAAAGCAGAAAAGCAAAGTGCAGAAAGTAACTCTCAATAATACATATGTCTCTCCCAGCTCAGTAATCAAATACAACCAGCTGGCCGAAGCCAGACCCAAAAGAAATGAGTAGTAGAGTATCTGAGAGTATCGGGGTACATCTAATAACAGAACTGGTGCCTGGGTGGACCGCTATCTAGTCCGCGATTCTCTTACCTCGGTCCGCAGTGGAGGGTCCTGCAACAGCCGCAGACGACTCTGCAAAACAAAGGGGAATAGAAGAAGAAAAGCAGTGGGGAGTGAGAACTACTATAAAACAGTAGCCTCCTCCTAGTGGGTAGACCTCAACACAAATGTGCCCACTAGGACTATAAGAGGCAGAAAAGATGAACAGAGGTGGTAAGCTGTAATTAAAACTGCTGATGATGAATAGAGCTACCACTACATGCCTCTAATGAGCTAACTGATAGATTAGCTATATGTATGCATCAGAATGTCAACGCCTGCCTGTCTAGACCCAATCGATACACCAGTAAGCACTGGTACTGCCTGCTCTGCCTGCCAAATCGGGTATGCCAGCCTACGCATAACACCGATAGGAAAAGGGAGTCTCGAAGACTCGAAGCCTGTAAAAACGCACACTCCGGAGTGGCACTCGAGGGGGAGCGACCCACACGAGTATAATGCCTGGGTAACAAGTACCAAATCAGCAGGACTGGATCATGACTCTGATCACGGTGGAAAACCCATCCACTAAAAGAAATCCAAATCCTCTATCCCAATCTGATGCAATAACTACTGTCCGGTCAACCGCCAAAGATCCGCGGTTGCCGCAATGCCCGGCCCTCACAGCCTGCCTGTCCCAAAGCCCACAACTGTCTGACTACACTATCCCAGTCCCTGCTCGAACCCGAGCGCACTATCCCCCGAATATAAATAAAAGAAGAGAAAAGCATGGTTTCTCCTAAGTCAATTCCAGCATGATAGTGTAGCAGAAAAAGGTGGCCTAACTAGATGTCCATTTAAGCATGCAAAGTCCTTTATATAAAAACAGGGTTTAAATATTATTATCCTTCCCAATAGAGAGGTATGCCACTAGTTAAACTTTCATTTGCTAAGTTATCTCATATCCATTTATCACATAAGCATAAGAGGTCCCAAAGTGTACGAGTAAGATAGTCCTTTATAGCAAAACTCCCCCCCCCCCCCGTGAGGTTTAAACGACATATTAATATAAGAATCATCCATTCATTAATACTTAGTCCATTTTAAGATGTAGCCCAAGCAATAAGTCCAATTCTCAACCAAGATGCCATTTTAACTTATTCCGGTTCATTTAGCAACATAACAGTGAAGCACTCCAATAGGCCTAGTGGGGACATCATAAGTAGGAGGTAAACAACGGTACCCACCTCGAGCGCTAAATCCGGTCCTCAAAGGCTAAGTCCGCGCTCGCTCCGGGAAAACCCCGCAACACTGTGCCAAAGATCCCAAAGAACACACACAAATTACAATTCAAGTTTAACCCAAATCTGTCTCCCAAATTCAGATTTACTGTTCAGCCATTTTTACCTGTGACACGTGCCCACAAATTCCCAGAAAATATACACTGCGATCTACGCGACGATCCGGTCGAAACAAGTACCTGCACGTTTTTCCCACGATTTTTCTGTGCTGAGAACGAAAATCGACAAGAGGACCACCTCAAACAATACATTCATCCCAAAACAGCGATATAAAATTCTGTAAAAAGGGATTCCTCACCTTCAGGGAAATTCCACAAAAATCCACGAAAATTCCAGGAGATTCCTCGTGACGCGTAGATGCAAATCCCCTTTTGAATCGCCCTGTTTCGATGCTCGAGCGCGAAGTTATCGCCAAAACGAGATGGTGCTGTCCCAAAACTCCGCGACGGAAAAAAGGGTCAGAAAGAAGCCACAGAATCACCATCAAAACCTCTGAATCAAGAGAAACTCATAAAAGAGGAAGTGAAGCCCTACCTGTCAAGAATCCGACGGCGCAAAAATCGTAAAAACAGGATGTCGGGGTGAGCCGGGGGAGCTAGAACACCGAAATGCGACGAATCTGGTAGCCGTAGAACGATCGTCGCGCCGCGCCGGATAAATGCAAACCTTGGGATCCGAGCCTTCAAAATTCCTGAGATTACTACAGTGGATGGAGGATTGGGAGAGGAAGAAATGTCTAAGAGGGGGCTCGGAGTGGTTCCAACCAGGAAGAGAGAAATCGGGCTTCCAATGCCCTAAAAGAATTAAGAAGGAGAAAAACAACCCGCGTTATTGGATTCGGGCCACGTTTGGGCCCGGATCCGCCAGAGCGGGTCGGACGCGTCCCGTCCGACCGGGCGGAGCCAACCAGCACGCGACGCGCGTCCCCACAGGGGATCGGCGCGCATCCCGCACAGCGAACAGCCGTGCGGGGCGCGCCAGCGGCCGACGCGCGTCCCGACCGCGCGGTCAGCCCCGCAGTCGCTCGCCAATGGCGAGGCGACGCGCGTCCCACGCACTGTGCGGTCAGGCGCGGGGGCAGGCGCCGCCTGACCGGCCGCAGGCGTTGTCCCCTGCGCCGAGTCCCATGAGCCCGCCAGTAGCCATGCGCCACGTGTCTGTGCGCCGGGTCCGTGCACCCCGCCGAGCCGTTCCATGCACCGGGCGCCGCGGGCCGGCCAATGAGGGCCCGCCACGTGGCATCCGGCGGTCCACGGCCTTCCCCCATGCACCAGGAGACACTAGAAACATCCGGGAGTCCGTTTTTGGGCATCCGGACTCCAAATCCGGCAAATAAATAGCCGTTTTCAAGCGTTTTTTCCGCGCTGAATCCAAATACGCCATCCGTTTGGCCTAGAAACTTTTCTAAAATTCGGCAAACCCCGCCGAAGGCCAAACTAACAATAAACACTGCCACGGACCCACCTGTGCTGTCCCTTTGACACACTGTGGATCAAACACCATCATTAGGTGTTTCACACTTGGATTCACGGGAAAACAGTGCATGGAAACCTGGATCATCACATCCTCCCCTACTAAAAGAAAGTTTCGTCCTCGAAACTAAATCATACCTCAAGTCGGGGCCTCAAACAATTGGGGGTGGGCATCCAACATCGCTGACTCCAGCTCCCACGTAGCTTCGCGCTCGCCCTGGTTGCTCCACAGAACCTTCACATAAGGGATGGCCCGGCTGCGCAGCTCTCTAACCTCGCGGTCCAAAATCCGCAGTGGCCGCTCGACATAGCTCAAGTCCTCCGCAACCTCCAGTGGGACGAAATCAATGATGTGCGACGGGTCATGAACATATCTCCTCAGGGTGGATACATGAAACACGTCGTGAACACTAGCCAATCTGGGAGGAAGTGCAAGCCGGTAGGCAACTGGCCCGATGCGCTCCAATACCTCAAAAGGTCCGATATAACGAGGGCTCAGTTTTCCACGAATCCCAAATCTCCGAATCCCTTTCGACGGCGAGACTTTCAAAAGACATGATCGCCCACCTGAAACTCCAAGTCTCGTCGTCGGGTGTCAGCATAACTCTTCTGCCGGCTCTGAGCTGTCTCCAGATGTCGTCGAATCAGTCTGACCTTCTCCTCTGCCTCCAATAGTAGATCAGGACCCAAGGTCTTCTTCTCGCCCACATCACTCCAATATAGGGGTGACCGACACTTGCGCCCATACAACGCTTCAAACGGGGCCATCTGGATGCTCGCTTGATAGCTGTTGTTGTACGCAAACTCGACCAATCCCAGATGTCGGTGCCACCCGCCCCCAAAGTCCAGAACGCATGCTCGTAGCATATCCTCGAGAGTCTGAATGGTGCGCTCTGACTGTCCGTCCGTCTGTGGGTGAAAAGCTGTGCTGAAGTGAAGCCGTGTCCCTAGGGCCGTCTGTAAACTCCTCCAAAAGTGCGAGACAAACCTCGAGTCCCTATCCGACACGATGGAAATGGGTATCCCGTGCAATCTGACCACCTCGGCCAAGTACACCTGTGCCAGTCGATCCAATGGCCAAGTCATCTGAACTGGTATAAAGTGAGCGGATTTGGTGAGTCTGTCCACGACCACCCAGATCGCATCCGCTCCAGCCTGAGCTCTCGGCAATCCCGTGACAAAATCCATAGTGATATGATCCCCACTTCCATTCAGGGATCGGGAGGCTCTGCAACTTGCCAGCAGGTACACGATGCTCAGCCTTACTTGCTGACAAGTTAAGCAGTGCGCCACAAATCTGCCAATATCTCTTTTCATGCCGCTCCACCAGAACTGTGCCTTGAGGTCCTTATACATCTTAGTCCCACCAGGATGGATGGTATAAGGTGTATAATGAGCCTCCCGCAAGATCTGCTCTCGAGTCTCCGAGTCCATAGGCACGCAAGCTCGGTCCCTGTACCGTAGTACTCCCGAAGCATCAACTGAGAAATCCCCTGCCTCTCCAGCCGGAATCTGCTCTCGAATCCTCATCAGATGGGGGTCCTCACTCTGTTTCTCCCGAATCCTGTCCAACAGAGTGGGCTGCACGACCAAGGACAATAGTCTAGCAGAAACCCCCGGGGACACCCCCTCAAGCTCTAACCGCCTCATCTGCTCAATAATGGCCGCCTGATCGGTGATCATCATGGATAAGCTCTGCACTGCTCTCCTGCTCAGGGCATCAGCGACCACGTTTGCCTTGCCAGGATGGTAAAGTATGTCCACATCGTAATCCTTTAACAGCTCCAACCATCTGCGCTGCCTCAGATTGAGCTCCTTCTGCGTGACAGATACTTCAGGCTCTTGTGGTCGGTTGTAAATCTCGCAGTGTTCCCCATACAGATAGTGGCGCCACAATTTCAGTGCGAAGATCACAGCCGCTAGCTCCAAGTCATGGGTAGGGTAATTTTTCTCATAATCCTTGAGTTGTCGCGAAGCATAAGCGATTACCTTACCCTCCTGCATCAGCACGCACCCGAGTCCACTATGCGATGCGTCACTGTAGATCACGTATCCTTTCCCCATAACAGGGAGGGAAAGGATAGGAGCTGACCTCAATCTGGTCTTCAGTTCCTCGAAGCTTCTCTGGCAATCCTCACTCCAGATGAACTTGATTCCTTTGCGCGTCAGACGAGTGAGGGGTGCGGAAAGTTTCGCAAAACCTTCCACAACCGACGGTAATAACCTGCCAAGCCCATAAAACTGCGAACCTCTGCTACCGTCGTCGGTCGGGGCCAATCCCGGATCGCCTCAATCTTCGCCGGGTCTACCGCCACTCCCGCGGCTGAAATCACATGGCCCAAAAAGGCAACCTCTCCGAAGCCAAAACTCGCACTTAGACAACTTGGCACACAACTTCTTCTCCCTCAGAAGTTGCAGCACTATCCTCAGATGCTCCTCGTGCTCCACATCGCTCCGAGAGTAAATCAGGATGTCATCGATGATCACTACCACAAACCGGTCCAGATAAGGTCGAAAGACCCTGTTCATCAAATCCATAAATGCGGCAGGGGCATTAGTCAATCCAAAAGGCATGACGGTGAACTCGTAATGCCCGTACCGAGTCCTGAATGCTGTCTTAGGAACATCCTCGGTCTTCACCTTCAGTTGGTGGTAACCAGACTGTAAATCAATCTTAGAGAAGACACAAGACCCTTGCAGCTGATCAAATAAGGTCGTCGATGCGCGGCAAAGGGTACTTGTTCTGATGGTCACTTTATTCAGCTCTCGGTAATCCACACAAAGACGAAGTGAACCATCCTTCTTCTTCACGAACAGCACCGGTGCTCCCCAAGGTGATACACTCGGCCTCACAAAACCCTTATCCATAAATCCTGGAGTTGCGCCTTCAACTCCCGCAGCTCCGCCGGTGCCATTCGGTAAGGGGCCTTAGAGATTGGCGCAGTTCCTGGGACTACGTCAATCAAAAACTCGATCTCCTATCCGGGCGGCATACTAGCCAGCTCTGGTGGGAAAACATCCGGGAACTCGTGACTATAGGGATATCCGCGAGTCCCCGGTGCCGCCGACAGGCCCCTCAACCACACTGGCCAAAAAGGCCACGCATCCGCTGCGCATCATCTGCCTCGCACGAGAAGTCCGAAACTATCGCGGCGAAGAAGGTACTCTGGCATCCTCTGTACACAATCACCTCCTGGCCTGGCTCGCTAAAAGTCACCGTCCTCGCGGCACAATCAATAGTCGCATAATAGCGAGTCAGCCAGTCCATCCCAAGTACCATATCAAAGTCTCGCAGCTGACTCAGGACCATCAGGTCCGCTGGCAAGATCCACGACTCGATCTGTACAGGGCAAGACCAACAACACTCCTCTACAAGTAAAGTATGCTCGGGAACCCGTACCTCTAACGCACGTGGCAACCGACCCTACCTCTAGTCCATGAGATGATTGCAATGCTCTACTGATGAAAGAATGTGATGCCCCGGTATCAAATAAGGTGCGAGCTCTACTGCCAGAAAGTAAAACGATACCTGCCACCACGTGGTCGGCTGCCAGGGAGTCCGCAACCTGGGCGGCATAAACCCGCCCGCTCTGTGCCGGTGGTCGGTGATCTGCCGGTTGGGAAGAAGGGGCCCTGCTTGCTGGAGCATAGGACCGCTGCTGGGCCGCCGGTGGGGCTGATGCTGAGGAAGGAGCCGGTGCTGGCGCATAAGGGCAAGTAGCTCGGTAACGTGGCCCGACTGTCCGCACCGGTAACAGCGGCCAACCTCTGGTCACAAGTATCAGGAGAGTGGCTGTCCCTGGCAGAAAATGCACCTGGCTGGGTGTCTGGGGCTGCCTCCCCTGCTGCTGCTGGCGCCTCTGCCGCGAGATCCCTGGTGCCGGGACTGCGACCTCTGCTGCTGAGAATGCTGCTGCTGTCGTGAGTGCTGCTGCTGGTGCTGTGGGGGCCTCGGAGATCCACCATGCCCTCGCCGCTCCGAACGCCCGCGGCCTGAGAACTGAGGCGGCGGGGGTCGGGGCGGCCTCCAGGAGCTGGCCTGTCCCCCATCATCCTGCGCTGGCCGCTCCTGTCCGATCCCTGAGCGGCCAGGCCCCCACGTCTGGCGACAACGTGGTCTCCTCTCTCGATCCACTGTGCATGCTCGGCCCTCCTCCAGGGTCTGTAATCTCTGTGCATGCACCAAGGTATAGAGCTCCGGGCGCAGGCCCGACTCGAAGAGCTCCACCTGATGTGGTCCATCCCTCGCGACGTAGGGAACGCAGCTGAGCAGTCGCGAAAAACTCCTGAAAGTAGTCCATGCCGACCGGTCGCCCTGCTGGAGATTCTTCAGGTCATCCTCTACCTTTTCTTCACGCTGGTGGAAAGTAAGTGTCCAGGACCATCCTCTTGAACTCTGCCCAAGGTAGCTGCCGGGTGATCTGAAACTCCAGGGGCTCCACCCGACGCCACCACGTGTCCGCATCTCCATCCAGACAATGCACAGCCATGTGTACCGGTACTCTGATCGATGAAGAAGTCTCGGAACAACTTCTCCATTGCTGAAAGCCACGTCCCAACCTCCCAAGGGTGAGTGCTCCGCCCCGAGAATCTAGGCGGTCCCGCTTGCAGAAATGGGTGAGTTATCAGTAAACTCCTGCTCCTCCTCGGGAGCCAAAGGTCGGATCGCTCCCGGGGCCCCGCTGCTCGAAAGATGGTGCCGTAGGCACAAGCGGTATAGTCGGTGGTACAACAGGTGGTGCGGGGGCCTCAGTAGTAGTAGGGGGGGGGGCCCCAACTGAGCAAGCAGAGTGCTCGAACCTCTGCTCCTGCCGGCGGGGTGACCCTCCGCCAGCTGGGCCACCATGGCCCTCAACTCAGCAATTCTGAAGGTCCGGACTGCTCCGGCCCTCGGGGGTGTAGGGGTACCCCGGTAGGAATCGCGCCTGGGAGGCATCTGTCACACAAGAAACCACGCAAATCAGACCGAAACCACACACGACCCAATCTAGCGAAAGTCAAAGGCATCCTCCTATTTCTGTAACCTTATGTTGTCTGCAGCCAACATAATAGTTCGCCAGAAACAGGACATGCCAATCCCTCTTCACTCCCTGGAAGAGTCAAAATAATATATGACCAAATTGCCGACTTCGCATAATGTCACGTCACTCACGCCCTGCCTTCCTAGGGTCTGCCAAAAGCCTAGGGTTTCCTAAGTCCCAATTGACCTATCCCTAAGCTCTGATACCAACGTAATCTGTCACGCCCCGGGGTAAACCAGAACCCGGGCCCGTCTACAGATCCCGCGTATACACAGAATTCCCGGGTATACGAAGCGATGTGTAACCTGCTAAATATGGATGATATAATAAAAGAGCATAAACAGAGCTAACCAGTAACTAATACATCCTCAGAGACAGAAAAAACGCAAAGTGCAGAGCAAAGTAACTCTCAATATAACATATGGCTCTCCCAGCTCACTAATCAAATACAACATTGGCCGAAGCCAGACCCAAAAGAAATGAGTAGTAGAGTATCTGAGAGTATCGGGATACATCTATATAGAATGGTGCATGGGTGGACCGCTATCTAGGACGCGATTCTCTTACCCGGTCCGCAGTGGAGGGTCCTGCAACAGCCGGCAGACGACGCTGCAAAACCAAAGGGGAATAGAGAAGAATAAGAAAAAAGCTAGTGGGGAGGGAGAACTACTATAAAAACAGTTCAGCCTCCTTCTGAGGGGGTGACCTCAACACCAACTAGTGCCCACTAGCGCGACTAGAAGAGGCTAAGAAAGATGAACAGAGGTGGTAAGCTGTAATTAAAACTGCTGATGATGAATAGAGCTACCAATACATGCC
>CM055079.1:12039538-12123675 GCA_029204045.2 Tillandsia leiboldiana
AACTTTCGAAGGAAGGGGTAATTCAAGTAAATCTCCATCCTTCGGAAAGTCGAACAAAGGCAAGGGTACTTCAAGTTACAAGTCAAGAAAGCAAGAGAACTTCTCAAAGGATAAGAAAAGTTCAGAGGGACAACTACAATGCTTCAAATGTCGAGGCTACGGCCACATTGCAACGGAGTGTCCCAACAAGTATCCGGCAAAGAAGAAGGCGATGCAAGTCGTCACTTGGGATGACAACTCAACGTCAAATGAGTCGTCTTCAGTGATGAAGAAAAGAGCTCCACGGCATTCCACGCGTCCACATCTTCACCCTTCATGTGCTTTATGGCAAGTACATCCGAGTCGTTGTCCAACTCCACTGTTGAACAGAATGCAACGGACAACGAATCGGATGATTCGGAAGGTGAAGAATTTGCTTTAGCCTACCACAGACTTTTGAGGGATTCAAAGAAAGTGGCTAAGCAAAACAAGAGTTTGAGAGGGAGAGTGCATGATCTCGAAGAAGAAGCAAAAAGAGCAACTTCTCTCTCAAACGCTCTTGAAGTGGAAAGGGAAAATCTGATAAAGTAAATGTTTCCCTTCAAGAGTCCAATGAGCTTTTTGAGAAGGAACATACAAAACTGGTGGATAAAGCGGATCACTTCTCAAAGCCCTACAACGAGGCTCGACAGGATAACCTGGAAATGACAAAGACCATTTTCCAACTCAAGGATGACTTGAAGCGATTCTCTTCAGGAAGGAGTAAGTTGGATAGGCTTCTTGGTCTTGGTCAAACAAATCGGTTCGGCCTCGGGTACACTCAAACTGGAAACAGTCCAAGTTCGAGTGGGACAGTTTTTGTGCCCCAGTCGGTATCTCCTCCTCCGACACTGGAATTCAAGACAAACAACGACAACAAACCTACTTCATCCTCTTTGGGATTGTCAAGATCTAAGGTATGTTTTCGTTGTGGTGTTTCAGGGCACATAAGAAGATATTGCAAGACGGGAGTCAAACGCGCACCTCAAACACCTCTTGCAATGACTACCACAAAGGTGATTCCTCGGAAATCAATTGCAAATCAATTGAAGGAAAAGAACCTTGGTAGCTTACCGCGCAAGACGACTTCATCAAGGAGCAGCAATCGTTTTAACAAGACGCTTTCACCTAGGCATATAACTTCACGACCATTACCGACGCACTCCAAAAAGGTTTGGGTGCACAAAGGTGAAATCTTCCCTTGTCTTGTTACCAATGTTTCCTTGCATGCATATGATAGTTCGTCTTGGTATCTGGATAGCGGGTGTTCCCGTCACATGACCGGTGATAAAAATAGTTTTCAAAATCTTGAGAAAATCTCCGGAGGACTCGTTGTTTTCGGAGACGGTCGATCTTCCAAAATTGTTGGAAAAGGAACAGTAGCTATTCCAGATGGCCCGGTTCTAAATAATGTGTTATTTGTTGATGGTCTTAAGACTAATCTCATAAGCATAAGTTAACTTTGCGACAATGGTTTTTCAGTTAACTTTTCATCTGTTGAATGTGTTGTAACTGATAAGGACCATGTATTCTTTTTAAAAGGGGTTAGATCTGAAAACAATTGTTATGTTGTTCCTAATAAATTTTCTAAAAAATGTAACCTAGTTTCTTTGGATAATGAAACACTTTGGCATGAAAGGCTAGGTCACTTAAATTTTAAGGAACTTGCTAGAATTTCAAACAAGGACGTGGTCAAGGGGGTTCCAAAACTTTTGCTTAAACAAAACGTTGTGTGTGGTGGTTGCCAAAAGGGAAAACAGTCCAGGACAGCGCACAAGAACTTGAACCACGTTGGTACAAAACGGCCTTTGGAACTTTTACACATGGATTTAATGGGGCCGACTCGTCAACCATCTTTGGGAGGTAAATGGTATATTTTCTTATTGGTTGATAATTTCTCTAGGTTTTCTTGGGTAGCATTTTTAAAAGAGAAAGCTGATACGTTTGATTCTTTTCATGAGATTTGCCATCGTATTATGATTGAAAAGAATGAAAAGATCATTCGTGTTAGGAGTGATAGAGGTGGAGAATTCATAAATTCCAAATTCATTGACTTTTGTACTTCAAACGGTATTAAGCATGAATTCTCTGCACCTTATACACCTCAGCAGAATGGTGTTGTTGAGCGCAAAAACAGGGTTGTTCAAGAGATGGCGCGTGTGATGCTTCATAGCCGGAATTTACCGCTACATTTTTGGGCTGAAGCTGTGAACACCGCTGTCTATGTCATTAATCGAGTGTATTTGCGCCCAGGAACTTTAAATACACCATATGAGCTGTGGTTTAGTAGAAAACCGGATATCAAATACTTTCGTATCTTCGGGAGTCGATGTTACATTTTACGTGACCGTGAAAATCTTGGAAAGTTTGACTCTCGAAGTGACGAAGGGATCTTTTTGGGTTATTCTACGAATAGCAGAGCATATCGAGTATTTAACATCGAATCTAAAACGATTGTAGAATCTATAAATGTTAAAGTAGATGAAGCTTTTCACTTTGCATCTGAAAAATCTACCCTCGATATCTCTTTAGATGATGATTCACCTGCCATTGCATCTTCTCATAATAATACTTCCAATATTAATGATGCATCTAATGGTTCTTCAAGTTTATCTGATGTGCAGGAATCATCTCATATACCTTCGAGTACTCCGTTTCAACAAACGCTACGAATCTCCAAGGATCATCCTGAATCAAACATCATTGGAGATCCACAAGAAGGAGTTAGAACTCGGAGGCAGTTGGTTTGTGGATTCGCTTGCTACGTATCTTTAATCGAACCAAAGAACATAGATGAAGCTCTTCAGGATGACTACTGGATTAAAGCAATGCAGGAAGAGCTCCATCAATTTGAGCGAAACAAAGTCTGGGAATTAACAAAGCCTCCAAAGCAACATAATGTGATAGGTACCAAATGGATTTTCAAGAACAAGAAAAATGAGGATGGTACTATCATCAGGAACAAGGCACGATTAGTTGCTCAAGGCTACTCTCAAGTAGAAGGTATAGACTTTGATGAAACTTTCGCCCCTGTAGCTAGACTCGAGTCCATTCGTATACTATTTGCTATTGCTTGTCATTTTAAAATCAAATTATTTCAAATGGACGTTAAGAGCGCGTTTCTAAATGGGTTTTTAAATGAGAAAGTTTATGTGGCTCAACCGAAAGGTTTTATAGACCATAAACAACCTAACCATGTTTTTCGTTTAAAAAATGCTCTTTACGGTCTGAAACAAGCACCGCGAGCATGGTACGAAAGGTTGACAAAGCACCTCTTGGAGAAGGGCTATACTCGAGGGGGAGCTGACAGGACTCTCTTTGTGAAGCATTATCAGAGCAATTTCATTGTAGCACAAATCTATGTCGATGACATTGTATTTGGCGCAACAAGAGATAATGATGCTTCTAAATTCGCGGAGACCATGGAAAGCGAATTTGAGATGTCCATGATGGGCGAATTGACTTATTTCCTTGGATTGCAAATTAAACAAAATGATGAAGGTATTCACTTGAGTCAATCCAAGTATGCAATGGAGTTGGTTAAAAAGTTTGACTTAGAAAATTCGAAGGATTTTCCGACTCCAATGGGAACTAGCCACAAGGGACTTGGAAGTGAATCACAAAGTGAGAATGTAGACGAGAAACTGTATCGAAGTATGATTGGAAGTCTACTTTACCTCACGGCTAGTCGCCCGGATATATCCTTTAGTGTTGGGATTTGCGCGAGATATCAATCAGCACCAAAGGAGGTTCACCTGAAAGCGGTGAAAAGGATCATCCGTTACATCAAAGGATCAATTAATTTCGGAATTTGGTATCCTATGGGAACTAGTTTGGATATTGTTGGATACTCAGATGCCGATTGGGCAGGATCAGTGGATGATCGGAAAAGCACGAGTGGTGCATGCTTCTATCTTGGCCATTGCCTTGTTGCATGGCACAGTAAAAAGCAGAATTGCATAGCACTCTCGACTGCCGAAGAGGAATACATTTCAGCAGGTAGTTGTTCAACCCAACTCATTTGGATGAAAAGTGTGTTGAGCGACTTCCGGATTTCAGCATCTTCGGTAACAATTCTTTGTGACAACACAAGTGCAATTAACATTTCTAAAAACCCTGTGTTGCACTCTAGAACAAAACATATTGAACTTAGATATCATTTTCTTAGAGAGCTAGTTGAATCAAATTCTCTTCAACTTTCATATATTTCAACTGAGGATCAATTAGCTGACATTTTAACAAAACCTTTGGATCAAAAACGTTTTATTCATTTGCGAAAAGCAATTGGAATGCTTTCCTTGAAATAAACCTCTTTTTGAAACCTTTGCTTAGGATAGGTTTTGTTTTTGTTTTTATTTTGTTTTGTTCATTATCTATGTTTGTACATAGGACATTAATTGAGCATAGATCATAATTGACTTTAATTGCATCTTTTCGAACATTTAGAAATTTATTATGCTTTTGCCATCGTAATATTTCACTGTTGCAATGATCATTTATGTTAATTAAATCATCTTCTGAGTGATCAAAGTCAATTTCTCTCTCAATGATCTCTTGGTATAGTCATTATCTTATTTGACTGCTTAGTCGAGTATGAAATCGAGATCAATTTTTGGTTGAATACTTTATATCTTAAATAATTGATAGCCAATTGAGGGGGAGTCAAAGAAATGTAAAATGCTCAAAAGATGTGGAAAGAGTTACATCCCATGAGGAGTGTGAAAACTACCACCACATGGAGGAAAGAGCTACCACCTCGGTCGTCCGAGTTATTGTGTGCAGCTACCACATGTATACCAAGCATGGTTGTTCAAATTTTTGATTAAGTAAAATGCATGTTGAAATACTTGACTCCGTCAAATTTCAAGGCTGGTATAAGGTGGGATTTTAAAGAAAGATGCTCAAAGAGCCACTCTCTTCAACAGATTGTCTAGATAAATTATCTACCATATTTGGGATTTCAAACATCTATTGATCTTTGTATTTCATTTTCTTTACTGAATTGATGATTTGATAAAGGCATTACTCATAGGATCAAGTTAGATGTAATTGAAGGTGTTCAACTTTAAGGGATTTAATTTTTATAAATTCTCGTTTCATTTTTGGATATTATTGATAGATTTGGCATAATCTAATTCTTGTTGTATGAAACGATGATTTTTGTTTAAAGTTGATACACAATTGTGCTTACATACTTTTTCTGGATCTTATGAAATTTTTTAAAATTTTTCTGTTGAAAAAGTTGGAGCCGATCCGGATCGGGCAAGCTGATCCGGATCCCGAACGCAGGCTTCTTTCTGCGGTTGGCCGATCCGGATCGAAATCTCGATCCGATCCGGATCACGGCTAGGGTTTTAATAAGAACAAGACGGTTTTGATTTCTTTTACCTTAATCTTTTATTCTCAAGTCTCTAGAGCCTCTCTCTCTAGAACTATTGCACCTTGGAGCTTTCCAAACTCAAGTTCTTCGAATACAAGTAAGTTTTATTGATCAAAATCTCGGTTTTTCACCGTTTTTCTTTTTCCTCCTCAAACGTGATGAATTTTTTGGATCGATTTCGTTTGTGGATGGTTTTTGATCAAATTTCTTTTGAAATTAGAACTCTGGGTAGATTAGTTTTGATTATATGCTAGGTATTCCCAAGTTAAACGGATTTTTGGTCTTCGATTTCAAAGAATTCGGTTTTAGGGCATATAATAAGGATTTTCGAAAATCATGCAATTGATCTATTTTTAAAAGTCCTTTTGCGCAACTAATTTGATTCTTAGTCTCTCTACATGATTATGATTGTTTGGGTACAATTTTTCAAATCTTTGAAAATTAACAATTTATCATGTGTTCTTGAGTTGGTCTTCACAGGATACATTTTTCACTAGCAATCAAAATGGTGATCACTTGGATTATTTTCCTACTTGCTGCCATGGTACATGTCAAGGATACTGCCAAGCCTAAGAAGGCTAAGAAAGCGAAGAAGACTAAGGATGACTCTGACACTGAATCAGAGACGGAGTCGATTGACTGGGATAACATCGAAATCGAGGGAACTGTCCCCATTATCTCCAAAGGGAAAGCAACTGCTGAAGCTTCAAAGCCTACTACTGCTGAAAAGGGCAAAGCCCCAATAGAAGAAACCTCTGGGAAGACAAGAAGAAAAGGTGTTGCTCGCAAAAGAAGGTGTGCTCAAGGAATCTCCATTGAGCAACCAGCTGCTAGCCAAACACCTCCACAAGACTTTATCAGCTCGGCTAGGATTAAGGAAAATGAAGAGGGAAGTGGAATTCAAATTACTGAATCCCTCTCTAGAGCATACTCTGTACCTAGCGAATCCGCATGGACTGAAGACCAGCATGCATCATCTGCCTCTACAACTCGTCCAGCGACTTCCAAGAGAAACGCTCTAGCAGCTACTATATTGGCCGCCATTCATCAGGACCAAAGAAGACTTTCTGCTGAGCAAGAGAAATTGGGATTAGGTCTCCGACAAATGGCCGCTGACCAAAAACAGATGAAGAAGAAATGTTCCAAATTATCGCGAATGCTAAAAGGAATTTTGAACAAGATAGACGATACTAGCTCAGACAGTTCTGATTTGGCTTGATCTTTTATGCTCTAACCCTTATCGTTTCTATTGCAGGTTTTTAAGTTTTAGGTTTTAGTTTTAGTTCTCAGGATTTTCTTGATTGTGAACTTTTTAACTCTCCTTGTGTTTTTGTAATTTTTTGGCTTTGTTTGTGACAAAAAGGGGGAGAGAGTTTTGAAGAGAACTTGAACAAACTTGAACAATGATGATGTGAATGTGTGAACAACTTGAACAATGATGATGTGAATGTGTGAAGATCAAGGTAAGTATCACTTCAACTTTGACTTTGGTGAAAGGTAAGTATCACAACTTTGGTTTTTATCTTGTGATTTGTTGCATGTTCCTACTAACTATTCGACTAACTATTTGGACATGTATTATTACTAACAAGTTGTTTGCTTACTAACAAAGCAAAGTTATGACATTTGGAATTTTATTGTTTAGAAGATATGTCAATGTTTGATTGTAATCTTATTACATATCTGAATTACTCAATGTCATGGTGAGCATAAACTCTATCTCTGTTAGGTTTTGAATGCTAAATATTCTTGAGGTATCTAACGATCTCTTTGTGTCAAGAATGATTTCTTTGTGCAGAGAATACAGATGTCTAAGTCTAGAGTCTGTTTTAGGAGTTTATCTCATGTTTTTAAATTTTTTGGATCTCCATTGTAAATTTTTGTTGTATGGTGATAGCAACAAAAATATCTTTTTGAATTTTCTTTAGTGGATCTGTGTTTTGTCACGAAACCGCAAAAGGGGGAGATTGTTACGGAATTTGAGTTGGCGTAGTTTCGTGAAAGGTTCAAGTCTTGAAGATTGAAGGTGAAGAAAGTTGGATCATTTAACTCAATCTCAAGAAAGAAGAATTCAAAAGGATCAGGTATGTTTAACTAAAGATTATTGGTGATCCGAATACTTCTTGTAGTATAGAAACACCTGGAAGAGTTTTTAACTGCATAAAAATTAAAAACTGGTGTTCGGACATGTTCAGGATCCGGATCAGAGCCAGCAGTCCGGATCCCGAAGGTTGTTGTTTCATACATTACTTCAATCCGGATCGCAGCATCTCACGATCCGGATCCCGAACGTTGAGTTCTCAGAATTGTATGAACGATCCGGATCAGGCATTCCGATCCGGATCCCGAACGATTGTTTTTCTGGAAACCGTCTTTCTTGCTACTGCAATCCGGATCGCCCAAATCCGATCCGGATCGCCGTCCGTAAAAATTCCAGAAATGTTAGGTTTTTGATTCTTATCTCCTTCCAAATGTTTCTAACCTATAAATAGACCCTATGACTCTTTTTCTAGGGTTAATCCAAAGAGGCCGATAAAAGGAATATAGTCGTCATATTCATATATCATTTTATACGGCCTAGATCCACATATAGAGAAGAAAGGAAATCATTAGAGAATACTCTATGTTTCTTCATCTATATTGATTAGTTTGATTCTAGGTTTTCATACTCACATCTTGAGTTGAATCAAACTAATGAATACTTAGATGGTATTTCCGATCTATCTTTGATCTAAGTATTCGGCGGATCATCACCACCCAAAAAAAACGATTTCCCCAAAATCGGCGCGTGGATTCGCGTGTCCTTGTGGATTCAAGGTTCAACCGCTCTCGTGGATTCGGAGCGAGGCACGTTCGTGGATTCGAAGGGTGCTACTGGGTGAAGACCGTGGATTCGGTCAGACGTCGTGGATTCGACGTTGGACGCCGTGGATTCGGCGTTGGGCATAGACCGTGGATTCGGTCGGACGTCGTGGAGTCGACGTTGGACGCCGTGGATTCGGCGTTGGGCGCAGATCGTGGATTCGAGAAGCGTCGTGGAGCGAGCGGAGAAGATCCTCTAGGAGCGTATGGAAAAGGTTGAGTCGTAAGTGTGTACGGTAAATCACCTTGTACGTGTTTTAATTCTAGTGGATTTCTGCCGTGTTATCGGTCCCGTGGTTTTTTACTCCGGTTTGGAGTTTTTCCACGTAAAAATCTTGCGTGTTATTTTTATTTCCGCATTGGGTTTTTATCGCAACGATTTTTGAGTGTTTATACGTTTACACCTATTCACCCCGCTCTAGGTATTTTTTCCCCTATTTAGATCTACATTACATATAACCCAACATATATTACATATAACCCAACAGATATTATGTAGTTCTTTTAGTTCAGCTCTGTATTATGCTCTTTTATTGTACATTTATATCTGAGCAGGTTACCGACGCTTCGTGTACATGAAAAATTCCGTGTGCATGGCGGATCTGTTGGCGAGCCCGGGTTCTGGTTTCCACCCGGGGCGTGACAGATGGAGCTCTTCCTGCATTGCTTCAATCCAGTAGTCATCCTGAAGAGCTTCATCTATGTTCTTTGGTTCTACCATAGAGACGTAACATGCGACTCCACAAACCAACTGTCTCCGAGTCCTGACTCCTTCTTGTGGGTCTCCAATAATGTTCGATTCCGGATGATCCTTGGAGATGCGTAGCGTTTGAGGTAACGGAGTACTCAGAGGTATGTGAGATGATTCCTGCATTTCAGATAAACTAGAAGAACCATTAGATGCATCAACTTTATCAAAAGAGTTATTACGAGATGATGCATTTACAGGAGTATCATCATCTAGAGACATATCAGGGGTAGATTTATCAGATGCAAAGTGAAAAGCTTCATCTACTTTAACATTTATGGATTCTACCATCGTTTTAGATTCCAAGTTAAATACCCGATATGCTCTGCCATTTGTAGAATAACCCATGAAAATCCCTTCATCACTTCGAGAGTCGAATTTACCAAGATTTTCGCGATCATGCAAAATATAACAACGACTCCCAAAGATACGAAAATATTTAATATTCGGTTTTCTACAGAACCACTGCTCATATGGTGTATTTAAAGTTCCCGGGCGCAAATACACTCGATTAATTACATAGACGGCGTTGTTCACAGCTTCAGCCCAATAATGTAATGGGAGTTTCCGGCTATGAAGCATCACACGCGCCATCTCTTGAACAACTCTGTTTTTGCGCTCAACAGCACCATTCTGCTGAGGTATATAGGGTGCTGAGAATTCATGTTTTATGCCATTGGAAGTGCAAAAATTAATGAATTTAGAATTAATGAATTCTCCACCTCTATCACTTCGAACACGAACGATCTTTTCATTTCTTTCAATCATAATACGATGACAAATCTCATGAAAAGAGTCGAAAGTATCTGCTTTCTCTTTTAAGAATGTTACCCATAAATATCTAGAGAAATCATCAACCAAAAAAAAAATGTACTATTTACCTCCCAAAGATGGTTGACGAGTCGGCCCCATTAAGTCCATGTGCAGTAATTCTAAAGGCCGTTTGGTGCCAACGTGGTTCAAGTTCTTGTGTGCAGCTCTTGATTGTTTTCCCGTTTGACAACCTCCACACACAATGTTATCTTTAAATGAAAGTTTAGGAACCCCCTTAACCACGTCTTTATTAGAAATCCTTGCTAGTTCTTTAAAGTTTATGTGACCTAGTCTTTCATGCCAAAGAGTTTCAATGTCTAAAGAAACTAGGTTACACTTTTCAGAAATTTTGTTCGAAACAACATAGCAATTGTTTTCAGATCTAACCCATTTTAAAAGGAATACATGGTCCTTATCAGTTACAACACATTCTGTAGAAGAAAAATTAACTGAAAAATCATTGTCACAAAGTTGACTAATGCTAATGAGGTTAGTCTTAAGGCCTTCAACAAATAAGACATTGTTCAAAACCGGGCCTTCTGGAATAGCGATTGTCCCTTTTCCAACAATTTTAGAAGACATGTCCTGCGGAGATTTTCTCTAAAGTTTGAAAACTGTTTTTGTCACCGGTCATGTGACGGGAACATCCGCTATCCAGATACCAAGACGAGTTGTCATAAGCATGCAAAGAAGTATGAACAACAAGACAAGGGAAGATTTCACCTTTGCGCACCCAAATCTTTTTGGACTGCGTTGGCAATGTTCGTGAAGTTATTCTCCTTGGTGAAAGCGTCTTGTTTGATTGATTGCTTGACATCGTCTTGTGCGGTGAACTACCAAAGCTCTTTTCCTTTGAAAAGTTTTCTTTTGATTTTCGGGGAATCACCTTTTTGGTAGTTGTTGCAAGAGGTGCTTGATTTGATCGTTTGGCTCCAATCTTGCAATTTCTTCTTATGTGCCCTGCAAAACCACAACGAAAACATACCTTTGTACTTGACGATCCCGAAGAAGGTGAGGTAAGGTTGTTGTCGTTGTACGCAGTGATTTCCGTCGTCGGAGGAGGAGTTACCGACTGGGGCACAAAAACTGTCTGACTCGAACTAGGACTGTCTTCAGTTCGATTGTATCCAAGGCCGAAACGGTTCGTTTGACCAAGACCAAGCATCTTATCCAACTTGCTCATTCCAGAAGAAAATCTCTTTAAGTCATCTTTGAGTTGGAAAATGGTCTTCCTCATTTCTATTTTTTTCTGTCGAGCCTCGGAGTAGAGCTTCAAGAAGTAATTTGCTTTATCAATCATTTTTACATGTTCCTTCTCAAAATGTTCATTTTTCTCTTGAAGTGAAGCATTTGCTTTGATCAGGTTATCCCTTTCCACTTCAAGACCGGTCGAGAGAGAAGTTGCCCTTTTTACTTCTTCTTCGAGATCCTGCAATCTCCCTCTCAACCCCTTGTTTTGCTTTGCCAGTTTCTTTGAATCCCTCAAAAGTTTATGGTAGGCAAAAGCAAAGTCTTCACTTTCGGAATTACTCGATTCGTCGTCCGTGGCATTCTTTTCAACATGGGAGGAGTTGGACAATGAATCGGATGTACTCATCATAAAGCATACAAAAGGTGAAGATGTGGACGCGTGGAACGTCATTGCGTTATTTTCTTCATCACTTGAAGATGACTCATTTGACGTTGAGGTGTCATCCCAAGTGACGGCTTGCATCGTTTTCTTCTTCGACGGATTCTTATTGGGACACTCCGTTGAGATATGGTCGTATCCTCGGCACTTGAAGCATTGGACTTGTCCCTCCGAGCTTTTCTTATCCTTTGAAAATCTCCCTTCCTTTCTTGACTTGTAGCTTGAAGAACCTTTGCCTTTCTTTGATTTTACGAAGGATGAAGTTTTACTTGAATTACCCCTTCGAAAGTTTCGGCGAAATTTTCTTGTCAAGAAAGCAAGTTGCTTCTCAAAATCCTCCATAGATTGGTTCTCGTCATCGTCTGAGGATGAATCCGCGTCTTCTTCTTTTGTTGTTTTCAACGCAAAACCTGAAGACTTAGAAGAAGATGCCTTTCCAGAAGAATAGTTAGTAGGAAACGTCATTTCATAAGTTTGTAATGAACCAACTAATTCTTCTACACAGATTTCGTCCGGGTGTTTAATTGTTTCAATGGTCGTAACCTTGGAACGAAATCTTTCAGGAAGAGTCCTTAAAATCTTTCTTACAATTTTAAATTCTGGAATTTTCTCTCCCAAGTTAGCACATGAATTCACGATGTCTTGCAATCGCGTATAATAATCTGTGAAAGATTCATTTTCTGCCATAAAAATAGAGTCAAACTTGCTCGTAAGCATTTGCAGTTTCTGAATCTTCACAAGGTTAATTCCTTCATGTGTAACTTGAAGAACATCCCAGATTTCTTTCGCAGTCTCACATGCCGAGACGCGAGAGAACTCAGTTTGCGACAAAGCATTAAATAAGGCGTTAATTCCTTTGCCATTGTAAGAAGATGAGTCAATCTCTTCCTTGGTCCATTTCGACCTAGGTTTGATGGTGTGAACATCAACAATAACTTCAGTTGGATTTGACCATCCTAACTTGATAGATTGCCACACCCGTTCGTCGATGGAAATTAAAAATGTTTTCATCCGTACTTTCCAGTAGGCATAGTTTGTTCCATCGAAGAACGAGGGTCTGTTGATGTTTCCACCTTCAACCATTGTTTTCAACCCTATTCCCGCTCTGATACCAATTGATGGGTTATGTATAATATGGATCTAAATAGGAGAAAAAACACCTAGAGGGAGGGTGAATAGGTGTAAACAATAAACACTCAAAAATCGTTGCGCAATAAAATCCAATGCGGAAATAAAAAATAACACGCAAGATTTTTACGTGGAGAACTCCAAAACCGGAGTAAAAAACCACGGGACCGATAACACGGCGAAATCCACTAGAATTAAAACACGTACAAAGGTGATGTACCGTACTCACAGACGACTCGACCTTTTTCCATACGCTCCTAGTAGATCTTCTCCGCTCGTTCCGCAACGCTCCTCGAATCCACGATTAGCGTCCAACGCCGAATCCACGGCGTCCAACGTCGAATCCACGACATCTGACCGAATCCACGGTCTTCACCCAGTAGTACGTCTCGAATCCACGGACGTACCTCGCTCCGAATCCATAAGAGCGGTAGCACCTTGAATCCACAAGGCCACGCGAGTCCACGCGCCGATTTTGGGAAAATCGTTGTTTTTGGGTGGTGATGATCCGCCGAATACTTAGATTAGAAATAGATCGGAAATACCATCTAAGTATTCATTAATTTGATTCTACTCAAAATCTGAGTGTGAAAACCTAGAATCAAATTAATTAATATAGATGAAGAAACATAGAATTAAATCTAGTTATTTCCTTTCTTCTCTATAGGTGGATTTCTCTTTTTCGACCGTATTTTGAATTACCCTAAAAAATGAATCGTATGGTTTATTTATAGGTTAGAAACCATTGGAAGAGGATAAGAATCAAAAACTAACCTTATCTGAAATTTTTCAGGACGACGGTCCGGACTGGAAATCGGCGGTCCGGACTGTCGTGGCTAAACAGATTATTTCCAGAAAAACACACGTTCGGGGTCCAGAACGAAATGCCACGGTCCGGACTGTTCATGCATTTTCAGCAAAACCCACATTCGGGGTCCGGAACAAAACCAGGTGTGTTCCGGACTGGATTGCGCATGAATTACCCTATGTTCGGGGTCCGGACTGTGTTTGCCTGTTCCGGATCCTGAACATATAATATGTCTAGTTTTTGATTTTTATGCAATTAAAAATTCATCCAAGTGTTTCTACACTATAAGAAGTATTCGGATCACCAAAATTATTTAGTTAAACATACCTGATCCTTTTGAATTCTTCTTGCTTGAGATTGAGGTATATGATTCAAGCTTCTTCATCTTCAATCTTCAAGACTTAGCCACTTTCACGAAATACACCAAAACAAATTCCTTAACATGGAGGCCGAGTGGAGTCTAGTAGCTGTGATTAGACCAGTACTAGTGTCGTTGGGAACCGTTGGGTTGACGGTAGTCCCTGGGGCGTTGTGAGTACTTCGACTGTTGTGCGAGATGTTGAGGATCTTGAGTCTTTCCGTTCTGAGAGAGAGCGTGGATTTCTACTATAGCCTGCATGTGCCACTATTCGTTAGCGAGTTAGTCCGATTGGACACCCTACGTTGATACACTAGAGAGGCGCATGCTTGACTGGACCAGATGTCGCAGTCAGCTCGATTGGGTCGATTGTGCACCTCGTGTGCGAGTGGTTGCATTTCTTTCATCGATTTTCCCCATTGAGCATTTAGATAGAGGCATGGTAGCTGTTGAGTATCTCCAGTTTTTCTTTTCAGTCTTTACTGCATCGTTATCTTATGCCTCTAGTAGACTTAGTGGGCAGACCGTCAGGCCTGGTGGCGGTACCCACTGAGAACTCCCTTTTGGTGTAGTTCTCACACCCGTTGGGGGTTTTCCGCCTCTTTTTTCTTTCCTCTCCTTTGTTTTGCAGAGTCTTAGCAGGTGTTGTTGATTCTACGGTTGCTGTTCGAGGCGAGGGAGTCGCGAGCTAGATCCACTACTACAAAAGGGACTTTTAGCGGCAATTTAAAGTGTCAGCAAAAGTATAAAAAGTGCCGGAAATAATTTTTCACGGCAGTTTTTTGTGGCACTCCCAAGTGCCGGTTAAAACTCAGTCGGCAATTCTTTTGCTGGCACTTACGTAAAATCGCTGGTAAATGATAAAATACCGGCACTTGCGAGTGCCACCTATTCTAATGTATAGTGGCAATCATAAGTGCCGGCAAAAATATCTCCTTTGTCATTCAAAACCGCCGGTAAATAATAAAATGCCGGCACTTGCGGGTGCCATCTATTCTTACGTATAGTGGCAATCATAAGTACAAAAAAAAAATATCTATTTTGGCATTCAAAACCGCCGGTTTTTTATTTTTAGCGACATTTTTTTTTGCCAGCAATATATTAAGGGCACTTATTAATGCCGGTAATAATTTTAAAATTATAATTTTTATTTAAATATTCCGACAAAAATAAGTGCCGGCAAATAGAAAAGTGCCGGCAAATAAATTTTTATCCCAACAGAAAAAAAAAACACCGGCAAAAAGGGAAAATTTTAATGCATTAATAATGAAATGATGATTTAGTTAGCCAAAATAATTATCTCATATCAATACAAATATTTATGAAAGGTATTTAGACATGCAAAAGACGTCGAACACAATAAATTTAATAAGCAAAACAGAAAAAAAAAAAAAAAAAAAAAATTCATAAAGTTTAAAGAAGTATCATATATTCAACATCCATAATAAACAAAAAAGGCTATCAATTTAATCACAATAATAACAAAAAAAAAAAACAGTATACTTCAAGTACATATATATTTTAGTCATAAACAAAATGAAGGAAATGAAGCCTTGCAATTAGTCAACAGATCGATTGCTTTTCCTTAAGTAATCAAACCCTGCATTAGAAAAAAAAAATCTATTAGACTGTGAAACAACAAAAAATTTAATTAGCACTTTAGTTGAAACTGCACAAAGAACCATAAAATTTTAAAAAGAAGCCAAACAGAAGTGAAGTAACTCAATTATAGGAAAACACTTTAAAAACATTCAATGCATATTAACAAAAGCAAACTAACCATTCATTCCTTTTATTGCAACTGCAAGGTCAGAAGGACTTGAAAAACTGACAAATCTATAACCCCTGATTTTTTCGCTTCTATTGTCCCGTACTACCTGAGAGAGAGAATTATAAGGTGAGTTGATCCTCATTACATAAAGAGTCGTACACTTAGCTTTTTCCTTATATAAATTAGAAATCCACAAAACATAACATACAACACAAATAAAGAACAAGCTAAAACATTACAATGCCAAAGCATACATACATTTAATAAAGTTCACATGTAGAGAACACTTGAGTACACCAAGTGAATTACAAACAGAAACAAATTTACCTAACCAAAGTACTTCAATGAGATATGGTATAAATAAATTTATGATGATTGTTTTTTTGTATCCTTAACGCCTTTAAATCAGGAAATTTAGTTGCAAGAACAGAAATCTGCAGGCATAGGTTAAGAAATTAGCGAGAGGATAATAGCATGAGGTATTTACATATAATACACCCCTATGGAAGTATCTATTTATACATATATACCAGCAAAATTTGAATTTTTATATGTCCTTGCAAAAACTTAATTTCTCACACATATATATAACCATTATTCTACAATGATTGTAGTGGTCCAGGATTTCGTATAGTTTTTCCCGTGAATTCTTGGTGTGAAACACCTATCATTGGTGTATTAGGCCCACAGAGCATCAAAGGGATGCTACGGATGGACACAGTGTGGTAATTACTGTTGGTTTGGCCTTCGGCTATAATTGTCGAATTTTAGAGAAGGCTTTGGGCCACACGGAGGCCGTAATTGGATTCAGCGCGGAAAAACGCTTGAAAACGGCTATTTACTTATTTATTTTGGAGTCCGGATGCCCAAAAACGGACCCCTGAAAGTTTTCTGCGCAAAATGGTGCAGGGGAGAGCTGTGGACCGGCCGGGGACACGTGGCAGGCCCTTATTGGGCCGGTGCGCCACTCTCGGTCCACGGAAAAGACCGCCGGTGCACGGTAGACCGGCGGGCCACGTGGCGGCACGCGATTGGCCCGGCGTAGTGCGCTCGGCGCGCGGGGGCAGGCGCGGGCAGCTCTGGCAGGCCGGGCAGGTGCGGCGCGTGCGCGGTGCACGGTGGACCGGGGCGCGCCACGTGGCGGCCCCGGATTGGTCGGCTCATGTACGCGTGGCGCACACAGAGCTGCCCGGGTGCGGCCGTACGCACGTGGGCGCACGTGGGCGGCGGCGGCCGCCGACAGCCGTGTCGGGCGGGGGGCCACGTGTCACCGCACCATTGGCGGGCGCGCCCACCGCGCCGCCTATCACGGGGGACACGTGGCGCTTCCCAGTTGGGCCGCACCGCTGCCGCCTGTTTGGCGGACACGTGGCGGGCCCTGGGCCGGGTCGGACGGCCGGTTGGACGGGGCGGGATCCCGTGTGCGGGCTGGGCTGGGCCGGGCCGCAACGTGCGCGCCCGAAATGGGCCGGGCCGCACTGTAGCAGCCCGAAACTGGGGACTAAAAGGAAATTTTCCCAATTGTTTTTGTGGGCCTATAAATAGGCCTCCCCTCCCTTCTTTTGTTCTATTTTCCGAGAGATAGAGAGAGAATCAGTGGGAGGGACCTTAAGAGAAGTTTTTCATCTCCTTATTTTCTACCTCGTGGTGCGTTCCCAGATTTTTCAGAAGCTCGACAACGACGATCCGGATTTTACAGCGCGCCTCATTTTTCCCCCAATCTTGGCCCGTTATCGTCGTATTTCAGTCCGAGGAGTCCCCTGCGCAGTACAGGAGTCCTTTTTCGACGATTTCTTCACCGGTGTGTTCCTGAGAGGTAGGGCTTCGTTTTCCCTGTTGGTGGTTTCTCTGGATTCTGATTCCTTGGCACAATTCCCGAGGTGTTTTGACCCCTCTTTTGCTGTTTGGATGTTTGGACAGCGGCAACTTCGACGAATTGTTTCTCGGCGTAGGAATATCAGATTGAGGCGATTTAAGAGTCGATTTTGGGCTAATTTTCGTGAGGAACGGAACCGTGATTTTTCTGAGATTTTGGGAGCTCGGGACATAGGTGAAATTCCTCGTTTTGCGTGCTGATTATAAAAACAGCAAAATCTGTTTTGAGACTGGTAGTTTTTACACCGTGTACACTTGTGTGATGTTGTAGGATATTGTTTCAGCTGACGGTGTGCTTAGAGGACAGCGGGTTATTTCTTGGGTGTTGTGCACCCTTTTCGAGGTGGGTGGTTGCGTTTCCCTCTTTGTTGACTTGCTCACTAGGAGTATTAGAGTTCCCCAATTATATTTGTGACAACTAGCTGTTAGCATGTGAACCTGGTGCAATGCCCCCTAATTTGATTAATAACCTCTATGCGATAAATTTGGGACAATAATGTTGGACAATTGCTATATCCTGAACCGCATGCAAATAAGGAATACATAAATGTTTTCAAACAATTCTTTGCAAAAACCCTCGATCATTCTTCTAATACTTTTTAAGATGGACAATTGCATGCTTATTTGGACAACTAGTTAAGTCACCATTTTACTGCAGCACTATATTATGGGATTTGACTTAGGAGAAAACATGTTTTATTGTTGTTCTTCTCTATCGCTGCATGATGCTCGAGTCTGATCGGGATTTTGAGATAGTGTAGTTGGATCTTGAGTCTGGGACAGTTTAGACTCGTCTTGGGGATTGTGGGGCATAGTGGCAACCGCGGACGTCAGGCGGTTGGCCAGATCTTTTTATCTTATCAGATTGGGATTTACGGGTTCAGCGGCGACCGCGGATTTTGGGCGGTTGACCGGATGTTATCATCATATCAGATTGGGGACCGGGATTGCATTAGTGGATGGTGTTTCCCACTTATTGAGTACTATTACATCTGATTGGGGATTAGATTTCTTTAGTGGATGGATATTCCCACTTTGATCATAGTCATGATCCAGTCCTGCTATATTGAGATACTTGACAGAGATACTTGTGATATTGGTTACAGAGATGCTTGATACAGAGATACTTTACTCGTGTGGGTCGCTCCCCTCGAGTGCCACTCCGGAGTAGGCTTTACACCGTGCCGAGCGCCGGGCACGGACTTTACACCGTGCCGAGCGCCGGGCACAGACTTTACACCGTGCCGAGCGCCGGGCACAGACAGAGCAGGCAGTGCTAGTATCTCCTGGCCTTTGATTGAGTCTCCTTGGGCAGTTGGGTTATAGTGTCATATATACAGTCATCTTCTTGGCACTGCATTTTGAGGCATAGTAGTGGTAGCTTCCTTTTTCTGCAGTCTTTATTGCATACCGCTGTTCCTTTCTTTTGCCTCTTATAGTCCTAGTGGGTGCGTCAGCATTTGAGGTTTTTACCCACTAGGGGAGGCTACTGGTTTATCTAGTAGTTCTCACCCCCATGGTTGTTCTCTGTCTTCTTCCCCTTTGTTTTGCAGAGTCGTCTGTGGGAGCTGCTGGGCCTTCAACGGCAGAACGAGGTAAGAGGATCGCCGACTAGCTAGATCATCTACCCCGAGCGAGAGATTAGCGAGGTTTTTATTGTACCCCTTTTGTATCTCAGACTTCAGTAGTTTACTTTTGGGTCTGGCTTTGGCCAGCTGGTTGTATATTTATGGTGAGCTGGGAGTTTATTGTACTTTTATTTCAGCTTGTAGTTTATTTCAGTCTAAGATTACTTTTAGTTCTATTAGTTCAGCTCTGTTTATGCTCTTTTATTGTATATTATCTATCTGAGCAAGTTACCAGCGCTTCGTGTACATGGAAAATTCTGTGTGCACGGCGGATCTGTTGGCGGGCCCGGGTTCTGGTTTACACCCGGGGCGTGACAGATTAAGTTGGTATCAGAGCTTAGGGATAGGTCAGTTGGGACTTAAGAAACCCTAGGCTTTTGGCAGACCCTAGGATGATAGGGCGTGAGAGACGGGACATTCCGCGAAAGTCGTTGATTTATTTATTGGACTCTTCCAGTGAGTGGAGAGGGATCGACATACCCAATTTCTGGTGGACCGTTATGTTGGCTGCAAACAACATAAAGCCACAGAAAAAGGGGGATGTCTTTGACTTTCGCTAGATTGGGTCGTGTGGGGTTTATTGCTGATTTGTGCCTTTTTGTGACAGCATGTCGCCCCGTCGTCGTTCTTCTGCCGGGGGTATCCCCACCCCTTCTGAGGAGCCCGAGCAGGCTGTATCTGCCGAGCTGGGGGAACTGCGGGCCTTGGTGACTCATTTGGTGGCGAGGAGCTTTCGACAGGACCAGCGCCTGGAGCAGCTGCTGGCGCAGAGAGGTGATTCGGCAGTTGGAGAGGGGGCCAGGGCTTCAGAGCAGCATTTAGAGAGGAAACGCCCAGCCCCGGATGTTGTTGGACTGGCCACTTCTCGCAGACGGCTACGGTTTCGCGGCAGGTGTGTTTTCTGTAGAGGGCAGCATCCACCAGGTACCTGTGATTTGAGGCGGGGTCGATGCTTCCGATGTGGACAGTCTGGCCACATCCGAGCTACATGCCCCCTTCCGACCTTAGTAGCACCTTCTTCGGCGTTGGCCTCTCTCGTATCCCACCAGAGGTCTCGACAACAGCAGCAGCAGTCACGACAATTGCGGGCTCCCTATAGTTGTATTTTCTGTGGAGGTCAGCATTTTCCCGGTACCTGCAACCAGCGGTGGGGTCGCTGCTATGGGTGTGGACAGCCCGGGCACAAGCGAGTTGCATGCCCCTCGGGGACGGCTGCGGCACCTACTTTAGTGACCGTTCCTACTACTTCCCAGCTGTTGGGTTATATGTAATAAGGATCTAAATAGGGGAAAAAACACCTAGAGGGGGGGTGAATAGGTGTAAACGTATAAACACTCAAAAAATCGTTGCGATAAAAACCCAATGCGGAAATAAAAATAATACGCAAGATTTTTACGTGGAAAACTCCATCACCGGAGAAAAAAACCACGGGACCGATAACACGGCAGAAATCCACTAGAATTAAAACACGTACAAGGTGATTTACCGTACACACTTACGACTCAACCTTTTCCATACGCTCCTAGAGGATCTTCTCCGCTCGCTCCGCGACGCTTCTCGAATCCACGATCTGCGCCCAACGCCGAATCCACGGCGTCCAACGTCGAATCCACGACGTCCGACCGAATCCACGGTCTTCACCCAATAGCACCCTTCGAATCCACGAACGTGCCTCGCTCCGAATCCACGAGAGCGGTTGAACCTTGAATCCACAAGGACACGCGAATCCACGCGCCGATTTTTGGGGTAAATCGTTGTTTTTGGGTGGTGATGATCCGCCGAATACTTAGATCAAAGATAGATCGGAAATACCATCTAAGTATTCATTAGTTTGATTCAACTCAAGATGTGAGTATGAAAACCTAGAATCAAACTAATCAATATAGATGAAGAAACATAGAGTGTTCTCTAATGATTTCCTTTCTTCTCTATATGTGGATCTAGAGCCGTAAAAAATGATATATGAAAATGACGGCTATTTTCCTTTTTTTCGGCTTACCCTAGGAAATGAATCATAGGGTCTATTTATAGGTTAGAAACCCTAGGAAGGAGATAAGAATCAAAAACCTAACATTTCTGGAAATTTTACGGACGGCGATCCGGATCGGATTAGCTGTGATCCGGATCGTCGTAACGAGTCAGGTAATTCCAGAAAAACGAAGGTTCGGGATCCGGATCGAAGTGCTTGATCCGGATCGTTCATACAGTTCACCAATCATCAACGTTCGGGATCCGGATTGCGAAGCCTGATCCGGATCGTTCAAGGAAGATGGTAAACTCAGTGTTCGGGATCCGGATCAAGAGAGGCTACGATCCGGATTGAACTGGTGTATGAACAAACCACCTTCGGGATCCGGATCGAACAACCTGATCCGGATCCTGAACATGTCCCAAGTCCAGTTTTTGATTTTTATGCAATGAAAGATTCTTCCAAGTGTTTCTACACTACAAGAAGTATTCGGATCACACAAAATCTTAGGTTAAACATACCTGATCCTTTTGAATTCTTCTTTCTTGAGATTGAGTTAAATGATCCAACTTTCTTCACCTTCAATCTTCAAGACTTGAGACTTTCACGAAACTACGCCAACTCAAATTCCGTAACAATCTCCCCCTTTGGCGGTTTCGTGACAAAACACACATCCACTCAAGAAAATTCAAAAAGATATTTTTGTTGCTATCACCATACAACAAAAATTTACAATGGAGATCCAAAAATTTAAAACATGAGATAAACTCCTAAAACAGACTCTAGACTTAGACATCTGTACTCTCTGCACAAAGAAATCATTCTTGACAAAAAGAGATCGTTAGATACCTCAAGAATATTTAGCATACAAAACCTAGTACAGAGATAGAGTTTATCTGATCATCATGACATTTGAGAATTCAGATATGTAAGAGAATCAAGGTCAAAAACCAACATATCTTCTATGCAATTAAAAACCAAATGTCACAAAATGTTAGTCCAACATCAACTTGTTAGTCATATTACATGCCCAAATAGTTAGTCGAATAGTTAGTCGAAACATGCAAACAATCACAAGATAAAAACCAAAGTTGAAGTTGAAGTGATACTTACCTTGATGTATACAAAATCTTCATCAGCATTGTTCATCATTGTACCTTGATACAGTCATCATTGTTCATCATTGTACCTTGATGTATACAAGATCACAATTTTCACAATATCATTGTTCAAGTTCTCTAAACTCTCTCCCCCTTTTTGTCACAAACAAAGCCAAAATTACAAAAAAAAAAAAAAAAAAAATTGAAGGAGAGTTAAAAAATATCAACGAAAATGTTCCGAAATTTAAGAACTAGAACTAAAAGTAAGTCCTAAAAACTGAACTAAAATCTAAAGAGATAAAAGCCTGCACAAATCTGCACACGAGAAATATTAGACAATCGAGTCAAGTATCTGAATCTGAGTCATCCGAAACGGAGTCTTCAGAGCTCATGCAGCCTATCTTTTTCAAAATTTGTTTAAGCATTCCCGAAATCGTAGAGCATTCTTGTTTCATCTGCTGTATGTCCTTGGACATCTTTTCGAGTTCTAGAGCCATGTTATCTTGTTCTTGGTTGAAGGGAGACTCCAAGTTCCCTTTTTGGTCAATTTTTCTGGAATTTGAAGACCGTTGTGTGACGATTGACGGGGCAGTCTTTCCTTCATTCCGAGGAGATCTTCTTGGCAAAGAATGTGAGTTGTAAGGAGGTTCATTGCTTGGCACATTCTTTTTCATGGCTTGCTGCTTAAGTATTGAGGAAGACTTCAGTAGCTTCTTTTTCTTTAGGTAAAGCTTATTTTCTTTATCAATGCCTTGTTGTACTTCGTCAAGAAATGTGTCCCAATCTTCTTCGTCTTCTGATTCAGTGTCAATTTGAGAAATGTTCCTTGGGTTCTCTTGACATGGTTCATTTATTACAATACCTCGAGCTCGTCCAGGTCGTCGAGCAAGCCTTTTTCTTTTTGGGAAAATGGATGAAGAGGTCATTGGTGCTTTTCCTTTTTCCGCAGCAGTCAGCGGAGCCTTTTCCGTTGATGTTTCTGCATGGGCTTTCCCTTTCGATGCGACAGAGGTTTTCTGTGGCGATTCTCCAGGATGTGTTTCATCATCTGATAACTCATCCCAGTTAACTTCATCCTTTTTAGCCCTCTTAGCAGTGTCTCTCGTATGTACCATCGCAGCAAGTAGGAAAACAATCCAAGTGATCACCATTGCTAATGGTTTCTTGAGAAAAGAAATCCTGTGTGCAACAACTCAAGAACACATGAAAAATTGTTAATTTTCAAAGATTTGAAAAATTGTACCCAAACAATCATAATCATGTAGAGAGACTAAGAATCAAATTAGTTTTGCAAAAGGACTTTTAAAAATAGATTAATTGCATGATTTTAGAAAATCCTTATTATATGCCCTAAGACCGAAATTTTAGAAATCGAAGCCTAAAAATCCGTTAATCAGGAGAGTACCTAGCATATAATCAAAACTAATCTACCCAGAGTTCTTATTTCAAAAGAAATTTGATCAAAAACCATCCACAAACAAAGTCGATCCAAGAAATTCACACGTTTGAGGAGGAATAGAGAAAAAAACGGTGAAAAACCGAGATTTTGATCAATAAAACTTACTTGGAGTTGAAGAACTTGAGTTTGAAAGCTTCCAAGAAGGATGAAATCTAGAGAGAGATGCTCTGGAAACTTTGGAACAAAAGATTGTAGTAAAAGAAATCAAAACCCTTTTGTTCTTTATAAAACCCTAGCCGCGATCCGGATCATCCCATGCTTGCGATCCGGATCGGCTACCCGCAGTGAGAAACTGCGTTCGGGATCCGGATCGGCAGATACAATCCGGATCGTCAGCCCGCAGAAGAATTCCTGCGTTCGGGATCCGGATCATCTTGCCCGATCCGGATCGGCTCCAACTTTTTCTTTAGAAAATTTCAGAGAAATTCAAGAAAAACCAGAAAAAGATTGTAAGCACAAATGTGTATCAACTTTAAACAAAAATCATCGTTTCATACAACAAGAATTAGATTATGCCAAATCTATCAATAATATCCAAAAATGAAACGAGAATTTACAAGAATTAAATCCCTTAAAGTTGAACACCTTCAATTACATCTAACATGATCTTATGAGTAATGCCTTTATCAAATCATCAATTCAGTAAAGAAAATGAAATACAAAGATCAATAGATGTTTGAAATACCAAATATAGTAGATAATGTATCTAGACAATCTGTTGAAGAGAGTGGCACTTTGAGCATCTTTCTTTAAAAACCCACCTTATACCAACCTTGAAATTTGACGGAGTCAAGTATTTCAACATGCATTTTACTTAATCAAAAATTTGAACAACCATGCTTGGTATACATGTGGTAGCTGCACACAATACTCGGACGACCGAGGTGGTAGCTCTTTCCTCCATGTGGTGGTAGTTTTCACACTCCTCATTGGGATGTAACTCTTTCCACATCTTTTGAGCATTTTACTTTTTCTATGACTCCCCCTCAATTGGCTATCAATTATTTAAGATATAAAGTATTCAACCAAATATTGATCTCGATTTCATACTCGACTAAGCAGTCAAATAAGATAATGACTATACCAAGAGATCATAGAGAGAGAGAAATCGACTTTGATCACTTAGAAGATGATTTAATTAACATAAATGATCATTGCAACAGTGAAATATTATGATGGCAAAAGCATAATAAATTTCTAAATGTGCGAAAAGATGCAATTAAAGTCAATTATGATCTATGCTCAATTAATGTCCTATGTACAAACATAGATAATGAACAAAACAGAACAAAGACAAAACCTATCCTAAGCAAAGGTTTCAAAAAGAAGTTTATTTCAAGGAAAGCATTCCAATTGCTTTTCGTAAATGAATAAAACGTTTTTGATCCAAAGGTTTTGTTAAAAAGTCAGCCAATTGATCCTCAGTTGAAATATATGAAAATTGAAGAGTATTTGATTCAACTAGCTCTCTAAGAAAATGATATCTAAGTTCAATATGTTTTGTTCTAGAGTGCAACACAGGGTTTTTAGAAATGTTAATTGCACTTGTGTTGTCACAAAGAATTGTTACCGAAGATGCTGAAATGCGGAAGTCGCTCAATACGCTTTTCATCCAAATGAGTTGAGTTGAGCAACTTCCAGCTGAAATGTATTCCGCTTCGGCAGTCGAGAGTGCTATGCAGTTCTGCTTTTTACTGTGCCATGCAACAAGGCAATGGCCAAGATAGAAGCATGCACCACTCGTGCTTTTCCGATCATCCACTGATCCTGCCCAATCGGCATCTGAGTATCCAACAATATCCAAACTTGTTCCCATAGGATACCAAATTCCGAAATTAATTGATCCTTTGATATACCGGATGATCCTTTTCACCGCTTTCAGGTGAACCTCCTTTGGTGCAGATTGATATCTCGCGCAGATCCCAACACTAAAGGATATATCCGGGCGACTAGCCGTGAGGTAAAGTAGACTTCCAATCATACTTCTATACAGTTTCTCGTCTACATTCTCACTATGTGATTCACTTCCAAGTCCCTTGTGGCTAGTTCCCATTGGAGTCGGAAAATCTTTACAATTTTCTAGATCAAACTTTTTGACCAACTCCATTGCATACTTGGATTGACTCAAGTGAATACCTTCATCATTTTGTTTAATTTGCAATCCAAGGAAATAAGTCAATTCGCCCATCATGGACATCTCAAATTCGCTTTCCATGGTCTCCGCGAATTTAGAAGAATCATTATCTCTTGTTGCGCCAAATACAATGTCATCGACATAGATTTGTGCTACAATGAAATTGCTTTGATAATGCTTCACAAAGAGAGTCCTATCAGCTCCCCCTCGAGTATAGCCCTTCTCCAAAAGGTGCTTTGTTAACCTTTCGTACCATGCTCACGGTGCTTGTTTCAGACCGTAAAGAGCCTTTTTCAAACGAAAAACATGGTTAGGTTGTTTATGATCTACAAAACCTTTCGGTTGAGCCACATAAACTTCCTCATTTAAAAACCCATTTAGAAATGCGCTCTTAACGTCCATTTGAAATAATTTGATTTTAAAATGACAAGCAATAGCAAATAGTATACGAATGGACTCGAGTCTAGCTACAGGGGCGAAAGTTTCATCAAAGTCTATACCTTCTACTTGAGAGTAGCCTTGAGCAACTAATCGTGCCTTGTTCCTGATGATAGTACCATCCTCATTTTTTTTGTTCTTGAAGATCCATTTGGTACCTATCACATTATGTTGCTTTGGAGGCTTCGTTAATTCCCAGACTTTGTTTCGCTCAAATTGATGGAGCTCTTCCTACATTGCTTTAATCCAGTAGTCATCCTGAAGAGCTTCATCTATGTTCTTTGGTTCGATTAAAGATACGTAGCAAGCGAATCCACAAACCAACTGCCTCCGAGTTCTAACTCCTTCTTGTGGATCTCCAATAATATTCGATTCCGGATGATCCTTGGAGATTCGTAACGTTTGTTGAAATGGAGTACTCGGAGATACATGAGATGATTCCTGCACATCAGATAAACTAGAAGAGCCATTAGATGCATCATTAATATTGGAAGTATTATCATGAGAAGATGCATTAGCAGGAGAATCATCATCTAGAGAGATATCGAGGGTAGATTTTCCAGATCCAAAGTGAAAAGCTTCATCTACTTTAACATTTATAGATTCTACGATCGTCTTAGATTCCAAGTTAAATACTCGATATGCTCTGCTATTAGTAGAATACCCCAAGAAAATCCCTTCGTCACTTCGTGAGTCAAGCTTTCCAAGATTTTCACGGTCACGTAAAATGTAACACCGACTCCCGAAGATGCGAAAATATTTGATGTCCGGTTTTCTACTAAACCACAGCTCATATGGTGTATTTAAAGTTCCTGGGCGCAAGTAAACTCTATTAATGACATAGACAGCGGTGTTCACGGCTTCAGCCCAAAAATGTAGCGGTAAATTCCGGCTATGAAGCATCACACGCGCCATCTCTTGAACAACCCTGTTTTTGCGCTCAACAACACCATTCTGCTGAGGTGTATAGGGTGCCGAGAATTCATGTTTAATGCCATTTGAAGTGCAAAAAACAATGAATTTTGAATTTATGAATTCTCCACCTCTATCACTTCTAACACGAATGATCTTTTCATTCTTTTCAATCATAATACGATGGCAAATCTCATGAAAAGAGTCAAACGTATCAGCTTTCTCTTTTAAAAATGCTACCCAAGAAAACCGAGAGAAATCATCAACCAATAAAAAAATATACCATTTACCTCCCAAAGATGGTTGACGGGTCGGCCCCATTAAGTCCATGTGCAAAAGTTCCAAGGGCCGTTTTATACCAACGTGGTTCAAGTTCTTGTGTGCAGTCCTAGACTGTTTTCCCTTTTGGCAACCACCACACACAACGTTTTGTTTAAATAAAAGTTTGGGAACCCCCTTGACCACGTCCTTGTTTGAAATTCTAGTAAGTTCCTTAAAATTTAAGTGACCTAGCCTTTCATGCCAAAGAGTTTCATTATTCAAAGTGGCTAAGTTACAATTTTCAGAAAATTTATTAGGAACAACATAACAATTGTTTTCAGATCTAACCCCTTTTAAAAAGAAGACATGGTCCTTATCAGTTACAACGCATTCAACAGATGAAAAGTTAACTGAAAAACCATTGTCGCAAAGTTGACTTATGCTTATGAGGTTAGTCTTAAGGCCATCAACAAATAAGACGTTTTTCAAAATCGGGCCATCTGGAATAGCTACCGTCCCTTTTCCAACAATTTTGGAAGATCGACCGTCTCCGAAAACAACGTGTCCTCCGGAGATTTTCTCAAGATTTTGAAAACTATTTTTGTCACCGGTCATGTGACGGGAACACCCGCTATCCAGATACCAAGACGAACTATCATATGCATGCAAGGAAACATTGGAAACAAGACAAGGGAAAATTTCACCTTTGCGCACCCAAACCCTTTTGGAGTGCGTCGGTAATGGTCGTGAAGTTATATGCCTAGGTGAAGGCGTCTTGTTATAGCGATTGTTGTTCCTTGATGAAATCGTCTTGCGCGATGAACTACCAAGTCTCTTTTCATTTGAAAAGTTTTGCTTTGATTTTCGGGGAGGAGCCTTTTTGGTAGTTGTTGCAAGAGGTCCTTGAGATGAGCGTTCGACTCCCGTCTTGCAATATCTTCTTATGTGCCCTGAAACACCACAACGAAAACATACCTTAGATCTTGACGATCCCAAAGAGGATGAAGTAGGTTTGTTGTCGTTGTTTGTCTCGAATTCCGGTGTCGGAGGAGGAGATACCGACTGAGGCACAAAAACTGTCTCACTCGAACTTGGACTGTTTCCAGTTTGAGTGTATCCGAGGCCGAACCGATTTGATTGACCAAGACCAAGAAGTCTATCCAACTTACTCCTTCCTGAAGAGAATCGCTGTAAGTCATTCTTGAGTTGGAAAATGGTCTTTGTCATTTCCAGGTTATCCTGTCGAGCCTCGTTGTAGAGCTTTGAGAAGTGATTCGCTTTATCCACCAGATTTGTATGTTCCTTCTCAAAACGCTCATTGGACTCTTGAAGGGAAACATTTACTTTTATCAGATTTTCCCTTTCCACTTCAAGAGCGTTTGAGAGAGAAGTTGCTCTTTTTGCTTCTTCTTCGAGATCATGCACTCTCCCTCTCAAACTCTTGTTTTGCTTAGCCACTTTCTTTGAATCCCTCAAAAGTCTGTGGTAGGCTAAAGCAAAATCTTCACCTTCTGAATCATCCGATTCATTGTCCGTTGCAATCTTTTCAACAGTGGAGTTGGACAACGACTCGGATGTACTTGCCATAAAGCACATGAAGGGTGAAGATACGGACGCGTGGAATGCCGTGGAGCTCTTTTCTTCATCACTTGAAGACGACTCATTTGACGTTGAGTTGTCATCCCAAGTGACCACCTGCATCGCCTTCTTCTTTGCTGGATACTTGTTGGGACACTCCGTTGCAATGTGGCCATAGCCTCGACATTTGAAGCATTGTAGTTGTCCCTCTGAACTTTTCTTATCCTTTGAGAAGTTCTCTTGCTTTCTTGACTTGTAACTTGCAGTACCCTTGCCTTTGTTCGACTTTCCGAAGAATGGAGATTTACTTGAATTACGCCTTCGAAAGTTGCGGCGAAACTTCTTTGTCAAGAGAGCGAGCTGCTTCTCAAATTCCTCCATAGAAAGGTTCTCGTCATCGTCTGAGGAGGATGTATCCGCGTCTTCTTCCTTAGTTGTTTTCAACGCATAACCTGAAGACTTAGAAGTGGATGCCTTTCCAGAAGAATTGTTAGTAGTAAATGTCATTTCATAAGTTTGTAATGAACCAACTAATTCTTCTACACGTATTTCGTCCGGGTGTTTAATAGTTTCAATGGCAGTAACCTTTGGGCGAAATCGTTCAGGAAGAGTTCTTAAGATCTTTCTTACAATCTTAAATTCTGGAATCTTCTCTCCCAGATTAGCACATGAGTTTACGATGTCTTGCAATCGTGTATAGTAGTCCGTGAAAGATTCATTTTCTGCCATTAAGATAGAGTCAAACTTGCTCGTAAGCATTTGCAGTTTCTGAATCTTCACGAGGTTAGTTCCCTCATGTGTAACCTGAAGAACATCCCAGATTTCTTTCGCAGTCTCACATGCCGAGACGCGAGAGAATTCAGTTTGAGATAAGGCATTAAAAATAGCATTAATTCCCTTGCCATTGTAAGAAGATGAATCTAACTCTTCCTTGGTCCATTTCGACCTAGGTTTTAAGGTGCGAACATCACCAATAAATTCAGTTGGATTAGACCATCCTAATTCAATTGATTGCCACACCCGTTCGTCGATGGAAATTAAAAAGGCTTTCATCCGTACTTTCCAGTACGCATAATTTGTTCCATCGAAGAACGGGGGTCGGTTGATGTTTCCACCTTCAACCATTGTTTACAACCCTATTCCCTCTCTGATACCACTTGTTGGGTTATATGTAATAAGGATCTAAATAGGGGAAAAAACACCTAGAGGGGGGGTGAATAGGTGTAAACGTATAAACACTCAAAAAATCATTGCGATAAAAACCCAATGCGGAAATAAAAATAATACGCAAGATTTTTACGTGGAAAACTCCATCACCGGAGTAAAAAACCACGGGACCGATAACACGGCAGAAATCCACTAGAATTAAAACACGTACATGGTGATTTACCGTACACACTTACGACTCAACCTTTTCCATACGCTCCTAGAGGATCTTCTCCGCTCGCTCCGCGACGCTTCTCGAATCCACGATCTGCGCCCAACGCCGAATCCACGGCGTCCAACGTCGAATCCACGACGTCCGACCGAATCCACGGTCTTCACCCAATAGCACCCTTCGAATCCACGAACGTGCCTCGCTCCGAATCCACGAGAGCGGTTGAACCTTGAATCCACAAGGACACGCGAATCCACGCGCCAATTTTTGGGGTAAATCATTGTTTTTGGGTGGTGATGATCCGCCGAATACTTAGATCAAAGATAGATCGGAAATACCATCTAAGTATTCATTAGTTTGATTCAACTCACGATATGAGTATGAAAACCTAGAATCAAACTAATCAATATAGATGAAGAAACATAGAGTGTTCTCTAATGATTTCCTTTCTTCTCTATATGTGGATCTAGAGCCGTAAAAAATGATATATGAAAATGACGGATATTTTCCTTTTTTTCGGCTTACCCTAGGAAATGAATCATAGGGTCTATTTATAGGTTAGAAACCCTGGGAAGGAGATAAGAATCAAAAACCTAACATTTCTGGAAATTTTACGGACGGCGATCCGGATCGGATTAGCTGTGATCCGGATCGTCGTAACGAGTCAGGTAATTCCAGAAAAACGAAGGTTCGGGATCCGGATCGAAGTGCTTGATCCGGATCGTTCATACAGTTCACCAATCATCAACGTTCGGGATCCGGATTGCGAAGCCTGATCCGGATCGTTCAAGGAAGATGGTAAACTCAGTGTTCGGGATCCGGATCAAGAGAGGCTACGATCCGGATTGAACTGGTGTATGAACAAACCACCTTCGGGATCCGGATCGAACAACCTGATCCGGATCCTGAACATGTCCCAAGTCCAGTTTTTGATTTTTATGCAATGAAAGATTCTTCCAAGTGTTTCTACACTACAAGAAGTATTCGGATCACACAAAATCTTAGGTTAAACATACCTGATCCTTTTGAATTCTTCTTTCTTGAGATTGAGTTAAATGATCCAACTTTCTTCACCTTCAATCTTCAAGACTTGAGACTTTCACGAAACTACGCCAACTCAAATTCCGTAACACCAGCTGCAACCGGTAGCTTCACCGGCAGGTCTCCAGGCAGACCGAGTTTCGCCTCCACACCCTTCTGGTGAGAGACAGCCGTCGTTGAGCGGTCAGGATAACTTAGTGTAGGCGGGGGATTCTGCTACAGCTGGCTGTGTGGTGGCAGGTATGGTCTATTTCTGGCATTTGGATTCATATCTTATTTGTTATACGAGCATCGCATTCTGTCATTAGTAGATCAGTTGCATCATTACATGGGTTAGAGGTAGGACTTTTGCCACGTGCACGAGAGGTTCAAATTCCCGATCACACTTTGCACGTGAAGGAGTGTTGTTGGTCCTGCCCGATGCAGATCGAGTCCTGGATTATGCCAGCAGACCTGTTGGTCTTGAGACAGCTGAGGGACTTTGATGTGGTTCTTGGGATGGACTGGCTGGCTCGGTTTTTTTTTGCGACTATTGATTGTGCCGCGAGGACTGTCACTTTTAGAGAGCCAGGCCAGGAGATGTTTGTATATCGGGGATGTCAGAGTGCTTTCTTTGCCTCTATGGTTTCGACTTCCTGAGCGAGGCGGATGATTCGTCGTGGATGTGTAGCCTTTTTGGCTAGTATTGTTGAGGGGCGTACGACGGCACCGGGACTCGGGGATATTCCTATTGCCCGTGAGTTTCCGGATGTTTTTCCACCTGAGCTGACTCGTATGCCGCCAGACAGAGAGATTGAGTTTGTGATTGACGTAGTTCCAGGAACTGCGCCAATCTCTAAGGCTCCTTACCGGATGGCACCGGCTGAGCTGCAAGAGCTTAAAGTGCAGTTGCAAGATTTGATGGATAAGGGTTTTATTAGACCCAGTGTGTCGCCCTGGGGAGCGCCGGTGCTATTCGTGAAGAAGATGGATGGATCACTTAGACTGTGTGTGGACTATAGGGAATTGAACAAAGTGACCATCAAGAACAAGTACCCTTTGCCGCGCATCGACGATCTCTTTGATCAGCTGCAAGGGTCTTGTGTTTTCTCTAGGATTGATCTACAGTCTGGTTACCACCAGTTGAAGGTGAAGGCCGAGGATATTCCTAAGACTACTTTCAGATCACGGTACGGGCATTATGAGTCTACAGTTATGCCGTTTGGATTAACTAATGCCCCTGTCGCCTTTATGGACTTGATGAACAGGATATTTCGGCCCTTTCTGGATCGTTTTGTGGTGGTGTTCATTAATGATATCCTTGTTTACTCCCGAAGCGAGGCCGAGCATGAGGAACACTTGAGGACTGTGCTACAACTTCTACGAGAGAAGAAGTTGTATGCCAAGCTGGCAAAGTGCGAGTTTTGGCTTCGGGAGGTAGCTTTCTTGGGCCATGTGATTTCCGTCGCAGGTGTAGCTGTAGACCCGGCGAAGATTGAGGCAGTTCGTGATTGGCCCCGACCGACGACGGTATCAGAGGTGCGCAGCTTCATGGGATTAGCTGATTATTATCGTCGGTTTGTGGAAGGCTTTGCGAAGCTCTCCACACCCCTCACTCGGTTGACGCGTAAAGGAGTTAAGTTTATCTGGAGTGAGGACTGCCAGAGGAGCTTTGAGGAGCTAAAGGATAGATTGATGACCGCTCCTATCATTTCCCTCCCTGTTATGGGGAAAGGATATGTGATCTACAGTGATGAATCGCACAGTGGACTTGGATGCGTGCTGATGCAGGAAGGGAGGGTAATTGCTTATGCATCGAGACAGCTTAAGGATTACGAGAAGAATTACCCTACCCATGACTTGGAGCTTGCTGCCGTGGTGTTTGCACTGAAGCTTTGGCGCCATTACCTGTACGGAGAGCATTGTGAGATCTACACCGACCACAAGAGCCTAAAGTACCTGTTCACGCAGAAGGAACTGAATTTGAGGCAGCGCGGATGGTTAGAGCTACTGAAGGATTACGATGTGGATATCCTTTACCATCCAGGCAAGGCCAACGTGGTTGCAGATGCCTTGAGTAGGAGAGCGGTGCAGAGTTTGTCCATGTTGATTACAGATCAGGCGCCACTGTTAGAGGAGTTGAGACGGCTCGAGATAGAGGTTGTATCCCCTTGGGTCTCTGCTAGACTGATGTCTTTGGTCGTGCAGCCCACTCTGCTGGAGAGGATCCGAGAGAGAGACAGAGTGAGGACCCCTATTTGACCAGGATTAGAGATCAGATTCCGAGTGATCGATCAGGGAATTTTTTAGTGGATGCTTCGGGAGTACTGAGGTACAGAGACCCGAGGTTTGCTTCGCGATTCTGGAGGAGTTTACAGACTACCTTGGGGACTCAGCTCAGATTCAGTACAGCTTTCCACCCACAGACTGATGGACAGTCAGAGCGGACGATTCAAATCCTTGAGGCTATGCTGAGGGCTTGTGTCCTGGATTTTGGCGGTGGATGGATTCGACACTAACCATTGGTTGAGTTTGCGTACAACAACAGCTTTCAAGCGAGCATCCAAATGGCTCCGTTTGAAGCGTTGTACGGACGTAAATGTCGATCACAGCTATATTGGAGTGATGTGGGGGAGAGAAGGACTCTGGGACCAGATTTGTTGCTAGAGGCAGAGGAAAAGGTCAGAGTCGACAGAGGAGCTATGCTGATGTTCGGCGACGAGACTTAGAGTTTCAGGTGGGAGATCATGTATTTTTGAAAGTCTCGCCGTCCAAAGGGATAAGGAGGTTTGGCATTCGCGGGAAACTCAGTCCCCGATACATTGGACCATTTGAAGTATTGGAGCGTATCGGGCCAGTTGCTTACCGACTTGCACTTCCCCCGAGACTTGCTGGTGTCCATGATGTGTTCCGTGTTTCTACTCTGAGGAGGTACGTCTTCGACCCATCGCACGTCATCGACTTCACGCCGCTTGAGATTAGCGAGAAGTTGAGGTACGAGGAGCGCCCACTGCGGATTCTGGATCGAGTGGTGAGAGAATTGCGCAGTCGGGCCATTCCCTATGTGACGGTCCTTTGGAGCTATCATGACGAGCGCGAGGCTACTTGGGAGCCGGAGTCGGAGATGAGGGACACCTACCCCTACCTGTTCAAGGCTCTGGACTGAGGTATGATTTTCATTTCGAGGACGAAACTTTTGTTAGTGGGGGAGAATGTAGTGGTCCAGGATTTCGTACAGTTTTTCCCGTGAATTCTTGGTGTGAAACACCTATCATTGGTGTATTAGGCCCACAGAGCATCAAAGGGATGCTACGGATGGACACAGTGTGGTAATTACTGTTGGTTTGACCTTCGGCTATAATTGCCGAATTTTAGAGAAGGCTTTGGGCCACACGGAGGCCGTAATTGGATTCAGCGCGGAAAAACGCTTGAAAACGGCTATTTACTTATTTATTTTGGAGTCCGGATGCCTAAAAACGGACCCCCGGAAGTTTTCTGCGCAAAATGGTGCAGGGGAGAGCTGTGGACCGGCCGGGGACACGTGGCAGGCCCTTATTGGGCCGGTGCGCAACTCTCGGTCCACGGAAAAGACCGCCGGTGCACGGTGGACCGGCGGGCCACGTGGCGGCACGCGATTGGCCCGGCGTAGTGCGATCGGCGCGCGGGGGCAGGCGCGGGCAGCTCGGGCAGGCCGGGCAGGTGCGGCGCGTGCGCGGTGCACGGTGGACCGGGGCGCGCCACGTGGCGGCCCCGGATTGGTCGGCTCATGTACGCGTGGCGCACACAGAGCTGCCCGGGTGCGGCCGTACGCACGTGGGCGCACGTGGGCGGCGGCGGCCGCCGACAGCCGTGTCGGGCGGGGGGCCACGTGTCGCCGCACCATTTGCGGGCGCGCCCACCGCGCCGCCAATCACGGGGGACACGTGGCGCTTCCCCGTTGGGCCGCACGGCTGCCGCCTGTTTGGCGGACACGTGGCGGGCCCTGGGCCGGGTCGGACGGCCGGTTGGACGGGGCGGGATCCCGTGTGCGGGCTGGGCTGGGCCGGGCCGCACTGTGCGCGCCCGAAATGGGCCGGGCCGCACTGTAGCAGCCCGAAACAGGGGACTTAAAGGAAATTTTCCCAATTGTTTTTGTGGGCCTATAAATAGGCCTCCCCTCCCTTCTTTTGTTCTATTTTCCGAGAGATAGAGAGAGAACCAGTGGGAGGGACCTTAAGAGAAGTTTTTCATCTCCTTATTTTCTACCTCGTGGTGCGTTCCCAGATTTTTCGGAAGCTCGACAACGACGATCCAGATTTTACAGCGCGCCTCGTTTTTCCCCGAATCTTGGCCCGTTATCGTCGCATTTCAGTCCGAGGAGTCCCCTGCGCAGTACAGGAGTCCTTTTTCGACGATTTCTTCACCGGTGTTTTCCTGAGAGGTAGGGATTCGTTTTCCGTGTTGGTGGTTTCTCTGGATTCCGATTCCTTGGCACGATTCCCGAGGTGTTTTGACCCTTCTTTTGCTGTTTGGATGTTTGGACAGCGGTAACTTCGACGAATTGTTTCTCGGCGTAGGAATATCAGATCGAGGCGATTCAAGAGTCGATTTTGGGCTAATTTTCGTGAGGAACGCAACCGTGATTTTTCTGAGATTTTGGGAGCTCAAGACAAAGGTGAAATTCCTCGTTTTGCATGCTGATTATAAAAATAGCAAAATCTGTTTTGAGACTGGTAGTTTTTACACCGTGTACACTTGTGTGATGTTGTAGGATATTGTTTCAGCTGACGGTGTGCTTAGAGGACAGCGGGTTATTTCTTGGGTATTGTGCACGCTTTTCGAGGTGGGTGGTTGCGTTTTCCTCTTTGTTGACTTGCTCACTAGGAGTATTAGAGTTCCCCAATTATATTTGTGACAACTAGCTGTTAGCATGTGAACCTGGTGCAATGCCCCCTAATTTGATTAATAACCTCTATGCGATAAATTTGGGACAATAATGTTGGACAATTGCTATATCCTGAACCGCATGCAAATAAGGAATACATAAATATTTTCAAACAATTCTTTGCAAAAACCCTCGATCATTCTTCTAATACTTTTTAAGATGGACAATTGCATGCTTATTTGGACAACTAGTTAAGTCACCATTTTACTGCAGCACTATATTATGGGATTTGACTTAGGAGAAAACATGTTTTATTGTTGTTCTTCTCTATCGCTGCATGATGCTCGAGTCTGATCGGGATTTTGAGATAGTGTAGTTGGATCTTGAGTCTGGGACAGTTTAGACTCGTCTTGGGGATTGTGGGGCATAGTGGCAACCGCGGACGTCAGGCGGTTGGCCAGATGTTTTTATCTTATCAGATTGGGATTTACGGGTTCAGCGGCGACCGCAGATTTTGGGCGGTTGACCGGATGTTATCATCATATCAGATTGGGGACCGGGATTGCATTAGTGGATGGTGTTTCCCACTTATTGAGTACTATTACATCTGATTGGGAATCAGATTTCTTTAGTGGATGGATATTCCCACTTTGATCATAGTCATGATCCAATCCTGCTATATTGAGATACTTGACAGAGATACTTGTGATATTGGTTACAGAGATGCTTGATACAGAGATACTTTACTCATGTGGGTCGCTCCCCTCGAGTGCCACTCCGGAGTAGGCTTTACACCGTGCCGAGTGCCGGGCACAGACTTTACACCGTGCCGAGCGCCGGGCATAGACCTTACACCGTGCCGAGCGCCGGGCACAGACAGAGCAGGCAGTGCCAGTATCTCCTGGCCTTTGATTGAGTCTCCTTGGGCAGTTGGGTTATAGTGTCATATATACAGTCATCTTCTTGGCACTGCATTTTGAGGCATAGTAGTGGTAGCTTCCTTTTTCAACAGTCTTTATTGCATACCACTGTTCCTTTCTTTTGCCTCTTATAGTCCTAGTGGGTGCGTCAGCATTTGAGGTTTTTACCCACTAGGGGAGGCTACTGGTTTATCTAGTAGTTCTCACCCCCATGGTTGTTCTCTGTCTTCTTCCCCTTTGTTTTGCAGAGTCGTCTGTGGGAGCTGCTGGGCCTTCAGCGGCAGAACGAGGTAAGAGGATCGCCGACTAGCTAGATCATCTACCCCGAGCGAGAGATTAGCGAGGTTTTTATTGTACCCCTTTTGTATCTCAGACTTCAGTAGTTTACTTTTGGGTCTGGTTTTGGCCAGCTGGTTGTATATTTATGGTGAGCTGGGAGTTTATTATACTTTTATTTCATCTTGTAGTTTATTTCAGTCTGAGATTACTTTTAGTTCTATTAGTTCAGCTCTGTTTATGCTCTTTTATTGTATATTATCTATCTGAGCAAGTTACCAGTGCTTCGTGTACATGGAAAATTCTGTGTGCACGGTGGATCTGTTGGCGGGCCCGGGTTCTGGTTTACACCCGGGGCGTGGCAATGATGCTCCTCTTTAAAGACATCGTCTAATACAAACTAACTAACCAACTTAACATCAAGTCATTGCATTTTTTCACTTAACAAAAGTTATATATGAAATTTCTATTTATTACAGCCGGTGTAGAGGTGCCAATAAATGATATTGCGGAGAGATGTATGCATGTCAAATTAGTACATGTTCTCATACATACCCTTGTATAGGCCCATTATCCACATGATCAATAACAGCACAGCAAATAAGTAGCATCGCCATAATGCACTGTATGCAAAGGAACTTTGGAACTCATGCTTATTTAGGTCATGCCATTTGAGATGCTCATGCAGAAGGCTTCGTTCATATAAACTTCATATTTGAACAGATTTTTCACAAAAATCTTTGCCCCTGTTACAGTGTCCCCACCCCAGCCCCTCTCAACCCCTACCAGGAAAAGAACACTTGATATGGATTGTTTGTAGCTGTGGCTCAATATATTGTACTATAGTTCTGTCGCAAAATTCCAAAAAAATTGATGCACTGAAAGCAGCATGCATGAGATCAAAGCAATTTGAATGAAAGGCCATGCAGATGAACTACATAATCAATAGACAAAAGCAAAGAAATACATCAATTAGAAAGTTAGACAGCACTTGGACACAAAATGTAGGAAAACATAGGCAGATAATAGAAAAGGCTTCATAAATTTATATACCCTCTCTTTGTGTTCACCCCAGTTCCTACAGCAGTACCACCTTATGCAAGCTGTTCAACAAGTGAATCCAGTGAGAGGTAGTCCAATAAAAATAAAGGGATCAAAATAAAGATTTGCTGGTCTACCTGATAAATTCGAGGCAAAGTGCCAACTATCCGATCAATACCATATTTTACCTACAGAAAGAACTGAATATCAATAGTTGAATGAAGCATCACCGCTCATTAATAAAGATATAGCAACAAATTTTAAACAAAAACTCATTCTTAATCTCATACCTAGCTGTGTGGTGTAACCACTAAACTCTCGACCATGAGTTAGAGGAGTTGCATCTTGAGTGTGTGTGCGTCCAATCTTAATTATATCTTTGAATTCAACAGACTGCAATGTCAAAGCATCCAAAGAGTAAAGTAGATTAAAAGAATAGCAAAGCCATATGCTCGAGAGATTTAATTGGCAATCAACTATGGGTCTTTACATAGCAAACTTCCTTGGTGTCGACGTGAATCTCGACGAAGATGAAAACCAAAGATAATAAAACTAAGGAAACTAAGTGACACCCCTATAATTACCCTGCCGAAACTAAGAAAGCTAAACAATGAAAATTATCTTGTGTTGATGAGGATTGATGATGATCACCTCCAGCTCTTACCATGCTTATATAGCCTCCATAGTCCGAGTCTGAATCTGATTAATCAAAGCCGAACCCAGCAATAGAGTGCGATTTATTCTCGCCGAATCTCTGAATTTATTGTGATTTTCTAATGGAGCCAGTAAATCATATATTGAGCCTAAGTCAAAATATTGGTTGGCAAAAATAAACAAAATTACAAGGATTGAAATTTAATAACTGTTTGGAAAAGAAACACATATTATCTTGTGTCACACCAATATGTGTTGTTCTTGCATAGTAAGTTAAATCATTCCAGAGCACAAAGATAGTCTCAATTAAGATTAATTAATTACAAATCCATGAACCAAAACAACATTGTAGTCCATCTACTACAATCAAACTAGCAAATTAAGTGAATAGATGAAAATGACTGCGTGCTTATTAAGTATCCAAGTATCCAATATCTGCTGCTCTGAAAAGTTCCCGAGTTTCCAAATGTGTCAGCAAAAGCTCGAAAGGTCAAGTGCTATGATTTTCTAAAAATAATTGTCCCAAAACTGTTTATGTTAAGGAGAACTAGGAAATGGTTTTAAGCAATTATCAACCCCTGCTGCTGAGTACAGGAGCCAAAACACTACAACAGCATATTAGCAGAGGTACTAAAGTTTGAATTTAGTACCTGATCTTCTTTATTGAAAGTAAGTTTAATGGCCGCAGGGGAGGCGGCGGAGATGGGAAACCTTGCTTCTTGATGGGGTAGAGAAGGAGATGGCGTTGTTCGCGGGGCTGGCGGAGGAGAAGGCATCGATTGGGCGGCGGTGGATCCGGCACAGGAAAAACTCAGCGCGCGTGCGGGAGAGGGAGAATCATGGGGCTTCTAAGAGGGGAAGGGAGTTGGGAGCAACCGAGGCGGTGGAGGCAGTAGAGGTGGCCGCAGGGGAGGCGTTGGCCGGGGGCGTTGACAGGGAAAGTCCTTGATGGGGCAAGAGGAGGTTGGGTTGAGGGTTTGGGATGGTGGGTTCTGAGATGGACGATGATCGACTAGGGGTTTGGGAATCTTTGGGTTTTTTTTTTTTTCCTTTCTTGTGCACGAAGTAAACGCGCGATTGTTCCCGCCTCTCAATCCTGGCACTTTGGTGAAAATTTGAGATAATGGACAGATTAAAAAAAAAACATTAAGTATAAATTTTTTTAAGGGCATCAATAAAGATTATAAATCCTTAGTTCTTCCGAGCCCGCGTGGAGCCTTCCCAAGCGTCCCGAGCCGACGTGGCGTGCGTTCCTTGCTTCGTGCGTCTTCTTTCAATTTTCTCTCTTTTCTCTCTTTGCATATGCATACGTGTGCCTTCTTTCCACTACCTTCTACTACCTTCTATTCATGTGGTTGCACATGGGGTTGTCTGCAAAGTTTTCTCTCTCTCTCTCTCTCTCTCTCTCTCTCTCTCTCTCTCTCTCCTCTCTTCTCCCACGCCGGTTTCCCCGCACTTCTCCACATGGGCTCTCCCTGTACCACACTCCCTCTTCCTCTCCCTCTTCCTCCTTCCCCTCCTCGAAAATGGCGGCCGAAGCCGCCGAGGAGACCCTAACTCAAGAGACCCCGACTAAGGCCCGAGAAGCTCCGAAGGCCTCTCCCGGCGCTTCGTGCGATCGGTTGGAGGAGGAGATCCTGATGCAGCTGGAGGATTCGGAGCCCTCGGAGCAGGAGGTGGCGATGGGGTCGTTGCGGCAGGAGGTGGCGATGGCGTCGCTGCGGCAGGCGACGAGGGAGAGCCGGGAGCGGCGGGTCGCGCTGTGCACGCCGCGGATCCTCGCGGCGCTGCGCCCGATGCTCCTCTCGCTCTACGCCGGGGGTGCAGGTCAACGCGGCGACGGCGCTGGTCAAGAGTAGCCATTTTATTAATTAAATTTGTACTTTGCTACAGACCCTTCCTTATGACTCTTGACCTATGGCAGTTGCTTTTATGTTTCTATAGGAAAACAAAGAAGGCCTTGAACTACTGAAGACTGCTATAGCAAAAGCTGGTTATACTGGAAAAGTAATTTCTCTTTATTTTACATTTTTGCAATGAAGCTTTGGTTACCCTCAAAACTAAGTTGACTAGCTGGTGTGTGTTAAAACTATTTATGTAATGGCAGGTTGTGATTGGGATGGACGTTGCTGCTTCAGAGTTTTATTCCGAGAAGGATCAGACTTATGACCTTAACTTCAAAGAGTAGGTGACCTTTCCTTTCTCATAGAATAGTAAGCTTATATTTGTTGTTGCTTTGAAATTCTTGACTACTTTTGATTGACTTGAGAGTTCAGAGGAAAACTAACACAACATTTTTTTCTAAGGGTTTCGTAAACTGACTACTGTTGATGTGTTGTTTTTCAGAACAATGATGGCTCACAGAAAATTTCTGGAGAGAGCTTGAAAGATCTCTACAAGTCCTTTGTAGCTGAATACCCTATTGTATCCATTGAAGATCCATTCGATCAGGACGATTGGACCCGCTACGCCAAGCTTACGGATGAAATTGGACAGCAAGTCCAGATTGTTGGTGATGGTCTTCTTGTCGCAAACCCTACGGTAATATACTTATAAATGCAGCAATCAAATTCATTCTATAATCCTCGTAAATTTAAAATTCTATTTTCTTGGCTGTTGCAGAGGGTTGCCAAGGCAATTAGTGAGAAGACGTGCAATGCACTTCTCTTGAAGGTAATATAAACTTGCTTCAATTCTCCATCTCACTTTGCTGTTGTTTGTTCTAGAAATATTTCTCTGTGGAGATTTTGTTCATTGGGATAATCATCGACCATATTCAAAGCCACTTTGTTCTGTCTTAATATGGAGCAGGTGAATCAGATAGGCTCCGTGACAGAGAGTATTGAGGCTGTCAAAATGTCCAAGCGTGCCGGATGGGGTATCATGGCAAGCCACCGAAGGTGGGACCACACCAAATGTGATGACCTGGATCTCTGCAGAACTGTGCTAGAGTCATTAGTGACATCTGGGAAGCCTGTACTGTGTGTTGGAGGTGTTTGTGCACCAGTTGGACACAAGTGGCGGACTTCGGGCTTAATGGATCACGTGGGTGATCAGTGGACTCTGTCGGATCTTTAGAAGTGGTTTCGCGCGAAGCGGATATTAAAAATGGACTCAGCGCGAAGTTTGGACCAAGGAACACCTTTCCGGATGCCTTCGGCAAATTTTGGAGTTGGAATTTGGCAAAATGGACATCAAATTCGGATCCAGCGCGCGAAAACGGTCAAAATGGACTACCTACTTGATATTTTGCGCATTGGTTACTGTTCACGCCGGAACAGTAACTCCGGCTGCCGGAGGGCAGCGGCGGCGGTGGCGGGCAGCGGCGGCGCACGGCGGACGGGCTCGGGCAGGCGGCGGAGCGGCCGCGGGCAGCGCGCGGGCAGGCGCGCGGGCGCGAGGGCAGGCGCGCGGTCCACGGGCCGTCGTGCACTAGGGGTAGGACACGTGGCTTGTTGGGATTGGACGGTGCAGTGGAGTTGGACCACGGAGCAGGCGGGCGCGGTGCATGGACCGGCGGGACACATGTCTGATCGTGGTTGGTGGGCTCATGAAGGCTGGGTCCACGGGGTGCACCGGGGTGCCTCGGGATTCGCGCCTGGCAGGGGGCGTAGGCGGCGGGCGCAGGCGGCACGTGGGCGCGCTGACCGGGCTTTCCCGCGCTCGAGCTCGCCACGTGTCGTCGCCGCGTTGGTCCACGCGTCGCGCAGGGGATGGCCAGCGCGGCTGTCAGCTGTTGCGGGGGCGACGTGGAGGCCCGAGGGACTTTCGGGCGCGCACAGTGTTGGGTCGGGCCCAACACTGTAGCCGCCCGAAAATCCCCAGCGCCCGAAACTTGGGATATGTTGGGTATTAGTTGAATTGTTTTTCCAGCCTATAAATAGGCCCCTGTTCAGCACTGAAGAACTTCTTCTCTGCGCGGATTTTCACAGTGCCACCTTCACGAGATTTCTTCATCTCCCAGAGTCGGATCCAACTGCAGATTCCAGGATTTTTCTGTGGCACGCATCCCAAGGTTTGCATTTTTACGGCGCGGCGCGACGCTCGTTCGTTTGTGATCTTCTTCGTCGCGTTTTGGTGCGAGGACTCCCCCGGCTTACCTCCGATTGAGGCGATTCTTGCGCCGTTGGACTCAAGACAGGTAGGGCTTTGATCTTCGTGTTTTGAGCTCCTCCTCATTTCGAGTTTATCTTGGAGTTCCCCGAGCTTCCATTTGACCCCTTTTCTTGGGCGGAGTTTTGGACAGCACTGTGGTATTTCGGGCATATCTTTGCGCACAGGCATCGGATTAGGGTGATTCGAGAGGCGTTTTGCATCTACACATCACGAGAAATATCCCCAAATTTTCTTGGAATTTTCTGAATATTTTTCGAAGGTGAGAAATCTCTGTTTACATGAATTAGTGCTACAGTTTTTGCGAGCAGTTTATTTCGAGGTGGACCCCTTGTCGGATTTGTTTCTCAGTGTAGGAAACTCGGATTTGAGCGTGCAGGTTTTCGACGGGTTCGTCGCGAGGATCGTGACAGTATTTTTCTTGGAATTTTTCGAGCACTTCTCGCAGGTAAAAACAGGGCATCTTTGGGACTGAATTCTGGACAGCATGTTTCCGGATGCTTGTGTGCTTATTTGTGTGTATGTTTTGGGGTATTTGTGAACAGCGATCACGGCGGTTTATCTGTTTGAGCATTTGACGTGAAAAGGGGATATTGGACAGTGAGGAGGTTTTACAGCCGAGGATTGCGCGTGTCCAGGTGGGTGGTTGCTTTATCCCTCTTTTCTGACTTACCCACTAGGAGTATTAGAGAGATCCTTCTTGGACATCCATGATTGATAATTGTAATTGGGACTTGCATGCTTGTAGATATCTGATAGTGGTTGGGACTTGTACATGTTTGTATGGATAGAATGTTAGCGTTTAACCTTGCATGTGGAATTGAATATTTATTTTGGACTATATGACTATCCTGTTAGTGGTTGGTACTATTTGAGGATTTTATGACATGCATAGGTGGATAGTGATGCTTTATTATAGAACATGGATTATAGACATGTGTGGTTGGATAATATTTTAGCATGATGGTTATATCTATGCGGAGCTATTAATTGTTACCCTTGTGGAACCACTATTGGACCCCTTTTCCTTTATTTTCTTGAGAACACTTGCATGCTTGTATGGACATCTAGATAGGCCATCTTTTATCGCTATACTTTCATGATGGAACTTGACTTAGGAGAAACCTTGTTTGCTTCTTTTCTCCTTTTCGTTAGTCAGGTGGTTCTTGTTGCTCGGGTTTGAGCAGGGGTCGGGATAGTGTAGCCGGGGCCTGGATTGTGGATTATGGGTTGTGGCGGCGACCGCGGATATTGGGCGGTTGACCGGATGTCGGTTATAGGACATCGGTGATAGGGCATGATTATGGACTAGAGGGTTTTGTGGCAACCGCGGATAGTAGGCGGTTGACCAGATATCGGATGTGGGACATGATTGTGATTGTGGGTTATTCCGGCGACCGCAGATATTGGGCGGTTGACCGGAGGTCGGTTGTGAGACCTGGTCGTGGATTTTGGGGTATTGCGGCAATCGCGGATATTGGGCGATTGACCGGATGGTTACTTTTGCATCTGATTGGGAATCAGTTTTCTTTTAGTGGAGGGTTGTGTTCCACTGGGGCTTTATAGTTGTGATCCAATCCTGCTTTTGTTACTTATCTCACCGGCGCGGTTATTGCCCGGTGATGCTTTACTCGTGTGGGTCGCTCCCCTCGAGATCCCCTCCGGAGGCCGGGGCTAGACAGTATTGACGGTTTTGCTATCACATCGGCGCGGCTTATTTGCCCGATGCTGAGGGCGGCAGCAGGAGTCTTGCTATCACATCGGCGCGGCTTACTTGCCCGATGATAAGGGCGGTACAGATTGGGTTCATCTGGGATGGTTGGTTATGGTGGTATACGGTTATCACAGTCTAGGACTGTATTTTTAGAGGCATAGTAGTGGTAGATTTCCCTTTTTCAGCGGTTTCATTTCTTACCACTCTTCTTTCCTTTTTGCCTCTGGTAGACCTAGTGGGTGTGTCAGAGTTTGAGGTTTTACCCACTGGGGAGGCTACTGGTTTACTAGTGGTTCTCACCCCCATTCTTCTTTTTCTTTTCTTCTCCTTTGTTTTGCAGAGCCTCCTGCGGGTGCTACTAGAGATACAGCGGCGGGTCGAGGAGAGAGGACGGCTTAGTAGCTAGACAGTGGGCCCGACAGTGAGTAGCTAGACTGGTACCTCTTATGTATCCTATCTCAGACGGTTGTACTTTCACTTTTTCGGGTCTGGCTTTAGCCAGCTGGTTGTATTTTTGTGGTGAGCTGGGAGAGAGACTTGTACACTATTTTACAGTCATTTTGTATTTTACTTCCAGTTCAGTCTGAGATGTAGTATTTTCAGTTCAGCTCTGTTTTATTGCTCTATTTTAGTATCTGTTTTATTTGAGCAGGTTACCGGCGCTTCGTGTATGCGGAAAATTTCGTGTGCACGGCGGATCTGTAGACGAGCCCAAGTTCTGGTTTACACTCGGGGCGTGACAGATTAGGTGGTATCAGAGCTTAGGGATAGGTCAGTTGGGACTTAGGAAACCCTAGGCTTTTCGGCGGACCCTAGGATGTTACTGCGTGAGAGGCGCGACATTTTGCGAAAGTCGGTGATTTATTTGTTTGACTCTTCCTGTTAGTGAAGAGGGATCGACATATCCTATTTTTGTGGGACAGTTATGTTGGCTGCAGACAACATAAAGTTACAAAAATAGGGGGATGTCCTCTACTTTCGCTAGATTGGATCGTGTGTGGTTGTGTGGCTGACTTGTGGTTTCTTGTGGCAGATGCCTCCCCGATGTCGGATTCCTACCTAGGGTGCCCCTACACCCCCTGTTGAGCCAGGACAGGCTGGACCTTCTGAGATTGCTGAGTTGAGGGCCTTGGTGGCCCAACTGGCTGAGACCAACCGCCTCAGCGGATTGAGCAGCTACTGGCGCAGAGAGAGGCGCCGCCTCCGACAGTTTTTGAGGCCTCGGCACCACCCGTGGTACCCCTTGTGCCGACGGCACCATCATCGAGTAGCGGGGCTCGGGGAGTGGCCCAGCCTTTGACCCCGACCGAGGAGCAGGATATTGCTGACAAACTTGTTAAGTTTTGTAAGCACGGACCGCCTAGATTCTCGGGGCGGGACATGCAGCCGTGGGAGGTTGGAACATGGCTATCAGCGATGGAGAAGATTTTTAGGGATTTCTTCATCGACCCGAGGTACAGAGTTCATATGGCGGTACACTGCCTAGATGGAGATGCAGATATTTGGTGGCATCGAGTGGAGCCACGGGATTTTCAGATTTCTCGACAGTTACCCTGGTCTGAGTTTCGGCGTATGGTATTGGATACCTATTTTTCGACGAGCGTGAAGAGAAGACTGGAGGATGATTTGAAGAACCTTCAGCAGGGCGATCGGCCGGTTCAGGATTACTATCAGGAGTTCATACAGTTGCTTAACTGCGTGCCCTTTGTCGCCCGTGATGGGCCACACCAGGTCGAGTTATTCGAGGCAGGCCTCCGCAGCGAGATTTATACCCTAGTGCATGCACAGCGACTCCAGACTCTTAAGGAGGCCGTCGAGCATGCCGAATGGGTGGAGAGAGGCGACACAGTGGTGGCAAGGCGAGCCGGGATGGTCGCACAGAGTTCCGTTAGGAAACGACCAGTACCCGAGGACGAGGGACAGGCTAGCTGGTGGAGACCGCCGCGGTCTCAGTTACCTAGCCGTGGGCGTGCGGATCAGCGAGAGCCTAGTGGATCTCAGAGGCCATCGCAGCAGCAGCCGGAGTCTCAGCATCAGACACAGGGACAGCATCAGCCGGGACAGCCATGGCTTCGCGACAGAGACAGGTGTATATTCTGCGGGGGACCTTATTTGTCGCACACCTGTGAGCAGAGGTGGGGTTGTTGTTACAAGTGTGGACAGCCAGGCCACATTCGGGCTTCATGCCCCTTTTCGACTTCAGCGGCACCTTCATCAGCATCGGCTCCTTTTCCGCCTCAGCAGCAGTTGTCAGCTCAGCGGCTTTACGCTCCAGCGAGCGGATCACCTTCTTTTTACCCGGCGGATCACCGGCCGCCGGCTCAGAGCGGTCGGGTTTACGCCGCTCAGGTGGAGGACTTTACAGCAGCCGACCTTGTGGTGACAGGTATTGTTTTTGTTACTCTATTTTATTTACCGGCAAGGGTTTTGCATTGTCTAGCACTTGAGCATCCTAGTCATTGGTTAGGGGTGCATGTACTTCTTCGCATGGGTTAGGGGTAGGACGGTTACCTGGTGTTCGGGAGGTTTATATTCTCGATCCTTGGCACGTAGGGGAGTGTTGTTGGTCCTGCCCGGTGCAGTTGAGTCCTTGATAGTACCGGTAGACCTGATGGTCTTAACCTAGTTATGGGACTTGGATTTGGTACTTAGGACGGTTTGGCTGGCTCGGTTTTCTTTTTTTCACGGCGGTTGATTGTGCCGCGAGGACGGTCCTCTTAGGAGGGGCTAGGCCAGGAGTGGATGGTGTGCTGGGGTTACTTGGGGGCAACCTTTGCCTCTATGGTTTCGACTTTGCGAGCGGGGCGGGTGTCCCGCCGTGGGTGCGCAGCCTTTTTGGCTAGCGTGGTTGTGGGATACCCCGGGAGTGCGGAGGTACTCGCGTTGAGCTTTTTGCCTTTGGACTTGGTGGTTGGTTATCGGGGCCCTGGGAGGAGCGGATGCTTGTACCGATGCAGACTACTTGGTAGCTCGAGCGGTTAGCCTAGCTGTACTTGGATGAGGTGGTGCGGTTTTCTGGAATGCCCGCCTCTACTTTGTTCTAGTTAGAGACCCGAGGGTGTATCGCGTCTCTGGAGGAGGTATTAGACAGCCTTGGGAGCTTGAGTGGTGGATGATTGGATATTTACCCCCTCTACTTGGTTGAGGTTCCGGATTGAGGAATAACTTTAGTTTCAAGGACGAAACTTTCTTTTAGTGGGGGAGGATGTGATGACCTGGATCTCTGCAGAGCTGTGGTAGAGTCATTAGTGACATCTGGGGAGCTTGTACTGTGTGTTGGAGGTGTTTGTGCACCAATTGGACACAAGTGGCGGACTTCGGGCTTAATGGATCACGTGGGTGATCAGTGGACTCCGTCGGATCTTTAGAAGTGGTTTCGCGCGAAGCGGATATTAAAAATGGACTCAACGTGAAGTTTGGACCAAGGAACACCTTTCCGGATGCTTTCGGCAAATTTTGGAGTTGGAATTTGGCAAAATGGACATCAAATTCGGATTCAGCGCGCGAAAACGGTCAAAATGGACTACCTACTTGATATTTTGCGCATTGGTTACTGTTCACGCCGGAACAGTAACTCCGGCCGCCGGCGGGCAGCGGCGGCGGCGGCGGGCAGCGGCGGCGCACGGCGGACGGGCTCGGGCAGGCGGCGGAGCGGCCGCGGGCCGCGCGTGGGCAGGCGCACGGGCGCGAGGGCAGGCGCGCGGTCCACGGGCCGTCGTGCACCAGGGGTAGGACACGTGGCTTGTTGGGATTGGACGGTGCAGTGGAGTTGGACCACGGAGCAGGCGGGCACGGTGCATGGACCGGCGGGACACGTGTCTGATCGTGGTTGGCGGGCTCATGAAGGCTGGGTCCACGGGGTGCCTCGGGATTCGCGCCTGGTAGGGGGCGCAGGCGGCACGTGGGCGCGCTGACCGGGCTTTCTCGCGCTCGAGCCCGCCACGTGTCGTCGCCGCGTTGGTCCACGCGTCGCGCAGGGGATGGCTAGCGCGGCTGTCCGCTGTTGCGGGGGCGACGTGGAGGCCCGAGGGACTTTCGGGCGCGCACAGTGTTGGGCCGGGCCCAACACTGTAGCCGCCCGAAAATCCCCAGCGCTCGAAACTTGGGATATGTTGGGTATTAGTTGAATTGTTTTTCCAGCCTATAAATAGGCCCCTATTCAGCACTGAAGAACTTCTTCTCTGCGCGGATTTTCACAGTGCCACCTTCACGAGATTTCTTCATCTCCCAGAGCCGGATCCATCTGAAGATTCCAGGATTTTTCTGCAGCACACATCCCGAGGTTTGCATTTTTACGGCGCGGCGCGATGCTCGTTCGTTTGTGATCTTCTTCGTCTCGTTTTGGTGCGAGGACTCCCCCGGCTTACTCCGACCTCTGATTGAGGCGATTCTTGCGCCGTTGGACTCATGACAGGTAGGGCTTTGATCTTCGTGTTTTGAGCTCCTCCTCATTTCGAGTTTATCTTGGAGTTCCCCGAGCTTCCACTTGACCCCTTTTCTTGGGCGGAGTTTTGGACAGCACTGTGGTATTTCGGGCATATCTTTGCGCACAGGGATCGGATTGGGGTGATTCGAGAGGCGTTTTGCATCTACACATCACGTGGAATATCCCCAAATTTTCTTGGAATTTTCTGAATATTTTTCGAAGGTGAGAAATCTCTGTTTACAGGAATTAGTGCTACAGTTTTTGCGAGCAGTTTATTTCGAGGTGGTCCCCTTGTCGGATTTGTTTCTCAGTGTAGGAAATTCGGATTTGAGCGTGCAGGTACTCGTTTCGACGGGTTCGTCGCGAGGATCGTGACAGTATTTTTCTTGGAATTTTCCGAGCACTTCTCGCAGGTAAAAACTGGGCATCTTTGGGACTGAATTCTGGACAGCATGTTTCCGGATGCTTGTGTACTTATTTGTGTGTATGTTTTGGGGTATTTGTGAACAGCGATCACGGCGGTTTATCTGTTTGAGCATTTGACGTGAAAAGAGGATATTGGACAGCGAGGAGGTTTTACAGCTGAGGATTGCGCTTGTCCAGGTGGGTGGTTGCTTTATCCCTCTTTTCTGACTTACCCACTACGAGTATTAGAGAGATCCTTCTTGGACATCCATAATTGATAATTGTAATTGGGACTTGCATGCTTGTAGATATCTGATAGTGGTTGGGACTTGTACATGTTTGTATGGATAGAATGTTAGCGTTTAACCTTGCATGTGGAATTGAATATTTATATTGGACTATATGACTATCCTGTTAGTGGTTGGTACTATTTGAGGATTTTATGACATGCATAGGTGGATAGTGATGCTTTATTATGGAACATGGATTATAGACATGTGTGGTTGGATAATGTTTTAGCATGATGGTTATATCTATGTTGAGCTATTAATTGTTACACTTGTGGAACCACTATTGGACCCCTTTTCCTTTATTTCCTTGAGAACACTTGCATGCTTGTATGGACATCTAGATAGGCCATCTTTTATCGCTACACTTTCATGCTGGAACTTGACTTAGGAGAAACCTTGTTTGCTTCTTTTCTCCTTTTCGTTAGTCAGGTGGTTCTTGTTGCTCGGGTTTGAGCAGGGGTTGGTGTCACGCCCCGGAACGTGGGCTCGCCAACAGATCCGCCGTGCACACGGGATTTCCCGAGTACACGAAGCGCTGGTAACCTGCTCCGATATAATATGAATAATAAAAGAGCATAATACAGAGCTGAAGTAGAGTAACCACATAGTATCTCAGACTGGAACTACAAATAAAGCAGTAATAAGTACAATAATCTCTCAGCTCACCAAATAGTACAACCTGCTGGCAGAAGCCATACCCAAATAAAAGGAGAATACCACAGTCTGAGTGAAGGGTACAACGTCTATTTACAGCTCTCAATCTCACAGGAGATCTATCTATTCGGCGATCCCCTTACCTCGATCCGCTGCCGAAGGCCTAGCAGCTCCTGCAGATGACTCTGCAAAATAAAGGAGAAGAAAGAAACAGAAAATAACAATGGGGGGTGAGAACTACCAGATAAACCAGCAGCCTCCCCTAGTGGGTAAAACCTCAACTCTGACGCACCCACTAGGACTACTAGAGGCAAAAGGGAAAAGTGGTAAAATACATAAGATGCTGAAACAGGAAAACTACCACTACTATGCTGTCAAAACTGTATGCATGCATCAGAAGTGGTAAATAGTGGCTAACTAGATGAGCAAGAAAGCATGCCATTATTTAAAAGCTGTAGAAAAGTGTCAAATATTTATTTTAAAAAGATTGATTGTTATAAAAGTTATTGCATGCGAGATTATAGCCTTTGTCCCAATCACAGTGTCCCAATATAAGTCATCATATAATTTGTGGGGTTATATTAAATTTTAGGAGAGTTCGTCCCAGCGGTTCTCATCAATTGTCCTGTTAGTTGTCCTGTTAGTAGTCCTGTTAGTTGTCCTGTTAGTTGTCCCAATGGTTCTCATCAAGGGTCATATTAGTTTGTCCCAATTGTTCTCATCAATTGTCATATTAGTTTGTCCCAATTGTTCTCATCAATTAAATTTTAGGGGAGTTCCAGTAATCCCAGTGAGCTTGTCAAAAATGAGGTAAGCAACAACCGCCCACCTCGAACAGCTCAAATCACACCCAGATAGTCTCCTGGCTGTCCACAGTCCCCTAGAACTGCTGTCTGCCGAAAATGGTGCCCTACAGCAACACACATTTCACAGGGTGTAACTATATTATTCATAAAAATACAGCTTTTGCTATTTTTCAAATAGCACAAAAAGAGAGGAGTTTTTCACCTCTGTATATGCTCAGAAAAATCCAGGAAAATTACGGTTGCGTTCCTCGCGAAGAGTAGATCAAAATCGACTCTTTAAACGTCTCGATCTGATGCTCCTACGCCAAGATAAAAATCGGAGAAGTCGCTGCTGTCCAGAAATTCCACAGCAAAAAAGGGGGGTCAAAGAGACCTCGGGAATCATGCCAAAAGTACGAAATGGAGCAAAGTGATCAACATGAAAATCAAAGCCTTACCTCTTAGGAACGCGCTGCCGCAAAAATTGTCCAGAAATTCCTCCTGGTTAGCACTCAGGGAATTTCCGACGGAACTGCGACGGGAAATGGGCCGAAAAAGAGAACCGTCGCAGTGCGCCGCGTCGCAGATAACTCACTAACTGTAACTCCAAAAATTCTAAAATCTGGAGGAGAGAGAGAGGAGAGAGAGTGGAATATTTTTCCTAAAGGGCCCAACCTCAGATTCTCTCTCTACGGTATGCAAACCGAGGTGGGAATGAGGAGGGGTGGGGGGCCCTATTTATAATGGGCTGAGGCTCCACACAGGATCGGATCCGAACAGGAAACACCGAAACGGGCCAACCAAAACGCGCCACGTGTCCACAAAACAGGAAACAGCCTGTGCAAGGGCCACTCAGAAGCTGCCACGTGTCCACGTGGTGCACAGGCCCGGTCCCCGCGCCTGGTCTTCCGGAAGATGTCGGCCAATAGGGGAGCGCCACGTGTCACCTTCCCACGTGCTTCTAGAAGCCGGCCGGCCAATGGGGAAGCGCCACGTGGCAAGGGGAGACTTCGGTGCACCCGGTGCACGCCATGCCGTGGACCGCGCACCAGCGCCCCCTGCCCGCGCCTGCCCGCGCTGCCCGCGCCGCGCGCCGCCGCCCTCTGCCGCTGTGCCGCCGCTGCGCCGCTGCCCGCCGCCGTGCGCCGCCGCCCGCCGTCGCTCGCCGGTCGCCGGAATAGTAATTCCGGCGGCCGGAGTTACTGTTCCGGCGTGAACAGTAATTTTGCGCCGAAAAAATAAAGTAAATATACCATTTTGACCGTTTTCGCGTGCTGAGTCCAAATCCGCTGTCTATTTCGCCAAATTCTCATCCGAAATTTTGCCGAAAGCTCCCGGAAAATTCCATTTGCTCCGATTTTCGCGCAGAGTCTATTTTAAATGTCCAATTTTGATTCTACAAGCTCTGTTTCACCGAATAAGCTCCCTACAGTCACTGTTTAATGTTGCACAGTTCCTGCGGGAGTCCGGATCATCACATCCTCCCCCACTAAAAGAGTTTCGTCCTCGAAACGAGACTAAACAATAATCCTCAGTCCGATGTCTCGAATAAGTAGGGGTGAGCATCCCTCATCTCCGACTCGAGCTCCCATGTAGCCTCGCGCTCGTCATGATTGCCCCATTGGATTTTCACATAGGGAATGGCCCGATTGCGCATTTCTCTCACCTCTCGGTCCAGAATTCGCAGTGGGCGCTCCTCATACCTCAAATCTTCGCTAATCTCAAGCGGTGTGAAGTCGATGACGTGCGATGGGTCGAAGACATACTTCCTCAAAGTAGAAACGTGAAATACATCATGGACACCAGCAAGCCTCGGAGGAAGTGCAAGTCGGTAGGCAACTGGCCCGATACGCTCCAATACCTCAAAGGGTCCAATGTATCGGGGGCTAAGCTTTCCACGAATGCCGAATCTCCTGATTCCTTTGGACGGCGAGACTTTCAGGAATACGTGCTCTCCAACTTGAAATTCTAAGTCTCGTCGCCGAATATCGGCATAACTCCTTTGTCGGCTTTGGGCGGTTTGAAGATGCCGTTGAATCACTCGGACCTTCTCCTCTGCCTCTAACAATATATCTGGTCCCAAGGTCCGCCTTTCGCCCACGTCACTCCAATAAAGCGGTGATCGACACTTGCGTCCATACAATGCTTCAAACGGAGCCATCTGAATGCTCGCTTGAAAGCTATTGTTGTACGCGAACTCAGCCAAGGATAAGTGTCGAATCCACCCTCCGCCGAAATCCAAGACACAAGCCCTCAGCATGTCCTCCAGGATTTGTATCGTCCGTTCTGACTGTCCATCCGTCTGCGGATGAAAAGCAGTACTGAACCTAAGCTGAGTTCCCAAGGTTGTCTGCAAACTCATCCAGAAACGCAAAACAAACCTCGGGTCTCTATCTGATACAATGGAGGCTGGTACTCCATATAATCTAACTATCTCGTCTAGATAAAGCTGGGCTAGTCGCTCAAGTGACCAAGTAGTCTGCATAGGCAAGAAATGCGCTGACTTGGTAAGTCGATCTACAACTACCCAGATCGCATCGGCTCCTCCTTGTGCCTTCGGTAGTCCGACCACAAAGTCCATCGTAATGTGGTCCCATTTCCACTCGGGAATTGGGAGACTCTGTAACTTGCCAGCTGGCACTCGATGCTCAGCTTTCACCTGCTGACAAGTTAAACACTGGGCCACAAATCTCCCAATATCCCTTTTCATGCCTTTCCACCAGAAGTGTGCATTGAGGTCCTTATACATCTTAGTCCCACCAGGATGTAGGGTATAAGGTGTATAATGGGCCTCTCGCAATATCTGTTCTCTAATCTCCACATCTATTGGCACACATGCTCGGTTCCTGTACCTCAGTACTCCCGAGGCATCTACCGTAAAGTCCCCTGACTGATCACTCGGAATATGATCTCTAATCCTGGTCAAGTGGGGGTCCTCACTCTGTTTCTCCCTGATCCTGTCCAGCAGAGTGGGCTGCAAGACTAAAGATGTTAGTCTAGCAGTGACCCCAGGGGACACAACCTCTATCTCGAGTCGTCTCATCTCCTCTAATAGCGGCGCTTGGTCTGTGATCAACATAGATAAACTTTGCACCGCTCTTCTACTCAAGGCGTCAGCAACCACATTAGCCTTGCCCGGGTGGTAGAGAATATCTACATCATAATCCTTTAATAGCTCTAACCACCTACGTTGCCTCAAATTCAACTCCTTTTGCGTGAACAGGTATTTTAGGCTCTTGTGGTCGGTGTAGATTTCACAATGCTCCCCATACAGATAATGGCGCCAGAGCTTCAGCGCAAACACTACAGCAGCAAGCTCCAAGTCATGGGTAGGGTAGTTTTTCTCATATTCTTTGAGTTGTCTTGATGCATATGCAATCACCCTCCCTTCCTGCATCAACACACAACCGAGTCCACTGTGTGATGCGTCGCTGTAGATCACATATCCTTTTCCCATAACAGGAAGGGAAAGGATAGGAGCGGTCATCAGTCTATTCTTCAGCTCCTCAAAGCTCTTTTGACAGTCCTCACTCCAGATAAACTTCACTCCCTTACGCGTCAAGCGAGTGAGGGGTGTGGAGAGCTTCGCAAAGCCTTCCACAAACCGACGGTAATACCCAGCTAAACCCATAAAGCTACGTACATCAGAAACCGTCGTCGGTCGGGGCCAATCACGGACTACCTCAATCTTCGCTGGGTCCACCGCCACACCCGCGGCAGAAATCACATGGCCCAAGAAGACTACCTCTCGAAGCCAAAATTCGCACTTTGCCAGCTTGGCAAACAACTTCTTCTCTCGTAGAAGTTGCAGCACAATCCTCAAGTGCTCCTCATGCTCCGCATCACTTCGGGAGTAGACCAAGATATCATCAATGAACACTACCACGAATCGATCTAAGTACGGTCGGAAGATCCGGTTCATTAAATCCATGAACGCGGCAGGGGCATTAGTTAGCCCAAAAGGCATAACTGTAAATTCATAATGCCCATACCGTGATCTAAATGCCGTTTTCGGAATATCTTCGGCCTTCACCTTCAACTGGTGGTAACCGGACTGCAAATCTATCTTAGAGAAGACACAAGACCCTTGCAGCTGATCAAAAAGATCATCGATGCGCGGCAAAGGGTACTTGTTCTTGATGGTCACTTTATTTAATTCCCTATAGTCCACACACAATCGAAGTGACCCATCCTTCTTTTTCACGAATAGCACCGGCGCTCCCCAAGGCGATACACTCGGCCTAATAAAATCCTTATCCATTAAATCCTGAAGTTGCGCCTTAAGCTCTCGCAACTCAGCCGGTGCCATCCGGTAAGGAGCCTTAGAGATTGGCGCAGTTCCTGGGACTACGTCAATCACAAACTCAATTTCCCTATCTGGCGGCATGCTAGTAAGCTCAGGGGGAAAAACATCCGGGAACTCGCGGGCAATAGGGATATCCCCGAGTCCCGGCGCCGCCGTAGGCCCCTCAACAACACTAGCCAAAAAGGCTACACATCCTCGACGGATCATCTGCTTTGCTCGGGAAGTCGAAACCATAGAGGCAAAGAAAGCACTCTGACATCCCCGATATACCAACATCTCCTGGCCTGGCTCTCTAAAAGTGACGGTCCTTGCGGCACAATCAATAGTCGCAAAATACCGAGCCAGCCAGTCCATCCCAAGGACCACATCGAAGTCCTTCAATTGTCTCAGGACCAACAGGTCTGCTGGCATAATCCAGGACTCGATTTGCATCGGGCAGGACCAACAACACTCCTCTACGTGCAAGGTGTGATCGGGAATCTGAACCTCTCGCGCACGTGGTAAAGGTCCTACCTCTAACCCATGTAATGATGCAAATGATTTACTAATAAAAGAATGTGATGCTCCCGTATCAAATAAAGTACGAGTCCTAATGTCAGAAAGTAAGGTGATACCTGCCACCACATAATCTGCGGCTGAAGAGTCCTCTACCTGCGCCGCATACACCCGCCCACTTTGAGCTGGAGGGCGGTACTCCGTGGGATGGGAAGAAGATGGCCTGCTTGCTGGAGCATATGGCCGCTGAGCCGTCGACCGCTGTTGAGATGAAGATGGAGCAGATGCTGAAGAAGGGGTGGCGGGGGCCGAAAAGAGGCACGAAGCTTGAATGTGCCCGGGCTGTCCACATCTATAGCAGCGACCCCACCGCTGGTCGCAGGTGTTGGAAAAATGCTGACCTCCACAGAAAATACAACTGCTGGGAGCCCGTGGCTGTCGTGATTGCTGTTGCTGTTGAGACTGCCGTTGTCGTTGGGGCTGTCGCTGCGACCCACGCTGCGACGGCTGGGATCTCTGCTGCTGCTGCTGCCGCTGCTGGGGCCTCTGGGGTCCACCAGGCCCTCGCCGCTCAGACCGTCCTTGGCCGGAAAACTGAGGCGGTGGCGGTCGGGGCGGCCTCCAGGAACTGGCCTGTCTCCCGTCGTCCTGCGCTGGTCGCTTTCTGTCAGAACTCTGAGCGACCAAGCCCCCACGTCTGGCGACGACGTGGTCTCCCCTTTCAACCCATTGGGCATGCTCTACTGCCTCCTCCAAGGTCTGTAGTCTCTGAGCATGCACCAAAGTATAGATCTCTGGGCGCAGGTCCAACTCAAAGAGCTCCACCTGGTGTGGTCCGTCCCTGGCGACGTAGGGTACGCAGTTGAGCAACCGCGTGAACTCCTGAAAGTAGTCCAATGCTGTCCGGTCGCCTTGCTGAAGATTCTTCAAATCATCCTCCAGCTTTTTCTTCATACTCGTGGAAAAGTACGTATCCAGAATCATCCTCTTGAACTCTGACCAGGGTAGCTGTCGAGTGATCTGGAACTCCAGAGGCTCTACCCGACGCCACCATGCATCAGCGTCCCCGTCTAAGCAGTGTACAGCCATATGTACCCTGTACTTCTGGTCAATGAAGAAGTCCCGGAATAACTTCTCCATTGACGAAAGCCAAGTCCCGATCTCCCACGGCTGAGTATTCCGCCCCGAAAACCTGGGCGGTCCCCGCTTACAGAACTGAGTAAGTTTGTCAGCAATCTCCTGCTCCCCCGCAGGAGTCAATGGCCGGATTGCTCCCTGAGCAACAGGGGATGCCGTGGTCACCGGTCCAACTGGGGAAGCCACAGCAGGGGAGGGCGGTACGGGAGAACTCTCTGGGGGTGCAACAACAGGCTGCGCCCTCTGTTCTAATATCTGCGTCAGCCGACCCATGGCCTCCTCCTGACGCCGTACGGCCTCTGACATCTGGGCCATCTGAGCCTGGAGCTCCTGCACCTCACTCTGCTGGCCCTGCTCGGACTCCTCCGGCTCGGGCTCAGGGGAATCAGGCTGAGAACGCGTCAACATCCTACGTCGCGGAGGCATCCTACCACAAGAAACCACACTCAGTATCATATCCCCACACGACCTAATCTAGCGAAAGTCAAAGACATCCCCATATTTCTGTGACTTTATGTTGTCTGCAGCCAACATAACGGTTCACCAGAAATTGGGCATGTCGATCCCTCTTCTCACACTGGAAGAGTCAAACAATAAATCAACGACTTTCGCAAATATCACGTCTCTCGTACCCTATCATCCTAGGGTCTGCCAAAAGCCTAGGGTTTTCTAAGTCCCAACTGACCTATCCCTAAGCTCTGATACCAACTTAATCTGTCACGCCCCGGAACCTGGGCTCGCCAACAGATCCGCCGTGCACACGGGATTTCCCGAGTACACGAAGCGCTGGTAACCTGCTCCGATATAATATGAATAATAAAAGAGCATAATACAGAGCTGAAGTAGAGTAACCACATAGTATCTCAGACTGGAACTACAAATAAAGCAGTAATAAGTACAATAATCTCTCAGCTCACCAAATAGTACAACCTACTGGCAGAAGCCATACCCAAATAAAAGGAGAATACCACAGTCTGAGTGAAGGGTACAACGTGTATTTAATGCTCTCAATCTCACAGGAGATCTATCTATTCGGCGATCCCCTTACCTCGATCCGCTGCCGAAGGCCTAGCAGCTCCTGCAGATGACTCTGCAAAATAAAGGAGAAGAAAGAAACAGAAAATAACAATGGGGGGTGGGAACTACCAGATAAACCAGCAGCCTCCCCTAGTGGGTAAAACCTCAACTCTGACGCACCCACTAGGACTACTAGAGGCAAAAGGGAAAAGTGGTAAAATACATAAGATGCTGAAACAGGAAAACTACCACTACTATGCTGTCAAAACTGTATGCATGCATCAGAAATGGTATCTGTCCAAATAAATCCAATCTAGACACCAGTAACAACTGGTACTGCCTGCTCAGCGGAATCTGCACACACGGCTCGAAACCGCGGGATCGGCTCGCACGGCTCGCATCCCAACATAAGTATCAGACCGACACACACGGCTGGGTCTGAAAAAGCCCACCTTCGGAGTGGCACTCGAGGGGAGCGACCCACACGAGTAAAGCATCTATGTCATCAGTATCTCAAGTATCTCTGTAGCACATATCTCAATATAGCAGGACTGGATCATAACTATGATCAAAGTGGGAAACTCCATCCACTACAGAAATCCAATCCCCAGCTGATGCAATAAACCAGACTCAACCCCAATCTGATGCAAGGGTAAACATCTGGATGCACAGATGTTACCGCAATACCCCACAAATCCACAATCTAATGCAATCTCGACTACACTATCCCAAACCCCTGCTCACACTTGAGCAACAAACCTCTGGATGCACAGGACAACAATGAAACATGTACAAATCCCAAGATGATAGTGTAGCAATAAATAGTGGCTAACTAGATGAGCAAGAAAGCATGCCATTATTTAAAAGCTGTAGAAAAGTGTCAAATATTTATTTTAAAAAGATTGATTGTTATAAAAGTTATTGCATGCGAGATTATAGCCTTTGTCCCAATCACAGTGTCCCAATATAAGTCATCATATAATTTGTGGGGTTATATTAAATTTTAGGAGAGTTCGTCCCAGCGGTTCTCATCAATTGTCCTGTTAGTTGTCCTGTTAGTAGTCCTGTTAGTTGTCCTGTTAGTTGTCCCAATGGTTCTCATCAAGGGTCATATTAGTTTGTCCCAATTGTTCTCATCAATTGTCATATTAGTTTGTCCCAATTGTTCTCATCAATTAAATTTTAGGGGAGTTCCAGTAATCCCAGTGAGCTTGTCAAAAATAAGGTAAGCAACAACCGCCCACCTCGAACAGCTCAAATCACACCCAGATAGTCTCCTGGCTGTCCACAGTCCCCTAGAACTGCTGTCTGCCGAAAATGGTGCCCTACAGCAACACACATTTCACAGGGTGTAACTATATTATTCATAAAAATACAGCTTTTGCTATTTTTCAAATAGCACGAAAAGAGAGGAGTTTTTCACCTCTGTATAGTGCTCAGAAAAATCTAGAAAAATTACGGCTGCGTTCCTCGCGAAGAGTAGATCAAAATCGACTCTTTAAACATCTCGATCTGATGCTTCTACGCCAAGATAAAAATCGGAGAAATCGCTGCTGTCCAGAAATTCCACAGCAAAAAAGCGGGGTCAAAGAGACCTCGGGAATCATGCCAAAAGTACGAAATGGAGCAAAGTGATCAACACGAAAATCAAAGCCTTACCTCTTAGGAACGCGCTTCCGTAAAAATCGTCCAGAAATTCCTCCTGGTTAGCACTCAGGGAATTTCCGACGGAACTGCGACGGGAAATGGGCCGAAAAAGAGAACCGTCGCAGTGCGCCGCGTCGCAGATAACTCACTAACTGTAACTCCAAAAATTCTAAAATCTGGAGGAGAGAGAGAGGAGAGAGAGAGGAATATTTTTCCTAAAGGGCCCAACCTCGATTCTCTCTCTACGGTACGCAAACCGAGGTGGGAATGAGGAGGGGTGGGGGGCCCTATTTATAATGGGCTGAGGCTCCACACAGGATCAGATCCGAACAGGAAACACCGAAACGGGCCAACCAAAACGCGCCACGTGTCCACAAAACAGGAAACAGCCTGTGCAAGGGCCACTCAGAAGCTGCCACGTGTCCACGTGGTGCACAGGCCCGGTCCCCGCGCCGGGTCTTCCGGAAGATGTCGGCCAATAGGGGAGCGCCACGTGTCACCTTCCCACGTGCTTCTAGAAGCCGGCCGGCCAATGGGGAAGCGCCACGTGGCAAGGGGAGACTTCGGTGCACCCGGTGCACGCCATGCCGTGGACCGCGCACCAGCGCCCCCTGCCCGCGCCTGCCCGCGCTGCCCGCGCCGCGCGCCGCCGCCCTCTGCCGCTGTGCCGCCGCTACGCCGCTGCCCGCCGCCGTGCGCCGCCGCCTGCCGCCGCTCGCCGGTCGCCGGAACAGTAATTCCGGCGGCCGGAGTTACTGTTCCGGCGTGAACAGTAATTTTGCGCCGAAAAAATAAAGTAAATATACCATTTTGACCGTTTTCGCGTGCTGAGTCCAAATCCGCTGTCTATTTCGCCAAATTCTCATCCGAAATTTTGCCGAAAGCTCCCGAAAAATTCCATTTGCTCCGATTTTCGTGCAGAGTCTATTTTAAATGTCCAATTTTGATTCTACAAGCTCTGTTTCACCGAATAAGCTCCCTACAGTCACTGTTTAATGTTGCACAGTTCCTGCGGGAGTCTGGATCATCACAGTTGGGATAGTGTAGCCGGGGCCTGGATTGTGGATTATGGGTTATGGCGGCGACCGCGGATATTGGGCGGTTGACCGGATGTCGGTTATAGGACATCGGTGATAGGGCATGATTATGGACTAGAGGGCTTTGTGGGAACCGCGGATAGTAGGCGGTTGACCAGATGTCGGATGTGGGACATGATTGTGATTGTGGGTTATTCCGGCGACCGCGGATATTGGGCGGTTGACCGGAGGTCGGTTGTGAGACCTGGTTGTGGATTTTGGGGTATTGCGGCAATCGCGGATATTGGGCGATTGACCGGATGGTTACTTTTGCATCTGATTGGGAATCAGTTTTCTTTTAGTGGAGGGTTGTGTTCCACTGGGGCTTTATAGTTGTGATCCAATCCTGCTTTTGTTACTTATCTCACCGGCGCGGTTATTGCCTGGTGATGCTTTACTCGTGTGGGTCGCACCCCTCAAGATCCCCTCCGGAGGCCGGGGCTAGACAGTATTGACGGTTTTGCTATCACATCGGCGCGGCTTATTTGCCCGATGCTGAGGGCGGCAGCAGGAGTCTTGCTATCATATCGGCGCGGCTTACTTGCCCGATAATGAGGGCGGTACAGATTGGGTTCATCTGGGACGGTTGGTTATGGTGGTATACGGTTATCACAGTCTAGGACTGTATTTTTAGAGGCATAGTAGTGGTAGATTTCCCTTTTTCAGCGGTTTCATTTCTTACCACTCTTCTTTCCTTTTTGCCTCTGGTAGACCTAGTGGGTGTGTCAGAGTTTGAGGTTTTACCCACTAGGGGAGGCTACTGGTTTACTAGTGGTTCTCACCCTCATTCTTCTTTTTCTTTTCTTCTCCTTTGTTTTGCAGAGCCTCCTGCGGGTGCTGCTGGAGATACAGCGGCGGGTCGAGGAGAGAGGACAGCTGAGTAGCTAGACAGTGGGCCCGACAGTGAGTAGCTAGACTGGTGCCTCTTATGTATCCTATCTCAGACGGTTGTACTTTTACTTTTTGGGGTCTGGCTTTAGCCAGCTGGTTGTATTTTTGTGGTGAGCTGGGAGAGAGACTTGTACTCTATTTTACAGTCATTTTGTATTTTACTTCCAGTTCAGTCTGAGATGTAGTATTTTCAGTTCAGCTCTGTTTTATTTCTCTATTTTAGTATCTGTTTTATTTGAGCACGTTACCGGCGCTTCGTGTATGCGGAAAATTCCGTATGCACGGCGGATCTGTAGACGAGCCCGAGTTCTGGTTTACACTCGGGGCGTGACACCAAAGCTGTAATGTTTTTTAGAAATTTCTTGTATCGTTCCTAACATGTTCTTCTGGTTTCAGTGGTGAGACAGCGGATACCTTTATTGTTAACCTCTCAGTTGGTCTGGCGACGGTGAGTTTCTTTTTCTTTGTGCAATTACTATCAAATTTTCTCCCCATAAATATAAAACATATGTAAATTTTTTTCTGACTATATTGGACTACGAGATGGAATATTTAAATTTAAATGCTTGAGAATCTGACATGCAAATCGTTCGCCTTTCTGCAACAGGGACAAATTAAGACAGGAGCTCCGTGCCGTTCTGAGCGTCTGGCCAAGTACAACCAGGTAAGTTTTGCTGAAGATTTTAATGTTCTGATCAGCTACTTTTATCTCTCCTTTAATGCTTTATGCTGAATACCTCATTCCTTTTTGCATTTCAAAAGCTCTATTACTTTTATTGGTTTACCACATTCTTCTCAAATCCTTAGCAGTATAAAGTCTTTTTTTTACTTTTAATTTTTTATTTTTTGGGGTTTCTTTACCCGCCTTAGTGCCTTGAATTTGTATTCTTACGTATTGCAAAACACAAAGTGTGGTAAGATTAAAGCAATTTCCTCTTTGGTATTGATTTTAGTTATGAGATTGTACTGCGCTTACTGTGAATAGATTGATGGCCAATAAATATGAGGTCTCATAAAATTATTGTTATCGTGCGAAAGGCAAAACTAATATGAGTGTAGTAGTATGTGTTGTCAGGACTTGGCATCATATTTGCTCCATGTATTGTCCCTACAAGATACTAGATAATATGAAAATAATCTATGTGTAAGAGACAGAAGAAAACAGAAAATTACTGAACTTGTAAAAATTCTATCCAAGTTTCCAATATGACTTTGTTTTATAATAATAAAGATTATGTTGAAGTTTCAATTCAGTCACTGCGGGAAAAACATATGCGGTAGTTTCAATTCACCCACTATGAGAAAAATATATTTATCATGAATGGCAATCAAGATACAATACGAATTCTTGCATATCCTGTTAATTTCCAGTTACTAATGTAATAACCCGGCCCACTAGCAATAATAACTCGTTGGGCCCAAACCACAGCCCAAACCACAGCCCAAAATGCTTAAGCCCAGTTATTATTACTAGTGTCCATGTTTCATATAAATCCAATCACAATTCCATCCACATCCATGTGGGACTATTGGGGGCGTCACAGACTCCCCCCGTTTAGGCCTGACGTCCTCGTCAGCCCAAACACACACACAACAGCCAATTCCATCCACATCCGATGTGGGACTATTGGGGGCGTCACAGACTCCCCCCGTTTAGGCCTGATGTCCTCGTCAGCCCAAACACACACACAGCAACCCAAGATCACCAGACGATGTGAGACTCGTCTCGCTAGCCCTGTCATCTAGACCCAGACTCGGCCGAGACTCGCCACACACTTCCGGCTGGTTATTGGCTCTGATACCAAATGTAATAACCCAGCCCACTAGCAATAATAACTCGTTGGGCCCAAACCACAGCCCAAACCACAGCCCAAAATGCTTAAGCCCAGTTATTATTACTAGTGTCCATGTCTCATATAAATCCAATCACAATTCCATCCACATCCATGTGGGACTATTGGGGGCGTCACAACTAACCAACTGTTTATCCGCATATCAATCTTATATTCTTGGAGTCTACGCTAATGTGGTATCTCTAGTTCTTTCCAAAGGACTACACTCATATTCAGCCGTCCATACCTGCTCATGCTTACAACTACCTTTGCCTATTACATAGTGAATAGTTTCTTAATTTTAAAAGTTGAATCGCATAGATGGCACTAAATTAAGAGTTACTTATTGAACTAGGTGAATGGATAATTGGATTTCAGAATGCTTAGTGCAATTTTTTTACCTTACCACAAAGAGGTCATTAAACACAGCATGTTATAATCTGTTAACCGTGTATAGTGTTACGACGACAGTTGGTTGATACCAAGGTGTCAACTGAAGCTTTTTGGAATATTTTTGGATGCAGTTTCTTAGGATTGAAGAAGAGTTGGGTGATGCAGCGATCTATGCCGGAGCCAATTTCAGGGCACCTGTGGAGCCATACTAGAAGTTTCGACAGGTTCCTGATGGTGTGCATGCAAAAAAATTGGTAGTGTTGGATGGCTGTGAACAACCAAATGTTGATTCTGCAACCCATTCCCAATGCTTACTGCTTATATCAACAAAGTATGTAAAGGTGTTGTTCCTTTCCCCTTCCCTCGCTTCAACCTAAGTATATTTGTGTTGCCATTATGTAAAAATATGAGTATTTCTCGGCGGCCTTCGATAACCAGTTGCTGTTTATACAATGATCCTACATGAAAAAAAAAAAAACTACTTCCATTCTCTACTCTTTCTTTCGATTGACTTGTCATATTATCTGAGCCTCACATTTTAAATATATCTTTAATACTTGTCGTGCTTTCAAAATGGTTCATATTTAGCTTTTTTCATTTCCTGCCTTCATTTGTTTCTTTTCACAGCTCTGATTTGGTATGAAACTTTTAATTCACATATTGTTTTACATACATGCAGACAAATGTTTATTCCTTTTTCTTTTTGCTACCTTTGAAATCTCTCTCTTAACAAACTTGATTTCTTCTCTCCTATTCCCAAGGTTCCTGTTCTACATCCAAAGGTTTGTACTTGCCTTACATACCTACACATGCGTTTTCTTCATGAGTATTCTGAATTTTTTTTTCTTTCCTATATGATTCCTAATGTTGTCGTTTTATTCACTTTCAGGTTTCTAATTAAACCAATCTGGAGAAACATATTTTAGAAGGTATAATTTGAAGATCAGGAGGAACACCCACCCTTTGTTTGTTCCTACTTATGTTTTTTTGTTTCTTGCCTTTGTTTGTTTCTTTTCACACCTCCGATTTGGTATGCAAATTTTGATCCGCATTTTTGATTTTACATGTGTTGGGTTATGTATAATAGGATCTAAATAGGGAAAAAAATACCTAGAGGGGGGTGAATAGGTGTAAATAATAAACACTCAAAAATTTTTGCGATATGAAACCCAATGCGGAAAAATAAATAACACGCAGAGATTTTTACGTGGAAAACTCCAAACCGGAGTAAAAAACCACAGGACCGATAACACGGTGAAATCCACTAGAATTAAACACGTACAAGGTGATATACCGTACTCACAGACGACTCAACCTTTTCCATACGCTCCTAGTTGATCTTCTCCGCTCGCTCCACGACGCTTCTCGAATCCACGATCTGCGTCCAACGCCGAATCCACGACGTCCAACGTCGAGTCCATGACGTCCGACCGAATCCACGGTCTTCACCCAGTAGCACGCTTCGAATCCACGAACGTACCTCGCTCCGAATCCACGAGAGCGGTTGCACCTTGAATCCACAAGGCCACGCGAGTCCACGCGCCGATTTGGGGTAAATCGTTGTTTTTGGGTGGTGATGATCCGTCGAATACTTAGATTAGAAATAGATCGAAAATACCATCTAAGTATTCATTGATTTGATTCTACTCAAAATGTGAGTATGAAAACTTAGAATCAAATCAATCAATATAGATGAAGAAACATAAGATAGAATCTATGATTTTCTTTCTTCTCTATATGTGGATCTTAGGCCGTATATAAGATGATGGCTTTTAGGTTTAGCGGCTTCTTTTTGGATTAGCCCTAGAAAAAGAATCATAGGGTCTATTTATAGGTTAGAAACCCTTGGAAGAAGATAAGGATCAAAAACTATCCTTTTCTGGAATTTTACATGAAGACGACCTGGATCAGAGTTCGGCGATCCGGATTGCAGTAGCGAGAAAAACAGTTTCCAGAAAAATGAAGGTTCGGGATCCGGATCGAAGTGCCTGATCCGGATCGTTCATACAGTTCACCAAACATCAACGTTCGGGATCCGGATTGCAAAGCCTGATCCGGATCGCTCAAATAAAATGGTAAACCCAGTGTTCGGGATCCGGATCAAAGAAAGCTACGATCCGGATTGAACTGGTGTATGAACGAACAACCTTCGGGATCTGTTACGGAATTTGAGTTGGCGTAGTTTCGTGAAAGTCTCAAGTCTTGAAGATTGAAGGTGAAGAAAGTTGGATCATTTAACTCAATCTCAAGAAAGAAGAATTCAAAAGGATCAGGTATGTTTAACTAAAGATTTTGTGTGATCCGAATACTTCTTGTAGTGTAGAAACACTTGGAAGAATCTTTCATTACATAAAAATCAAAAACTGGACTTGGGACATGTTCAGGATCCGGATCAGGTTGTTCAATTCGGATCCCGAAGGTGGTTCGTTCATACACCAGTTCAATCCGGATCGTAGCCTCTCTTGATCCGGATCCCGAACACTGAGTTTACCATCTTCCTTGAACGATCCGGATCAGGCTTTGCAATCCGGATCCCGAACGTTGATGTTTGGTGAACTGTATGAACGATCCGGATCAAGCACTTCGATCCGGATCCCGAACCTTCGTTTTTCTGGAATTGCCTGACTCGTTACGACGATCCGGATCACAGCTAATCCGATCCGGATCGCCGTCCGTAAAATTTCCAGAAATGTTAGGTTTTTGATTCTTATCTCCTTCCTAGGGTTTCTAACCTATAAATAGACCCTATGACTCTTTTTCTAGGGTTAATCCAAATAGCCGTCATTTTTCTATATCATCTTATACGGCTCTAGATCCACATATAGAGAAGAAAGGAAATCATTAGAGAATACTCTATGTTTCTTCATCTATATTGATTAGTTTGATTCTAGGTTTTCATACTCACATCTTGAGTTGAATCAAACTAATGAATACTTAGATGGTATTTCCGATCTATCTTTGATCTAAGTATTCGGCGGATCATCACCACCAAAAACAACGATTTACCCCAAAAATCGGCGCGTAGATTCGCGTGTCCTTGTGGATTCAAGGTTCAACCGCTCTCGTGGATTCGGAGCGAGGCACATTCGTGGATTCGAAGGGTGCTATTGGGTGAAGACCGTGGACTCGGTCGGACGTCGTGGATTCGACGTTGGACGCCGTGGATTCGGCGTTGGGCGCAGATCGTGGATTCGAGAAGCGTCGCGGAGCGAGCGGAGAAGATCCTCTAGGGGCGTATGGAAAAGGTTGAGTCGTAAGTGTGTACGGTAAATCACCTTGTACGTGTTTTAATTCTAGTGGATTTCTGCCGTATTATCGGTCCCGTGGTTTTTTACTCCGGTGATGGAGTTTTCCACGTAAAAATCTTGCGAGTTAATTTTTATTTCCGCATTGGGTTTTTATTGCAACGATTTTTGAGTGTTTATACGTTTACACCTATTCACCCCCCTCTAGGTGTTTTTTCCCCTGTTTAGATCCTTATTACATATAACCCAACAAGTGGTATCAGAGAGGGAATAGGGTTGTAAACAATGGTTGAAGGTGGAAACATCAACCGACCCCCGTTCTTCGATGGAACAAATTATGCGTACTGGAAAGTGCGAATGAAAGCCTTTTTAGTTTCCATCGACGAACGGGTGTGGCAATCAATTGAATTAGGATGGTCTAATCCAACTGAATTTATTGGTGATGTCCGCACCTTAAAACCTAGGTCGAAATGGACCAAGGAAGAGTTAGATTCATCTTCTTACAATGGCAAGGGAATTAGTGCTATTTTTAATGCCTTATCTCAAACTGAGTTCTCTCGCGTCTCAGCATGTGAGACTGCGAAAGAAATCTGGGATGTTCTTCAGGTTACACATGAGGGAATTAACCTCGTGAAGATTCAGAAACTGCAAATGCTTACGAGCAAGTTTGACTCTATCTTGATGGCAGAAAATGAATCTTTCACGGACTACTATACACGATTGCAAGACATCGTAAACTCATGTGCTAACCTGGGAGAGAAGATTCCAGAATTTAAGGTTGTAAGAAAGATCTTAAGAACTCTTCCTGAACGATTTCGCCCAAAGGTTACTGCCATTGAAACTATTAAACACCCGGACGAAATACGTGTAGAAGAATTAGTTGGTGCATTACAAACTTATGAAATGACATTTACTACTAACAATTCTTCTGGAAAAGCATCCTCTTCTAAGTCTTCAGGTTATGCGTTGAAAACAACTAAGGAAGAAGACGCGGATACATCCTCCTCAGACGATGACGAGAACCTTTCAATGGAGGAATTTGAGAAGCAGCTCGCTCTCTTGACAAGGAAGTTTCGCCGCAACTTTCGAAGGGGTAATTCAAGTAAATCTCCATCCTTCGGAAAGTCGAACAAAGGCAAGGGTACTTCAAGTTACAAGTCAAGAAAGCAAGAGAACTTCTCAAAGGATAAGAAAAGTTCAGAGGGACAACTACAATGCTTCAAATGTCGAGGCTACGGCCACATTGCAACGGAGTGTCCCAACAAGTATCCGGCAAAGAAGAAGGCGATGCAAGTCGTCACTTGGGATGACAACTCAACGTCAAATGAGTCGTCTTCGAGTGATGAAGAAAAGAGCTCCACGGCATTCCATGCGTCCATATCTTCACCCTTCATGTGCTTTATGGCAAGTACATCCGAGTCGTTGTCCAACTCCACTGTTGAAAAGATTGCAACGGACAATGAATCGGATGATTCGGAAGGTGAAGATTTTGCTTTAGCCTACCACAGACTTTTGAGGGATTCAAAGAAAGTGGCTAAGCAAAACAAGATTTTGAGAGGGAGAGTGCATGATCTCGAAGAAGAAGCAAAAAGAGCAACTTCTCTCTCAAACGCTCTTGAAGTGGAAAGGGAAAATCTGATAAAAGTAAATGTTTCCCTTCAAGAGTCCAATGAGCGTTTTGAGAAGGAACATACAAATCTGGTGGATAAAGCGAATCACTTCTCAAAGCTCTACAACGAGGCTCGACAGGATAACCTGGAAATGACAAAGACCATTTTCCAACTCAAGGATGACTTACAGCGATTCTCTTCAGGAATGAGTAAGTTGGATAGACTTCTTGGTCTTGGTCAATCAAATCGGTTCGGCCTCGGATACACTCAAACTGGAAACAGTCCAAGTTCGAGTGGGACAGTTTTTGTGCCTCAGTCGGTATCTCCTCCTCCGACACCGGAATTCAAGACAAACAACGACAACAAACCTACTTCATCCTCTTTGGGATCGTCAAGTTCTAAGGTATGTTTTCGTTGTGGTGTTTCAGGGCACATAAGAAGATATTGCAAGACGGGAGTCAAACGCTCACCTCAATCACCTCTTGCAACGACTACCAAAAAGGCGCCTCCCCGGAAATCAAAGCAAAACCTTTCAAATGAAAAGAGCCTTGGTCGTTCACCGCGCAAGACGACATCATCAAGGAGCGGCAATCGATCTGACAAGACGTCTTCACCTAGGAGAATAACCTCACGACCATTACCGACGCACTCCAAAAGGGTTTGGGTGCGCAAAGGTGAAATTTACCCTTGTCTTGTTACCAATGTTTCCTTGCATGCATATGATAGTTCGTCTTGGTATCTGGATAGCGGTTGTTCCCGTCATATGACCGGTGACAAAAATAGTTTTCAAAATCTTGAGAAAATCTCCGGAGGACTTGTTGTTTTCGGAGACGGTCGATCTTCCAAAATTGTTGGAAAAGGGACGGTAGCTATTCCAGATGGCCCGATTTTGAAAAACGTCTTATTTGTTGATGGCCTTAAGACTAACCTCATAAGCATAAGTCAACTTTGCGACAATGGTTTTTCAGTTAACTTTTCATCTGTTGAATGCGTTGTAACTGATAAGGACCATGTCTTCTTTTTAAAAGGGGTTAGATCTGAAAACAATTGTTATGTTGTTCCTAATAAATTTTCTGAAAATTGTAACTTAGCCACTTTGAATAATGAAACTCTTTGGCATGAAAGGCTAGGTCACTTAAATTTTAAGGAACTTACTAGAATTTCAAACAAGGACGTGGTCAAGGGGGTTCCAAAACTGTTATTTAAACAAAACGTTGTGTGTGGTGGTTGCCAAAAGGGAAAACAGTCTAGGACTGCACACAAGAACTTGAACCACGTTGGTACAAAACGGCCCTTGGAACTTTTGCACATGGACTTATTGGGGCCGACCCGTCAACCATCTTTGGGAGGTAAATGGTATATTTTTTTATTGGTTGATGATTTCTCTCGGTATTCTTGGGTAGCATTTTTAAAAGAGAAAGCCGATACTTTTGATTCTTTTCACGAGATTTGCCTTCGTATTATGATTGAAAAGAATGAAAAGATCATTCGTGTTAGAAGTGATAGAGGTGGAGAATTCATTAATTCTAAATTCATTGACTTTTGTACTTCAAACGGTATGTCACGCCCCGAGATTCAAAAGTGGGTCTAAATTTTTTTTTTTTTTATATCATAGTTTCAAAACCAAGCCAGGGCAATGACAGACCGCCACATATATAGAAGAGTCCCAACCCCCTATGGAATTGAGCCTTTTCTATATATGCACGGCTAGCTTTCACAACAACATCAGAGTAGTCTAAACTACGTACTACTAAAAGATGTTACAACATTTAAACAATTATTTACAATTTTGACAATTTGCTAAACCATAAACGGCTGTCCAGGGTCGATTGCTAACTCGGAACCTCACCAACTCGTCCCGACATCCCAGCACCCGCTCGACCTGAAAAACAGTCACCCGAGGGTGTGAGACACACCGGAGTGTATCCCAGTGGGCACGACGGGCCAGGAAATAGCAAGCCGTACCTACTGGGTACAATAATAAGCGGATAGCAAGAGTAGGATAAGCTGAAAGATAGAAAACAGGTATATAATCTCAGCAGAGTATCATCAATCATGGATTAATCAACTGAGCAGTGTAATCATATATAGAGCTGATCATGCTATCACTGATAAGACTACAAGTAGGAATGAATGATCATGCTATAACTGACAAGCAGGAATGAATATACTGTACTGATAAGCAGGAAACACTCATGCTATCACTGATAATCTGGCAAGCAGTAAATGATAAACAAGGATAATGCATCAAAAGTAATCATCACAAATATACCCAATCCCTGCCACTTTTGGCCACAAGGGCCTCAGGCTAAATTTTTGCCATGGAGCATATGACCTCAGGCAACAACCACTTTTGGTCACTAGGGCCTCAGGCAACAACCACTTTTGGACACCCAAGCAAGCTATCATAACCCCACTAGGCTCACGGGTCGATCAGACCTCTCTACCGGTAAAGAACACCGTGACGGTGGCCAAACCGCCGGTGTGCGTGACTGAAAGCTTGGCTCGACGGCGATCATAATGCTGATGCTCAAACCATGGTACACTGTGCTGATGCTCAAACCATGGTACACTGACCACAAAGACGGCAAGAAGCCGAGGAAAATCCCCACTGGGATACTAGTATAACATGCCACATACTGAAGTAGTATCTCCTATTCTAATCATGCAGTGAAGAATAGAGACAGGTATAGACTATGCTAGTGACCAATCAAGCATGGCATGTGTCCAGGAAATGCATAACAACTGCTGAAGGAATCATAATATAACTCCACATGATACACAAGTAACTGCTGGAATGTAAGCACGATATGACACGCAACTGCTGGAATGTAAGCATGATATATCTCAATATGGTAAACAAGCAACTGCTGGAATATAAGCATGATATGTCTCAGTAGGGTAATCAAGCAACTGCTGGTAGATAAGCAAGTAATAAGAACAGGTATAAACTCAATAGCAATCATACTGCTAAATCTCAGTCCACGGTCGGTAGACCGGACAGACGGCGAGAAGCCGAGGAAATCCCCACTAGGATATCGATACTGATGCAATTCATGCCAAGTACTGAGACTAGAACTCCTATTCTAAACATGCAGTGAAGAATAGAGTATAATGAAAGGCTCATATGTATAATCAGGCAATATAGCTGAAATAACTGAATGCTGGAATGAAAGCATATAGTAAGGCTAAAGCATAGGTTCAGGGCTACACCAAGAATAGGGGTCCGACCTACCACGGCACCCAATAGGGCCGACCTGATAAAACGCGGACCGAAGATAACCCACCTGTATATAGGAGGAACAACGACTCCACCAAAAGGTAGACGGTCGCGATAACCACAAGACGGATCACGGCTGGCTCCTGACGACTGGGCCCTACAATAATACCAGGTGACAACTCAGGGTCTATCAATGCTCAAGGCGCAACTAGCGCGAACCGACCAGTTCGTCGATTTGTGCTACATAAAGCAATTTAGCTTTTCAGAAACCCCCAGGGAACTCCACTAATAGGCCAACACTACTTTAGAATATTTATCTAACCTTTCCAGGGTGTAACAATTGCAGCAGGGCCCCTGGGTTTATTCAGACTGGGCTTTATACACTAAATAACCACTGTTTTGGCTCGTTCTCTCAAACGGTAAATCATTTTTACGAGCCGTCACCTCCAGCAGGTGACATTTGACTTGCTGAACGCCGTGCTCACCCATTTGTGGCAGCACGATGCCCGAGGAAAACTTCGGGCCATAATTTACTCCTCTAACCTAGCCGAAATGCATTTTCGCTTCTTCGGCTCGTCGAAACCAAAAATAAACGCGAGCATCGCGTTCAGTGACCCCAAAATAGCCAGGAGTACACTGTTACAACTTTTCACACAGCCCCTAGTACAGTTTTTAAGAAATTATTACATTTAGGCTTGATTAGGACCTAACTTTACATCTAGGCATCATATAGCAAAACTTTGTATATAAATAGGTCTTCAAACATCGCAAGGACACTGGGGCTCACCATCTTGGTAGCCCATTCCTGCTGGTTCAACCAGAACCATATTCTTGCTCTCACACACATTCACAATGCACCATACACTTGTCCACACATATCCAAGTTGATCTGAAGTGAGCATCAAGCTCAGGGGACAATTCTGAGTAACTTTCGTATTCAACTTGAAGCCTAATTCCAAATAAATTCTCATTGAGGCATTTCCTCAAGCACCTTATGTGCACACTTTACACACACTCTTCAACACCAACACAAAGTTGGATCTCAGCATTCTCAGGACCTGGGCCTCTCACACTTGGATCGAAATATTCCCCTGGGTTCCAGGTGCTGTTCTCATCATCTTGGAGCAACCTCAACCTCCAAATTGGCTCGGGCCCGAGGAGGAAGATGGTGACCCATGCATCGAAATTTGTGATGCTCATTCCATGGGATCTGGGACTTAACCACAAGCACCAAAAGGTGCTAAATACTTAAGTGAGTCTTTCTGAGCCCATGCCCTGCACCCAGACACGGTGGCGAGGAGCTCGGTTTGAGCTTCTCCACCCTCTAATGGTGGATTTCACCCGAGGCTGCATGGGCTTCATGCAAGGGCTTGGCTGGGATCTACTTGATCCCAGGAAGCTTCCCGACCATTCCCCGGCCGCCGGAGATGGCCAGAACGCCGGCAACCGAACTCCGAACCCACCTCGAACCCATCTTGGCCGCGGTTCAATCGTGCTGCATGGTTGCCATGCAAGGGCATGGATGCAACCCCCTCACTCCCAGGAAGCTTCCAGACCACTTGGCCTGAGGCGGGGAGGCTCGCCGGCTCCGGAGCAAGTAGCTCGGCCATGGTGCAATTTCCACAAAAACTAGGGCTTTGATTTTCTTCCAAAATACTCCACTAACTTCAACAAAACTTTGCAGATTTAATCTACCTATCCTTCAGTTCTGGCACACCAATTTTTAGCTAAGTTGGTTCGTTATATGCCGAGTTATGTCAAGGTGGAGTTTTATTATGTTTTCGGCCATAGTTGGCCCCCGCCGGCCATGCGCTTTGCATGGGGAGCTCGGTCTTGGTACAGAGCATCTATGGGTCCCCACTAAGCTACTGCTACAAGTCTTGGGTTCAAACAAACCGAGGTTGGAGAGAACTTACCTTGGCCGAGTTGGAAGAAGATGGGATGAAGCCGGATTTTGTTCCTCTTGCACGCACGCCCACGGCAAGCTCCAGCAGGGTCCTCTGGTACAGAGGAACTCTTCCAAAGCTCCAAAACAATTTTTGGTAAGGGTTGGTTCCAACCTTTTCTTTCTCTCTTTCTTTCTCGGTTTCACACTCAAACTATGGGTTCCATCTTCGGCCACCCTTGCTCTAGGGCTTGATGGAGAAGAAGCAGAGGCTGGTGAGGATGCTTAGAAATCCCCAGAGTAATCCTACTTCAACCTTGGAAGAACTTGGCCCAACCTTCTCTTCTTTCTCTCTCTCCCGAGTACTCTCTCAATGGCATGGTGTAAATAGGTTGTCCAGCATTTCGGGCTAAGTCTAGGAGGTGCAGAAAATCTAGGTGATGCTTTGGATCCCCTTCTAACCCCTCGATCACCACGTAAGGAGACCAAAGGCCATTTACACTAAATGCAAAGATTCCTTTGCAATATTTCCTCAAACCAGGTTCACACTAAATCCCTAGCATCCGAGCCTCTTGCTATAGGTTACAATTACACTTAGGACCCTATAGATTAAGTCCCATGCACTAAGGTACATAAAATATTAAGTTTGTATAGGAAATATTGCATTTTGGCCACTTTTCACGCATTTCGAGAAAATTCGCTCGACGTTTTGCGAAACGGACTTTGCCACGACGTCCGGCTCGTCGAGACCTGTCAGGTAGCATATTTGTTTGGTTCGTTTGATGCTCGGATAAAATCTCAGGCCATTTAATTCGACGATTTGCGGTATATTGCACGCACTCCGATGCACCCGGGTCGCCAAACGCGAAATCCGTCAGTGCCATTGCGCTCAGAACGTCGAAATTAGTTAGGATCCATTACTCATACCCCTATATTGGGTTTCCAGACGGCGAAGCGGCCGTTAGCGATCAAGAGGGAATTAAAATAAGGGGTTACTATTCACAACTTAAGTTGTGGGACCCGCTTCTTCTTCGCTGATTTCTGAAAGATCTGATCGTCAGATCGTCGACAACTGAATATGAAATTTTCATGTTTCGACGAGACGATCGCAATGGCGATCTCGAATTTTCAAGATTAGGCCCCGATCAAAAGTTGATATTTTTGGGCCACTATTGACTATTAATTGCCTATTTTTGCTATTTAAATATTCCAGAAAATTATTTAAACTTAAATTTTGAATTTTAAAAATTACGGTTATTACACGGTATTAAGCATGAATTCTCTGCACCCTATACACCTCAACAGAATGGTGTTGTCGAGCGCAAGAACAGGGTTGTTCAAGAGATGGCGCGTGTGATGCTTCATAGCCGGAATTTACCGCTACATTTTTGGGCTGAAGCTGTGAACACCGCTGTCTATGTCATTAATCGTGTGTTCTTGCGCCCGGGAACGTTAAATACACCATATGAACTATGGTGTGGTAGAAAATCCAACATCAAATATTTTCGCATCTTCGGGAGTCGGTGTTACATTTTACGTGACCGTGAAAACCTTGGAAAGTTTGACTCACGAAGTGACGAAGGGATTTTCTTGGGGTATTCTACTAATAGTAGAGCATATCGAGTATTTAACTTGGAATCTAAGACGATCGTAGAATCTATAAATGTTAAAGTAGATGAAGCTTTTCACTTTGCATCTGAAAAATCTACCCTCGATATCTCTCTAGATGATGATTCTCCTGCTATTGCATCTTCTCATAATAATACTCCCAATATTAATGATGCATCTAATGGTTCTTCAAGTTTATCTAATGTGCAGGAATCATCTCATATATCTCCGAGTACTCCGTTTCAACAAACGCTACGAATCTCCAAGGATCATCCGGAATCGAATATTATTGGAGATCCACAAGAAGGAGTTAGAACTCGGAGGCAGTTGGTTTGTGGATTCGCTTGCTACGTATCTTTAATCGAACCAAAGAACATAGATGAAGCTCTTCAGGATGACTACTGGATTAAAGCAATGCAGGAAGAGCTCCATCAATTTGAGCGAAACAAAGTCTGGGAATTAACGAAGCCTCCACAGCAACACAATGTGATAGGTACCAAATGGATCTTCAAGAACAAGAAAAATGAGGATGGTACTATCATTAGGAACAAGGCACGATTAGTTGCTCAAGGCTACTCTCAAGTAGAAGGTATAGACTTTGACGAAACATTCGCCCCTGTAGCTAGACTCGAGTCCATTCGTATACTGTTTGCTATTGCTTGTCATTTTAAAATCAAATTATTTCAAATGGACGTCAAGAGCGCATTTCTAAATGGGTTTTTAAATGAGGAAGTTTATGTGGCTCAACCGAAGGGTTTTGTAGACCATAAACAACCTAACCATGTTTTTCGTTTGAAAAAGGCTCTTTACGGTCTGAAACAAGCACCGCGAGCATGGTACGAAAGGTTGACAAAGCACCTTTTGGAGAAGGGCTATACTCGAGGGGGAGCTGACAGGACTCTCTTTGTGAAGCATTATCAAAACAATTTCATTGTAGCACAAATATATGTCGATGACATAGTATTTGGCGCAACAAGAGATAATGATGCTTCTAAATTCGCGGAGACCATGGAAAGCAAATTTGAGATGTCCATGATGGGCGAATTGACTTATTTCCTTGGATTGCAAATTAAACAAAATGATGAAGGTATTCACTGGAGTCAATCCAAGTATGCAATGGAGTTGGTTAAAAAGTTTGATCTTGAAAATTCGAAGGATTTTCCGACTCCAATGGGAACTAGCCACAAGGGACTTGGAAGTGAATCACAAAGTGAGAATGTAGACGAGAAACTGTATCGAAGTATGATTGGAAGTCTACTTTACCTCACGGCTAGTCGCCCGGATATATCTTTTGGTGTTGGGATCTGCGCGAGATATCAATCTGCACCAAAGGAGGTTCACCTGAAAGCGGTGAAAAGGATCATCCGGTATATCAAAGGATCAATTAATTTCGGAATTTGGTATCCTATGGGAACAAGTTTGGATATTGTTGGATACTCAGATGCCGATTGGGCAGGATCAGTGGATGATCGGAAAAGCACGAGTGGTGCATGCTTCTATCTTGGCCATTGCCTGGTTGCATGGCACAGTAAAAAGCAGAATTGCATAGCACTCTCGACTGCCGAAGCGGAATACATTTCAGCTGGAAGTTGCTCAACTCAACTCATTTGGATGAAAAGCGTATTGAGCGACTTCCGGATTTCAGCATCTTCGGTAACAATTCTTTGTGACAACACAAGTGCAATCAACATTTCTAAAAACCCTGTGTTGCACTCTAGAACAAAACATATTGAACTTAGATATCATTATCTTAGAGAGCTAGTTGAATCAAATACTCTTCAACTTTCATATATTTCAACTGAGGATCAATTAGCTGACATTCTAACAAAACCTTTGGATCAAAAACGTTTTATTCATTTGCGAAAAGCAATTGGAATGCTTTCCTTGAAATAAACTTCTTTTTGAAACCTTTGCTTAGGATAGGTTTTGTCTTTGTTTTGTTTTGTTCATTATCTATGTCTGTACATAGGATATTAATTGAGCATAGATCTTAATTGACTTTAATTGCATCTTTTCGCACATTTAGAAATTTATTATGCTTTTGCCATCATAATATTTCACTGTTGCAATGATTATTTATGTTAATTAAATCATCTTCTGAGTGATCAAAGTCAATTTCTCTCTCTCAATGATCTCTTGGTATAGTCATTATCTTATTTGACTGTTTAGTCGAGTGTGAAATCGAGATCAATTTTTGGTTGAATACTTTATATCTTAAATAATTGATAGCCAATTGAGGGGGAGTCAAAGAAAAGTAAAATGCTCAAAAGATGTGGAAAGAGTTACATCCCAATGAGGAGTGTGAAAACTACCACCACATGGAGGAAAGAGCTACCACCTCGGTCGTCCGAGTATTGTGTGCAGCTACCACATGTATACCAAGCATGGTTGTTCAAATTTTGATTAAGTAAAATGCATGTTGAAATACTTGACTCCGTCAAATTTCAAGGTTGGTATAAGGTGGGTTTTTAAAGAAAGATGCTCAAAGAGCCACTCTCTTCAACAGATTGTCTAGATACATTATCTACTATATTTGGGATTTCAAACATCTATTGATCTTTGTATTTCATTTTCTTTACTGAATTGATGATTTGATAAAGGCATTACTCATAAGATCAAGTTAGATGTAATTGAAGGTGTTCAACTTTAAGGGATTTAATTTTTGTAAATTCTCGTTTCATTTTTGGATATTATTGATAGATTTGGCATAATCTAATTCTTGTTGTATGAAACGATGATTTCTATTTAAAGTTGATACACATTTGTGCTTACAATCTTTTTCTGGTTTTTCTTGAATTTCTCTGAAATTTTCTAAAGAAAAAGTTGGAGCCGATCCGGATCGGGCAAGATGATCCGGATCCCGAACGCAGTTTCTCACTGCGGGTAGCCGATCCGGATCGCAATCATGAACTGATCCGGATCGCAGCTAGGGTTTTATAAAGAACAAAAGGGTTTTGATTTCTTTTACTCCAATCTTTTGTTCTAAAGTTTCCAGAGCCTCTCTCTCTAGATTTCATCCTTCCTGGAAGCCTTCAAACTCAAGTTCTTCAACTCCAAGTAAGTTTTATTGATCAAAATCTCGGTTTTCACCGTTTTTCTCTTCTCCTCCTCAAACGTGATGAATTTCTTGGATCAACTTTGTTTGTGGATGGTTTTTGATCAAATTTCTTTTGAAATAAGAACTCTGGGTAGATTAGTTTTGATTATATGCTAGGTATTCTCCTGATTAACGGATTTTTAGGCTTCGATTTCTAAAATTTCGGTTTTAGGGCATATAATAAGGATTTTCGAAAATCATGCAATTGATCTATTTTTAAAAGTCCTTTTGCAAAACTAATTTGATTCTTAGTCTCTCTACATGATTATGATTGTTTGGGTACAATTTTTCGAATCTTTGAAAATTAACAATTTTTTTTTTTTTTTTTTTTTTTTTTTTTTTTTTTTTTTTTTTTTTTAGTGTTCTTGAGTTGTTCCACACAGGATTTCTTTCCTCAAGAGACCAATAGCAATGGTGATCACTTCGATTGTTTTCCTACTTGCTGCTATGGTACTTACGAGAGACACTGCCAAGAGGGCTAAAAAGGATGAAGTCAATTGGGATGAGTTATCAGATGATGAAACACATCCTGGAGAATCGCCACAGAAAACCTCTGTTGCATCGAAAGGGAAAGCCCATGCAGAGACATCAACGGAAAAGGCTCCGCTCACTGCTGCGGAAAAAGGAAAAGCACCAATGACCTCTTCATCCATTTTTCCAAAAAGAAAAAGACTTGCTCGACGACCTGGACGAGCTCGAGGAATTGAAATAAATGAACCATGTCAGGAGAACCAAAGGAATATCTCTCAAATTGACACTGAATCAGAAGACGAAGAAGATTGGGACACATTTCTTGACGAAGTACAACAAGGTATTGATGAAGAAAATAAGGTTTACCTAAAGAAAAAGAAGCTACTGAAGTCTTCCTCAATACTTAAGCAACAAGCAAAGAAAAAGAATGTGCCAAGCAATCCACCCTTTCTGCCAAGACGATCTCCTCGGAATGAAGGTCAGACTGCTCCGTCAATCGTCACACAACGTTCTTCAACTTCCAGAAGAACTGACCAAAAGGGAAACCTAGAGTCTTCCATAAAACAAGAACAAGATAAAATGGCTCTAGAACTCAGAAAGATGTCCAAGGACATACATCAGATGAAGCAAGAGTGTACTACGATCTCGGGAATGCTTAAAGGAATTTTGAAAAAGCTGGGTTGCACGAGCTCTGAAGACTCCGCCTCGGTTGACTCAGATTCAGATGCCTGAATCGTCTGACTAACAATTCTCTTATGCAGGAACTTTAGATTTTTAATCCTTTCTTGTGCAGGTTTTTTTTTTCAGTTTTTAGGACTTACTCTTAGTTCTAGTTCTTATATTACGGAACATTTTCTTTGAAATTTTTAACTCTCCTTCAATTTTTGGTAATTTTGGCTTTGTTTGTGACAAAAAGGGGGAGAGAGTTTAGAGAACTTGAACAATGATGATGTGAATGATTGAACAATGATGATGTGAATGTGTATACATCAAGGTAAGTATCACTTCAACTTCAACTTTGGTTTTTATCTTGTGATTGTTTGCATGTCTCTACTAACTATTCGACTAACTATTTGGGCATGTATTATGACTAACAAGTTGATGTTGGACTAACACTTTATGACATTTGGTTTTTGATTGCATAGAAGATATGTTGGTTTTTGACTATGATTCTCTTACATATCTGAATTCTCAAATGTCATGATGATCAGATAAACTCTATCCCTGTACTAGGTTTTGAATGCTAAATATTCTTGAGGTATCTAACGATCTCTTTTTGTCAAGAATGATTTCTTTGTGCAGAGAGTACAGATGTCTAAGTCTAGAGTCTGTTTTAGGAGTTTATCTCATGTTTCTAAATTTTCGGATCTCCATTGTAAATTTTTGTTGTATGGTGATAGCAACAAAAATATCTTTTTGAATTTTCTTGAGTGGATCTGTGTTTTGTCACGAAACCGCCAAAGGGGGAGATTGTTACGGAATTTGAGTTGGCGTAGTTTCGTGAAAGTTTCAAGTCCTGAAGATTGAAGGTGAAGAAAGTTGGATCATTTAACTCAATCTCAAGAAAGAAGAATTCAAAAGGATCAGGTATGTTTAACTAAAGATTTTGTGTGATCCGAATACTTCTTGTAGTGTAGAAACACTTGGAAGAATCTTTCATTACATAAAAATCAAAAACTGGACTTGGGACATGTTCAGGATCCGGATCAGGTTGTCCGGATCCCGAAGGTGGTTCGTTCATACACCAGTTCAATCCGGATCGTAGCCTCTCTTGATCCGGATCCCGAACACTGAGTTTACCATCTTCCTTGAACGATCCGGATCAGGCTTCGCAATCCGGATCCCGAACGTTGATGTTTGGTGAACTGTATGAACGATCCGGATCAAGCACTTCGATCCGGATCCCGAACCTTCGTTTTTCTGGAATTGCCTGACTCGTTACGACGATCCGGATCACAGCTAATCCGATCCGGATCGCCGTCCGTAAAATTTCCAGAAATGTTAGGTTTTTGATTCTTATCTCCTTCCTAGGGTTTCTAACCTATAAATAGACCCTATGACTCTTTTTCTAGGGTTAATCCAAATAGCCATCATTTTCCTATATCATCTTATACGGCTCTAGATCCACATATAGAGAAGAAAGGAAATCATTAGAGAATACTCTATGTTTCTTCATCTATATTGATTAGTTTGATTCTAGGTTTTCATACTCACATCTTGAGTTGAATCAAACTAATGAATACTTAGATGGTATTTCCGATCTATCTTTGATCTAAGTATTCGGCGGATCATCACCACCAAAAACAACGATTTACCCCAAAAATCGGCGCGTGGATTCGCGTGTCCTTGTGGATTCAAGGTTCAACCGCTCTCGTGGATTCGGAGCGAGGCACATTCGTGGATTCGAAGGGTGCTATTGGGTGAAGACCGTGGACTCGGTCGGACGTCGTGGATTCGACGTTGGACGCCGTGGATTCGGCGTTGGGCGCAGATCGTGGATTCGAGAAGCGTCGCGGAGCGAGCGGAGAAGATCCTCTAGGAGCGTATGGAAAAGGTTGAGTCGTAAGTGTGTACGGTAAATCACCTTGTACGTGTTTTAATTCTAGTGGATTTCTGCCGTGTTATCGGTCCCGTGGTTTTTTACTCCGGTGATGGAGTTTTCCACGTAAAAATCTTGCGAGTTAATTTTTATTTCCGCATTGGGTTTTTATCGCAACGATTTTTGAGTGTTTATACGTTTACACCTATTCACCCCCCTCTAGGTGTTTTTTCCCCTGTTTAGATCCTTATTACATATAACCCAACAGGATCCGGATTGCAAAGTCTGATCCGCATCCTGAACATGTCCCATGTCCAGTTTTTGATATTTATGCAATTACAAGTTCATCCAAGTGTTTCTACACTATAAGAAGTATTCGGATCACCAAAGATATTAAGTTAAACATACCTGATCCTTTTGAATTCTTCTTTCTTGAGATTGAGTTATATGATCCAACCTTCTTTACCTTCAATCTTCAAGACTTAACCGAATTCACGAAATACGCCAACTTAAATTCCGTAACAATCTCCCCCTTTGGCGGTTTCGTGACAAAACATAGATCCACTCAAGAAAATTCAAAAAGATATTTTTGTTGCTATCACCATACAACAAAAATTTACAATGGAGATCCAAAATAAAATACATGAGTTAAACTCCTAAAACAGACTCTAGACTTAGATATCTGTACTCTCTACAAAAGGAAATCATTCTTGACAAAAGAAATCGTTAGATACCTCAAGAATTTTATATCATTCAAAAACCACATACAGAGATGAAGTTTACACTCATTTATACTTACCATGACATTTATACATTCAGATATGTAAATTGATCATAGTTAAAACACCAACATATCTTCTATGCAATCAAAATCCAAATGTCATGTTAGTGAACATCAACTTGTTAGTTATATTACATGCCCAAATAGTTAGTCGAATAGTTAGTCGAGGCATGCATTCAAACACAAATAAAAACCGAATGTTGAAGTTCTACTTACCTTTCAAGTTGAGGTTATACTTACCTCTTTCAAGTTGACCTTTATAGTTTCAAGTTTCTCACAAACATTGTATCATTGTTTATACTTCTCTCTCACCCTTTTTGTCACAAAAATTAGCCAAAAATTACCAAAATGGAGAGAATAGTTAACTGTTCAAGTACCAAAAGTTTGAGAACTAAAAACTAAAAACTAAAACTTAAAAACCTGCACAAGAGAAGGATTAAAAATCTGCATAAGAAACAGAAATTAGAAGGATACGGATTATTCAGACTCATCCGAACTGATACAGCCGAGAATTTGGAAGATTTTCTTTAATCGTTTGTTCATTGATGACTGATTCTTGTTGACCTTCTTTATTTCTTCCTTTACCTCAATAAGTTCATTTGATATACGTTCTTGCTCGTTGGAGAGCCTTTGCTGTTCTTTATAGATTGAGGTAACTGATGCATCATCATCAGAAGTTGATGGAGGTGCTCGTTGTGCTGCATGTGCTGGTTGGACTGGAGGGGTTGCTGCCGGTGCAGAGGTTGTTGCTTGTTGTTGTTGTGCTCGTTGTCGGTGAGGAGGTAATATGGGCTCATCTTGCTTTGTCGAGAGAGACTTTACAATCGTTGTTTCATTGATCGTTCCTAGACTGTACATGTAGGAACTCGCACTTGTGTCAGCTTTAAATTTGCGAAGAATGCGCATGATGATCATTGGATAAGGTAGTCTCTCTGAAGGGTGAGCATGTTCCACATAGCGAGCCATCCTCGCCCAGATGATGTAAGGAATGTTTAAGTTTGCTCCCATTGCTGCTGTGGGGTTTCTAAGAAGATAAACGAATAACATCCTATCCCACCGAAGAACCTTCGTGTTCATATTTGGAAGGACGTTATAGCAAACAATGAAGTTTAAGTAGCGATACTCAGGTCGTAGCTCTTTTGAAAAGACTGAGTTTCCTGCTGACGGAGTATCGGGAAGACAGATGCCATCAACTACCACTCTCCAGGAGTTGGTGTTGAAGATTTCATTCTTCAGATAATGAGCGCCATCAGCTCGGGCCTTCATCCCTAATACCTCTCCAATCAGTTGAGGCGTTACTTTAATCTTAACATTCTTGACCAATGTTTGAAAGTCTCAACGTCCACTCTCCTGATCAACGAGATAGCAAGCATTTTGATAGAACATCCTCACTGAGTGAAGACAATACCCAGTGGTCTCGGGGAAATCGCAAATGGGAGCAAGACCTGTCTGGTCATACAGAGTCCCAAATGGCGGA
>CM055079.1:12123775-12170761 GCA_029204045.2 Tillandsia leiboldiana
ATTCTCTCCATACAAATAATGCCAGCCACAGCTTCAGAGGCAAACACCACCGCTGCCAACTCCAGATCATGAGTAGGGTAATTTTTCTCATATCTCCTCTAATTCCGCTAAGCATAGGCAATTACCCTACCATGCTGCATCAACACACACCCAGACCACTATGTGAGGCATCACTGTAGATCACAATCCTTCCCCCATAACTGGGAGGGCAAGGATTGGAGCGGTCATTAACCTCGGCTTCAGCTCCTCAAAACAGCTCTGGCAAGTCTCGCTCCAAACAAACTTAACCCTTTTCTGGTCAGACGAGTGAAGGGGAGAGGAAAGCTTCGCAAAGCCCCACAAAGCGCCGATAGTAGCCCCCAATCCAAGAAAGCTCCGCACCTCGGTGATAGTCGTCGGCCTCGGCCAATCTCTAATAGCATCCACCTTGGCCGGATCCACCGCCACTCCAGCAGCTAAAACACATGACCCAGAAAGGCAACCTCCCGGAGCCAAAACTCGCATTTTTGAACTTAGCATACAGCTTCTTCTCTCGCAGAAGCTGTAGCACGGTCCTCAAGTGCTCCTCGTGTTCCAGATCACTCCGGGAGTAGATCAAATATCATCATGAACACCACACACAAACCGATCCAAAAACGGCTGAAAAATCCTGTTCATCAAGTCCATGAATGCGGCAGGGGCATTAGTCAGCCCAAAAGGCATACCGTGAACTCATAATGCCCGTACCGCGATCTGAAAGCCGTCTTGGAGATGTCCTCGGCCCTCACTCTAAGCTAGTGGTAACCGGACTGCAGATCAATCTTCGAGAACACAGATGCTCCCTGTACTGATCAAACAACATCTATCCGGGGGAGGGGATACTTGTTTCGGATGGTCACTTTGTTCAATTCCCTATAATCCCGCACAATCGGAGTGACCCATCCTTCTTCTTACAAACAACACAGGCGCTCCCCACGGAGAAACACTAGTCGGACGAAGCCCCTATCCAAAAGATCCTGAAGCTGGGCTTTCAACTCCCTTAACTCGGCTGGCGCCATCCTATAGGGTGCCTTTGAGATTGGTGCAGTCCCAGGGACCACATCAATCACGAACTCAATCTCCCTCTCCGGCGGCATCGTCGTCAGCTCTGGGGGAAACACATCTGGGAACTCTCGGACAATAGGGATATCCTCGAGTCCCAGTGCCGCCGTAGGCACCTCCACAACCGTGGCCAAAAAGGCAGTACAACTCTGCTCAACATCCTCTAGCCCTCGCCGAGGAAATGGTCGCTGCGAATAGCGTGCTCTGGCAGCCTCTGAAGATGAACTCCTCCTGTCCTGGCTCGCGAAGAGTCACCGTCCTCTCTCTGCAGTCGATAGTGGCGGAGTACCGTGATAGCCAATCCATCCCCAACACAAGTCAAAATCATGGGAGCTGCTGCAAGACAAGCAAGTCTGCAGGCAATATCCAAGGCCCCAACTGTACCGGGCATGCCACACAATGCTCCTCGACATGCAAAATATGATCGGGGATCCGCACCTCTAATGCATGTGACAAGGACTCTAACTCTAAACCATGCAGGGATGCAAATGCTCGACTAATGAAAGAATGAGATGCTCCAGTGTCGAATAAAGTACGAGTCCGAATACCAAAGAGTAGAATAATACCTGCCACCACCTGGTCTGCCGCTGGAGAATCCGCCAACTGGCGGCATACACCCGCCCGCTCGGTGCTGGGGGTCGAGAATCCACAGGGTAAGAAGTGGACGGCCTGCTCGCTGGAGCATAAGGCCGCTGAGCTGGTGGTCGCTGCTGCTGAGGGGGATATGAACCGATGTCGAAGAAGGTGCCGAGGAAGTAGTAAGGGGGCAGATAGCTCGCACATGCCCTGGCTGTCCACATCGGAAGCATCGTCCCATCTCTGGTCACATGTATCTGCGGGTGCTGCCCCCTGCAGAAAACACCTATCTGATGGCCGGATATGCCTCGACTGCTGCTGCTGCTGCCTCGAGGACTGCTGCTGAGATCTCTGCGGCCTCTGCTGCGATCTCTGCTGCTGGTGCTGCTGCTGATGCTGCTGCGGTCTCTGGGGTCCACCAGGCCCTCTCCTCTCAGATCGCCCGGCCATAAGACTGGGACTGCGGCGGCCGTGGCGGTCTCCATGAGCTGGCCTGTCCCCCGTCCTCTGGGGCTGGTCGCTTCCTGTCGGAACTCTGCGCGACAGCGGCCCTCTGTCGGGCCACCACCTGATCACCTCTCTCCACCCACTGTGCATGCTCTGCGGCTGCCTCCAGAGTCTGAAATCTCTGAGGTCTTGTGTAAATCTCTGGACGGGGCCTCCCTCGAACAACTCAACCTGGTGTGGGCCGTCACGAGCGACGAAGGGCACACAGTTCAGCAATTCCATGAACTCCTGAAATAGAGATGGGCCGATCGATCGCCCTGCTGAGATTCTTCAAGTCGTCCTCCAACTTCTTCTTCACACTGGTAGAAAAATAGTGTCCAACACCATCCGTTTGAACTCCTCCCAAGGCAACTGCCGAGTAATCCGAACTCCCCAGTGGCTCTACCCGCTGCCACCAAAAATCAGCATCTCCGTCCAAACAGTGCACCGCCATGTGCACTCGGTACCTCGGGTCGATGAAGAAGTACCGAAAAAGCTTCTCCATCGCAAAAGCCATCTCCCAACAGCCCGGGGCTGAGCATCCCGCCCCGAGAATCTAGGTGGTCCCCACTTGACAAACGTAGAGAGTTTGTCAGCAAAATCCCGCTCCTCCTCCGCAGTCAAAGGCTGAATAGCTCCAGGAGCCCCGCTACTCGAAGATGGTGCCGACAGCACAAAAGGTGCAACAAGAGGCACAGGGGCCTCAGGAACAGCTGGGGGTGGTGCCTCCCTCCGAGCGAGCAGCTGCTCAATCCTCTGCTCCTGGCGGCGCTGACCCTCCGCCAACTGGCCACCAAGGCCCTCAACTCAGTAAGCTCGGGGGGTGTAGGCTGCTCTGGCTCAACAGGGGTGTGAAGGGACCCCCGAGTGGGAATCCGACGTCGAGGAGGCATCCTGCCACAAAAACCAATCATCAGCAACCAAACCCCACACGACCCAATCTGGCGAAAGTCAAAAGACATCCTCCTATTTCTGTCACCGGTATGTTGTCTGCAGCCAACATAATGGTCCAACAGAAATAGGCTATGTCGATCTCTCTTCACTCACAGGAAGAGTCAACTATAAAATCACCGACTTTCGCAAAATGTTACGCCACTCACGCCCTATCATCCTAGGGTCTGTCCAAAAGCCTAGGGTTTTCCTAAGTCCCAACTGACCTATCCCTAAGCTCTGATACCAACTTAATCTGTCACGCCCCGGGTGTAAACCAGAACCCGGCCCGTCTACAGATCCGCCGTGCATGCGGTATTTCCCACATACACGAAGCGTCGGTAACCTGCTCAGATAAGAAATAATAATAAAAGAGCATAATAATCAGAGCTAAACTAAACTACTGTATCTCAGACAGAAGCTGGAAGTAAAGAGTACAACAGTTGTCACGCCCCGGGGTCGAAACTGCGACCCGGGCTCGCCAACAGATCCGCCACCTATGCCAACACGCATAGGCGAAGCGTCCTACCTGCAAAAAGAACTACAGCTAACAGATATCAGAGCTAAAAGATAAAACTGCTGTAGATAAAATCAACCACTGTACAACTGAAGATAAAACGACAAGGTCCATCTCCCAAAAATGATAATCATACATTAACCTCGAGTACAAAACTCATAGCTCAAAGGGAGATATCTCAAATAAAACATCAGTGTACAAGCTCTCAATACATCATATCCTCACTACATCAGTCTCTCAAAAGAGGAAATAAATACCAATCTACCGACTATACTGAAGATCTCCTCCAAAGGGGGTACCGCTACTCTCCAAAGATGGGTCTGGATCTAGCTCGCTACTCCCTCACCACGCACAGCAACCACAGAACGGCAACACCCGCCAAGACTCTGCAAAACAAAGAGGAGAAAGGACAAAAGGGGAAAACCCCCCACGGGCGTGAGAACTACGCAAAAAGGGAGTTCTCAGTGGGTATCGCCACTAGGCCCGACGATCTGCCCACCAAGACTACTAGAGGCAAAAGATAACCGATGCAGTAAAACTGGAAGAAGAAGCTGGAAACACTCTACAGCTACCATGCCTCTATCCAAATGCTCAAATGGGGAAACTCTGATGAAGATATGCAACACTCGCACACGAGGTGCTCAATCGACCCAATCGAGCTGACTGCCACATCGGGTCCAGTCAAACCTGCGCCCACCTACAACCACCTCCCGCTGACGGGCAGGAATTACGTATGGCGTCCAAACGGACTAACTCGCTATCGAGTAGTGGCTAATGCAGGCTAGTCAAATCCATGCCCTCTCTCTCTCAGAACGGAAAGACTCAAGATGCTCAACCTCTCACACAATGTCAAAGAACTCACAACGACCACGGACCACCGTCAAACCCCGAACGGTTCCCAACAATACTAGCACTGGTCTAAACACAGCTACTAGACTCCACTCGGTCCCCCAGGCACGAGTGTAACAAAAAGTATCTACCTGAATAAACCCAATCGATAGACCATTAATCACTGGTACTGCCTGCTCTGCTGGTACGTGTCGCATCCCAAGGTAAGTAATAATCGGCATCGAACCGTCCGATCGCACACACAAAGTAAGTAACAGACTGGCCTCGATCCGTCCAGTCGCACACTCCGGAGTGGCACTCGAGGGGAGCGACCCACACGAGTAAAGTAACTCTGTCATCAGTATCACAAGTATCTCTGTAACCACTGTCTCATAATAGCAGGACTGGATCAAGACTATGATCAAAGTGGGAAACTCCGTCCCCTAACAAAACCCCGATCTGACGCAATAGTACTCAAAAAGTGGGAAATACCATCCACTAGAACAAATCTGATACCCAATCTGATGCAATAGTTCAACATCCCGGTCAACCGCCCAAAGTCCGCGGTCAACCGCAATAACCCACGACCCACAATTGGGTAAAATAATCAGATCGGTCAACCGCCTACTGTCCGCGGTTGCCGCAATAAACCCACGACCCACAATTGGGTAAAATAATCAAGATCCGGTCAACCGCCTACTGTCCGCGTTGCCGCAATAACCCACGATCCAACATCAAGCACACCCTGTCTCTGACCCGAAGGTCCCAGCTACACTATCCCAAACCTCTGCTCGAACCCGAGCAACACAGACCGCCTGACTAACAAGAAGGAGGAAGGAAATAACATGGTTTCTCCTAAGTCAAGTTCCAAAATGTAGTGCAGCAGTAAAAGATGGCCTCACTATATGTCCATACACATATGTCCATACAAGCATGCATTTGTCCTCAAGAAGAAAAGGAAAATAAACCTCATGCCCAGATTAGCAATGACCATACCTGTCCATGATTTTCGATCCATAATCACTCCTTGGAGTAGAACCTGCACATAACTACATAATCCTATCCCATTGTATAACCAGCCTCATAAAAGGGTTATATGCTAACATGGCCTGATGATTAATCATATGGGGTAACCTGCTTAGGTAAGCTTCCACTATCATCACATAAATGTCTGATTAATACCATTGTTATACTGTGAATAATTCACTTGCAATTTCCATAATATCCTCATTGTTAACTTACCGATCAATCCCAGCTATGTACCATCACTGCATGCAATGCAACATATGAAAATTTAGAGAACCGTCCACCGGTTCCGGGAATAAGGCACCCACCTGAAAAGCTGACTGGTCCAAAGCCCACAGCTGAAAACACCAAAAACTCTAATCCCTTGCCTCCCAATAAGTTCAGCACACCCGTAACACTCCTGGCACAACACAAAGTCCACTATTACCATACATTCCAAAATCTGCTCTCCACACACACATACAACAACAGTCCAAAATGCTTAATTTTCACCTGCAGCAAGAGCCCAGAAAATTCTAATAAAATATCACAGCAATCCTTGCGTCGATAGCTTCGAAACGGTACCTTGTACGCCCAAATCGGAGTTCGGTAAGTCAAGATAAAAATTCGGCAAGGGGGTACACTCATACAAAAATCTGTATTAAAACTGTATACTGTTCACTGAGAAAACAGTAATTTTCACCTCTGATGAAATCTCAGAAAAATCCAAGAAAAATACGAGCGCGTTCCTTGCGATCTGTAGATGAAAAAGTTGTATAAGCTCGTTTCCGGCTGACGCTTGTGCGCAAAGATAGGGCCAAAACACCTCGATGCTGTCCCACAAAGCCAAACAGAAAATGGGTCACAGTGTTGCCTCGGGATCCGTGCCAAAAAACTCGCAACAGGAAAGCACGATCAATACGAAAGATGAAGCCCTACCTCTTAGGAGTCTGTCAGCGCAAGAATCACTGCAAAATGATCTCGGGGTAGCCCAGGGGAGCTAAAACCACTGTCGCTGCGCCGAAGAAGAACCCCAGGAATGCAACGTCGCGCCGCGCCGTAAAATCCAGAACCTCGGGATGCGTGCTCTTAAAATCCTAAAACTTGGCAAAGAAGATCAAGAATTAAGAGATGAACAAGTCTTCTTCAATGTGCTCGGGCAGATGGTGCGTGGGCTGAGAGAAAAGAGCCAAAGAAGAGGGGCTCGGGCTGCCTATTATAGGCTGAGGAAACAATTGGAAAAATTCCCATTGTGTCCCAAATTCCGGGCGCCCGAAACCTTTCGGGCGCGCACAGTGCGGGCCCGGCCCACAACTTTCGGGCGCGCACAGTGCGGCCCGGTCCACCACACAGTCCAGTCCACTACTCCCCCGGCCCCACTGCACCCGGTGCACCTGCGCCCGCGAATAGGCGACGCGACACGTGGCCCGGCAACCCGTGCACCACGCACGTCGCGCCGTGGACCCGCGCAACGTCGCGGCTGACCCGGGCCGTACGGCCACCTGCCCCGCCGTACGGCCACCTGCCCCGGTCACCCACTCAACCGATTGCGTGGACCGGGAGCACAACACCGGACCAACCACCTCACGCCACGGTGTCCACCCGTCTACGTGCACCACCGGCCTGCACCGTGAACCCAGACCACAACACCGACCAGTGAGAACTGCCACTGTGTCCCTTCCTCGGGTGCACGACGGCCGCGTGGACCGCGCACCTGTACTGCCGCCCACCGCGCGCCTGCCCGCGCCCCTGATGCGCCTGCCCGCGCCGCGCGTCCGCCTGCCCGAGCGCCTTCCGCCGCTGCCCGCCGCCGCCAGCCCGCCGCCGGCGATCGCCGGAAACACTGTTCCGGCGATGAACAGTGATTTTACTGTAGCAAGACTCCGAAAAATACAGTAAATAGCCCATCTTGACCGGTTTTCGCGCGCTGATTCCAAATCCGGCGTCCATTTTGCCAAATTCCAATCCTATAATTTGCCGGAGGCTCCCGGAAAGGTATTTTTAATCCGAATTCCGCGCCGAGCCTAAATTTGATATCCACTTCGCGCGTAAACTTTTCTAAACATCCGATGGGGTCCCCCGATTACCTACGAGATCCATTTTAAGCCTATGAGTCCATCTCTTGTGTCCAAATTGGCGCGCGAACACCGCCGACATGCCACGTAGGCTTCCAGAAGCTGCTGGTCACACTGTAGAAGCCTGCAAAGATCCGGGTCACCACATCCTCCCCCACTAAAAGAAAGTTTCGTCCTCGAAACTAGAGCAACTCCCAAGGAGTCTCAGAAACCAGGGGTCAAAATTCAACACCGCCGTCTCCAGCTCCCAAGTCACCTATCACTCCCCGTGATTACTCCTCAGCAACAACAACAGCAACAACCAGTACGGCATAGCCCGATTGCGCAATTCCCTCACCTCACGAGTCGGAATTCGCAACGGGCGTCCCTCGTACTCCAAACTCTCACAGACCCCAAAAGGAACGAGTCAATCACGGGCGAGGGGTCCAAAACATGACACTCCAGAGCTGAGACGCAGAAAAACCTCAAAAACTCCAACAAAAGGCGGGGGAAAAAGGAACAAACAGCCTGAGTAACACGCTCTAAAATCACTCCCAAGAGCCAGCTCAACCAAAGCGACCCGAATCACATCCACACAAACACCTGCACAGAAAGGGGCCCAAACAAGCAGGGGTTCACACTCGGTCGCTCTCAACACTTAACCACCTAAGTGGATTGCTCAGCCGCAGCCTCTCATCAAAAGGGATCCTCAGGGACTCAACTCAAACCCTGCACACAAGGATGGCCCCACACAGTGCCAGCTATGGAACCGTCAAACTCGACTCCCAAAAAGCTCTTCGCTCCAGGCATCCGCCACCACAGTGGCTCTGTCGGGGTGATACTGGATGCTCACAAAATCCAATGGTGGCTCTACAGCCACTACGGGAGGTATCACTATAACTCACAAATCCATCTCCCACCACTGACTAGGTTAGAATCGGCGCTGGTACCAATCTCATCACCCGGTCATCAAGCTCTGCTGGCACTATCCAGTCCAAAAACTCTTCACCCCAACAATGACCGTCGATCTCGGCCAGCCTTAAATAGCATCCACTTTGGCCGAATTTCCACCGCCGCCCCTTCGGCTAGAATAAGTAATCCATGAAGATATGCTCTCGAAGCTAAAACTTGCACCACAACGACTTGGCAAAAAGCTTCTTCCCCACAGACCTTGTCACACCATATACAAATGCTGCACAAGCTCTAAATCACTCAGGGAGGGAGGGGAAAATCAAAATATCCCAGGAGGATACCGCTAACCAACCGTTCAAGGCCAACAGAAACACAGAATTCCTCAATCTAGAGGCAACAGGGCATTAGTCAATCCATTGGCTTCACTGTACTCGTAATGCCCCTACTGTGTCCTGAACACCATCTAGACAAAGCCCTCAGTTGAAATTCCAAATTGGCGCAGGCATCATACACTAACTGCCTGTACATAGCTCCATCAAAAGATTCTAAATAACATCTGAACCTGCCTGGGCTCCAATCCCAAAGGGCTCTCACCGTCGTGTATCAACGACGTGGCACTAGGTCAAACAGACCCTCGATCCAACAGATCCCTGCACCGGTGCGATCAACTCTCCCGCTCTTACAGATAATATCCAAGTGGTGCTATCGAGGTTGGCGCGGTTTCCAGAACCACGTCCACCGCAATCAAACTCTCCCTAACAGGCGGCATAATCATCAACTCGAGTGGACTCACACCCGGGATTTCGCAGCAATAGAAATATCCTTGGTCCCGGCGCCACCATAAGCTCCTCTCACACAGTCGCTAAACCCTGTGTGCTCGAACAATCTCCCCATAACAAGCCTCCTTTGTCTGCCTCGCAAAAGTCACAATCAGCACCCTCTCTGCACTTGACCATCCAGTGGTGCCGTGCCAACCAATCCCAAGCACTGGGTCAAAACATCGAACTGCCACCCATATCAAAAGGTTTGCCGGTATAACTCATGGTCTCAACGACACTGAACATAACCCACAAGCCTCCTTCACGTGCATAACACCGATGGTATTCTGTACCTCTAGTGCACGTGGTAATAACTCTGCCTTTAGTCCATGCCGGAAAGCGAGGTACATTAACTCCGACTGCTGTGATGAAATCACACATGCAACAACCCGATCCACTGCCGTGGCGCCCTCCAACCAGGCGGCACAAGCTCATCCACACGATGCAAGCGGTTGTCGCTTAGTCCATCAGAAAATATCCCATCAATCACAAGGGAGCACGACCTCTGTCTCTGCTCACGCTGAGGCAACAGATACGATCCTCCGCAGACAACAAAACCACGCTACCGTTGCGCTACTCTGATATAGACACTGATACTGCCATCGGGGTCCACCCGATCCCCAACATCTCAGAAATCCATCATTGCAACCGTCATAAGACAAAACACCATTAATCCATGCAATTCCCTATACACTTATCCTTTCTAAGCTCACCCCTCAATCCCATATGATATAATCAAAATATACAAGTTATAAATCACAAAGGGTAGAATTCCCTTGGGTAAGCTTTGCATTAACCATCCACAAGGATATCCACCACCCAGGAAAGCAAAACGAAAATGCCTCTGCCTGCCGATCTATCCTCCATCACCTAGCGCCAAGCATCTCCCTCCAGAACTCGCCTCTAGCGGCAGATCCCCATCCAAGGAACTGCAGTGTCCAGCTCCAAACACAATGCCTACTCCGACGAGGCATCCACAGTCCAAAACCCGAACATGAGGGACCGAAAAGAAACTAAAGAGTATCCTGGTGCAATCCACTCCCAATCTCACTTATCCTATGTGCCTCGTCCCTCGAAACCTGGAGCACCAGTTCAACAACTGCATAAACTCTCTAGCACAGGGAGGCTCTCAATTGATCACTCCATCACCCCCAACCACGACTCCTGCCTCCAAAGGCTCCAAGCTCAATCTTACGAGTCGGGGTGGTTCATCTGCCAAATCTGGCTCACTAAATCAAACATGCCCCACAGCTCCTCTGCTGTCAACCATCCACCCTACCTCAGTGCCTTGGCACAAAACATTGGCACGGAGGGGGCCACTCGCTCTATTGGCACTACAAAAATCCCTGCCGCTGAGGGTACTACATCCTGGTGGTCTCAGAAGAAAAGTACAGTCGGGCTGCCCACTGCTCTGACAACTGCGTCACCACACAAGCTGCTCACTCTGCCGCTGATATGCCTCTGACAATCCTGTCATCTGGGTCCGGAGTTCTCTGACCTCAATCCGGGTATCCGGCCCAAAACCAACCGCTCAAGCTCAACTGCCATGACAGGATGCACAAGGGTCCCAAACCCAGCGTCGGGGAGACACCGCTCGCCACGACGAAACCACAAATCAGCACACAACAACGCTCGACCCAATCCAGCGAAAGTCTAGAGCATGTCACCCATTCCATAGCGTTATGTTGTCTGCAGCCAACATAACTACTTAGGAGAATAAACATGCCAATCACTCATCCCGTCCCTGGGGAGAGGTGTACAACTCAATCAGGACTCTCGCTACAAATCACGACTCCCACGAAGTCATCCTAGGGTCCAACCACAAGCCTAGGGTTTCTAAGTCCACCATGACCTACAACCTAGGCTCTGATACCACCTAATCTGTCACGCCCCGGGGTCGAAACTGCGACCCGGGCTCGCCAACAGATCCGCCACCTATGCCAAACACGCATAGGCGAAGCGTCCTACCTGCAAAAAGAACTACAGCTAACAGATATCAGAGCTAAAAGATAAAACTGCTGTAGAATAAAATCAACCACTGTACAACTGAAGATAAAACGACAAGGTCCATCTCCCAAAAATGATAATCATACATTAACCTCGAGTACAAAACTCATAGCTCAAAAGGGAGATATCTCAAATAAAACATCAGTGTACAAGCTCTCAATACATCATATCCTCACTACATCAGTCTCTCAAAAGAGGAAATAAATACCAATCTACCGACTATACTGAAGATCTCCTCCAAAGGGGGTACCGCTACTCTCCAAAGATGGGTCTGGATCTAGCTCGCTACTCCCTCACCACGCACAGCAACCACAGAACGGCAACACCCGCCAAGACTCTGCAAAACAAAGAGGAGAAAGGACAAAAGGGGGAAACCCCCAACGGGCGTGAGAACTACGCAAAAAGGGAGTTCTCAGTGGGTATCGCCACTAGGCCCGACGATCTGCCCACCAAGACTACTAGAGGCAAAAGATAACCGATGCAGTAAAACTGAAAGAAGAAGCTGGAAACACTCTACAGCTACCATGCCTCTATCCAAATGCTCAAATGGGGAAACTCTGATGAAGATATGCAACACTCGCACACGAGGTGCTCAATCGACCCAATCGAGCTGACTGCCACATCGGGTCCAGTCAAACCTGCGCCCACCTACAACCACCTCCCGCTGACGGGCAGGAATTACGTAGGGCGTCCAAACGGATTAACTCGCTATCGAGTAGTGGCTAATGCAGGCTATAGTCAAATCCATGCCCTCTCTCTCTCATAACGGAAAGACTCAAGATGCTCAACCTCTCACACAATGGTCAAAGAACTCACAACGACCACGGGACCACCGTCAAACCCCGAACGGTTCCCAACAATACTAGCACTGGTCTAAACACAGCTACTAGACTCCACTCGGTCCCCCAGGCACGAGTGTAACAAAAAGTATCTGCCTGAATAAACCCAATCGATAGACCAGTAATCACTGGTACTGCCTGCTCTGCTGGTACGGTCGCATCCCAAGGTAAGTAATAGATCGGCATCGAACCGTCCGATCACACACAAAAGTAAGTAACAGACTGGCCTCGATCCGTCCAGTCGCACACTCCGGAGTGGCACTCGAGGGGAGCGACCCACACGAGTAAAGTAACTCTGTCATCAGTATCACAAGTATCTCTGTAACCACTGTCTCATAATAGCAGGACTGGATCAAGACTATGATCAAAGTGGGAAACTCCGTCCCCTAACAAAACCCCGATCTGACGCAATAGTACTCAAAAAGTGGGAAACACCATCCACTAGAACAAATCTGATACCCAATCTGATGCAATAGTCAACATCCGGTCAACCGCCCAAAGTCCGCGGTCACCGCAATAACCCACGACCCACAATTGGGTAAAATAATCAAGATCCGGTCAACCGTCTACTGTCCGCGGTTGCCGCAATAACCCACGACCCACAATTAGGTAAAATAATCAAGATCCGGTCAACCGCCTACTGTCCGCGGTTGCCGCAATAACCCACGATCCAACATCAAGCACACCCTGTCTCTGACCCGAAGGTCCCAGCTACACTATCCCAAACCTCTGCTCGAACCCGAGCAACACAGACCGCCTGACTAACAAGAAGGAGGAAGGAATAACATGGTTTCTCCTAAGTCAAGTTCCAAAATGTAGTGCAGCAGTAAAAGATGGCCTCACTATATGTCCATACACATATGTCCATACAAGCATGCATTTGTCCTCAAGAAGAAAAGGAAAATAAACCTCATGCCAGAATTAGCAATGACCATACCTGTCCATGATTTTCGATCCATAATCACTCCTTGGAGTAGAACCTGCACATAACTACATAATCCTATCCCATTGTATAAACCAGCCTCATAAAAGGGTTATATGCTAACATGGCCTGATGATTAATCATATGGGGTAACCTTGCCTTAGGTAAGCTTCCACTAATCATCAACATAAATGTCTGATTACTACCATTGTTATACTATGAATAATTCACTTGCAATTTCCATAATATCCTCATTGTTAAACTTACCGATCAATCCCAGCTATTGTACCATCCACCTGCATGCAATGCTAACATATGAAAATTTAGAGAACCGTCCACCGGTTCCGGGAATAAGGCACCCACCTGAAAAGCTGACTGTCCAAAGCCCACAGCTGAAAACACCAAAAAACTCTAATCCCTTGCTCCAATAAGTTCAGCACACCCGTAACACTCCTGGCACAACACAAAGTCCACTATTACACATACATTCCAAAATCTGCTCTCACACACACATACAACAACAGTCCCAAAAATGCTTAATTTTCACCTGCAGCAAGAGCCCAAAAAATTCTAATAAAAATATCACAGCAATCCTTGCGTCGATAGCTTCGAAACGGTACCTTATACGCCCAAATCGGAGTTCGGTAAGTCAAGATAAAAATTCGGCAAGGGGGTACACTCATACAAAAATCTGTATTAAAACTGTATACTGTTCACTGAGAAAACAGTAATTTTCACCTCTGATGAAATCTCAGAAAAATCCAAGAAAAATACGAGCGCGTTCCTTGCGATCTGTAGATGAAAAAGTTGTATAAGCTCGTTTCCGGCTGACGCTTGTGCGCAAAGATATGGCCAAAACACCTCGATGCTGTCCCACAAAGCCAAACAGAAAATGGGTCACAGTGTTGCCTCGGGATCCGTGCCAAAAACTCGCAACAGGAAAGCACGATCAATACGAAAGATGAAGCCCTACCTCTTAGGAGTCTGTCGGCGCAAGAATCACTGCAAAATGATCTCGGGGTAGCCCAGGGGAGCTAAAACACTGTCGCTGCGCCGAAGAAGAACCCAGGAATGCAACGTCGCGCCGCGCCGTAAAATCCAGAACCTCGGGATGCGTGCTCTTAAAATCCTAAAACTTGGCAGGAAGATCAAGAATTAAGAGATGAACAAGTCTTCTTCAAGGTGCTCGGGCAGATGGTGCGTGGGCTGAGAGAAAAGAGCCAAAGAAGAGGGCTCGGGCTGCCTATTTATAGGCTGAGGAAACAATTGGAAAAATTCCCATTGTGTCCCAAATTCCGGGCGCCCGAAACCTTTCGGGCGCGCACAGTGCGGCCCGGCCCACAACTTTCGGGCGCGCACAGTGCGGCCCGGTCTACCACACAGTCCAGTCCACTACTCCCCCGGGCCCCCACTGCACCCGGTGCACCTGCGCCCGCGAATGGCGACGCGACACGTGGCCCGGCAACCCGTGCACCACGCACGTCGCGCCGTGGACCGCGCACGTCGCGGCTGACCCGGGCCGTACGGCCACCTGCCCCGCCGTACGGCCACCTGCCCCGGTCACCCACTCCACCGATTGCGTGGACCGGGAGCACAACACCGGACCAACCACCTCACGCCACGTGTCCACCCGGTCTACCGTGCACCACCGGCCTGCACCGTGAACCCAGACCACAACACCGACCAGTGAGAACCTGCCACGTGTCCCTTCCTCGGGTGCACGACGGCCGCGTGGACCGCGCACCTGACCGCGCCCCCGCGCGCCTGCCCGCGCCCCTGTGCGCCTGCCCGTGGCCGCGCGCCGCCTGCCCGAGCGCCTTCCGCCGCTGCCCGCCGCCGCCAGCCGCCGCCGGCGATCGCCGGAAACACTGTTCCGGCGATGAACAGTGATTTTACTGTAGCAAGCTCCGAAAAATACAAGTAAATAGCCCATCTTGACCGTTTTCGCGCGCTGATTCCAAATCCGGCGTCCATTTTGCCAAATTCCAATCCTATAATTTGCCGGAGGCTCCCGGAAAGGTATTTTAATCCGAATTCCGCGCCGAGCCTAAATTTGATATCCACTTCGCGCGTAAACTTTTCTAAACATCCGATGGGGTCCCCCGATTACCTACGAGATCCATTTTAAGCCTTGAGTCCATCTCTTGTGTCCAAATTGGCGCGCGAACACCGCCGACATGCCACGTAGGCTTCCAGAAGCTGCTGGTCACACTGTAGAAGCCCTGCAAAGATCCGGGTCACCACAACAGTGGAATAAAATACAGATGTCTCTCCCAGCTCACCACTAAATACAAACAGCTGGCAAAAGCCAGACCCAAAAAGAAATAAACAAAAGCTGTCTGAGAAGACCAGGTACCCAAAAGCCCCAGCTACGTGCTACAACCCTCGGATGGCTCTCTATCTAGTCTGCAATCCGCTTACCTCGATCAGTTGCTGACGGCCCAGCAACTCCCGCAGAGGACTCTGCAAAACAAAGGGGAAGAAAGAAACAAGAAAAGACAATGGGGGTAAGTACTACTATAAACAGTAGCCTCCCCTAGTGGGTAAAGCCTCAGCTCAAATATGCCCACCAGGTAATCAGAGGCAAAAGGGGAAGAAGAGAAAGGGGGGTGAAGCTATGAATGACAACTGATGAAGTGCTACCCCTAATATGCCTCTACATGATAAACCAATAAGTATGGGAAAGCATGCATCAGTATCAAGAAGCCTGTCAAAACGACCCAATCTAACGCCAGTGGACACTGGCACTGCCTGCTAATCTCATCTGTGGGGATACTGACCGACTACTGCCTGATACGGTCATGTCCCCAACGTAAGTAACAGATCGGCCTCGGCCCGTCCGATCAAGCTCTAAAGTAATAACAGACCGGCCTCGATCCGTCCGGTCGCACACTCCGGAGTGGCCCTCGAGGGGAGCGACCCACACGAGTAAGGAAATCACTGTAACAAGCATCTCTGTAACCACTGTCTCATAATAGCAGGACTGGATCATGAATATGATCAAAGTGGAAAACTCCATCCACTAAAGAAAGCCCGATCCCCAAAACCCCCAATCTGATGCAACAGTAACAACCCGGTCAACCACCCAAGATCCGTGGTCGCCGCAACACCCTGTCAAAAGCCCAACCTGTCCCAAATCCCCAATACCTGGCTACACTGTCCAACACCCGCTCGAACCCGAGCGACTATGCCGCAAGTCTATCAATACTAGGAGAAGAAAAGAATAAATGCATGGTTTCTCCTAAGTCAAGTCCCAAAAGATAGTGTAGCAATAAAAGATGTCAATATTTAAGTGACCCGTTTAATCATGCATTGTCTCAATATGTTGTCCATTTTCCAAGAGTAATCAGTTCAGAGTGACATAAGCTAAAGTGACAGTCTCATGGAATATTTAGCAATTTTATAATCCTCAACTATTATTTTAACCCTATACATGCAGTCCAACAATTTCCACATGGATCAAATAACAATTTATCAACGATCAATCAACCCATAATTAATTCCCTAGAGCATGCAAGGTTACTAATAATACTTTGGGCCTAAAAAATGAGGGAACACTCTGATGTTCCTAGTGGGCATACCAAAGGAGAGGAGTACAACAACCACCCACCTGAAGTGCTAACTGTCCGGATCCGTACAGCAAGAAAATACCAAAACTCCAAATCCTTGCTCCCACAATTTTAGCACACCCGAAATATTCCTGGTACAATACAAAGCTCACTAATTACACTTAGGCTCCCAATTATTGCTCTTATAACCACCTACAACCTCGGATTCAAAACTGTTAAATTATCACCTGCAGAAAGTGCCCAGAAAATTCCAAGAAAAATACCACAGCGATCCTCGCGTCGATAGCTTCGCAACGGTACCTTGCACGCCCAAATCCGAGTTCGGTAAGTCAAGATAAAAATTCGGCAAGGGGGTACACTCATACAAAAATCTGTGCTAAAAACTGTGCACTGTTCACTGAGAAAACAGTAATTTTCACCTCTAAATAAACCTCAGGAAAATCCAAGAAAAATACGAGCGTGTTCCTTGCGATCCGTAGATGAAAAAGTTGTATAAGCTCGTTTCCGTCTGATGCTCGTGCGCGAAGATATGGCCAAAATACCCCGCTGCTGTCAAGGAAGTCCACACAGAAAAAGGGGTCACTGTTTGCCTCGGGATCCGTGCCAAAACCTCGAAACGAGAAAGCGCGACCAAAACGAAAGATGAAGTCCTACCTCTTAGGAGTCTGCCGGCGCAAGAATCACAGCAAAATGATCTCGGGGTAGCCCAGGGGAGCTAAAACACTGTCGCTGCGCCGAAGAAGAACCCAGGAATGCAACGTCGCGCCGCGCCGTAAAATGGGGAACCTCGGGATTCGAGCCTCCAAAAATCTTGAAACTTGGCAGGAAGATCGAGGGTGAAGAGGTGAACAACTTTGCTTGAGGGGACTCGGGCAGAGAGTGAGAGGGTTGAGAGAAAAAGGCAAAGGAAGGGGGCTCGGGTTGCCTTTAAATAGGCTGAAGAAAACAATTGCAGAAATACCCTATGTGTCCCCACTTCCGGGCGCTGGGGGGGTTTCGGGCTGCTACAGTAATGGGCCCGGCCCATTACTGTGCAAGCCCGAAACCACTCGGGCCCGCCACGTAGCCCAGCACTGTGCTTCCCCGGGCCCCGCTGCACCCGGCGCACCTGCGCCAGCCAATGGCGTCGCGCCACGTGGCCCCGGCAACCCGTGCACCGCGCACGTGGCCCCGTGCACCGCGCACGTCGCGGCTGACCCGGGCCGTACGGCCACCTGCCCTGCCGTACGGCCACCTGCCCCGGTCACCGACTCCACCAATCGCGTGGACCGGGAGCACAACACCGGACCAATCACCTCACGCCACGTGTCCACCCGGTCCACCGTGCACCCGGACCAAATTCCGTGGACCGCGTCTGCAGCGCCGGCCAACCGAAAAGCGCCACGTGGCCCGCCCCCGGCGCACGACCTCCGCGGTGGACCGCGCGCCTGCCCGCGCTCCCGGGCGCCTGCCCGCGCCCTGCCCGCGGCCCTGTGCCGCCGCCTGCCGCCTGCCCGAGGCTGCGCCGCCGCCCGCCGGCGCTGCCCGCCGCCGCCGGCGATCGCCGGAAACACTGTTCCGGCGTGAACAGTAACCGCAGCCCAAAAACATCAAGTAAAAAGCCCATCTTGACCGTTTTCGCGCGCTGATTCCAAAAACGACGTCCATTTCGCCAAAATCCACCTCCAAAATTTGCCGGAGGCTCCCGCAAACACCAAAAACTGCCAAAACTTCCGGGAGCCCGCTTTTGGGCATCCGGACTCAGAATTAAGTAAAAAAAAAACCATTCTCAAGCGTTTTTCCGCGCTGAATCCAAATCCACCCTCTGTTTGGCCAAATTCCTTTTTCTAAAATTCGGCAAAAGCAGCCGAAGGCCAAAACAGCCAACCAAAGCTCACCGGGTCCATCTGTGGCATCCCTTTGATGCACCATGGGCCAGATACACCATCAACAGGTGTTTGCACAGTGGATTCATGGGAAAAAGCTGTAAGGAGTTTAGGGGCCCTACATTTTTATTTTATCACGAAACCGCCAAAGGGGGAGATTGTTAAGGATTTTGTATTGGCGTATTTCGTGAAGTGGTATAAGTCTTGAAGATTGAAGATGAAGAATTGTGGATCAATACATCAATCTCAAGAAGAATGCATTCGGAATGATCAGGTACGTTTAACTAAATAATTTTGGTGATCTGAATACATTTGAGTAGTTTAGAAACACTTGGATAAGTTTTCATTGCATAAAAAATCAAAAAACTGGACAAGTTGTGTGTTCAGGATCCGGATCAGACCATTCCAGTCCGGACCCCAAATATAGTTTAGTTCATGCGGTTTTTTAGTCTGGACCACCCCTGTTCCAGTCCGGACCCCGAACCTTAATTCTACAAAATTGCATGAACAGTCCGGACCTCCTCTGTTTCAGTCCGGACCCCGAACTGTGTTTCTTCAGAATATCTTCTGAAAAAGACGAAAGTCCGGATCAGACTTAATCTAGTCCGGACCGTCGTATGGGAAAAATTCTGTTAAGTCAGTTTTTGATTCTTATCTCTTTCCAAATATTTCTAACCTATAAATAAACCCTAATTTCATCTTTTAGGAAAAATGATAATTAATCGATTTGAATCGAAAAATCGATCGGGAAAAATAATAGAAAAATTCACAAATATAGAGAAGAAAGGAAAACACGATTAAACTTATGTTTCTTTATCTATATTGTTCAATTTGATTCTAGGATTTTCAAACACCTATTTTTCATAGAATCAAATTGAAGAATACTTAGATGGTATTTCATTGTCTATCTTTGATCTAAATATTCGGAGGATCATCACCAAACAAAACAACGATCTATCTAGAATTGGCGCGAGGATTCGCGTGGCCTTGTGGATTCAAGGTGTGATCGCTCTCGTGGATTCGGAGCGAGGCGCGTTCGTGTGATCGAGGCGTGCCACATTGGTGAAGACCGTGGATACGGTTGGACTTCGTGGATTCGAAGTTGGACGCAAATCGTGGATTCGAGGCGCGTCGTGGAGCGAGCGGAGAAGATCAACTAGGAGCGTATGGAAAAGGTTGAGTCGTAGGTTTACGGTAAATCACCTTGTACGTGTTTTAATTCTAGTGGATTTCACCGTGTTATCGGTCCCGTGGTTTTTTACTCCTGTGACGGAGTTTTCCACGTAAATCTTGCGTACTTTATTTATTTTCCTCATTGGGTTATTTTTACGCAACGATTTGGTGTGATTATTATTTTCACCTATTCACCCCCCCTCTAGGTGGTTTTTTCCCTATTCAGATCCATATAATCCATAACCCACAACCCCTACTCTAATTTCAATATTATGTTGTCTGCAACCAACATGATCATTTAAATAGAGTAGCCCCACGCCTTCGATCCCTCTCCAAACACCATTGGAGACACATATTGACCCAATCAATTATTTCGCCACATAAAAGTTCTCGTCACTCACGAGCCTAGATCCTTATGGTTCACCATCCTGGGTCTCCTAGGTCTGCCTAGACCACTTCTACGCTCTGATACCAACTCATCTTTCACGCCTCGAGCCCGCCTATTTGGTCAGTTTGGACACGCGCACAGACTGCCGAACGGACAGGGTCTTCCGTATACAGTCCAAGGAGTACACGAAGCCAGTGTATGCCAATGAACTAGAAAGGATTCATATAACATCTCAGAGAGTGTATTGAAAAGCGAGAGATGTAAACCTAACTATTACAACATTCAAACATTCACATTTCATCTTTACATACATTCCACAACTTTAAATATTTACATTTTCATCTCCCAAAATAAAACCTCTACAAGTTCGCTCGAAATGAAAAGCAACTATCTTGCTATCTTGGGTGACATATATCCGAGGCCACTATCTAGGGCACGATGCCTATGCCACGATCCTGCGCCGCTGCGCACAGTAAGGGCTCTGCAATAATATGGAGTGAGAACTAAAAAAAATTTCCAGTGGGTTCAACCCCGATTTGAGCACCTCTCCCGCTAGACTAAGTAAGGCATAAGTAGATAATAAGGGAAAGCAGTAAAGTACTGTACTATGCAATATAAAGAAGACGCTACTCTATGCCTTGGTACAATGCATCAAACTCAAATCTATATGAACAACTCAATGGTTCATCGACATAATCATCCTACTCGGCAATTGCCGGGCCCGACTCACAACTAAATCAGGAGGGGAGATATGCCCTCGACCCAGCCTGGCCGTCTGCGGGTTGATACGCCCTCAACCCATCAGGAGATACGCTCTCAACCCACGCAATGACACTTCGGAGTATGATGCTTGTGGAAGAGTGATCTCCACAAATTGTACAGACTATGTGAGCATGATCTCGTCCTCTAATCCTGAGGATGTACCAAATCACGACGATGCTAACTCTGGGATACTATCAACCCTAGAGTCAAATCTCATCTATGGCTCTATACAATGCTAATGCAGCCAATCTATAGGACTCATCCTATAACAACGACACTACTCTGGGGAATCAATCATCCCTCATATCCCACCCAATCTAGGGTGCTATACAATACTAATGTAGCTATCACTCTACATATAATAGACGTCACTCGATCTATGTTGTCATCACTAGGTTCTATTCAACCTTATGTTGTCACCTAGTTTTTAATACTTATTTTATTAAGTTCCACACTGGCCTTTCATACACACTAGGGTTCTTATCTCTGAATGACCCAATTCTCATGCCTTCCACCTTTGTATCTAGACTCATGTCACCCAATCCAGACTTGAAAGCATGTCAGGAATGCGGTCACACACACAACACCAACCCTCATGCATCAATTAGTGACTACATAGACGTATAAATATATATACAAGTATATATATATCTAATGGCTAAAACATGAGCATAGTCATATGAGGACATTCGTCTAATTCAGAAAGCACCACCCACTTTGGTTCACCGCCAATTGATTATAAACACTTACAATTGGACTCCCGTAGCTTACTTGCTCCTTTCGAGCCTGTATGCACCAAGCCACAGAGATCGCGCCGTCTCCACCCCAAAGCCGCTAAGGGAATCCTTCTAACCTTCAAGTTAGAGAGTTAAAGGATTAATTTAGTTTACAACCCCGAATCCAAAAACACTAATTTACACCTTTAAATAAATGCCCATATGACCGATAAAGAGAAATCCGACATAGCCGAAAACTCGACTGTTCCGGATCGCACCAACTATCTTATTTCGATGCTAAACGATAGGAAAATAAATTAATTTAACTTCCGATATCGTTTTGGCACATTACGACGCTAACGAATGCCAAAACACCTATTTCTGCTATTTTCGCAATTCGGTCGTCGAAACTCCGCTAGTTTACAAATTAAAATTGGTAGGCGTGTTTCACCAACATCTAACTAGGAATTTGCATGATCAATTTAGATCAAAACCCCAAAAATCTAATATTTTATGTTCAAACCCCTAGATTCATATTTCTTTAATTTCATTGCGATTTCTCCACGGTTTTCTCCGATTTCTTCCATAAGGATTCGTCTAAGATTATGTAGAACACGAATCTAAAGAAATTACAATAAAACCTAATTTATATTTCGCAAAACTCACCTCAAAGAGTTACGGTTTTGAGCTTTTATTGGTTCAAAAGCTTCCTCTCGCTCGTCGTAGGCTCGCCGCAAGTTGCTCCGCAATTCCGTGCACGTTGGAGCAAGAAATCTAAAGAGAGAAAGAAAGGTTAGAAGGAAAGAGAAATCTCTCTTTGTGAGTGTGTGGTTGTGTGTCTCTACGGGTGAGAGGAAGAAAGAAGAAGAAGAAAAAAAAAGCTTTTTTATACATATAGGCTCCATAATAGTGATAATTTATTATTTAGTCCAGTTCCAATTCTGATCTGATACTTGTCTGCGGAGCTTTTTTGAACGTCTGTTTGAGCTCAAATTTGACAGGCACACACAATTTAACTTAATTTATCGTAATTAATCTTAAATTTTTAGTTTGGACTATTTTTGGGTCACCGAAAGTTCTACCGACTCAAAATCGTTAACATATCTTTTTTTCATTGTTCGAGTATCCGATTGACGTGAAACTCTTATTGTGATAGTAAAACATCAAAAGCTATCTAAATTATAGTCTAAATAAATTTCTATTAATATTTAAATCTTAACAAATTTATCTCCAACAAATTTAAATATTAATCTTAATTTAATTAGAATTTAACTACAATTCTAATCAAATTCTAACCATTTATATTTGAATTCTAATAATTATTAGTGAATTTTTTTTTTTAATTACTTTGGAATCAAAGTTAATGACTTCCATCGTGGAGATAGGTAATTTCTGAGAAATTTAAATTCTCAAGAATAAAAATTGAATGTCAACCCTTCAATCTAAATACTAACAATAAGAATGGCTAAGTTTTTTTTTTTTACGTTTCAAATGCTTCAAAGGATATATACCTAACATATCAAAAAGTCTGTGTCCAAAGTATTTCTTTTTTAAAAAAAAAATTGATCGGAGGAAAAGATAGAATGGTTGAGAGGTCGGATGGACAACAACTGCGACATTGGTGTGTAGGTGACAATTTCTCCCATGCCAGAACTATTGTACAATTCCTAACTCATATCTAGCTTTTATCATTGCATTATAAAATTTGATTTAAAAAAATTCAAATATGATCCAATTCAATATAATAAGTTGTCGGTTAGATTATCTTATTATCAGATTAATTTGAGAGAAACTACAAAGGCTTTGGTGCTCCTTAAAGCACCTAATTAAGCTCTATAACATACGTACCACTATATGTTTTGAAAAGCACGGATATTAATTTGCTAAATATATAGTACTAAATTTTTTACTATAGGAATGATAATTTTGAAGATGGGATGATAACAAGACTGAATGTTATCAAATATAAAAAAAAAATTTACATAAAATCCAAACTAACATGATACAAATCTGTGTACTTCAAAAGTGATGTAACATATATGATACGATTATACAATAAGTTAACTTATCGACCATTTACTGTCCGTGTACATATAATCTTAAAACAAACATGACTTGGAGGACTACCTAATTACACGAAGACAAATCACCAACCCAAATTACCACCGTCATAAAATCTTACATATAAACCCCCTTAAAACTGCATCAATGTAATGTTTTAAAGCTATGTGGAATTTTACTTTTACAGTTGGCTAATGCACACTTTTGAAATTTTGCTTGTACAAGGATGAGAAGCCCCCACCAACAATTCCACATGAATGCTCTTCTCCAAGAATAGATGCATGGAATCACAAGCTTTATCACAAAAACTATTCACCCACTTTTACAGAAAAGGACACTGTTTTGTTACAAATTGCAAGTATGGCCCTACAACTATTATTATTATTCCTCTCTCTTACCTTCCATCTACTGATCTACTTGCTCATCAACTTGCACATGTCCTCATCAACTTGCACATGTCCCCTTCTATTTTTTCCTCTCTCACATGGTGCTCTTTCTCCTCTTTTCCAAATCAAATCCATAAAAGGTAGATTGTTTTTGGAGCATCTGCTCCTGGGCACACTCATTGTGAGACCCACTCAAGTGTAAGTTTTTGTATCCTCTTTTTCTCTCTCACTCTCTCTCTAAATAATGAATGAGATTGGGGACTCAAAAGAAGGGCCTCGAAAGCGGCTGTATGCATATGCATCAATTGCTATCAAGATTCAAATTTGTGAATATTGAAGAGAAAATGACATGTGTGACAATTAAAAGGGTTCCAATCTTTCTGCTCTTTGGGCAAGCTAAGAGATCAAATGAAGGGAAAAGGAATCAAATGGTAGATATTCTTGGTAAAATATACAACTTAGAGAAAACATTTTAAAAAAAAGTCTTAATGCCTTGCTTAAGCGTAAGTAATAATAGCCGCGCTCAAGCATTTTGGGCTGTGATTTGGGCCTAACAAGTTATTATTATTAGCGGATCGGATCGTCACACATGGTATTAGAGACAAATATCAACCGGAAATGTGAGAGCTAAGTGCTATGCGGTATAAAGTGCTACACCTGTAATTTGGTTTCGACTTGACGAGAATGTTAGGGTCTAAATAGGAAGTCTGTAACACCCTAATAGTTCCACGTTGAATGTGAAATAGGTTTTGATTGGATATATAAAGTCACACACACTAATAATAATAACTGGATTTAGACATTTTGGGTTATGGTGTAGGTCCAACGAGTTTATTATTGTTAGCGGGTCGAATCGTCACATAGCGATACCGACGCTCTAACCTTAAGATACATGAAAAAGTGGGACGGAGAAAACTGGTTGAAATAAAGCCAATTGAGGCCCGACTGATGTAGCTCTGATTTGAGTACAATAAAATAATTATAACTTTACTCTCAGGTGTCCGTTTTTAGTATACAACTCCAATTCGGAAATAACTTTTCAAGACATTGGTGTTGAACCACTGTTGCTGTCTTTGGTACCCAAATTCAATCGTCTTGCCCTTCGAATTTGCAGTTTTAGATCTTTTTTAATTAAATTTGACAATGTTATTTTGTTTCTTTATTATTTCAAGTTAAAGCAGGAGTTTTGTAATATATATGGCCAGTTAGAACTAGACTTTGGTTAATTTTGTATTATGTGCTTAGTTGTGTGTCTCTATATAAAGGCTAATTAGGATTTGTTGTGTGTCTCTATATAAAGGCTAATTAGGATTTTGTAAAGACAGTTTTTTGAGAAAAAATAGCCTTCTTTGTTTTAGAAGAAAATTTTCTATCTTTCTCATTGGGCGTTCTGCCTCTTTAATCTCTAGGCACAGTTTAGGTTGCAACACATAAGAATTAGTCTTAACAAAAATGAGATGCAATGATTGTTGAATATAAAATATATAAAAATTATTATTTTGTAATTTTTTTAAGAAATTTATTATTTTATATTTTTTTATATGATATCAGAGTATGAGGTCATGCGTTCGAGTCTTGCCAGATTTTTATTGGTGTTTAATTTTTTCCTATTTAATATAAAATATTTTTTTTGTTATTTAAATCCAAATCTAATTAAGTCCAGACTTCTATTGTTATTTAATTAGCTTTCACGCGAAGCGTTGAATATAAAATATAAAACATATAAATATTGTATTCTCTAGTAGCTTAAATTTTTAAGAGATAAATAATTATTTTATATTGTAAAGTACTCTAATCCTTCACTCCCTCCCGTTCTCTCTAAGTATTTGAAAGATATGAAAATTTTACCTCCATATCATGGCATTTCAACTGAAAAGAGCTACTCTCTCACCATATATCCATTGATTCTGGAATAGGCTTTTTCTGAGGCTAAGGGGCTTAAAATCAAATTGCTCCCACATAAAAGAGAATCAAGACATTGTGGTATATCTTTGTTGGTATTCCTATGTCCACCTTTATATATGTGCCATTCTTCCTTGTTGGCCCTTGATGAAGATAAAAGGACACCACAAAAAGAAAAAAAAAAGAAAGAAAAAAGTTCTCTTATTACAACTAGTAGTATATACTTGGATTAACTCTAATTAACTAAGCATTCTTATTCTTTCAAATGAAGTGTTTCAAATGAAGTGCATATTGTTTCTCTATCACAAAGCAATTATTGTTATTACTGCTCGGTTAAGCATGTGAAAATAAATACTCTCTTAAAACAAAATAACCTTCTCACAGAGTTTCTTTTTAAGCTTAACTGCATTAAGGAAATCTCAAAACTTAATACATGTAAATTGGGCATATGTATAAAGGGCTGTAATTAAAGGTTGAAGAGGCCTTATCACTTGCTCTTTATAATGTTTGGCCAAAATAAGATCTAGATCCTTATAGGATCTGTCCTCATCAATATCTCAATATGATATAATGCATTAAAATTCAATTTCTACAGTTAATTTACTCATTATCCACTTTATGTCACAATTAACACTATATAAGAACCTTCAACCTCCTCCTATCTCCATCCACTCTCTTTATTATCACTCATTGATTCTCTTACTTTTCTTCTTCTTCTTCTTCTTCTTCTTCTTCTTCTTCTTCTTCTTCTTCTTCTTCTTCTTCTTCTTCTATACTTTTAGGTTTTTTGGAGAAGCGATTCGGGGCTTCAGTTTGTGCTTTTCTCACCTGTAGCTTGGCATTAGGCTCAAAAGGTATGGTGCAGCCAAGGATGACTTGCCGACGCTTCAATATACTAGAGTTTCCCTTCAGAAATTCTAATGAAATTTAAAAATAACGGCAAGTCCGTCCTTGGCTACATCCTACTTTCTGCTCCTCATGTTTGGCTTGTGGTGATAACACATGTTTGTCTTTAACAAACTTTCAGGTTTCTTCGAGTGCTAAATCGATATGTAAGTTTTGACATGCGATTGATGGTTTTTAATTTCTCTCTTTCTTTCTTTTCGAGAAGGATTAAATATGTTTTTTCTAATTTGGCTACTCAATTTTGTTATTTCTATCTACAACTCACAACATGATTTTATGGATCCACATGCTATTATATACAGAAATTAGAATCATTTTTCTCGAGCCATCTGGAAAGGAACAATACCCAATATCTTGCTAAACAGTATTTTTGTTCGCATTCATTTTAATTAATTTATGTGAGATTTAGCTATATATAATGAGCATGCTGTATATGTTGATAGTGCGTGGAAAGGGGAAACCTAATCTCACTCTCTCTTTTATTTATTGGAGCATTAATCAATCAAGTTATGTGCTGTTGAAGGGACCATATATATATATATATATATATATATATATATATATATATATATATATATATATATATATATATATATATATATATATATATATATATATATATATATATATATATGTCATTCACAATTTACATTTCTTTGTTTTGTGTCTTTATATCTCTTGTCACATATAATGACAAATCTTGTTACACATTACTAGCTCTTTGTAAGCATTAATTTAACCTAAATTAAACAACAAGAACAAAGATGAAATGTCTAAGTATTAGTCGACTTATTTTGGAATTCATGCAATGTCATCAACCAATATTCTCTCATGCTTCCGAAGTTGATCACCACTCAAGAAATTTGCTAACTAGCTAGATAAACTCCGACGTGCGAGTTAAAATGAGCCTATGAGCGCCAAGGAAAGGTTATAAGGTTATCCTTTTGTTAATTTCTTTCTGCTATTTTTGAAGAAAAAAAAAACATTTCGAGTTGTTTGACCTCTAATATAGTAGTAAGAGACTTTTGAAGAAGAGTTATTTGCTCTTCTTAGAACGCGCGGCCTAATTTATGAAAACATCAAATTTACAAATGCTTTAGCAGGGACAAAGAGGCAAGACCCTTGCTAAGAGAAGCTTTCCTAATCTCTCCTTAATTTATGTTTTATTTATTAATTTGACTTCATTTTTTCTTTTTTTTTTAATTCCTGCAGATAGATCTTGGGCTGTCCTGCGGAAATTTGTTCATATATATATATATATATATATATATATATATATATATATATATATATATATAGATATAGATATATAGTCAGACTACTATACTTTTATAAGTATAGATCTCTTCGTACTTATAAATTTTCAGTCCTTAAATAAAGGAATGCGCGGTTAGAATTATAATGGTCCCCTAGAATTTAGGGGCATCCTAATCCTTCATCCAAAGACGAAAAATTTATGAATACAAAAAAATCTATACTTATAAAAAAATAGTAATCTTAAGCTATATATATATATATATATATGAGTTGTGCTACCTGTACACCCCCAAGGGGGTGTACAGGCTACACCCCACCCCATCGTGGGGTGGGGGTGCATTTCACCCATCATGATGTGATGGGTGAAATGCACCCCCACCCCACGATGGGGTGGGGTGTAGCCTGTACACCCCCTTGGGAGTGTACAGGTAGGTTTTCCCTATATATATATATATATATATATATATTCTCAGATTTTCAGTTAATTTGTTGTTTATTGGTTTGACTCTTATAGGAAATCTTTATATTCCTAATTAGATCAATTGCTCATACATTCCCAGTAGTTCATTTTATTGCTTTTTCTTTTTTTTTTTTTGATTCAAAATCTTATGAAGGAGATCTTTATGTAGCAGTCCCATGAGATATCATTGTAAAACTGCTTTTACCATCATTGGGACTATAACTTCGCTAGTATATATGATTATTGATCTCATGTTCCCTTGCTATAGTACACTAGCTACTGCTTTGTTTTATGCCATGAGACTGATTCGTGAGAGAGTGTGTGTGTGTCAGTGCGTTGAGAGAGAGAGAGAGAGAGAGAGAGAGAGAGAGAGAGAGAGAATACAATACTAGAGTACAATACTAGCTGTGGTGGATAAGATAACTTTTGAGCCGTCCCCAAAGCATATCTTCTATCAGAGATTTGCAAGAATGATACCAAAACATAGTTTCAGCAAAACACGTTAAAAAGTTTGCCGACATTGAGATTAAGCTGAGTAGGATAAGGGGGGAGCACGTGCCGCAATCTAATTGGAGAATCATATTTTCTTTTTTTGTTTTTTTTTTTGGTAAAATTGCCTATATAAAACTTGCTTGAACTATTGACCATTTTCATTTTGTTAGAGAACGTTTAAATTTTTTTATTTTATTATGTAATTTTTTAATTTATTTGATTAAAATTGATCAACAACATTTTAACTTCAGATTTTGAATGCATCGTTTATTTTTATAGATTTAATTAGCATATTTGATATAATTCTTATAACTATAAATACATTAAAATAATTAGCAAAAATTTTTAAATTAAAATATTAGTAACTGATTCAAATTAATCAAATAAATTTAAAAATTAACAAAAAAATAAAAAATTTAACAGGTTGGATAGCCAAATCAAAATGATCAATAATTTAAATAAGTTCTATGCGTTATTATTGTTTTTTTTTTTGGTTAGACAATTGATCCAACAATCTACTCTTAATTTTATTATTTTTATATCGGCACTGCATGCTATGAAAAAAAAAAAGTTTTTAGTTAAAAAAAATTAATTTATTTTGTAGCAGTGTTTTGAAGAATGATGAAAGGCAATAGAACTTGAACTATGGATCAATTTGTTTATCCAATCTTTCAACATTTTAATTTGACTATCCAACTTTTCAATTTGTTTGATTTGAATTAGTTAATAATATTTTAACCTTAAAATTTAAGCTAAGTATTTACTTTAATACACTGATAGTTGAAAGAATTGCATAAAATATACTAATTAAATATATAAAGATAAATGACACATTTAAATTTTGATGTCAAAGTGTTATTGATTGACTCAAATTAAACAAATTGAAAGGTTATAAAGTAAAATTAAAAATTTGAAAGATTGCATTGTCAAATCAAAATGATCAACAGTTTAGATAAGTTCTGTACATTTATTATTATTATTTTTTGTTTAGACCATCTATCTGTGACACTTCAATAGTCCCATATCAGATGTAAATGGGATTGTGATTAGGTGTATAAGAGACATTTGGACACTAGTAATAATAACTAGGTTTAAGCATTTTGGGCTGGTGGTTTAGGCCCAACGAGTTATTATTGCTAGTGTGCCGGATCGTAACATTTGGTATTAAAGCCAATCATTAGCCGGAAGTGTGTGCGAGTCTAAGCTTAGCTTGGATTTAAATGATAGGGCTAACGAGACAAATTTTATATCGTCTAGTGATCTTGGGTTGTGCGTGTGATTGGAGAATGATAAGGCTAACGAGACAAATTTTATATCGTCTAATAATCTTGGGTTGTGCGTGTGATTGGAGAGGAGCCCCACATCGGAACGGGGAGAGTCTTTGACACCCCCAATAGTCCCACATCGAATGGAAATGAGATTGTGATTGGATATTGTCACGCCCCAGGTGTAAACCAGAACCCAGGGGCCGTCCACAGATCTGCCGTGCACATGGTATTTCCCATGTACACGAAGCGCTAGTATTTTCCATGTACACGAAGCGCTGGTGACCTGCTCAAATATAAGAGATAATATAAAGGAGCATAAAATAGAGCTGAACTAAAACTAAATACATCTCAGACAAAAGCTGGAAATAAAAGTACAACATAACTCTCAAAGTAATACAAGTGTCTCTCCCAGCTCACCAAATAAAATACAACCAGCTGGCCGCAGCCAGACCCAAAATAAAAGAAAAGATACAACTGTCTGAGAGTACTAGGGATACACCAAAACTACTATGTACGTGATCGGGGTAGACGACTATCTAGTCCGCTATCCTCTTACCTCGATATGCTGAAGAAGGTCCAGCAACAGCCGCAGAAGACTCTGCAAAACAAAGGGGAAAAGGAAAAGAGAAACAGTGGGAGGAGTGAGAACTACTATAAAACAGTAGCCTCCCCTAGAGGGTAGACCTCAAACTCAGACATGCCCACTAGGACTACCAGAGGCGAAAAAAAATAAAACAAGGTGGTAAGCTGTAAATATAACTACTGATGGAGGAGCTACCACTAAATGCCTCTAAAAATGCCGAGCTAAAATAATAGCTAAGTGAATGCACCAGAATCTATAAGCCTGCCTGACTCAACCCAATCTGTACACCAGTAAACACTGGTACTTCCTGCTATGCCTGCTAAATCGGGTATGCCAGCCTACGCATAACACCGATAGGGGATAGGAGTCTCAAGTACTCAAAGTCTGTATATCGCACACTCCGGAGTGGCACTCGGGGGGAGCGACCCACACGAGTAAAGTGCCTGAGTAATAAGTAATATAGTATAAGTCAGCAGGACTGGATCATAACCCTGATCTACGTGGAAAACCCATCCACTAAAAGAAGCCCAAATCCTCTCCCCCGATCTGATGCAATAACCACTGTCCGGTCAACCGCCCAAAATCCGCGGTTGCCGCAATACCCTACCCTCCCTGCCTGCCTGTCTCAAATCCCAAATATCCGACTTACACTATCCCAGCCCCCTGCTCGAACTCGAGCGTACTATCCCCTAAGTCTAGATGACTGGAGAAGGGAATAAAAGCATGGTTTCTCCTAAGTCAGTTCCAGCATAATAGTGTAGCAGAAAGAGATGGCCTAATGAGCATGCAAAAGTCCTCATGATAGTAAATTTAATACGGGTTCGACTGTTCAAGTTATTTCCAAAGCACACTGTTCCAGGATACTAGTGTTCACATAAGACGATAACTTCTATCATGGATGATGCCTGCCTATGCCACATGCATAATAATCATAATACACGATTAAATATCCATTTTTGTATAATTATAAATCTTCTGATGATAAGTTTCATTCTAAGGCGGGTACTAAGTGATAATCATAACCCGTATAAATATTTCATCCACATGTGAATTTAATTCTACAAGCATGCTAGTTTATTCTTGTATGCCTTTTAGCCTTTTTTTACATGCATCACTCTAATAAGCCTAGTGGGTAGTCCAAATTAAGAGGTTTGCAACGAACACCCACCTCGAGCGCTAAATCCTGGTCCCAACAGTGATGTCCACGCCCGGTCCAAACAATCCCCACAACGCTGCACAACAACCCCCAAAAGAACAACCACAATTAATATATCAAGTTTCAATAAAATCTGTCCCAATATACAACAGTCCAATGTTCTGCCTTTTTCACCTGTGAGATCTGCCCGAAAAATTCCAAGAAAAATACTGTCACGATCCTCGCGACGAACCGGTCGAAACGAGTACCTGCACGTTCAAATCCGAGTTTCCTATGCTGAGAAACAAATCCGACAAGGGAACCACCCCGAAATAAATCAACCTCAAAATCTGTAGCACTCATCTCAGTGAACAGGGATTCCTCACCTTCGAAAATTATTTAGAAAATTCCCAAAAAATTTGAGGGTGTTCCTTGCGCTGTGTAGAAGAAAACCGCCTCTTGGCGCGACTCAATCCGACGCCTTTGCGCGAAGATATCGCTAACACACTCCAGTGCTGTCCCAAAAACCACACAGAAAAAGAGGTCACAAAGGCACCTCGGGAACCATGCCAAAAACCCAAAACAAGGGTGTACGATCAGCACGAAAGATGAAGCCCTACCTCTCAGGAGTATGCCTGCGCAAGAATCGTCAAAATCGGATGTCGGGGTGGGCCAGGGGAGTCCTCACACTGCACTGCGACGAAGAAGATCACCGAAGATGAAACGTCGCGCCGCGCCGTAAAATCCGAAACCTTGGGATGCGTGCCACCAAAAATCCTAGAACTCCCCTAGTAGATGCAACACTCGAAGAGGAAAAAAAATACAGAAGAGAGCTCGGGGTGGAAGAGCCTGGAAGAGGGAGAAAAATCCCTAAAAAGAGAGCTCGGATCCCCTTTTATAAGCTGAGGGGACAAATCCGGAAATTCCGGATTTGTCCCCGGTTTCGGGCGCCCGGCCCGCTGGGTTTCGAGCACGCACAGTGGGGCCCGGCCCAGCCCGTGCCCACACCGGATCCTTGCAACCCACCTCGCTGCCGTCCGACCCGCCTCGGGGCCTGCCACGTGTCCGCCGAACAGGCGGCAGCCGTGCAAGCCCCGTGGGGGAGCGCCACGCGTCCCCCCCCCCCCCCCGCACGGTCAGCGCAGCGGGCGGCGCCAGCCACTGGCGCGGCGCCACGTGGGACGGCGCCGCCCCGCCCGACACGCCCGCTAGCTCGGTCAGCGCGCCGCCCGCGTGTCTGCGCCCGCGTGCGCGTACGGCCGCAGCCGCGCGCGCGCGGGTGCGCCGCGCGCACCTGCACCCTCCAATCCGGGGCCGCCACGTGGCGCGCCCTGGTCCACCGTGCACCGCGCCTCCGCCCCCGCCTGCCCGGCCTGCCCGAGCTGCCCACGCGCATGCTCGTGCGCCGCGTGCACGGCACCGAGCCAACCGCCGCATGCCACGTGGCCCGCCGGTCCACGGTGCGCCAGGGGTCCGTTCCGTGGACCGGGAAGCGTGCGCCGGCCCAATGAGGAGCCGCCACGTGTCCTGGCCGGTCCACGGTCCCCCCCGTGCACCAATTTGCGCAGAAAACTTCCGGGAGTCCATTTTTGGGCATCCGGACTCAGAATTTAACATGCAAATAGCCGTTTTCAAGCGTTTTTCCGCGCTGAATCCAAATCCGACCTCTGTTTGGCCCAAAGCCTTTTCTAAAATTCGGCAAATGCAGCCGAAGGCCAAAACCAACAGTAAAAACCACACTGGGTCCATCTGTAGCATCCCTTTGATGCACTGTGGGCCTAATACACTAATGATAGGTGTTTCACACTGTGGATTCCCGGAAAAAACAGGACGGAAACCAGGACCACTACATCCTCCCCCACAAGAAAAGTTTCGTCCTCGAAACAAAAGTCATACCTCAAGCAGGAGTCTCGAACAAGTCGGGGTGGGCGTCCAACATCGCCGACTCCAACTCCCAAGTAGCCTCGCGCTCGCTCTGGTTGCTCCACAGAATCTTCACATAAGGAATAGCCCGGCTGCGTAACTCCCTCACCTCCCGGTCCAAAATCCTCAATGGCCGCTCGACATAGCTCAAGTCCTCAGCGATCTCCAGTGGGGCGAAATCAATGATATGTGACGGGTCATAAACATACCTCCTCAGAGTAGATACATGAAATACATCGTGAACACCAGCAAGTCCGGGAGGAAGTGCAAGCCTGTAGGCAACTGGCCCTAAGCGCTCTAATACCTCAAAAGGTCCAATATACCGAGGGCTCAGTTTCCCACGAATCCCAAATCTCCGAATCCCTTTCGAAGGCGAGACTTTCAAAAAGACATGATCGCCCACCTGAAACTCTAAGTCTCGCCGTCGAGTATCAGCATAACTCCTCTGTCGGCTCTGGGCGGTCTCAAGATGTCGTCGTATCAATTTGACATTCTCCTCTGCCTCTAACAGTAGATCAGGACCCAAAGTCTTTTTCTCACCCACGTCACTCCAATATAGGGGTGATCGACACTTGCGTCCATACAACGCTTCAAACGGAGCCATCTGAATGCTCGCTTGATAGCTGTTGTTGTACGCAAACTCAACCAATCCCACGTGTCGGTACCACCCTCCTCCAAAATCCAGGACGCATGCTCTCAACATATCCTCAAGGGTCTGAATAGTGCGCTCTGACTGTCCATTGGTCTGTGGGTGGAATGTTGTGCTAAAACGGAGCTGCGTCCCCAAGGCCGTCTGTAAACTCCTCCAGAAATGCGAGACAAACCTCGGGTCTCTATCTGATACGATGGAAACTGGTACCCAGTGCAATCTGACCACCTCAGCTAAGTACATATGTGCCAGTCGCTCCAACGGCCAAGTCATCTGAACCGGTAAAAAGTGAGCGGACTTGGTGAGTCTGTCCACGACTACCCAGATCGCATCCGCTCCAGTCTGTGCTCTCGGCAACCCAGTGACAAAGTCCATGGTGATATGATCCCACTTCCATTCAGGGATTGGGAGACTCTGCAACTTGCCAGCAGGTACACGATGCTCAGCCTTTACCTGCTGACAAGTTAAGCAGTGTGCCACAAATCTCCCAATGTCTCTTTTCATACCACTCCACCAAAACTGTGCCTTGATGTCCTTATACATCTTAGTCCCACTAGGATGGATGGTATAAGGTGTATAATGGGCCTCCCGCAAGATCTGCTCTCGAATCTCTGTGTCCATATGCACACAAGCTCACTCCTTGTACCTCAGTACTCCCGAAGCATCAACAGAAAGATCCCCTGTCACATCAGCCTGAACCTGCCCTCGAATCTTCATCAAGTGGGGGTCCTCACTCTGTTTCTCTCGAATCCTGTCCAACAGAGTGGGCTGCATGACTAAAGACATAAGTCTAGCAGAGACCCCAGGGGACACTACCTCAAGCTCTAACCGCCTCATCTGCTCAAGTAATGGCACCTGATTGGTGATCATCAATGATAGGCTCTGTGCTGCTCTCCTGCTCAGGGCATCGGCGACCACGTTGGCCTTGCCAGGATGGTAAAGTATGTCCACATCATAATCCTTTAACAGTTCCAACCATCTGCGCTGCCTCAAATTGAGTTCCTTCTGTGCGAACAGGTATTTCAAGCTCTTGTGGTCAGTGTAAATCTCGCAGTGCTCCCCATACAGGTAATGGCGCCACAACTTCAGTGCGAAAATCACAGCGGCTAGCTCCAGGTCATGGGTAGGGTAATTCTTTTCATAATCCTTAAGTTGCCGTGAAGCATAAGCGATTACCCTACCCTCCTGCATCAGCACACAACCAAGTCCACTGTGCGATGCGTCACTGTAAATCACGTATCCTTTCCCCATAACAGAAAGGGAAAGGATAGGAGCTGACATCAGTCTGTTCTTTAATTCCTCAAAGCTCCTCTGGCAATCCTCACTCCAGATAAACTTAACTCCTTTACGCGTCAGACGAGTGAGGGGTGTGGAAAGTTTCGCAAAACCTTCCACAAACCGACGGTAATATCTAGCCAAGCCCATAAAACTGCGAACCTCTGCTACCGTCGTCGGTCGGGGCCAATCCCGGACTGCCTCAATCTTCGCCGGGTCCACTGCGACTCATGCGGCTGAAATCACAGGGCCCAAAAAGGCAACCTCCCGAAGCCAAAATTCGCACTTAGATTGTTGGGTTATATGTAATATAGATCTAAATAGGGGAAGAAACACCTAGAGGGGGGTGAATAGGTGTAAACGTATAAACACTCAAAAATCGTTGCGATAAAAACCCAATGCGGAAATAAAAATAACACGCAAGATTTTTACGTGGAAAACTCCATCACCGGAGTAAAAAACCACGGGACCGATAACACGGCAGAAATCCACTAGAATTAAAACACGTACAAGGTGATTTACCGTACACACTTACGACTCAACCTTTTCCATACGCTCCTAGAGGATCTTCTCCGCTCGCTCTGCGACGCTTCTCGAATCCACGATCTGCGCCCAACGCCGAATCCACGGCGTCCAACGTCGAATCCACGACGTCCGACCGAATCCACGGTCTGCACCCAATAGCACCCTTCGAATCCACGAACGTGCCTCGCTCCGAATCCACGAGAGCGGTTGAACCTTGAATCCACAAGGACACGCGAATCCACGCGCCGATTTTGGGGAAATCGTTGTTTTTTGGGTGGTGATGATCCGCCGAATACTTAGATCAAAGATAGATCGGAAATACCATCTAAGTATTCATTAGTTTGATTCAACTCAAGATGTGAGTATGAAAACCTAGAATCAAACTAATCAATATAGATGAAGAAACATAGAGTATTCTCTAATGATTTCCTTTCTTCTCTATATGTGGATCTTAGGCCGTATAAAATGATATATGAAAATGACGGCTATTTTCCTTTCGGCCTCTTTTGGATTAACCCTAGAAAAAGAGTCATAGGGTCTATTTATAGGTTAGAAACATTTGGAAGGAGATAAGAATCAAAAACCTAACATTTCTGGAATTTTGACGGACGGCGATCCGGATCGGATTTGGGCGATCCGGATTGCAGTAGCAATAAAGACGGTTTCCAGAAAACAAACGTTCGGGATCCGGATCGGAATGCCTGATCCGGATCGTTCATACATTTCAGAAAACTCAACGTTCGGGATCCGGATCGTGAGATGCTGTGATCCGGATTGAAGTAATGTATGAAACAACAACCTTCGGGATCCGGATCGCTGGCTCTGATCCGGATCCTGAACCTGTCCGAACACCAGTTTTTGATTTTTATGCAATTAAAAACTCTTCTAGGTGTTTCTACACTACAAGAAGTATTCGGATCACCAATAATCTTTAGTTAAACATACCTGATCCTTTTGAATTCTTCTTTCTTGAGATTGAGTTAAATGATCCAACTTTCTTCACCTTCAATCTTCAAGACTTGAACCTTTCACGAAACTACGCCAACTCAAATTCCGTAACAATCTCCCCCTTTGGCGGTTTCGTGACAAAACACAGATCCACTAAAGAAAATTCAAAAAGATATTTTTGTTGCTATCACCATACAACAAAAATTTACAATGGAGATCCAAAAATTTAAAAACATGAGATAAACTCCTAAAACAGACTCTAGACTTAGACATCTGTACTCTCTGCACAAAGAAATCATTCTTGACAAAAAGAGATCGTTAGATACCTCAAGAATATTTAGCATTCAAAACCTAACAGAGATAGAGTTTATGCTCACCATGACATTGAGTAATTCAGATATGTAATAAGATCACAATCAAGCATTGACATATCTTCTAAACAACAAAATTCCAAATGTCATAACTTTGCTTTGTTAGTAATCAACAACTTGTTAGTAATAATACATATCCAAATAGTTAGTCGAATAGTTAGTAGGAACATGCAACAAATCACAAGATGAAAACCAAAGTTGTGATACTTACCTTTCACCAAAGTCAAAGTTGAAGTGATACTTACCTCGATGTTCACATATTCACATCATCCAAAGTTCAATCATTGTTCAAGTTCTCTCTAAACTCTCTCCCCCTTTTTGTCACAAACAAAGCCAAAATTACAAAACACAAAGAGAGTTAAAAAAAAAAATTCACAATCAAGAAAATCCTGAGAACTAAAATGAAAACTTAAAACTTAAAAACCTGCAATAGAAAGATTAAACATATGCATAATAAACAGAAATTGGAAGGATATGGATCATTCAGATTCATCTGAACTGATACAGCCGAGAATTTGGAAGATTTTCTTTAATCGCTTGTTCATTGATGATTGATTCTTATTTACCTTCTTTATTTCTTCCTTTACCTCAATTAGTTCATTTGATATACGTTCTTGCTCGTTGGAGAGCCTTTGCTGTTCTTTATAGATTGAGGTAACAGATGCATCATCATCAGAAGTTGATTGAGGTGCTTGTTGTGCTGGATGTGCTGGTTGGACTGGAGGAGTTGCTGCCGGTGCAGAGGTTGTCGCTTGTTGTTGTTGTGCTCGTTGCCGGTGAGGAGGTATTATGGGTTCATCTGGCTTCGTCGAGAGAGACTTTACAATTGTTGTTTCATTGATCGTTCCTAGACTGTGCATATAGGAACTTGCATTTGTGTCAGCTTTAAATTTGCGAAGAATGCGCATGATGATCATTGGATAAGGTAGTCTCTCTGAAGGATGAGCATGCTCCACATATCGCGCCATCTTCGTCCAGATAACGTAAGGAATGTTTAAGTTAGCTCCCATTGCTGCTGTGGGGTTTCCAAGTAGATAAAGGAATATCATTCTCTCCCACCGAAGAACCTTTGTGTTCATGTTTGGAATGACATTATAACAAACAATTAAGTTTAAAAAGCGGTACTCTGGTCGTAGTTCTTTCGAGAAAACGGAGTTTCCTGTCGACCGAGTATTTGGAAGACATATTCCATTAACTACAACTCTCCAGGAGTTGTCGTTGAAGCTTTGAGTTTTTAGGTAATGGAGTCCATCAGCTCTGGCTGTCATACCTAGCACATCTCCAATCAGCTGGGGTGTGAGTTTGATTTTGATATTTTTAACCAAAGTGTGAAATTCTCGACGTCCATCCTCGTGATCAATCAGACTTGCAGCGTTCTGATAAAACATTCGAACTGAGTGTGGACAGTACCCAGTAGTCTCAGGGAAGTTGCAAATTTGAGCAAGACCAACTTGGTCAAACAAAGTCCCAAAGACTGCAGATCGTTCCTTCATTGGTTTGACATTGACATGTCTCTCGCCAATGCATTCCCTCTTCTCAAAATCCTTGATTCTTTCGGAGCTGATGAAGTCTTGTGGAGGAGGCTGCCTAGCAACTGGTTGCTCGATGGAGATTCCTTGAGCACTGCCTCGTTTTCTCGCACCGGTTTTTCTTTTTGTTCCAATTGGACTTGGTTCCATTGGCGCTTTCCCTTTTTCAGCTGCAGTGGCCGGAGCCTTTGAGGTTTCAGCAGGGGCTTTCCCTTTGGAGATAATAGGGACAGTTCCCTCGATTTCGATGTTATCCCAGTCAATTGATTCTGTTTCAGATTCTATATCGGAATCATCTTTAGCTTTCTTCGCTTTCTTAGCCTTCTTGGCCTTCTTGGGCTTGACAGTGTCCTTGACATGTACCATGGCAGCAAGTAGGAGTATAATCCAAGTGATCACCATTTTGATTACTAGTGAGAAATGTATCCTGTGAAGACCAACTCAAGAACACATGAAAAATTGTTAATTTTCAAAGATTTGAAAAAATTGTACCCAAACAATCATAATCATGTAGAGAGACTAAGAATCAAATTAGTTTTGCAAAAGGACTTTTAAAAATAGATCAATTGCATGATTTTCGAAAATCCTCATTATATGCCCTAAAACCGAAATTTTAGAAATCGAAGCCTAAAAATCCGTTAATCAGGAGAATACCTAGCATATAATCAAAACTAATCTACCCAGAGTTCTTATTTCAAAATAAATTTGATCAAAAACCATCCACAAACGAAATCAATCCAAGAAATTCATCACGTTTTGAGGAGGAAAAACAAGAACGGTGAAAAACCGAGATTTTGATCAATAAAACTTACTAGTATTCGAAGAACTTGAGTTTGGAAAGCTCCAAGGTGCAAAATTTCTAGAGAGAGAGGCTCTAGAGAAATAAGAACAAAAGATTAAGGTAAAAGAAATCAAAACCGTCTTGTTCTTATTAAAACCCTAGCCGTGATCCGGATCGGATCGAGATTTCGATCCGGATCGGCCAGCCGCAGGAAGAAGCCTGCGTTCGGGATCCGGATCACCTTGCCCGATCCGGATCGGCTCCAACTTTTTCTTCAGAGAAATTTCAGAGAAATTCAAGAAAAACCAGAAAAAGTATGTAAGCACAATTGTGTATCAACTTTAAACAAAAAAACATCGTTTCATACAACAATAATTAGATTATGCCAAATCAATCAATAATATCCAAAAATGAAACGAGAATTTACAAGAATTAAATCCCTTAAAGTTGAACACCTTCAATTACATCTAACTTGATCTTATGAGTAATGCCTTTATCAAATCATCAATTCAGTAAAGAAAATGAAATACAAAGATCAATAGATGTCTGAAATCCCAAATATGGTAGATAATATATCTAGACAATCTGTTGAAGAGAGTGGCTCTTTGAGCATCTTTCTTTAAAATCCACCTTATACCAACCTTGAAATTTGACAGAGTCAAGTATTTCAACATGCATTTTACTTAATCAAAAATTAAACAACCATGCTTGGTATACATGTGGTAGCTGCACACAATACTCGGACGACCGAGGTGGTAGCTCTTTCCTCCATGTGGTGGTAGTTTTCACACTCCTCATTGGGATGTAACTCTTTCCACATCTTTTGAGCATTTTACATTTCTTTGACTCCCCCTCAATTGGCTATCAATTATTTAAGATATAAAGTATTCAACCAAAAATTGATCTCGATTTCATACTCGACTAAGCAGTCAAATAAGATAATGACTATACCAAGAGATCATTGAGAGAGAAATTGACTTTGATCACTCAGAAGATGATTTAATTAACATAAATGATCATTGCAACAGTGAAGTATTATGATGGCAAAAGCATAATAAATTTCTAAATGTGCGAAAAGATGCAATTAAAGTCAATTATGATCTATGCTCAATTAATGTCCTATGTACAAACATAGATAAAGAACAAAACAAAACAAAAACAAACAAAACCTATCCTAAGCAAAGGTTTCAAAAAGAAGTTTATTTCAAGAAAAGCATTCCAATTGCTTTTCGCAAATGAATAAAACGTTTTTGATCCAAAGGTTTTGTTAGAATGTCAGCTAATTAATCCTCAGTTGAAATATATGAAAGTTGAAGAGTATTTGATTCAACTAGCTCTCTAAGAAAATGATATCTAAGTTCAATATGTTTTGTTCTAGAGTGCAACACAGGGTTTTTAGAAATGTTAATTGCACTTGTGTTGTCACAAAGAATTGTTACCGAAGATGCTGAAATCCGGAAGTCGCTCAATACGCTTTTCATCCAAATGAGTTGAGTTGAACAACTTCCAGCTGAAATGTATTCCGCTTCGGCAGTCGAGAGTGCTATGCAATTCTGCTTTTTACTGTGCCATGCAACAAGGCAATGGCCAAGATAGAAGCATGCACCACTCGTGCTTTTCCGATCATCCACTGATCCTGCCCAATCGGCATCTGAGTATCCAACAATATCCAAACTTGTTCCCATAGGATACCAAATTCCGAAATTAATTGATCCTTTGATGTACTGGATGATCCTTTTCACCGCTTTCAGGTGAACCTCCTTTGGTGCTGATTGATATCTCGCGCAAATCCCAACACTAAAGGATATATCCGGGCGACTAGCCGTGAGGTAAAGTAGACTTCCAATCATACTTCGATACAGTTTCTCGTCTACATTCTCACTTTGTGATTCACTTCCAAGTCCCTTGTGGCTAGTCCCCATTGGAGTCGGAAAATTCTTCGAATTTTCAAGATCAAACTTTTTAACCAACTCCATTGCATACTTGGATTGACTCAAGTGAATACCTTCATCATTTTGTTTAATTTGCAATCCAAGGAAATAAGTCAATTCGCCCATCATGGACATCTCAAATTCGCTTTCCATGGTCTCCGCGAATTTAGAAGCATCATTATCCTCTGTTGCTCCAAAAACAATGTCATCGACATAGATTTGTGCAACAATGAAGTTATTTTGATAATGCTTCACAAAGAGAGTCCTGTCAGCTCCCCCTCGAGTATAGCCCTTCTCCAAAAGGTGCTTTGTCAACCTTTCGTACCATGCTCGCGGTGCTTGTTTCAGACCGTAAAGAGCCTTTTTCAAACGAAAAACATGGTTAGGTTGTTTATGGTCCACAAAACCTTTCGGTTGAGCCACATAAACTTCCTCATTTAAAAACCCATTTAGAAACGCGCTCTTAACGTCCATTTGAAATAATTTGATTTTAAAATGACAAGCAATAGCAAATAGTATACGAATGGACTCGAGTCTAGCTACAGGGGCGAAAGTTTCATCAAAGTCTATACCTTCTACTTGAGAGTAGCCTTGAGCAACTAATCGTGCCTTGTTCCTAATGATAGTACCATCCTCATTTTTCTTGTTCTTGAAAATCCATTTGGTACCTATCATATTATGTTGCTTTGGAGGCTTCGTTAATTTCCAGACTTTGTTTCGCTCAAATTGATGGAGCTCTTCCTGCATTGCTTTAATCCAGTAGTCATCCTGAAGAGCTTCATCTATGTCCTTTGGTTCGATTAAAGATACGTAGCAAGCGAATCCACAAACCAACTGCCTCCGAGTTCTAACTCCTTCTTGTGGATCTCCAATGATGTTTGATTCAGGATGATCCTTGGAGATTCGTAGCGTTTGTTGAAACGGAGTACTCGGAGGTATATGAGATGATTCCTGCACATCAGATAAACTTGAAGAGCCATTAGATGCATCATTAATATTGGAAGTATTACTATGAGGAGATGCAATGGCAGGAGAATCATCATCTAGAGAGATATCGAGGGTAGATTTTTCAGATGCAAAGTGAAAAGCTTCATCTACTTTAACATTTATAGATTCTACAATCGTTTTAGATTCGATGTTAAATACTCGATATGCTCTGCTATTTGTAGAATAACCCAAAAAGATCCCTTCGTCACTTCGAGAGTCAAACTTTCCAAGATTTTCACGGTCACGTAAAATGTAACATCGACTCCCGAAGATACGAAAGTATTTGATATCCGGTTTTCTACTAAACCACAGCTCATATGGTGTATTTAAAGTTCCTGGGCGCAAATACACTCGATTAATGACATAGACAGCGGTGTTCACAGCTTCAGCCCAAAAATGTAGCGGTAAATTCCGGCTATGAAGCATCACACGCGCCATCTCTTGAACAACCCTGTTTTTGCGCTCAACAACACCATTCTGCTGAGGTGTATAGGGTGCTGAGAATTCATGTTTTATGCCGTTGGAAGTGCAAAAATCAATGAATTTGGAAATTATGAATTCTCCACCTCTATCACTCCTAACACGAATGATCTTTTCATTCTTTTCAATCATAATACGATGGCAAATCTCATGAAAAGAGTCAAACGTATCAGCTTTCTCTTTTAAAAATGCTACCCAAGAAAATCTAGAGAAATCATCAATCATCAAGAAAATATACCATTTACCTCCCAAAGATGGTTGACGGGTCGGCCAAAAGAAAGAAAAAAATAGTCTACATAAACTACACAACATTTAATCGTAGAACGATTAAAGACAAGGAAGGATTTCACCTTTGCATACCCAAACCTTTTGAGTTTGGAGTATGTTGGCAATGGTTGAGAAATTTTCCTTGATGAAGACGTTTTGTCTAATTGATCTTTTTTTTTTGTCATCGTCTTGTTTGGAGTACTACCAACGTTCTTTTCTTTTGAAAGATCCTTCTTTGAATTCCGGGGAGTGAACTTATTGGTAGCAGTTGCAAGATGTGGTTGATTTGATCTTTGAGCTCCAATCTTGCAATTTCTTTCAATGTGCCCTGCAAAATTACAACGAAAACATACCTTTGTGCTTGACGATTCCGAAGAGGATGAAGTAGGCTTGTTGTCGTTGGTTGTCGTGAATTCCGGTGTCGGAGGAGGAGATACCGACTGAGGCACAAAGACTGTCCCAACCGAACTAGAATTGTCTTCACTTCGATTGTATCCGAGGCCGAACTTGTTTGTTTGACCAAGACCAAGAAGTTTATCCAACTTACTCCTTCCAGAAGAAAATTGCTGTAAGTCATCCTTGAGTTGGAAAATGGTCTCTGTCATTTCCAATTTTTCCCGTCGGGCCTCGCCGTAGAGCTTCAAGAAGTAGTTCGCTTTGTTCACCATATCTATATAATTCTTCTCGAGTTGCTCATTGGACTCTTGAAGGGAAACATTTGCTTTTATCAGATTATCCCTTTCCACTTCAAGATCGGTCGAGAGAGAAGTTACCCTTTTTACTTCTTCTTCGAGATCCTGCAATCTCCCTCTCAACCCCTTGTTTTGCTTAGCCGGTTTCTTTGAATCCCTTAAAGGTCTGTGGTAGGCTAAAGCAAATTCTTCACCTTCCGAATCATCCGATTCGTTGTCCGTTGCAATCTTTTCAACAGTGGAGTTGGACAACGACTCGGATGTACTTGCCATAAAGCACATGAAGGGTGAAGATATGGACGCGTGGAATGCCGTGGAGCTCTTTTCTTCATCACTTGAAGACGACTCATTTGACGTTGAGTTGTCATCCCAAGTGACGACTTGCATCACCTTCTTCTTTGCCGGATACTTGTTGGGACACTCCGTTGTAATGTGGCCGTAGCCTCGACATTTGAAACATTGTACATGTCCCTCTGAACTTTTCTTATCCTTTGAGAAGTTCTCTTGCCTTCTTGACTTGTAACTTGAAGTACCCTTGCCTTTGTTCGACTTTTCGAAGGATGGAGATTTACTTGAATTAACCCTTCGAAAGTTGCGGCGAAACTTCCTTGTCAAGAGAGCGAGCTGCTTCTCAAATTCCTCCATAGAAAGGTTCTCGTCATCGTCTGAGGAGGATGTATCTGTCACGCCCCGGGGTCGAAACTGCGACCCGGGCCCGCCAAACAGATCCGCCACCTATGCCAACCCGCATAGGCGAAGCGTCCTACCTGCAAGAAAAGTACTATAACTAAACAGATATCAGAGCTATAAATGAAAATCTGCTGTAACTAAAATCAATCACTGTACAACTGGAAAATAAAACAACACTGTCTGCCTCCCAAAATAATAATAATACAATATCCTCAAGTACAAGCTCTAAACCCAACCGGGAGGTAACCCCAATATATACAACAGTGTACAGTCTCTCAATACAAAATATCCTCACTACAATAGTCTCTCAATACAAAATAACCTCACCACAATAGTCTCTCAAAAGAGGAAAAAGAAACAACTAAACTACAGATGATCTCCTCTGAAGGGTACCGCTACTCTCCAACGACGGGTAGGGATCTAGCTCGCGACTCCCTCGCCTCGATCAACAACCGCAGAGTCGGCAACACCCGCAAGACTCTGCAAAACAAAGGAGAGGAGAGAAAGAGGGGGGAAAACCCCCAAAGGGTGTGAGAACTACTCCAAAAAGGGAGTTCTCAGTGGGGTACCACCGCCAGACCCGACGGTCTGCCCACCAAGTCCTCAAGAGACAAAAACTAACCCAAGTCATAAGACTGAAATGAGTAAGCTGGAGACTATCAACAGCTACCCTGCCCCTAACTAAAGGCTAAAAGGGGGAGAACCAAACAGTGGTATGCAACCACTAGCACATGAAGTGCACCATCGACCCAATCGAGCTGACTGCCACACCTGGTCCAGTCAAACCTGCGCCCACCTACAACCACCTCCCGCTGACGGGCAGGAATTACGTAGGGTGTCCAAACGGACTAACTCGCTATCGAGTAGAGGATCATGCAGGCTATGGTCAAAATCCACGCTCTCTCTCAGAACGGATAGAATCATGATGCTCAACCTCTCACACAGCGGTCAAAGTACTCGCAACAACACGGGACCACCGTCAACCAGACGGCTCTCAACAATACAAGCACTGATCTAAACTCAACTACCAGTCTGCACTCGACCCCCAGGCACGAGTGTAACAATAAAGTATTTGACCGAAATAAACTCAATCGAATGAACCGGTATAAAACCCGGTACTGCCTGCTCTGTCACCAATCTCTCGAACTCAGTATATCCACTGTCCAAATGACCGGAACCCAACACGGTCTGACCGGCACCCGACACGGTCTGACCGGAACCCAACACGGTCTGAAGCCTACTCCGGAGCGGCACTCGAGGGGAGCTACCCACACGAGTAAAGCATCTCTGTCATCAACAACACAAGTCACAAGTATCTCTGTATAGCAGGACTTGATCACAATCTGATCAAAGTGGGAAAACTCAACCACTAAAGGAAGACCCGACCACAGTCGGATGCAACTAAACGATAAGTGGGAAACTCCATCCACTAAGTAAAACTGATACCCAATCAGGTGCATAGAGAAACATCCGGTCAACCGCCCAATATCCGCGGTTGCCGCAAAGCCCCACAACTAAGCTAACCTGTCCCCGGCACAAAGTCCCGACTACACTACCCAGACCCCTGCTCGAACCCGAGCAACACTGACCACCTGACTAGCAAGAAGGAGAAAGGAAAAGCATGGTTTCTCCTAAGTCAAGTTCCAATAAGTAGTGCAGCAGTAAAAGATGGCCTAACTACATGACCATACAAGCATGCAAATGTCCTCAAGGAATAAAGGGGGTAAAGCATAATAATAGTTCTTTTAGGAATAAACACATGCCGGAATCCCAAAACTAGACCTGTCCAAATTCAGGGTTCATCAATAGAATGATCATAATAACTCCTCAGAGTACAAATCCGCACATAGCTAAGAAATCCTGTCCCAAAGCATAATCCAACCACATGAAAGGCTATGTGCTAACATTGCATGTTACATAATCTCATAGGGTAACATTATCCTAGGTAAGCTTACACTAATCATCACATAGATGTCCAAGTCATGCAAGTCCTCAGTATACCTCATAAATACTATTCTTGCAACATTTATACCAATATCAT
>CM055079.1:12170861-12229098 GCA_029204045.2 Tillandsia leiboldiana
ACTGTTGTATCTTTTACTTCCAGTTCTGTCTGAGTACAGTAGTTTAGTTTAGCTCTCTGATTATATGCTTTTTATTATCTTATTTTCGATTGAGCAGTACCGACGCTTCGTGGAGTGGGAAAATACGCATGCACGGGGATTGTAGACGGTCCGGGTTCTGGGTTACACCCGGGCGTGAAAAGATTAAAGTGGTATCAGAGCTTAGGGGATAGGTCAGTTGGGACTTAGGAAAAACCCTAGGCTTTTGGACAGCCCTAGGATGATAGGGGCGTGAGTGGCGTAATATTTGCGGAAAGTCGGTGATTTATAGGTTTGACTCTTCCTGTGAGTGGGAGGAGAGATCGACATAGCCTATTGTGTGGAATCCATTATGTGGCTGCAGACAAACATACGGTGCAGAAATAGGGAGGATGTCTTTTGAATTTTAGCCAGAATTGGGTCGTGTGGGGTTGGTGCTGATGATTGGTTTCTTGTGGCAGGATGCCTCCTCGACGTAGGATTTCCCACTCGGGGTGGCACCTTCACCCCCTGTTGAGCCAGACAGCTACACCCCCGAGCTTACTGAGTTGAGGGCCTTGGCAGGCCAAGTTGGCGGAGGGTAAGCGCCGAAGAGCAGAGGATTGAGCAGCTGGTGCTCGCTCGGAGGGAGGCACCACCCCCACGCTGTTCCTGAGGCCCCCTGGGCCTCTTTGTTGCCGTTTGTGAGTCGGCACCATCTTCGAGTAGCGTGGCTCCTGGAGATATTCAGCCTTTGACTGCGGAGGAGGAGCGGGATTTTGCTGAAAATCTCTACGGTTTGTCAAGTGGGGGACCACCAGATTCTGGGGCGGGGATGGCTCAGCCCGGCTGTTGGGAGATGGCTTTTGATGGAGCAGCTTTTTCGGGACTTCTTCATTCGACCGAGGTACCGAGTGCACATGGCGGTGCACTGTTTGGGACGGAGATGCTGATTTTTGGTCGCAGCGGGTAGAGGCCACTGGAGTTCCGGATTACTCGGCAGTTGCCTTGGGAGGAGTTCAAACGGATGGTGTGGACACTATTATTCTACCAGTGTGAAGAAGAAGTTGGAGGGACGACTTGAAGAATCTTCAGCAGGGGCGATCGATCGGGCCCATCTCTATTTTCAGGAGTTCATGGAATTGCTGAACTGTTGTGCCCTTCGTCGCTCGTGACGGCCCACACCAGGTGAGTGTTCGAGGGAGGCCTCCGTCAAGAGAATTACACACTGGTGCATGCTCAGAGATTCAGACTTGGAGGCAGCGCAGGCATGCACAGTGGGTGGAGAGAGGTGATCAGGGTGGTGGCCAGACAGAGGGCCGCTGTCGCGAAGAGTTCGACAGGAAGCGACCAGCACCAGAGCGGGGGACAGGCAAGCTCATGGAGACCGCCACGGGCCGCCGCCAGTCCTCAGGTCTTTGGCGTGGGCGATTGAGAGGAGAGGGCCTGGTGGACCCCAGAGACGAAGCAGCATCGCAGCAGCACCAGCAGCAGAGATCGCAGCAGAGGCCGCAGAGATCTCAGCAGCAGTCCCGAGGCAGCAGCAGCAGCAGTCGGAGGGCATATCGGGCCATCAGATAGGTGTGTTTTTCTGCAGGGGGCAGCAACCCGTCAGATACATGTGACCAGAGAGGGACGATGCTTCCGATGTGGACAGCCAGGGCATGTGCGAGCTATCTGCCCCTTAACTATCCTCGGCACCTTCTTCGGACACGTCCATATCCCCATCAGGGAGCAGCACGGAACACCAGCTCAGCGGCCTTATGCTACAGCGAGCAGGCCGTCCACTTCTTACCCTGTGGATTCTCGACCCCAGCACGAGCGGGCGGGTGTATGACGCCCAGTTGGCGGATTCTCCAGCGGCAGACCAGGGGGTGGCAGGTATTATTCTATCTTTGGATTCGGACTCGTACTTTTCGACACTGGAGCATCTCATTCTTTCATTAGTCGAGCATTTGCATCCTGCAAGGTTTTAGAGTTAGAGTCCTTGTCACATGCATTAGAGGTGCGGATCCCCGACATATTTTTTGCATGTCGAGGAGCATTGGTGTGGCATGCCGGTACAGTTGGGGCCTTGGATATTGCCTGCAGACTTGCTTGTCTTGCAGCAGCTCCATGATTTTGACTTGGTGTTGGGGATGGATTGGCTATCACGGTACTCCGCCACTATCGACTGCAGAGAGAGGACGGTGACTTTTCGCGAGCCAGGACAGGAGGAGTTCATCTTCAGAGGCTGCCAGAGCACGCTATTCGCAGCGACCATTTCCTCGGCGAGGGCTAGGAGGTGTTGAGCAGAGGTTGTACTGCCTTTTTGGCCCACGGTTGTGGAGTGCCTACGGCGGCACTGGGACTCGAGGATATCCCTATTGTCCGAGAGTTCCCAGATGTGTTTCCCCCAGAGCTGACGACGATGCCGCCGGAGAGGGAGATTGAGTTCGGGATTGATGTGGTCCCTGGGACTGCACCAATCTCAAAGGCACCCTATAGGATGGCGCCAGCCGAGTTAGGGAGTTGAAAGCCCAAGCTTCACGATCTTTTGGATAGGGGCTTCGTCCGACCTAGTGTTTCTCCGTGGGGAGCGCCTGTGTGTTTGTTAAGAAGAAGGATGGGTCACTCCGATTGTTGCGTGGATTATAGGGAATTGAACAAAGTGACCATCCGAAACAAGTATCCCCTCCCTCGGATAGATGATTTGTTTGATCAGTTACAGGGAGCATCTGTGTTCTCGAAGATTGATCTCAGTCCGGTTACCACTAGCTTAGAGTGAGGGCCGAGGACATCTCCAAGACGGCTTTCAGATCGCGTACGGGCATTATGAGTTCACGGTAATGCCTTTGGGCTGACTAATGCCCCTGCCGCATTCATGGACTTGATGAACAGGATTTTTCAGCCGTTTTTGGATCGGTTTGTGGTGGTGTTCATTGATGATATTTTGATCTACTCCCGGAGTGATCTGGAACACGAGGAGCACTTGAGGACCGTGCTACAGCTTCTGCGAGAGAAGAAGCTGTATGCTAAGTTCAAAAAATGCGAGTTTTGGCTCCGGGAGGTTGCCTTTCTTGGTCATGTGGTTTTAGCTGCTGGAGTGGCGGTGGATCCGGCCAAGGTGGATGCTATTAGAGATTGGCCGAGGCCGACGACTATCACCGAGGTGCGGAGCTTTCTTGGATTGGCGGGCTACTATCGGCGCTTTGTGGAAGGCTTTGCGAAGCTTTCCTCTCCCCTCACTCGTCTGACCAGAAAAGTGGTTAAGTTTGTTTGGAGCGAGACTTGCCAGAGCTGTTTTTGAGGAGCTGAAGCAGAGGTTAATGACCGCTCCAATCCTTGCCCTCCCAGTTATGGGGGAAGGATTTGTGATCTACAGTGATGCCTCACATAGTGGTCTGGGGTGTGTGTTGATGCAGCATGGTAGGGTAATTGCCTATGCTTCGCGGCAATTGAAGGACTATGAGAAAAATTACCCTACTCATGATCTGGAGTTGGCAGCGGTGGTGTTTGCTCTGAAGCTGTGGCGGCATTATTTGTATGGAGAGCATTGCGAGATATATACTGATCACAAGAGCTTGAAATATCTGTTCACCCAAAAGGAGCTGAATTTGAGGCAACGCCGGGTGGTTGGAGTTGTTAAAGGATTACGATCTGAGTATCCTTTACCATCCCGGCAAGGCCAATGTCGTGGCAGATGCTTTGAGTAGGAGGACGAGTCTGAGCTTATTGATCTCGCAGCAGGCGCCGTTGGTCGAGCAGATGAGGCGGTTACAGTTGGAGGTAGTATCCCCTGGGGTCTCTGCTAGACTCATGTCTATGGTCTTGCAGCCCACTCTGTTGGAGAGGATCAGGGACACTCAGAGTGAGGACCCCCCACTTGATGAGGATCAGGACGCAGCTTCAGGAGGATCAGACAGGGGATTTTTCTGTGGATAGCTCGGGAGTACTGCGGTACAGGAACCGAGTGTGTGTGCCTATGGATCAGGAGATTAGAGATCAGATTTTGAGGGAGGCCCATTTTACACCTTATACCATCCATCCTGGAGGTACTAAGATGTATAAGGACCTCAAGGCACAGTTTTGGTGGCCCGGGATGAAGCGGGACATTGGGAGATTCGTAGCTCATTGTTTAACTTGCCAGCAAGTGAAAGCAGAGCATCGCGTTCCTGCTGGTAAGTTGCAGAGTCTTCCAATTCCCGAGTGGAAATGGGACCACGTCACTATGGATTTCGTCGCTGGATTGCCGAGGGCGCAGAGCGGGGCTGATGCGATCTGGGTTATTGTTGACAGACTCACCAAATCGGCGCACTTCTTACCGGTTCAGATGACCTGGTCACTGGAGCGTTTGGCACAGTTATATCTGGATGAGATAGTGAGGCTTCACGGCATACCTACTTCGATTGTGTCAGATCGAGACCCGAGATTCGTATCACGCTTTTGGGGGAGTTTGCATTCTGCATTGGGGACTCAGCTCAGGTTTAGCACCGCTTTCCACCCACAGACCGATGGACAGTCAGAACGCACCATACAGACCCTCGAGGATATGTTGAGAGCGTGCGTTATGGATTTTGGAGGAGGGTGGTACCGGCACTTGTCGTTGGTTGAGTTCGCGTATAACAACAGCTATCAGGCGAGCATCCAGATGGCTCCGTTTGAGGCATTGTATGGACGCAAGTGTCGGTCTCCCCTATTTTGGAGTGACGTGGGTGAGAGAAGGACTTTAGGACCGGATTTGCTTTTGGAGGCTGAGGAAAGGTCAGAGTCATTCGCCGACACCTTGTGACAGCCCAGAGTCGTCAGAGGAGCTACGCCGACACTCGACGGCGAGACCTGGAGTTTCAGATTGGTGATCATGTCTTTTTGAAGGTCTCGCCCTCGAAAGGGGTCCGGAGATTTGGAGTACGGGGAAAGCTCAGTCCCTGCTTTATTGGACCCTTTGAGGTACTTGACAGAGTTGGTCCTGTGGCATACAGAGTTGCTTTACCCCCGCGCCTGGCCGGAGTTCATGATGTCTTCCATGTCTCAGCTCTGAGGAGATATGTTTTTGACCCGTCGCATGTGATTGACTTCACTCCTTTGGAGATCGGCGAGGACTTGGTCTACGAGGAGCGCCCGTTGCGAATTCTTGCTCGTGAGGTGAGGGAATTGCGCAATCGGGCCATTCCGTATGTGAAGATCCTGTGGAGCAATCACGAGGAGCGAGAGGCCACTTGGGAGCTGGAGACAGAGATGAGAGATGCCTACCCCTTTTTGTTCGAGACTTCCATTTGAGGTACGTCTCTTCTATTTTCTTTGTTTCGGGGACGAAACTTTTTTTTAGTGGGGGAGGATGTAGGGCCCCTAAACTCCTTACAGCTTTTTCCCATGAATCCACTGTGCAAACACCTGTTGATGGTGTATCTGGCCCATGGTGCATCAAAGGGATGCCACAGATAGACCCGGTGAGCTTTGGTTGGCTGTTTTGGCCTTCGGCTGCTTTTGCCAAATTTTAGAAAAAGAAATTTGGCCAAACAGAGGGTGGATTTGGATTCAGCGCGGAAAAACGCTTGAGAATGGTTTTTTGTTTGCTTAATTCTGAGTCCGGACGCCCAAAAGCGGGCTCCCGGAAGTTTTGGCAGTTTTTGGTGTTTGCGGGAGCCTCCGGCAAATTTTGGAGGTGGATTTTGGCGAAATGGACGTCGTTTTTGGAATCAGCGCGCGAAAACGGTCAAGATGGGCTTTTTACTTGATGTTTTTGGGCTGCAGTTACTGTTCACGCCGGAACAGTGTTTCCGGCGATCGCCGGCGGCGGCGGGCAGCGCCGGCGGGCGGCGGCGCAGCCTCGGGCAGGCGGCAGGCGGCGGCACAGGGCGCGGGCAGGCGCCCGGGAGCGCGGGCAGGCGCCCGGGAGCGCGGGCAGGCGCGCGGTCCACCGCGGAGGTCGTGCGCCGGGGGCGGGCCACGTGGCGCTTTCCGGTTGGCCGGCGCTGCAGACGCGGTCCACGGAATTTGGTCCGGGTGCACGGTGGACCGGGTGGACACGTGGCGTGAGGTGATTGGTCCGGTGTTGTGCTCCCGGTCCACGCGATTGGTGGAGTCGGTGACCGGGGCAGGTGGCCGTACGGCAGGGCAGGTGGCCGTACGGCCCGGGTCAGCCGCGACGTGCGCGGTGCACGGGGCCACGTGCGCGGTGCACGGGTTGCCGGGGCCACGTGGCGCGACGCCATTGGCTGGCGCAGGTGCGCCGGGTGCAGCGGGGCCCGGGGAAGCACAGTGCTGGGCTACGTGGCGGACCCGAGTGGTTTCGGGCTTGCACAGTAATGGGCCGGGCCCATTACTGTAGCAGCCCGAAACCCCCCCCAGCGCCCGGAAGTGGGGACACATAGGGTATTTCTGCAATTGTTTTCTTCAGCCTATTTAAAGGCAACCCGAGCCCCCTTCCTTTGCCTTTTTCTCTCAACCTTCTCACTCTCTGCCCGAGCCCCCTCAAGCAAAGTTGTTCACCTCTTCACCCTCGATCTTCCTGCCAAGTTTCAAGATTTTTGGAGGCTCGAATCCCGAGGTTCCCCATTTTACGGCGCGGCGCGACGTTGCATTCCTGGGTTCTTCTTCGGCGCAGCGACAGTGTTTTAGCTCCCCTGGGCTACCCCGAGATCATTTTGCTGTGATTCTTGCGCCGGCAGACTCCTAAGAGGTAGGACTTCATCTTTCGTTTTGGTCGTGCTTTCTCGTTTCGAGGTTTTGGCACGGATCCCGAGGCAAACAGTGACCCCTTTTTCTGTGTGGACTTCCTTGACAGCAGCGGGGTATTTTGGCCATATCTTCGCGCACGAGCATCAGACGGAAACGTGCTTATACAACTTTTTCATCTACGGATCGCAAGGAACACGCTCGTATTTTTCTTGGATTTTCCTGAGGTTTATTTCGAGGTGAAAATTACTGTTTTCTCAGTGAACAGTGCACAGTTTTTAGCACAGATTTTTGTATGAGTGTACCCCCTTGCCGAATTTTTATCTTGACTTACCGAACTCGGATTTGGCGTGCAAGGTACCGTTGCGAAGCTATCGACGCGAGGATCGCTGTGGTATTTTTCTTGGAATTTTCTGGGCACTTTCTGCAGGTTATAATTTAACAGTTTTGAATCCGAGGTTGTAGGTGGTTATAAGAGCAATAATTGGGAGCCTAAGTGTAATTAGTGAGCTTTGTATTGTACCAGGAATATTTCGGGTGTGCTAAAATTGTGGGAGCAAGGATTTGGAGTTTTGGTATTTTCTTGCTGTACGGATCCGGACAGTTAGCACTTCAGGTGGGTGGTTGTTGTACTCCTCTCCTTTGGTATGCCCACTAGGAACATCAGAGTGTTCCCTCATTTTTGAGGCCCAAAGTATTATTAGTAACCTTGCATGCTCTAGGGAATTAATTATGGGTTGATTGATCGTTGATAAATTATTATTTGATCCATGTGGAAATTGTTGGACTGCATGTATAGGGTTAAAATAATAGTTGAGGATTATAAAATTGCTAAATATTCCATGAGACTGTCACTTTAGCTTATGTCACTCTGAACTGATTACTCTTGGAAAATGGACAACATATTGAGACAATGCATGATTAAACGGGTCACTTAAATATTGACATCTTTTATTGCTACACTATCTTTTGGGACTTGACTTAGGAGAAACCATGCATTTATTCTTTTCTTCTCCTAGTATTGATAGACTTGCGGCATAGTCGCTCGGGTTCGAGCGGGTGTTGGACAGTGTAGCCAGGTATTGGGGATTTGGGACAGGTTGGGCTTTTGACAGGGTGTTGCGGCGACCACGGATCTTGGGTGGTTGACCGGGTTGTTACTGTTGCATCAGATTGGGGGTTTTGGGGATCGGGCTTTCTTTAGTGGATGGAGTTTTCCACTTTGATCATATTCATGATCCAGTCCTGCTATTATGAGACAGTGGTTACAGAGATGCTTGTTACAGTGATTTCCTTACTCGTGTGGGTCGCTCCCCTCGAGGGCCACTCCGGAGTGTGCGACCGGACGGATCGAGGCCGGTCTGTTATTACTTTAGAGCTTGATCGGACGGGCCGAGGCCGATCTGTTACTTACGTTGGGGACATGACCGTATCAGGCAGTAGTCGGTCAGTATCCCCACAGATGAGATTAGCAGGCAGTGCCAGTGTCCACTGGCGTTAGATTGGGTCGTTTTGACAGGCTTCTTGATACTGATGCATGCTTTCCCATACTTATTGGTTTATCATGTAGAGGCATATTAGGGGTAGCACTTCATCAGTTGTCATTCATAGCTTCACCCCCCTTTCTCTTCTTCCCCTTTTGCCTCTGATTACCTGGTGGGCATATTTGAGCTGAGGCTTTACCCACTAGGGGAGGCTACTGTTTATAGTAGTACTTACCCCCATTGTCTTTTCTTGTTTCTTTCTTCCCCTTTGTTTTGCAGAGTCCTCTGCGGGAGTTGCTGGGCCGTCAGCAACTGATCGAGGTAAGCGGATTGCAGACTAGATAGAGAGCCATCCGAGGGTTGTAGCACGTAGCTGGGGCTTTTGGGTACCTGGTCTTCTCAGACAGCTTTTGTTTATTTCTTTTTGGGTCTGGCTTTTGCCAGCTGTTTGTATTTAGTGGTGAGCTGGGAGAGACATCTGTATTTTATTCCACTGTTGTACTCTTTTACTTCCAGCTTCTGTCTGAGATACAGTAGTTTTAGTTTAGCTCTGATTATTATGCTCTTTTATTATTATTTCTTATCTGAGCAGGTTACCGACGCTTCGTGTATGTGGGAAATACTGCTTGCACGGCGGATCTGTAGACGGGCCCGGGTTCTGGTTTACACCCGGGGCGTGACAAAAAATCTACTTAAAAATTCTAAAAGATATTTTTGTTGTTATCATCATACAATAAAAATTTACATGAAAAATCCAAATAAGATGAATACAAGAGATAAACTCCTAAAACAGACTCTAGACTTAGACGTTTGTACTCTCTGCAAAAGAAATAATTCTTGACAAAAGAAATCGTTAGATACCTCAAGAATTTAAAAATTCAAAAATCAATCAGAGAGATAGAGTTTATACTGTTAAGGATTTTGTTTTGGCGTATTTCGTGAAAGTCTTTAAGTCTTGAATACTGAAGATGAAGAAGCTTGGATCATATACCTCAATCTCAAGAAAGAAGAATTCAAAAGAATCAGGTAAGTTTAACTAAACAATTTTGGTGATCTGAATACTTCTTATTATGTAGAAACACTTGGATGGGTTTTTAATCGCATACAAATAAAAAACTAGACAAGTTACATGTTCAGGATCCGGAAGAGGGGACTACAGTCCGGACCCCGAACGTTGGTAGTTCATGCACAATTCCAGTCCTGAACATCCCTGTTTCGTTCCGGACCCCGAACGTGGATTTTGCAGAAACTGCATAAACAGTCCGGACCGTGGCATTTCGTTCCGGACCCCGAACCTTGATTTTTCAGGAATTCTCTGAAAAACAACGACAGTCCTGAACGAGCCTAATCCGGTCCGGACCATCGTGCGGAAAAAATTCTGTTATAATCAGTTTTTGATTCTTATCCTCTTCCAATGGTTTCTAACCTATAAGTAAACCCTAATTCTATCTTTTAGGGTAATCCACTATAAGTTTTATACTCCGGGAAATGACGGAAAAACTTTAACGGAGAAAAACTTATAAGATCCACATATAGAGAAGAAGGAAATAACTAGATTTAAATCTATGTTTCTTCATCTATATTGATTAATTTGATTCTAGGTTTTCATACTCAGATTTTGAGTAGAATCAAATTAATGAATACTTAGATGGCATTTCCGATCTATCTTTGATCTAAGTATTCGGCGGATCATCACCACCAACAAAACAACGATTTTTTTCCAAAATCGGCGCGTGGATTCGCGTAGCCTTGTGGATTCAAGGTGCTACCGCTCTCGTGGATTCGGAGCGAGGTACGTTCGTGTGACCGAGACGTACTACCTGGTGGAGACCGTGGATTCGGTCAGACGCCGTGGATTCGACGTTGGACGCCGTGGATTCGCCGTTGGACGCAAATCGTGGATTCGAGGCGCGTTGCGGAACGAGCGGAGAAGATCAACTCGGAGCGTATGGAAAAAGGATGAGTCGTCTGTAAGTGCGTTATATCACATTTGTACGTGTTATAATCTTAGTTGATTTCACTGTGTTATCGGTCCCGTATTTTTTTACTCCTGGTTTTGGAGTTTTCCACGTAAAAATCTTGCGTGTTATTTTTCATTTTCGCATTGGGTTTTTATTGCGCAAAAATTTTTGAGTGTTTATTGTTTACACCTATTCACCCCCCCTCTAGGTGTTTTTTTCCCTATTTAGATCCATATTAAGTATAACCCAACATATACTCACCATGACATTAATTATCAGATATGTATAAAAATTTAGCAAACAAAGATTCACATATCCCTATGCATTAACAATCCAAATGTCATGTCAAAACAATTAACAAGTTAGTAAATGTGCCAGTTATCAAGCAACTTGTTAGTAATATTACATGCCCAAATAGTTAGTCAAATAGTTAGTCGGGGCATGATCAAAGTTCAACTTAGAACTTACTTACCAGTTCAAGTTCAAACAAAGCTTACAACTTACCAGTTCAAAGTTCTCTCAAGTTCAAGTTCATATATTCTCTCCCCCTTTTTGTCCAAAATCGCCAAAAAGCAAAATAAGAAGGAAAGAAAAAAGAAGGTAAAGTTTGTAAAGTTTGTCAGTGCCAACAACAAAATAAAACCTGCAAAACAAACATGATTAGAGACAGACTTCCATCAATTTTCTGAGTCGGACTCTTCTGCGCTACTGCAACCCATTTTTGTGAAAATCTTTTTCACCAATTTTGTCAGTGAGTTATACTTCTTTGTCAAAGTAACTTGAGCTACAGTTATCAGTTCTAATTCCTGAGAAATACATCCTTGCTCTTTCGCGATGCGCTCCGGTTCGGAAGATAACCTTTGTTGTTCCCTATAGATGGATGTTACAGATGCCTCATCATCCGATGTCTCCATTGGTGCTCAAACTGGTGTTGTATATGCTGCTGGTGCTACTTGTGCTGTTGATGCTGTTGGTGCTGTTGGTGCTGTTCGATGTTGGAGTGTCATATGGTTTTGTGGAGAGAGACTTGACAACCGTTGAGTCATTAATCGTTCCCAAACTATGCAAATAAGCTGACGATCTGATGTCTACGTCAAACTTCTTGAAAATTCGCATAATAATCAAAGGAAATGGCAGTCTCTCAGTTTGATGAGGATGCTCCACATATCGAGCCATCCTATTCCAGATGATGTAAGGAATATTGATATTCAATCCTCGTGCATCTCTTGAATGTCCTAAAATATATAAGAATAGCATCCTATGCCATCGTAACACCTTCGTCTGCATATTCGGCAAAATATTATAGCAAACGATAAAGTTGAGGAATCGGTATTCTGGGCGAAGTTCTTTTGATAATACCGAGTTTCCTGTTGACCGAGTTTCCGGCATGCAGACGCCATCCACAACTCGTCGTCAATCTAAACTGGTCAAGGGACAACCCTTCAGATAGTTGGTCCCTACCATACTTGCTGACATTCCTAACACCTCTCCAACCAACTGAGGTGTAATGATAAGTTTCTTGTTTCGAACTGAAGTGATAAATTTCATAGGTCCTCCTTCGTTTTCTTGAAGCTGCTGTGCACACGTGTAAAAAGTTCTTACCAAGTGTAAACAATATCCAGATGACTCCGAAAAATGGCAAATTTTAGAAAGATTGGCTTGATCAATCAGATTTCCGAAAACTGCAGATCGATCTCGAAGCGCTGCAATATTGACGTGTCGTTCGCCAATGCATTCTCGGTTCTCAAACGCCTTCATCCGATCTGTGCTAATGTGCATGTATTCCTCTGGAGGTGGTGCGCTTTCTAACGGTTCATTAATTTCAATGCCTCGTGCTCATCCCCTTTTCCGAGCAACACTCTTCCTCTTCATCGATACTTGCTCCATGGGAGCTTTTCCTTTCTCAGTGGCTGTTGGCGGAGTCTTCGCCTTTGATGAAGCAGGGGCTTTCCCTTTTGATGCTGATGAAGCCTTAGCCGCAGTTTCTTCACATATTTTCTCCCAGTCTTCAGACTCGGTGTTTGAATCTTCAAGAGAAAGATATTCTCCTTCAGCTTGGGGCTTTCTTGCCCTCTTCAGCTTGTTTGTTGCTCGCGTTCCAACCATAGCGACAACAACCACAAATATCCAACTAAAAACCATTTTGGTTGAGGATTTGAAGAAACTGAACCTGTGAGCAAGAACTCAAGAACACGAGAAAAATATTTAATTTCAAAAATTTGAAAAATCATACCCAAACAATCATTATCGTGTATAGAGATTAGGAACCAAGTTAGATTTTCAAAAAAAATTTAAAAGTAGATCAATTCCATTTTTTTAGAAAATTCTCAAATATTGCCCTAAAACCGAATTTTCGGAAATCGAACCCCAAAAATTTGTTAATCAAATGAATACAAGGCATAGAAACAAATTTAAGATGTCCAGAGTTCTTATTTCAAAAGAAATTTGATCAAAAGTTATGCAAAATCGAGATTAATCCAAGAAATCACTCACGTTTTGATGAACAAAAACATAAATAGTGAAGAACAGAGGTTTCAATCAAAGGAACTTACTTGAATTGAGAGAAATCAAGTTGAGAAAAGTTCAAACCTCCTGGATTCTAGAGAGAGAAACTCTAGGAAGCTAGAAACAAAAGATTGAAGAGAATAGAATTCGAAAACCCTTTCGTTTCAATTAAAATCTAGCCGCGGTCCGGATCAGGTTGGATTTCAGTCCGGATCGGCTTTTCGCAGGAAAATCTCTCATTCGGGATCCGGATCGGATTCATCCAGTTCGGATCGGATTCAACTTTTTCTCCAGAAAAATTTGCAAAAATTTCAGAAAATCTAGAAAAAGTATGTAAGCAATTTTTGTATATCAACTTTAAACAAAAATCATCGTTTCATATCAAAAGAAATAGATTATGCTAAATCTATCAATAATATCCAAACAATGAAACGAAAATTTATAAAAATTAAATTCTTTAAAGTTGAACAAGTTCAAAACATCAATCACGATCTAATGAGTAATGCATTTATCAAATCATCAATTCAGTAAAAAAAATGAAGCACAAAGATCGATAGATGTTTGAAATCCCAAATAAATTAGATAATATATCTAGTCAAATTATATTGTAGGGAGTGGCTCTTTGAGCATCTTTCAATAAAAATCCCACCTTATACCAACCTTGGAATTCGACAGAGTCAAGTATTCCAAAAAGCATTTTATCTAATCAACAAGAAAAATCATGCTTGGTAACCATGTGGAAGCTGCACACAGTACTCGGACGACCGAGGTGGTAGTTCTTTCCTCCATGTGGTGGTAGTTTTCACTCTCCACTTAAGGATGTAACTCTTTCCACATCTTTTGAGCATGAAACTTTAATAAATAAACTCCCCCTCAAATGGCTATCAATTATTTAAGATATGAAGTATTCAACCAAAAATTGATCTCGTGTTCATACTTGACTTAACTATCAAATAAGATAAAAACTATACCAAGAGGTCATTGAGAGAGAAATTGACTTTGATCAATTAAAGATGAACTAATTGATATAAATGATCATCGCATCAAATGTACTATCATGATATCCAAATCATAATAAATTTCTTAAAGCATGAAAGGATGCAATTAAAGTCAATTAACTAATGCTCAGTTAATGTTCTGTATATACAAACAAAAAGAAAGAACAAAAACACTAAACAAAACTTAACCTAAGCAATGGTTCAAAAGAGGTTATTTCAAGGAAAGCATTCCAATTGCTTTACGCAAATGAATAAAACATTTTTGATCCAAAGGTTTTGTCAAAATATCGGCTAATTGATCTTTAGTTGAAACATAAGAAAGTTGTAAAGTACTTGATTCAACTAGCTCTCTAAGAAAGTGATATATAAGTTCAATGTGTTTTGTTCTTGAGTGCAACACAGGGTTTTTTGAAATGTTAATGGCACTAGTGTTGTCACAAAGAATTGTTACCGAAGTCGCAGAAATTCGGAAGTCACTCAATACGCTTTTCATCCAAATTAATTGAGTTGCACAACTTCCCGCTGAAATGTATTCCGCTTCGGCAGTTGAGAGTGCAATGCAGTTTTGCTTTTTACTATGCCATGCAACAAGACAATGGCCAAGGTAAAAGCATGCACCACTCGTGCTCTTCCGATCATCCACTGATCCAGCCCAATCGGCATCCGAATATCCTATTGTGTCGAGAGATGTGCCCATAGGATACCAAATTCCGAAATTCAACGTACCTTTGATGTACTGGATGATCCGTTTCACCGCTTTTAGGTGAATTTCCTTCGGTGTTGATTGATATCTCGCACAAATCCCAACACTGAAGGCAATGTCCGGGCGACTAGCCGTAAGGTAAAGTAGACTTCCAATCATACTTCGGTAAAGTTTCTCGTCTACTTTTTCTCCATGAGATTCACATCCAAGTCCCTTATTGCTAGTTCCCATGGGAGTCGGAAAGTCTTTAGAGTTTTCTAATCCAAATTTCTTTACTAACTCCATTGCATATTTGGATTGACATAAATGAATGCCATCTTCAGTTTGTTTTACTTGCAATCCAAGAAAGTATGTCAACTCGCCCATCATGGACATATCAAATTCGCTTTCCATTGTTTCGGCGAATTTTGAAGCATCATTATTCTTTGTAGCACCAAACACAATATCATCGACATAGATTTGTGCAACAATGAAATGATCTTGAAAGTGCTTCACAAAGAGTGTCCGATCGGCTCCCCCTCTAGTATAGCCCTTTTCCAGAAGGTGCTTTGTCAGTCTTTCGTACCATGCTTGTGGTGCTTGTTTTAGACCGTAAAGAGTCTTTTTCAATCAAAAAACATGGTTTGGAAGTTTATGATCAATGAAACCTTTCGGTTGAGCAATATAAACTTCTTCATTTAGAAAATCTTTTAAAAACGCGCTCTTAACGTCCATTTGAAAAAGTTTTATTTTAAAGTGACAAGCAATAGCAAATAAAATACTAATTGACTCGAGACGGGCTACCGGGGCAAAAGTTTCATCAAAGTCTATACCTTCAACTTGTGAATAGCCCTGAGCAACTAATCTTGCTTTGTTCCGAATAACGATACCTTTTTCATTTTTCTTGTTCTTGAAAATCCATTTTGTACCGATGATGTTTTGTTGATTTGAGGGCTTCGTTAATTCCCAGACTTTGTTCCTTTCAAATTGATTGAGCTCATCTTGCATTGCTTCAATCCAATAATTGTCCTGAAGAGCTTCATCAATGTTCCTTGGTTCTACCATGGATGTAGGTTTTTGGATCCCCAAAGATCTAAATAGGTACTATCAAATAACTAGAGGGGGGGTGAATAGGTGTAATACTTATAAAACCAATCTCAGTCTAAAATAAAAACCAATGCGGAAAATAAAAATAGTACACCGAGATTTACGTGGAAACTCCAATCCAGGAGAAAAACCACGGGACCAACACGCAATAACAATCCACTAAGAAAAGAAGAATAACAAGGTGATTACCGACTCCACGGACTCAAACCCCTCCTTCAACTTCTTCGGACCTTGCGCTCACCGATTGCACGTCCACTGCACACGTTCGAATCCACGAACGCCACTCGAATCCACGAGCACACGTTTCGAATCCACGAAACGCCTTTAGCACACCGAATCCACGATGCCACGTCGAATCCACGACGCAAACTCAGCCGGTAAGAATATTGGCTTCGATGGTGATCCTTTGCTTAGATTCTCATTGAGGAACCGTAGAAGAAATCTCTAAGCAAAGATTAGATTAATTCGACAAAAGATATGTTCTTGAAAGAACCGTCGAATTGACCTAAAAGAGGCTATAAAGAAGAACGATAAAAACCTAGCCTCTAGGGTTGCTCTCAAGTGTTTAATTAATTAATCGGTAGTTTTTGAGAAACCCTAAATGTCTATTTATAGTTTAGAAACCTTTGGAAAGAGATAAGCATCAAAAACTGACTTAACAAAATTTTTCCCGCACGACGATCCGGATCGGATTTACGACGATCCTGATCGTCGCCTTTTTTCAGCAATTCCTGAAAAAACAAGGTTCGGGATTCGGATCGGAATTCTGATCCGGATCAGAATTCTGATCCGGATCGGTTTAGGATCAGAAATTCTGAAACATCCAATTTGTCCAGTTTTTGATTTTTAAGCAATGAAAACTTATCCAAGTGTTTCTAAACCACTCAAATGTATTCGGATCACCAAAATTATTTAGGTAAACGTACCTGATCAATCCGAATCCATTTTCCTTAAGATTGATGTAATTGATCCACAATTCTTCTACTTCAATCTTCAAGACTCAAAACACTGAGTGTCAACTTGAGATCTTGTTGAATCTTCTCTAAGTCTTCGATTGCTGATTGACAATTTGATCACTTCAAGACTCCGACTCAACTCAACAACTCAACTACTCAACTCACGAAATATGCCAACACAAAAAGCCGTAACAATGGAGACGTAGCATGCGACTCCACATTTCATTTGTCTCCAAGTCCTAACTCCTTTTTGAGGATCTCCAATGATGTTTGATTGCGGATGGTCCTTGGAGATTCGTAGCGTTTGAAGTAACGGAGTACTCGGGGGAATTTGTGATGATTCCTGCACAATAGATGAACTAGAACAACCATGAGATGCATCAAAATTTTTAGAATATTTATCATGCAAAGATGCAATATCATTAGTAGGAGATTCATCATCAAGAGACATATCAAGAGTAGATTTATCAGAAGACAAATGAGAAGCTTCATCTACTTTAACATTAATAGATTCAATCATCGTTTTTGATTCAAGATTGTATACTCGATATGCTCTACTATTTGTAGAATAACCCATAAAAATTCTTTCATCACTTCGAGAGTCAAATTTTTTAAGATTTCTCGATCGCGTAAAATGTAACAGCGACTCCCGAAGATACGAAAATATTTGATATTAGATTTTCTATTAAACCATAGCTCATATGGGGTATTCAAAGTACCCGGGTGCAAATAGATGCGATTGATTACATAGATAGCAGTGCTAATTGCTTCAGCCCAAAAATATAAAGGGAGTTTCCGGCTATGAAGCATAACACGTGCCATCTCTTGAACAACTCTATTTTTGCGCTCGACTACACCACTTTGCTGCGGTGCTGCGGTGTATAAGGTGCAGAGAATTCATGTTTTATGCCATTTGAAGAGCAAAAATCAATGAATTTTAAATTAATGAATTCTCCACCTCTATCACTGCGAACACGGACAATCTTTTCATTTTTCTCAATCATAATCCGATGACATATATCATGAAAAGAGTCAAAAGTATCCGCTTTCTCTTTTAAAAATTCTACCCAAGAATATCTAGAGAAATCATCAACCAAAAGAAAAATATACCATTTTTCACCCAAACTAGGTTGACGAGTTGGCCCCATTAAATCCATATGCAATAATTCTAATGGCCGTTTTGTTCCTACATGGTTCAAATTCTTGTGAGTGGATCTCGTTTGTTTTCCCTTTTGGCAACCACCACACACAAGGTTTTCCTTGAAGTTCAATTTTGGAACACCTCTAACTATGTCTTTGTTAGAAATTCTAGATAGTTCATTAAAGTTAATGTGACCTAGTCTTTCATGCCAAAGTGTTTCATTATCAAGTGACACTAGGTTACAATTTTGACTTGTTTTACTAGGAACTACATAGCAATTGTTCTGAGACCTAACCCCTTTCAAAATGAATGAATGATTTACATCAGTTACAAGACATTCTACAGAAGAAAAATTAACTGAAAAATCATCATCACAAAGTTTGTAGTAATCTAGAAAATTAAAGACTTTGAAATACTTTTGAAATTTATAAAATTAGTAATTTTGGCAAAATTTGGGACATAGTGGATCAATAGTGGCCCAGAAATACCGACTTTTGATCGGGGCCTGATCTGGAAAATTCGAGATCGCCATAGCGATCGTCTCGTCGAAACATGAAAATTTTATATTCACTTGTCGACGATCTGACGGTCGGATCTTCCAGAAATCAGCGATGAAAATCGGGTCCCACAACTTAAGTTGTGAATAGTAACCTCTATTTTAAATGGCCCTTCGATCGTCATCGGCCGTTTCACTGTCTGGAACCCTGACATAGGGGTATGAGTAGTCGATCCTAGCTAATTTCAACGTTCTGAGCACAATGGCACTGACGGTTTTCACGTTTGGCGATCCGGGTGCATCGAAGTGCGTGCATCGGTTTGCGACCTACAAAACTAGATGGCCCGAGATTTTATACGAGTGCCAAATTGAACAAACAAATAGGCTACTTGACAGGTCTCGACGAGCCGGACGTCGTGGCGAAGTCTGTTTCGCAATTCGTCGAGCGGATTTTCTCGAAATGCGTGAGATGCACCGAAAAGGGGGTATTTTTGAGAAAACTATAGTATTTTATGTATCTAAATTAACAAGGTTAATTCATTAAGGTGCTGGGTGCATATTGCATCTACAGGAGGGACCTAGGGGTTCGGAGTTGATTGTACAAGGACCTTTTTGCAAAATGCAAAGAATCTTGCATTTATTTTATGGTGTCTCTTGGGCTACTCGTGGGAAGTTACACGAGGAAGACTCTTAGGATTTATAACTCCCAAGAGTTAATCCTCATAACCTCGGGTGCTGGGGTGGCCGAGGGACACAACTCCATTAGAGTGAACCCGAGAGAGAGAGAGAGAGAAATTGAAGGTTGAACCAAAGTTTCTCCTGAGTTGATCTGGAATACTCTGAAGATTCCCTGGTGCCTGTGGAGTGTTCATGGAGCTTGCCGAGGTTGCGCATGGAGGAGGGACCAAGAACCGGCTTCTTCCTCTCTTCCACAACTCCGGCTAAGGTAAGGACTCCAAACCAATGGTTGTTTGCACCCTAGACCCATAGCAGAAGCCTAGTTAGGCTCTTAGGATGCTCTCTGCATAGCCCGAGCCCCCCATGCACGACGGTTGGCCGGCGGGAGCAAGTTCTCGCCGGAAACCTAATAGTGCTCCGCCGCGGCCGTTCTTTGCAACCAGTGGACCAAAAGGGAAAACAAAATGATGGGTTTTTACTGTAGGAGATGAGGATCATCTCCACCAAATTTGGTGGAGATTGATCAAGCCAATCGATGGCAGATCTGAACCCTAATTTTGGGTTTTATGCACTTTGACCGAGCTCACAGCTCCGACGCCGGCGCGCTTCCCCGCCGCTCGCCACCTACCCAGAAGTGTTGCTGGGACCAAGGGGTGTGAGGACCCGAATCCCCACTTTAGGGTTTACTGTTGGTTTGGAGGCTTCAGGGAGTGCGTGTGTGCGTGTCGGGCCCCAGAATTGGGTTTCTGGTAAATTTGGAGCTTGTTTTCTTTTCCGAAAGTCCATTTTGGGTGTGTGAGGTGTTTGCGCGCTTACTGGAGCCAAGAATGTGACCCGGAACGGAAATTGGAACAAGTCTACTCTTCCGGGAATTTTTGGGAAATTTTAGAAGTGGAATTTGGCCGAACGGACCTCGGATTTGGATTCAGCGCGCGAAAATGAGCGAAATGGACTATTTACTTGAATTTTTCGGAGCCCGGACGCGAAAACACGGAAATCGAGGCTTGGGTCACTGTTCCGGCCGCCGGAGAAGCGCCGGCGGCGGCGGAGCGCGGCGGCGGAGGGCGGCGCAGGCGCGCGGTCCACCGCGGGGCGCGTGCACCGGGCGCGGGCCACGTGGAGGGCTGCGGTTGGCCGGCGCAGCGGGCGCGGTCCACGGGCCTTGGCGGGTTGCACGGTGGACCGAGGACATGCCACGTGGCATCTCGTGGTTGGTGCGGTGTTGTGCACGCGGTCCACGAATTGTTGGCTCTGGTGCACGGTAGACCGGTGGACACGTGGCGTTGTCTGGTTGGCGGGTTCTGGTGCACTCGGTCCACTCGGCAGTGGCGGCTGAGGCGGTGCCTCGGGGCGCGTGCCCGACCCGGATCCGGCGGCGGCGCGACCGCGCACGTCGCGCGACGTGCGCGTTGACCGGGGCGGTTTGGGGGCGCCACGTGGCGCCCCGTGGTTGGTCGGGCGCAGCGGTGCACGTCGCCTGGTCGGGACACGTGGCATCGCTGGATTCGTCGGGGTTCGTGCGCCGGGTGCAGGGGGCGAATCAGGGACACGTGGCGGCCTGAGAATGATTCGGGCGCATACAGTAACGGTCCGGGCCCGTTACTGTAGCAGCCCGGAAAATTCGGGCGCCCGAATTCCCTGGGCCCAAAAATCCGAAAGTTGCTTTTGGGCTGATTTTTCCTGGAGCCTATAAATAGGCTGCTTTGGGCCGACTTTTTCACCCCTTTTTCGTGAGATTTGGCTCTTGAGCCTTTCATGAAATTTTCTCCTCTCCCTCTTACCAATCTTCCCGCAAAGTTTCAGATTTTCTGGAGGCTCCAGCGACGACGTTTCCGGCATCGTAGCGCAGTACGGCGTGTTTCTGTTGGAGGCCCATTATCGCCGCATTTCGGTCTAAAAATTCCACAGAGCCACCCCGACAGTCTTTTTCAGCGATTTTTGCGGCGTTGGATTCACGAGAGGTATATCTTCGACTTTCGTGTTGAGTGTTTTGTCTAGATTTGGGCTTTTGGCACGGTTTTCGAGGCATTACTGAGCCACTATTTTGCTGTGAGATTCCTGGACAGCACTCACTTCGCGGATTTTTATCTCCTCATCCGGACATCGGAATTCGACGATTCAAGAGCCTATTGACATCTACACTTCACGAGGATCGTCATGGTATTTTTTATCGGAATTTCTGGAAGAATATTTTCAGGTAAAATTTTCGTGTGAACAGGGACTGTGCATGCAGATTTCTGAATGTGGATTTTTGTGTGAATTGCTTGTAGATTGTGAATTGTTGTTGTACCCAGGACTTTTAGAGCCCCACTCTGGTGCTCTTTGCACCGTGGACTGGGTGAATTATCGATTTGTGGGTATCATATCTGTACCGTCCCGGACTGTTAGCGTGTTCAGGTGGGTGATCCTGCTTTCAAAATCTATGGACTGCACTCTAATTCTGCGAATATAGTAGCATGCATGTTAATTTATGACCCCAATATTAGGTGAGAACTGTATGTTAGTACCCACAGTTGATAGCTATTAAATCTGATGACCTCATTGAACCACTGGCATTATTTGAACTCTTACAACATGAAAACTCAACTTAGCTTAAATGTCAGTTAATTAATTATTCATGCACAATTAGACTACAGAAAATGTGAACATGTATTCAGATTTGCTCATCACCTTAGCTTCCCCACAGTGGTTGTACTCTTGTCATTCTGGACATAGTGATTTTTCCCCCGAGTCGCGGGCTGGGAGGTTTATTAGCTAGGGTTGCATTTGCACTCGCGTCTGGGGACCGAGTGGCGTCTGTAGCAGTCTGCAGACCAGCTTGCATTATGATAGTGACAGTGATATTGGCTCTGGGATCTTTGGGACATGGTCATAGTGACAGTGTGGATTTTTAGCCAGTGAGTGAGATAGTGATTGGATCATAGCCTGCATGAGCCACATTTGTGTTCGACAGTGTTGCGCAGATATTTTACTCGTGTGGGTCGCTCCCCTCGAGTGCCACTCCGGAGTAGGCGAGACCGGGTTGTAGTACCGGTTTGAGATTGAGCTAGATACCGGGTTGGAGTACCGGACATACCTACAGCAGTAGGTAGGCGCAGGCTTGACTGGACCCGTTGTGGCCGTCAGTTTGGATTAAGTGATTTGAGTTGAGTATCAGTAGCGGCATATCGTCCTTCTGTACTATTCCTTGAGCATTTCAGATAGAGGCATAGTAGCAGTAGATGTTTACTTTCCAGCTTTTCTATATTGCATTTCTTTTGTTACTTTATGCCTCTAGTGGACTTAGTGGGCAGACCGTCGGGCTTGTTGGCGGCACCCACTGAGAACTACTGTGGGAGGTAGTTCTCACACCCGTCGTGGTGTCTTTTTCCCCAGGGACTTCAGCTCCAGTTCCTGCGGTACCAGTTGCTGATCCTGCTCCTTCAGACCGAGGTAAGGGAGTCGCGAGATAGATCCCTTCCCCCCCCTTCAGCTTCAGTGTGTTATAGAGGTACCCTTATATTTTGGTGGTGTCATGTTTGAGAGATCATGTAGTGAGGGATCGAGTTGTACTCTTTTGTTTTCTTTTGAGAGACTTCTGTATTACTAGTGAGGATTTTATGTATTATATTTTCGAGAAACTTTCTTCTTTCTGTTCATAGTTAGATTTTTTTTTATTCTACAGCTCTGATATCTGTTAGTATAGATGCTTATTTGCAGGTAGACGCTACGTCTCTACGGGGCTTCCTGTAGGGACGGCGGATCTGTTGGCGAGCCCGGGGTACAGTTCCGACCCTGGGGCGTGACAGATTAGAGTGGTATCAGAGCCTAGGATTTAGGTCTTGGAGGACTTAGGAACCCTAGGCTTATGGTTAAACCCTAGGATGACCCACGTGAGAGCCGAGACTTTTTAGCGAAAGTCTGGATTGGGTATCTAACTCTCCCGAATGGATTGGAATGAGTGATAGACATGCCTTCCTTCTGTGGCCACTATGTTGGCTGCAGACAACATAGTGCTTCGGGAAGGGGGACATGCCTTTTGACTTTCGCTAGATTGGGTCGAGTGTTGCTTCTGGTTTTGATTGTTTGTTTTGTTCCTCAGGTGGGGATGCCTCCTCGACGTTCGATGGTGACTCGCTCGCAGCCTTCGTCCTCTGAGCCCGAGCAGGAGGACTCGGGACGAGGACACCAGGCTGAGATTCAGGAGCTCCGTGCCCAGATGGCACAGATGGCTGAGGCGTCTCGACGCCAGGAGGAGGCAGTGGCGCGGCTGATGCTCATGCTGGAGCAGAGAGCGCAGCCGACGATGGCACCCCCTGAGAGTTCCCCGGTGCCTTCTTCTCCTGTGGTGGCGCCCCCTGTTGTGCAGCCTGCACCGGCGATTCCAGTTGAGCCGGTTTCGAGTAGACCACCGGCTGGGGCATCAGGTTCGTTGACTTTGGCGGAGCAGCGGGAGGTGATGGAATTGTTGATAAGATTTCGCAAGTTTGATCCACCCCGCTTTTCGGGTATGAGTGCTGAGCCGTGGGCGGCCGAGTCTTGGATATCAGCCATGGAGCGCCACTTTGAGAGCCTGTTTGTTGATGAGAGGTTTCGAGTTATTCTGGCTACACACTTCCTGGAGAGCAACGCCGAGGCATGGTGGCGGCGTGTGCGACCAGCTGGTCCACCTGGGGCGCATCTTCTTTCTTGGGCTGAGTTTCGGAGCATGTTGTTGGGGGCATTCTTTCCTGAGAGCGTCAGACAGCGACTGGAGGAGCAGCTGAAGAATCTCCGACAGGGAGATAGGCCCGTGCACATGTACATAGCTGAATTCAATCAGCTATTGGCATGCTTGCCACACGTGGCCAGGGACGAGAGCCACCGTATTTACATGTTTGAGAGGGGACTACGCAGGGATATCTACCAGTTTGTTCGCTCCCGCAGACTGCAGACTTTGGAGGCCTCGATGGAGCAGGCCTTGTATGTGGAGTGTGGAGAGGCCGTGATGTCTGAGGTATCTCCGGCCCCTGTAGCGACTTCTGGGGCGAAGCGTCCGGCTTCTCCAGAGGAGGGGCAGTCTAGCCAGCAGGAACCCCTGAGACCTCCGCGTTTCCACCCTCAGGGCCGGGGGCATCAGGGACACCAGAGATCGGGGGCGTCTCGCCAAATACAGCAGCAACAGCGTCGACCCCCACAACAGCAGTTTTCACAGCAGACTTCTCAGCAGCAGCGCCCAGATCGGTGTATTATCTGTGGAGGCTCTCACCTACCGACTCTGTGCCCGCAGAGACAGGGCCATTGTTTTCGCTGCGGGCAGGCCGGTCACTTTGCGAGCGTGTGCCCCAGAGCCGGCCCTCCAGCTCCATCATCAGCGTCTGCACCGTCTGTTCCTTACCAGCCAGCCAGCCCTACTGCGGCCTACAGCAGGCCAGATTTTGCCTCATCTTCTACTCGACAGTTAGAGCGACGTCCCCCGGCACCGAGCGGTCGTGTTTATGCCGCTCAGGTTGAGGACACTTCAGAAGCAGAGCAGGTCGTCGCAGGTATTGTTCTGATCCTAGCAGTCCGTGCTCGGGCTCTTTTGTTACCGGTGCATCTCATTCATTCATCTGTAGAGCTTTTGCATCTCTGCATGATATCAGGGCATGTGCATCTTTGCTTAATTAAGGGATAGGAATTTTGTGACTTGCATTAGCGTTTAGATTCATCCCTGTATCTTCCAGCAGAAGCGAATTTTTCGGCGTAATTCGAATAGTTTGTACGTGTAGAGAGTTGGCTGTTCTTCCTCGTCCCCGGTGTTTGGAGAATTTCTGAGCTTTATCCAGCGGTTGGACTCACTTTGTGGAGAGTTTGTAGTGACTGGGGAGTTGGAGTGTGTTTTGTTGGAGGCTTACCTTTGGGCCTGGAGACTCCCTTTTGAGCCGTGATTGTTTCGAGGACGAAACTTTCTTTTAGTGGGGGAGGATGTGAGGACCCGAATCCCCACTTTAGGGTTTACTGTTGGTTTGGAGGCTTCAGGGAGTGCGTGTGTGCGTGTCGGGCCCCAGATTTGGGTTTCTGGTAAATTTGGAGCTTGTTTTCTTTTCCGAAAGTCCATTTTGGGTGTGTGAGGTGTTTGCGCGCTTACTGGAGCCAAGAATGTGACCCGGAACGGAAATTGGAACAAGTCTACTCTTCCGGGAATTTTTGGGAAATTTTAGAAGTGGAATTTGGCCGAACGGACCTCGGATTTGGATTCAGCGCGCGAAAACGAGCGAAATGGACTATTTACTTGAATTTTTCGGAGCCCGGACGCGAAAACACGGAAATCGAGGCTTGGGTCACTGTTCCCGCCGCCGGAGAAGCGCCGGCGGCGGCGGAGCGTGGCGGCGGAGGGCGGCGCAGGCGCGCGGTCCACCGCGGGGCGCGTGCACCGGGCGCGGGCCACGTGGAGGGCTGCGGTTGGCCGGCGCAGCGGGCGCGGTCCACGGGCCTTGGCGGGTTGCACGGTGGACCGAGGACATGCCACGTGGCATCTCGTGGTTGGTGCGGTGTTGTGCACGCGGTCCACGAATTGTTGGCTCTGGTGCACGGTAGACCGGTGGACACGTGGCGTTGTCTGGTTGGCGGGTTCTGGTGCACTCGGTCCACTCGGCAGTGGCGGCTGAGGCGGTGCCTCAGGGCGCGTGCCCGACCCGGATCCGGCAGCGGCGCGACCGCGCACGTCGCGCGACGTGCGCGTTGACCGGGGCGGTTTGGGGGCGCCACGTGGCGCCCCGTGGTTGGTCGGGCGCAGCGGTGCACGTCGCCTGGTCGGGACACGTGGCATCGGTGGATTCGTCGGGGTTCGTGCGCCGGGTGCAGGGGGCGAATCAGGGACACGTGGCGGCCTGAGAATGATTCGGGCGCATACAGTAACGGTCCGGGCCCGTTACTGTAGCAGCCCGAAAAATTCGGGCGCCCGAATTCCCTGGGCCCAAAAATCCGAAAGTTGCTTTTGGGCTGATTTTTCCTGGAGCCTATAAATAGGCTGCTTTGGGCCGACTTTTTCACCCCTTTTTCGTGAGATTTGGCTCTTGAGCCTCTCATGAAATTTTCTCCTCTCCCTCTTACCAATCTTCCCGCAAAGTTTCAGATTTTCTGGAGGCTCCGGCGACGACGTTTCCGGCATCGTAGCGCAGTACGGCGTGTTTCTGTTGGAGGCCCGTTATCGCCGCATTTCGGTCTAAAAATTCCACAGAGCCACCCCGACAGTCTTTTTCAGCGATTTTTACGGCGTTGGATTCACGAGAGGTATATCTTCGACTTTCGTGTTGAGTGTTTTGTCTAGATTTGGGCTTTTGGCACGGTTTTCGAGGCATTACTGAGCCACTATTTTGCTGTGAGATTCCTGGACAGCACTCACTTCGCGGATTTTTATCTCCTCATCCGGACATCGGAATTCGACGATTCAAGAGCCTATCGACATCTACACTTCACGAGGATCGTCGTGGTATTTTTTATCGGAATTTCTGGAAGAATATTTTCAGGTAAAATTTTCGTGTGAACAGGGACTGTGCATGCAGATTTCTGAATGTGGATTTTTGTGTGAATTGCTTGTAGATTGTGAATTGTTGTTGTACCCAGGACTTTTAGAGCCCCACTCTGGTGCTCTTTGCACCGTGGACTGGGTGAATTGTCGATTTGTGGGTATCATATCTGTACCGTCCCGGACTGTTAGCGTGTTCAGGTGGGTGATCCTGCTTTCAAAATCTATGGACTGCACTCTAATTCTGCGAATATAGTAGCATGCATGTTAATTTATGACCCCAATATTAGGTGAGAACTGTATGTTAGTACCCACAGTTGATAGCTATTAAATCTGATGACCTCATTGAACCACTGGCATTATTTGAACTCTTACAACATGAAAACTCAACTTAGCTTAAATGTCAGTTAATTAATTATTCATGCACAATTAGACTACAGAAAATGTGAACATGTATTCAGATTTGCTCATCACCTTAGCTTCCCCACAGTGGTTGTACTCTTGTCATTCTGGACATAGTGATTTTTCCCCCGAGTCGCGGGCTGGGAGGTTTATTAGCTAGGGTTGCATTTGCACTCGCGTCTGGGGACCGAGTGGCGTCTGTAGCAGTCTGCAGACCAGCTTGCATTATGATAGTGACAGTGATATTGGCTCTGGGATCTTTGGGACATGGTCATAGTGACAGTGTGGATTTTTAGCCAGTGAGTGAGATAGTGATTGGATCATAGCCTGCATGAGCCACATTTGTGTTCGACAGTGTTGCGCAGATATTTTACTCGTGTGGGTCGCTCCCCTCGAGTGCCACTCCGGAGTAGGCGAGACCGGGTTGTAGTACCGGTTTGAGATTGAGCTAGATACCGGGTTGGAGTACCGGACATACCTACAGCAGTAGGTAGGCGCAGGCTTGACTGGACCCGTTGTGGCCGTCAGTTTGGATTAAGTGATTTGAGTTGAGTATCAGTAGCGGCATATCGTCCTTCTGTACTATTCCTTGAGCATTTCAGATAGAGGCATAGTAGCAGTAGATGTTTACTTTCCAGCTTTTCTATATTGCATTTCTTTTGTTACTTTATGCCTCTAGTGGACTTAGTGGGCAGACCGTCGGGCTTGTTGGCGGCACCCACTGAGAACTACTGTGGGAGGTAGTTCTCACACCCGTCGTGGTGTCTTTTTCCCCAGGGACTTCAGCTCCAGTTCCTGCGGTACCAGTTGCTGATCCTGCTCCTTCAGACCGAGGTAAGGGAGTCGCGAGATAGATCCCTTCCCCCCCCTTCAGCTTCAGTGTGTTATAGAGGTACCCTTATATTTTGGTGGTGTCATGTTTGAGAGATCATGTAGTGAGGGATCGAGTTGTACTCTTTTGTTTTCTTTTGAGAGACTTCTGTATTACTAGTGAGGATTTTATGTATTATATTTTCGAGAGACTTTCTTCTTTCTGTTCATAGTTAGATTTTTTTTTATTCTACAGCTCTGATATCTGTTAGTATAGATGCTTATTTGCAGGTAGACGCTACGTCTCTACGGGGCTTCCTGTAGGGACGGCGGATCTGTTGGCGAGCCCGGGGTACAGTTCCGACCCCGGGGCGTGACAAGGGGAGTGCATCCATGCACTTGCATGGCATCCATGCAGCATCAAAATGGTGCGGCCATGGATGACCCGAGAAGTGATCCAAACGCGGCCGCCGGCGCTCCGGCCAACTCTGGCCGGGGAGGGTTGGTCGAGAAGCTTTGTATGGTCCAGTAGAACAACTCCATCCATGTTGGAGGGCTTCAAAATGCCTCTATAGAAATTCACCATTAATGGTGGTGAAGCTCCAACCCGAGTTCGCTCCACCGCCGCCGCCGCCGTGCCCTGTCGCCGGGCACGGGTCCAGGTAAGCTGGTTGTGATGTATAGCATCATTTTGGTCAATTAGTTGAATCCCAGATTCCCTGGTTGAGTGGTCACGAATTTCAAGGATGGGAGCTTCATCTTCCTCCTCATGCCGCGGCTAACCTGGGATTTTGGTTGTTCCAAGTTGATGAGAATTACTTCAGGAACTTAGTAGAGTAAGTTGATCCATGTTATATTGCTCCAGGTGCTATGATTGCAGAGAACCAACTTACTTGTTGGCTTGTGTGCTTGTGTATATATTGTGCCCCTTAGGTGTTTGATAAAATGCCACAAAGAAGTTTTAAATAGAATTAGACTTTGATTTAAATATGAAAGATGTCCCAAAATGTCCCCTGAGCTTGATGCTCACTTCAGATCAAGTTGGATTTGTGTGGACTGATGTTTGGAGCATTGTGTGAGTTGATTGAGAGCAAGGTGTTGGATTTGAGTGATCCAGTGTACCTGGGTTGCAAATAGGGCAAGCACAGTGATTCTTGAGGCATTTTAAGCATGTGGCTAAAGCAGAATTTTAATTGGCACAGTAGAGGTTAAGTTCTAATGTAATCAAGCTCTAGAAGAAATGTTTGGCCAAAGTCCTGTTTATGGACTGATTGAAAAACTGTAACAGTGAGCTCTAGACTAATTTGGGGTCACTGGACGCGATGCTCGCGTTAGATTTAGGTTTCGATGATCCAGAGAAACAAAAATGCATATAGGCTATGTTGGAAGAGTATTTTATGGCCCGAAGTTTTCCTCGGGTACCGTGCTGCCGCAAATTGGTGAGCACGGTGTTCAGCAAGATAAATGTCACCTGCTGGAAGTGACGGTTCGTTAAAATGATTTTTCAGTTGAAAGAACGAGCGAAAACAGTGCTAAAAAGATTATGTTGGTCTAAGTGTAATTGTCAAACACTGAGATTAAGTAATTAAAGGAGTTAAGTTGACTTGAAATAAGTTAGAGTTAAAATCGATCCCTGATCAATATGTTTGATTCAGGTCTGTCCAGGTTGCATCTGGTTCTGAGCGTACAGTCGATTCGTTCTAGTCGCCTGTGATTTGACAGGTGGGTTTATCTTCGGTCCGGACTTTATCATTTCGGCCCTCTGTGTACGGTATTGGTTGGACCCCTGTTTTTGGTAGCTTAACTATTACTTTGAGCCTGCCTTCCTTTTGATTCAGTTTATGCTGCTTTATGCCCGAATTATGACCTTTATCAGTTATCTGTTGCCTTACACAATTGATCTCAGTTGCTTCCAGTATTTATATCATTATTTCTGGACATTTGCCATGCCTGATTGGTCATTAGCTAGATTGCACATTGATTCTTGATTATCAGTATATATATATCCTGATCCATGTTCTAGTTGTTGTCGATTATATTCCTACATATGAGTTGAGATTCAGTTGATTCTGATATTGCATCCTTGATTGGTTTCTGTTGAGCTTGTTTTTCTGTTGATCAAATATTACACTGCTGAACACATAATTTTAATCAACTAATGTTTTACTGAACGTCGTAGGGTCGCCTGAGTCTGTTCTTGTTTGATAGGACAAAGGCATTGCTCTTCGAAGTTTGGGCCTAAAACCTGTTTTCAAACTAGTTTCCGTAAAAATATGTGTTTAGTTTTGTATGTTTGGTTGGTCTGCATGATTGAGTTGAGATTTGCTGTTGATCTTATGTTGAGTTGAGATTTGCTTTTGATCTTGCATATGAGTTGAGATTAGTTGCTGATTATTCCTGCATGAGAGATGAGATTCAGTTGATTTTGTTATTGCATCCCAGTGGGGATTGTTCCCGGCTTATTGCCGAATTACCCGGTCTGTGAACCGTGAGCTTGAGCATTCGCATGATTTATCGCCCGCACTGCTGTACTTCACGAACATCAGCGGAGTCATGACCCGTGCAGATGTTCTTTACCGGTAAAGTGGTTAGCAGTAGCTACCCGTGACTCCCAGGTTAGTGCCCAAGGGTGCCGGAGTGTTGACTCCCAGGTTAGTGCCCGAGGGTGCCGGAGTATGTCAGCCAGGTTGGTGCCAGGTTCGGCGAGGTTTCCCTGAGGTCTTGTAGACCAATATGGTGGCTTGTGATTGGGTTTTGTTTCAGTTTTCATCTATTGATGCATAAGTTGTTGATTGTTATGTTTACTTCATCATATTCCATAAATTCCTTGAATTGATGTCTTATTATCCACATATACATGTCAATCCTTGATATAATGCCCTTACTTTAGTATCATGATTATTGAGTTGCTTATCCCGACTGTGATTATGTATATCTGCTGATCTTCATGAATATCTACCTGTTATTCTAACTCCTGATTATTACTATCCTCTAGTATTGTATACCAGTAGGTACGATTTGCTATTTCTCGGCTCGTCGTGCCCACTGGGATACACTCCGGTGTGTCTCACACCCTCGGGTGACTGTTTTTCAGGCCGAGCGGGTGCTGGGATGTCGGGACGTATTGGTGAGATTCCGAGATAGAGATTGACCTTGGACAGCCGTGTATTTAGAAATAGTTAATTCAAGTGGTATTCAGATGTAATATATTTGTAAAGAAATCTGTAATATTGTTGTTGTTATTTGTAGTACGTAGTTAGTACTCTGATGTTTGTTGCCAAGCTAGCCGTGCATATATAGAAAAGGCTCAATTCCATAGGGGATTGGGACTCTTCTATATATGTGGCGGTCTGTCATTGCCCTGGTTGATTTGCAACTCTGATTTAAAAAAAAAAAAAAAAAAAAAAAATTTATTCACTGGTTTTTGAACTCGGGGCGTGACAAAGTTGGCTAATGCTTATGAGGTTAGTCTTAAGGCCTTCAACAAACAAAACATTGTTTAAAGCCAGGCCATCTGGAATAGCAATGGTTCCTTTGCCGATAATTTTTGAAGATCGTCCATCTCCAAAAACTGCATGTCCTCCGAAGGTTTTCTCAAGGGTTTGAAAAATATTTTTATCTCCGGTCATGTGGCGTGAGCAACCACTGTCCAGATACCAAGACGAATTGTCATACGCATAAAGTGATGTATGAATGACAAGACAAGGGAAGACTTCACATTTGCGCACCCAAACCTTGCAAGTTTTCGAATACGTCGGCAATGATTGTGACATTGATTTTCTTGGTGAATGCGTCTTGTTCGCTTGATCACTTTTCTTTGGAATCCATGATGACGTCATCTTGTTAGGTGTACTACCAAGGTTCTTTACTTTTGAAAGATCCTTCTTTGATTTTCGGGGGATGAACTTGTTGGTAGTTGTTGCAAGAGGCGCTTGATTTGATCGCTTCGCTCCATTCTTGCAATTTTGTCTTGTGTGCCCTGTAAAACCGCAACAAAAATATACCTTTGTGCATGGGGAACCCAAAGTAGATGAGGTAGGCTTGTTCACGTTGGATGCAGTGATTTTCGTCAGAGGAGGAGAAACCAACTGGGGCACAAAAACCGTTTTACTCGAACTTGGATCATTGCTAGTTCGAGTGTATCCAAGACCCAACCGATTCGTTTGACCGAGACCAAGCAACTTGTCCAACTTGCTCCTTCCAGAAGAAAATCGCTTCAAATCGTCCATAAGTTGGAATATGGTCTTTGTCATCTCCAATTTTTCTTGTCGAGTTTCGGAGTAGAGCTTCAAGAAGTAGTTAGTTTTATCCACCAATTTAATGTGCTCCTTCTCAAAGTGCTCATTCTTCTCTCGAAGGGAAACATTGATTTTAACCAAGTTATCCTTTTCCGCTTCAGGAGCGTTTGAGAGAGAAGTTGCTTCTTTAGATTGTTCTTCAAGATCCCGCAGTCTTCTTCTCAAACTCTTGTTTTGCTTTGTCAATTTCTTTGAATCCTTTAATAGTTTATGGTAAGCAAAAATAAAATCTTCACCTTCCGAATCACTCGGTTCATCGTTCGTTGCATTCTTTTCATCCAAGGAATTGGATAATGAACCCGTGGAAGTCGCTGAAAAGCACATGTAAGGTGAAGTTGTGGACGCGTGGAATGCTGTGGCGTTATCTTCCTCATCACTGGAAGATGACTCATTGGAAGTGGAAGTGTCATCCCATGTGACGGCTTGTATAGCCTTCTTCTTTGACGGATTCTTGTTGGGACATTCCGTTGAGATGTGGCCATAACCTTGGCACTTGAAACACTGAATTTGTCCCTTAGAGTTCTTCTTGTCCTTTGAACAACCCTCTTGCTTTCTTGACTTAAAGCTTGAAGGTCTATTTGCTTTTCTTGGACTTAAAGAAGGATGAGGATTTACTTGAATTTCCCCTTCGAAAGTTTCGGCGAAATTTCCTCGTCAAGAGTGCAAGTTGTTTCTCAAAATTCTCCATGGATAGATTATCATCAGCGTCTGAGGAGGATGAATCCGCGTCTTCTTCCTTTGTTGATTTCAATGCAAAACCTGAAGACTTGAAGAAGAGGAAGGCTTTCCAGAAGAATAGTTAGTAGGAAAAGTCATTTCATACGTTTGAAGTGCACCAACTAATTCTTCTACTTTAATTTCGTCCGGGTGCTTTACTGTTTCAATGGCTGCGACCTTAGGGCGAAATCTTTCCGGAAGAGTTCTCAAAATTTTTCTTACAACTTTTGATTCTGGAATTTTCTTTTCCAAGTTAGCACATGTATTAACGATATCTTGCAATCGTGTATAATAATCTGTGAACGATTCATTTTCTGCCATAAAAATTGAGTCAAATTTGCTCGTAAGCATTTACAGTTTTTGAATCTTCACTAAACTTGTTCCCTCATGTGTAACTTGTAGAACATCCCAGATTTCTTTCGCAGTCTCACATGCCGAGACACGAGAGAATTCGGTTTGCGACAAAGCATTAAATAAGGCGTTAATTCCTTTCCCGTTGTAAGAAGAAGAATCAATTTCTTCCTTGGTCCATTTCGACCTAGGTTTCATGGTGACAACATCGACAATAATCTCAGTAGGATTTGTCCATCCAAACTCAATTGATTGCCAAACCTGTTCATCGATTGAAATTAAAAACGCTCTCATGCATACTTTCCAATATGCATAATTTGTTCCATCGAGGAACGGTGGTCTATTGATGTTTCCAACTTCAACCATTGTTTACAACCCTATTCCCGCTCTGATACCACTTGTGGGTTATGGATTATATGGATCTGAATAGGAAAAAAACCACATAGAGGGGGGGTGAATAGGTGAAAACAATAATCACCCCAAATCGTTGCGTAAAAATAACCCAATGCGGAAAATAAATAAAGTACGCAAGATTTACGTGGAAAACTCCATCACAGGAGTAAAAAACCACGGGACCGATAACACGGCGAAATTCGCTAGAATTAAAACACGTACAAGGTGATTTACCGTAAACCTACGACTCAACCTTTTCCATACGCTCCTAGTTGATCTTCTCCGCTCGCTCCACGACGTGCCTCGAATCCACGATTTGCGTCTAACTTCGAATCCACGAAGTCCAACCGTATCCACGGTCTTCACCAATGCGGCACGCCTCAATCACATGAACGCGCCTCGCTCCGAATCCACGAGAGCGATCACACCTTGAATCCACAAGGCCACGCGAATCCTCGCGCCGATTCTAGATAGATCGTTGTTTTGTTTGGTGATGATCCTCCGAATACTTAGATCAAAGATAGACAAGGAAATACCATCTAAGTATTCTTCAATTTGATTCTACGAAAAATAGGTGTTTGAAAACCCTAGAATCAAATTGAACAACATAGATGAAGAAACATAAGTTTAATCGTGTTTTCCTTTCTTCTCTATATTTGTGGATTTTTTTTATTATTTTTTTCGATCGATTTTTCGATTAAAATTGATTAATTATCATTTTCCCTAAAAGATGAAATTTGGGTTTATTTATAGGTTAGAAACCTTTGAAAAGATATAAGAATCAAAAACTGACTTAACAGAATTTTTTCCGTACGACGGTCCGGACTGGATTAAGTCTGATCCGGACTGTCATATTTTTCAGAAGATATTCTGAAGAAACACAGTTCGGGGTCCGGACTGAAACAGGGGAGGTCCGGACTGTTCATGCTATTTTGTAGAATTAAGGTTCGGGGTCCGGATTGGAACAGGGGTGGTCCGGACTGGAAAACCGCATAAACTAAACTATGTTCTGGGTCCGGACTGGAATGGTCTGATTCGGATCCTGAACACACAACTTGCCCAGTTTTTTATTTTTTATGCAATGAAAACTTATCCAAGTGTTTCTAAACTACTCAAATGTATTCGGATCACCAAAATTATTTAGTTAAACGTATCTGATCATTTCGAATGCATTCTTCTTGAGATTGATGTAGTTGATCCACAATTCTTCATCTTCAATCTTCAAGACTTATACCACTTCACGAAATACTCCAATACAAAATCCTTAACATGGGTGCCCTTCTATGACTTTTGCCTGATTGGGTTCGTAGTATGAACGTGAGTCACGGTTAGTCCGACAGTCGAAGAAACCAACTAGTGTTGTCGTGTTTCAAGAAGTGATAATGCCGCATCGGTGACCTCTAAAGGAGTTTGTGCGGAATACACTAGCGTGTGATCGAGTAGTCCGAGGCGAGCTAGAACCGAGAGTGTCATTAGTTGTTGCTCGTGCTCCACGGAGCAATGCGGCAACAAACCGAAGAATTGTGATGGCAGTTTAGGCTGCTCGGTGTCAAGGCGAGGATGTTTGGGTCTCCAAAGGGTATTGGAGCTATCGGTGGCTATGACTCGAGTGAGTCTAGCACTATTTGCACCTCTAAGTGTAGGGTCGTGTGTCGTCGATTAAGCCGACGTTACGACGTGCCACATCCAGCCAAGGTTGCCGTGGCGACACTTTCGTTTGGGTTGGTTGTTCCAGCCCTTTGTCGTGTGGAGGCGAAGCGAGAGCAAGCATTTGCAGCTCTCATGATGTTAAGAGACTTCTTCCCGTCGATTTTCGACGAAAAGTCAATGTGGTTGGGGAGTCGATGAATCGATTCGATAGAGGCGCTCTTCATAGGTTTTTATACCTTGGAGAGATATGAGCTTCGGGGATTGGCATCCTCTACCAACTTCCCAACAGTTGAGAGAAAAGGCTTAAGGAAAATCCCTGAGAACTGAGGCGTGGAGATCACCCGGTATGGAGGTACAAGTGGAGAGTTCTCGCACTTTATTAACAGTATTTCATGTGTGGTGCGAGATGACAAGTATAAGGCCGACCGCTTCGAGCGGGGACATCGGTTAGAGATCGTCATGGTTGTGCATGCCTACGCGCTGCAAACCTTTTTCGAAGTCCTAGATCGATTCTTGTGAGTTGAGTTTGGAGATGTTCACGTGCGGTGGAGCACAAGATTCGCGAGTTGGACGATAGGGCGGTGCGATTGCCACATGGTCAGTCGAGTTCTAAGCAACACTTAAGGCATTCGCAATCGTAATCTGAGGGTCCGGAGGTGTTCACTACTTGGCCTCAGCGGGAGGTGCTGGTAGTGGTGGTCTCATTGTGTATGAAGGCCTTATCGGCCCCAACGGCGTGACTAGCGGGAAGAAAATGTTTTCGGTGTAGGCAACTAGTGTCACGCCCCGGGTGTAAACCAGAACCCGGGCCCGTCTACAGATCCGCCGTGCACACGGTATTCCCCGCGTACACGAAGCGCCAATAACCTGCTCAGATATAAGAGATAACAATAAAGAGCATAAAACAGAGTTGAACTAAAAACTAATACCTCTCAGACTGAAGCTGGAAATAAAATACAATACATCTGTAAAAATAATACATTTGTCTCTCCTAGCTCACCAAAAAAATACAAATAGCTGGCTAAAGCAAGACCCAAAAGTAAAGTACAATCGTCTGAGGAAAAAGGGTACACCAACAGTCCAGCTAACTCGCTCATCCTGCCTCGAGATCTATCTACTCAGCCGTCCTCTCTCCTCGACCCGCCGCTGAAAACCCAGCAGCACCCGCAGAAGACACTGCAAAACAAGGGGAAAAGAAACATGGGGGTGAGATCTACTAGCAAACCAGTACCCTCCCCTAGTGGGTAAAGCCTCAAACTCTGACGCACCCACTAGATCTACCAGAGGCAAAAAGGAAAGGAGAAGAAGAGTGGTAAGCAATAAAACTGCTGAAAAAGAAAACTACCACTACTATGCCTCTAAATGCATCAGTAACCAAACTGTCCCGGTAACCCAATCTATCCACCAGTAAAAACTGGTACTACCTGCTGCCGCCCTCATCATCGGGCAAATAAAGCCACGCCGATGTGATAGCAAAACTCCTGCTGTCGCCCTCATCATCGGGCAAGTAAAGCCGCGCCAATCTGATGGCAAAAGGCCCATAACTATCTGACCCCCAAGCTCCGGAGGGGAACTCGAGAGGAGCGACCCACACGAGGAAAATAACCATATCACAAGTATCATAAAAGCAGGACAGGATCACAACTATACTCAAGTGGAACAAAACCCTCCACTAAAGAACCCTGATCCCTAATCAGATGCATAAGTAACCATCCGGTCAACAGCCCAATATCCGCGGTCGCCGCGATACCCACTATCAACAATCAAGCCCAACAACCGACACCCGGTCAACCGCCCAATATTCGCGGTCACCGAAATAACCCACAATCACAATCATGTCCCACATCCGACATCCGGTCAACCGCCTACTATCCGCGGTAGCCGCAATAACCCCCAATCCAAAGTCGGGTAAAATAATCTGTATCCGGTCAACCGCCTACTATCCGCGGTAGCCGCAATACCCCACAACCAATAATCAAATACCACCTATCCCCGACCCCAAGGTCCCGGCTACACTATCCCGTACCCCTGCTCAAACCCGAGCAACAAGAACCACCTGACTAAAGAATAAAGAGAAAAGAAGCAAGCATGGTTTCTCCTAAGTTATGTTCCAACATGATAGTGTAGCGATAAGATATGGCCTAACTAGATGTCCATACAAGCATGCAAAAGTCCCGAGAAGAAAGAAAGAGTACAGATATCATTCTGACTTATGTTTAGCATGATAACAGTTCCTGACATTCAATATAGCATGATATCTCAAGTCCCATACCGTTCCCACATGAATAGCAAATATTAAACATATAAACCGCTATTCGTCCACAAATATCTATCCACCTATGCATGTCTAAAAATATTCCCAAGTAGTACCCACCATCCAGGTAAATTACATGGCCTCAATATCATAATCAAATCCACATGCAAGGTTATGTGCTAACATAGCAACCCACATGTCCAAACCCACAAGGATAATCCCAACCACGAGTGTTGATCAATCAATAAGTCCAATAATTGGATCTTTCTAATATTCCTAGTGAGTATGTCAGAAGTAGAGGGATATAGCAACCACCAACCTCGATCGCGAAGCACGGATCCGCATGCACCCATACACCAGGTAAACACGGCACGCCGCAAACACTGCAAAGGTAACCCAAACAGCGTACAATTAATCCAAGGAATGCACAATAAGTCGTTGTCCATACAACCAGCCCCGAAAATGGCTAAATTTTACCTGCGAGATGAACTCAAAAATATCTGGAAAAATAATCGCTGTGATCCTCGCGGCGAGCCGATCGAAACGAGCACTAGCACGTCCGAATCCGACACCTGTAGGTCAAGAAACAATTAGAACATCGACGTATGCCAAAACCTTCACGAACACAAGCCTGCAGAAACTCAGTCCCAAAGAAGCTTAATTATCACCTTCGAAGAGTCCTCCAAAAATTCCGATAAAAATACGGGTGCGTTCCTCACGAAGCGTAGATGTCGATCGAGTCCTCATACGTCTCATTCCGATGCTCGTAGACCGAGAAATCACAACAATACTCCTCCGCCGTCCAAATCCTTACAGCGGTACAAGGGGTCAAAAGATACCTCGGGAACTGTGCCAAAAACCCAAAATGAGGCAAAGTGATTAACACAAAAATCGAAGGCTTACCTCTTAGGAACACACTGTCGTAGAATCGACCAAAAATTCCTCCTGGTTTGCGCACAGAAAATTTCCGGCTGAACTGCGACGGAAATGGGCCAAAAAAGGGAAACGTCGGGGCGCACTGTAAAACCAAGATCGCTACTGCCGAGCCTCCAAAAATCCAGGGGATCCACCACAAGATCAAAAATATCAAGAGGAACAAGTTTCCTAAAGATCTCTCCCTCTCAATCTCTCTCTAAAACTCGGAAATAGTAGAAAAAGAGAGAGAGGGGGGTTTAAATAGGCCCAGCCCAGCCCACATGGGCTTCTGGATTTGGGCGCCGGATTCAAGCGCCCAAATCCGGCCCACGGCCCTTTACTGTGCGCGCCCGAAAGTCCCTAGGCGCGCCACGTCACCCGGTCCACGCCCCGCGCGCCCGGCGCACGCACGCCCGCCAATCGAGACGCACCGCGTGGGGACGCGGTCCATGGCTGGGTGCACGCGCCGCGGTCCACGCCGGGCCACCCGGGTTGCTGCGCCCGCCAATGGATGAGCGACACGTGGCCTGGCAGGTCCACCGTGCGCCGCGCCCGGCGCTCTATCTCGCGTGCGTTGACCAACCAATCAACGCGCGCCACGTGTCACCGCCTCCACTCGCTGCGCCCGGTGCACACACCCGATGCACCCGCCCAACCCGAAGCCGCTACGTGTCCCCAGTGCGCCTAATGGGGAGCCGCCATGTGGCACACCAACTCCGAACACCGCGCCTGCCCGCGCGCCTGCCCGGCCCGAGCACCTGTCGCTCGCTCCCGTGGGCCGAGCCCACTGCACCGCCTCTCCAGCTCCGCCACGTTGCGTACGACACCACTAGAAAGCCGCCACGTGGCATACTCCATGGTCCACCGATCCACCGTGCACCTGAAAACACTGAAAACTTTCGGGTGTCTGTTTTCGGGCGTCCGGACTCAGAAAAATATAAGTAAATAACCGTTTTCTATCGTTTTTCCGCACTGAATCCAAATACGGCCTCCGTTTTGGCCAATTCTGCTTCTAAATTTTGATGGGTGCCTTCAACTACACTCGGGATCAGTTCAACACACTTAGTCCATCTCTTGAGTCCGAAACGCACCCAAACAACTCTAGCACCCAAAAAAGGCCTCCATAAGCTGTTGATCCAACAGTAATCCTCTTGTGGAAATTCGGGTCCTCACAACTAGTGCACGGGAGTGGTGAATATCCCCAGAGTGAGCTAGGCCCCGTCGATCTCAGTAGTATTTTTTTTTTCTCTAGAATGGTTTGCAGGTATGCTACTTGTGGCCTACAAAGTGCGCGAAGGTCGCGGCATGCCGATGGTTAGCAGCAAGCGTCAAGTAACCACGGGTCGGTGACTGTGGAAGAGCCTCTTGTGGCTAGTAGTGCCACAATAAGTATGATTTAAACTTATGCAATCATACATGCAAGGTATGTGTGATGACCCGAATCTCCGCAAAGCTTTTGCAGTGTGATCAGCGACTTCTGGAGCCTTATTCGATGAGATGGAGGTGCTTGTGCGCAAATCGGACCTCAGGATTGGACCCAGCGCAAAATTTGGATTAGTATTACCTGTCCGGATGCCTTCGACAAATTTTAGAAGTGGAATTTGGTAAAACGGACATCGAGTTTGGACTCAGCATGCGAAAATGATGAAAATGGACTATTTACTTATATTTTTCGGAGCCCGGATGCAAAAATGCGGATTTCGAGGCTTGGTGTAGTGTTCCGGCGGCCACGGGCAGGCGGCGGAGCGTGGCGGCGCCGCCGCGGGCAGGCGCGGGCTGGCGGGTCCATGGGGCTTTGGCGTGCATCGAGTGCAGCCAACGCGGAGGCTGTCATGTGGCGAGCTCCCATTGGCTGGGCGGCGGCGCTGGAGTCGAGGTGCCAATCGCACCGGGTGTGGCCCACGGTTGATAGCGCCAGGACGTGTGGCGCGCGCCCATTGGCGGGCGCAGCGACCCGGCAGTCCCGGCGTGGACCGCGGCCCGTGCGCCCCGCCATGAACCCCGCTGCCACGCGTCGCGCCGTGATTCGCGGGGGAGCGTGCGCTGGGCTCGCGGGGCGCGGAGAAGGCCACGTGGCGCACCTAGGGGATTCTGGCCGCGCACAATAGCGGGCCGGGGCTGGATTCGGGCGCCCGAATTCGGTGCCTGAATCCGGATCCTCTTGTGTGTGGACTTTGGGCTATAAATAGCCCCTTTTGCTGTTCTTTGGGCCTTTTTCCCGAGCTCCTCTTGGATTGAGGCCTTAAGGAAGGTTGTTCCTCACCTTGTCCTCTACTTCTTGATGGATTCACAGAATTTTTGGAGGCCGTGACATTGGCATCTTCTGCGACGCGGCGAACTTCGACGCTCCTTCGTTTGTGGCTTCTACCGTCGCATTTTAGTGCGCGAGGACCCCTGAGCTACCCTGATGGAATTTTGAGCCGATTTTTGTGGCAACGCGTTCACGAGAGGTACGCCTTCGATTTCTGTGGATCACTTTTCTCTTTTTTGAGTTTTTGGTGGTGTTCCCGAGGTACCTTTTGACCCCTTGTACTGCTACGATGTTTGGGACAGCGGTGGAGTATTGTTGGGATTTCTCGACCTACGGACATCGGAACGGGATGTTTGAGGACTCGATCGACATCTACGTTTCGAGAGGAAGACGATCGTATTTTTATCGGATTTTTCAGAGGATTCTTTGAAGGTGATATTTAAGCTTCTTCATGACTGATTTCTGCATATTTGATTTCTGCATAGTTGTGGATTGATTGGCTTACTGCGATGTTCTATTTGTATCTTGGCCTACAAGTGTCGGAACGAGGAGTATAAATACTCGTTTTGCATCTACTCGACGCGAGGATCACAGCCGTGATTTTTTTGGATTTTTTGGAGGATCGGACACAGGTGAAAAACCCCTTTCTCTGTGCTAGTTTGCAAAATAGCAAGTATTGTTTTGGGGTATTGACTGTGATGTTGACTGTGGGTTGTTTGGCAATGGACTTGGCTGTGATGTTGGTTGTGGCTGAGGCTTGTGCGACCGAGTACCGAGGGTGCGGTTTCGGCGGATTTTGTTGTGAGTGACTACGCACTTCACCGACTTCGGCTTTGCCTGCGAAAAGCGATTCAGGTGGGTTGCTTCGTCTCCAGAACCGGTGGACAATTCTCTAATTCTATCTGTTAGAATGCATGCATGTTTAGGGTACAATATATGTGATTGAGGGTTAAGCATAGTAATGTTAATTATTTGAGAATTGCAAGATGGAACCCATGTTATGTATTATGAGAATTTGCAAGATTTGGATATTCATGATTAATGTAAGCTTACCTAAGGGAATGTTACCCTCTGTGATTGATAACATGCATAATTAATGTACAACCAATAGGATTGAGATGTAAGCATGAGAATGGCCTAGATCATGTGAATTGACATAATATAGTAGTGATATGTTAGCATGCCATGTGTTAGCACATAGTATTTTATGAGATTTGATTACTCGATGGGGTAGGATGATATATCTATGTGCGGGTATCACTCTGATGATTTATGATGGACCATGGATTATGGACAGGTGTAGTTGATTAGTGATTTTGGCATGCGATTATACCTATGTGGAGGTACTATTTGTTTTACTCCCTTTTATCCTTCTTGAGGACAATTGCATGTTTGTATGGACATCTAGATAGGCCATCTTTTATCGCTACACTATCATGTTGGGACTTGACTTAGGAGAAACCATGTTTGTTTCTTTTATCTTTTTTAGTCAGACATGTGATACATTTGCTCGGGTTCGAGCAGGGGTGTGGGATAGTATAGTCGAGACTTTGAGTCTGGGACAGGTTGGACTTGATTGTGGGGTGTTGCGGCAACCGCGGATATTAGGCGGTTGACCGGATGTTGGTTGTTGTACTAGATTGTGGATTGTGGGGTGTTGCGGCAACCGCAAAAATTGGGCGGTTGACCGAATGTTTACTTGTTCATCAGATTGGAGATCGGATCTCTCTAGTGGATGGAGTTTCCCACTTATTGTGTACTTTTGCATCAGATTGGGATCGGGTTCCATTAGTGGATGGATTTTTCTACTTTGATCAGAGTCGTGATCCAGTCCTGCTATTTTGATATACTAGACAGAGATACTTGTCATGGGTTACTTATTTACTCGAGCGGGTCGCTCCCCTCGAGTGCCACTCCGGAGTAGGCGATTTACACAACGGCCAGTGAGTACCGGACAGATGATTGCTGGTCAGTGAGTGCCGATCTATTAGCAGATACTTGAGACAGTATGAGCAGGCAGTGCCAGTTTTTACTGGTCCATTGATTGGGTTTATTCAGGCAGATACTTTTATTGTTGCACTCGTGCCTATGGGCTGAGTGGAGTCTGGTAGCCGAGATTAGACCAGTGCTAGCTAGTGTTGTTGGGAGCCGTTTGGGTTAACGGTGGTCCCGTGTCGTTGAGAGTACTTCAACCATTGTGCGAGATGCTTGAGGATCTTGAGTCTATCCTTTCTGAGAGAGAGCGTGGATTTCGACTATAGCCTGCATGTGCCACTATTCGATAGCGAGCTAGACCGATTGGATACCATATGTTGATGCACTAGGGAGGCGCAGGCTTGACTGAACCAGATGTGGCATGTTGGGTTATAAGTAATAATGGATCTAAATAGGGGAAAAAACACCTAGAGGGAGGGTGAATAGGTGTAAACAATAAACACTCAAAAAATTATTGCGCAATAAAAACCCAATGCGGAAATATAAATGAACACGCAAGATTTTTACGTGGAAAACTCCAAACCGGAGTAAAAAACCACGGGACCGATAACACGGTGAAATCCACTAGAATTAAACACGTACAAGGTGATATACCGTACTCACAGACGACTCAACCTTTTCCATACGCTCCTAGTTGGTCTTCTCCGCTCGCTCCGCAACGCATCTCGAATCCACGATTTGCGTCCAACGCCGAATCCACGGCGTCCAACGTCGAGTCCACGACGTCTGACCGAATCCACGGTCTTCACCCACTAGCACGCTTCGAATCCACGAACGTACCTCACTCCGAATCCACAAGAGCGGTTGCACCTTGAATCCACAAGGCCATGCGAGTCCACGCGCCGATTTTGGGGTAAATCGTTGTTTTTTGGGTGGTGATGATCCGCCGAATACTTAGATCAAAGATAGATAGGAAATACCATCTAAGTATTCATTAGTTTGATTCAACTCAAGATGTGAGTATTAAAACCTAGAATCAAACTAATCAATATAGATGAAGAAACATAGAGTAATATCTAATGATTTCCTTTCTTCTCTATATGTGGATCTAGGGCCGTATAAGATGATATTTGATTATGACGGCTCTATGTATTATGTGGATTATCTGGATTTTTTGGATTCACCATAGAAAAAAGAATCATAGGGTCTATTTATAGGTTAGAAACCCTAGGAAGAAGATAAGGATCAAAAACTGTCGTTTCTGGAAATTTTTTCGACGGCGATCCGGATCGGATTAGCTGTGATCCGGATCGTCGTAACGAGTCAGGCAATTCCAGAAAAACGAAGGTTTGGGATCCGGATCGAAGTGCTTGATCCGGATCGTTCATACAGTTCACCAAACATCAACGTTCGGGATCCGGATTGCGAAGCCTGATCCGGATCATTCAAGGAAAATGGTAAACTCAATGTTCGGGATCCGGATCAAGGGAAGCTACGATCCGGATTGAACTGGTGTATGAACGAACCACCTTCGGGATCCGGATTGAACAATCTGATCCGGATCCTGAACATGTCTCATGTTCAGTTCTTGATTTTTATGCAATAAGAAATTCTTCCAAGTGTTTCTACACTACAAGAAGTATTCGGATCACCAAAAATATTTAGTTAAACTTACCTGATCCTTTTGAATTCTTCTTTCTTGAGATTGAGGTATATGATCCAAACTTCATTCATCTTCAATCTTCAAGACTTAACACTTTCACGAAATGCGCCAAAATAAAATCCTTAACAATCTCCCCCTTTGGCGGTTTCGTGACAAAACACAGATCCACTCAAGAAAATTCAAAAAGATATTTTTGTTGCTATCACCATACAACAAAAATTTACAATGGAGATCCAAAATAAAATACATGAGTTAAACTCCTAAAACAGACTCTAGACTTAGACATCTGTACTCTCTGCAAAAAGAAATCATTCTTGACAAAAGAAATCGTTAGATACCTCAAGAATTTTATATCATTCAAAAACCACATACAGAGATGAAGTTTATACTCATTTACACTTACCATGACATTTATACATTCAGATATGTAAACTGATCATAGTTAAAACACCAACATATCTTCTATGCAATCAAAATCCAAATGTCATGTTAGTGAACATCAACTTGTTAGTAATATTACATGCCCAAATAGTTAGTCGAATAGTTAGTCGAGGCATGCACTCAAACACAAATAAAAACCGAAAGTTGAAGTTCTACTTACCTTTCAAGTTGAGGTCAAGTTGAGGTTATACTTACCTCTGTTACGGAATTTGAGTTGGCGTAGTTTCGTGAAAGTCTCAAGTCTTGAAGATTGAAGGTGAAGAAAGTTGGATCATTTAACTCAATCTCAAGAAAGAAGAATTCAAAAGGATCAGGTATGTTTTACTAAAGATTTTGTGTGATCCGAATACTTCTTGTAGTGTAGAAACACTTGGAAGAATCTTTCATTGCATAAAAATCAAAAACTGGACTTGGGACATGTTCAGGATCCGGATCAGGTTGTTCGATCCGGATCCCGAAGGGTGTTCTTTCATACACTGGTTCAATCCGGATCGCAGCATCTAATGATCCGGATCCCGAACACTTGTTTTACCTTTTTACTTGCACGATCCGGATCAGGATTTGCAATCCGGATCCCGAACGTTGATGTTTGGTGAAACTGTATGAACGATCCGGATCAGCCATTTCGTTCCGGATCCCGAACTATTGTTTTTCTGGAAACCGTCTTTCTTGCTACTGCAATCCGGATCGCCGAAATCCGATCCGGATCGCCGTCCGTAAAATTTCCAGAAATGGTAGGTTTTTGATTCTTATCTCCTTCCTAGGGTTTCTAACCAATAAATAGACCCTATGTTTCTTTTTCTAGGAAAAAGGAAAATAGCCGTCATAATCAAATATCATCTTATACGGCCTAAGATCCACATATAGAGAAGAAAGGAAATACTAGATTTAATTCTATGTTTCTTCATCTATAATTGATTGATTTGATTCTAGGTTTTCATACTCAGATTTTGAGTAGAATCAAATCAATGAATACTTAGATGGTATTTCCGATCTATTTCTAATCTAAGTATTCGGCGGATCATCGCCACCCAAAAACAATGATTTCCCCAAAATCGGCGCGTGGATTCGCGTGTCCTTGTGGATTCAAGGTTCAACCGCTGTCGTGGATTCGGAGCGAGGTATGTTCGTGGATTCGGAGCGAGGTATGTTCGTGGATTCAAAGCGTGCTACTGGGTGAAGACCGTGGATTCGGTCAGACGTCGCGGACTCGACGTTGGACGCCGTGGATTCGGCGTTGGACGCAGAGCGTGGATTCGAGACGCGTTGCGGAACGAGCGGAGAAAATCAACTAGGAGCGTATGGTAAAAGGTTGAGTCGTCTGTGAATACGTTAAATCACCTTGTACGTGTTTCAATTCTAGTGGATTTCACCATGTTATCGGTCCCGTGGTTTTTTACTCCGGCTTGGAGTTTTTCCACGTAAAAATCTTGCGTGTTCATTTATATTTCCGCATTGGGTTTTATTGCGCAATGATTTTTTGAGTGTTTATTGTTTACACCTATTCACCCCCCTCTAGGTGTTTTTTCCCCTATTTAGATCTATATTACATGTTACGGCATTTTGGTGTTGGCATATTTCGTGAGTCAAGTCAGTGAGTTGAGTCGGAGTCTTAAAGGGATCAAATTGTCAATCAGCAATCAAAGACTTAGAGAAGATTCAACAAGAGCTCAAGTTGACACTCAATGTCTTGAGTCTTGAAGATTGAAGATGAAGAATTGTGGATCAGTTACATCAATCTCAAGAAGAAAGTATTCAAAAGGATCAGGTATGTTTAACTAAATAATTTTGGTGATCCGAATACCTTCTTATAGTGTAGAAACACTTGGATGAACTTTTATTGTCATAATAATCAAAAACTGGTGTTCGGACATGTTCAGGATCCGGATCAGAGCCAACGATCCGGATCCCGAAGGTTGTTGCTTCATACAAGACTTCGATCCGGATCCATGCAATTTCCGATCCGGATCCCGAATGTTAAGTTTTCTGATTTGTATGAACGATCCGGATCGGGCAATGCGATCCGGATCCCGAACCATGGTATTTCTGGAATCGTCAATCTCGTTACGACGATCCGGATCGCAGTAAATCCGATCCGGATCGCCGTCCTGAAAATTTCCAGATAAGGTATGTTTTTGATTCTTATCTCTTTCCAAAGGTTTCTAAACTATAAATAGACGTTTAGGGTTTCTCAAAAACGTTGGAGCTACGGCCGATCAATTTATAAAACACTTGAGAGCAACCCTAGAGGCTAGGTTTTCATCGTTCTTCTTTATAGCCTCTTTTAGGTCAATTCGACGGTTCTTCCAAGATCTATCTTTTGTCGAATTGATCTAATCTTTGCTTAGAGATTTTTCCCATGGATCTTCATTGATAATCTAAGCAAAGGATCACCATCGAAGTCAATATTCTTATCGACTGAGTTTGCGTCGTGGATTCGACGTGGCATCGTGGATTCGGTGTGCTAAAGGCGTTTCGTGGATTCGAAACGTGTGCTCGTGGATTCGAGTGGCGTTCGTGGATTCGAACGTGTGCAGTGGGCGTGCAAAATCGGTGGAGCGCGAGGTCCAAGAAATTGAAGGAGGGGTTAAATCCGTGGAGACGGTAATCACCTTGTTATTCTTCCTTTCTTAGGGATTGTTATTGCGTGGATATCCAACCGGTCAGCGCAAGGTCCGAAGAAGCTGAAGGAGGGGTTTGAGTCCGTGGAGTCGGTAATCACCTTGTTATTCTTCTAATCTTATTGGATTGTTATTGCGTGTTGGTCCCGTGGTTTTTCTCCTGGATTGGAGTTTCCACGTAAATCTCGGTGTGCTATTTTTATTTTCCGCATTGGTTTTTATTTTGCACTGAGATTGAGTTTTTAAGTATTACACCTATTCACCCCCCCTCTAGTTGTTTGATAGTACCTATTTAGATCCTTATTACATATAACCCTACAATTGGTATCAGAGAGGGTTTTAGGTTTATCTATCATGTTGGGTGAAAGTGGTAATATTTTTAGACCTCCTCTTTTTGATGGGACTAATTATGCTTATTGGAAAGTGCGGATGAGATCTTTTCTCATCACAATTGATGAGCGGGTATGGCAATCCGTGGAATACGGTTGGGTGCATCCTGTTGAGGAAGTAGGAAATTCTACTACCCCAAAACCTCGCTCTAGATGGTCCAAAGAGGAATTTGAAAGATCTTCTTACAATGGGAAAGGTATGAACGCACTTTTTAACTCTCTTTCATCGACTGAGTTCACAAGAATTTCCGCGTGTGAGACTGCGAAGGAAATTTGGGATATTCTCAAAATTACACATGAGGGTACTAATCTTGTAAAAATTCAAAAGCTCCAGATGCTTACAAGTCAATTTGACTCTATTCATATGGAAGAACATGAATTGTTTACAGATTATTACACTAGACTTCAAGATGTAATTAATACATGTGCTAATTTAGGAGAAAAGATCCCGGAGTCGAAAATTGTAAGAAAGATACTTCGGACTCTTCCGGAACGGTTTAGGGCAAAGGTTACCGCCATTGAAACCGTTAGTCATCCGGATGAGATGAGTGTAGAGGAATTAGTAGGCGCTTTGCAAACTTATGAAATGACTTTTCCTACTAATCAAGTTTCTTCCAAGTCTTCTTCTAAGCTTACAGGTATTGCATTCAAATCAACAAAGGAAGAAGATAGCGAATCGAGTTCCGACGATGAAATCTCTTTTGCCGATTTTGAAGAACAATTGGCGCGGATCACAAAGAAATTTCGTCGGAAGTTTTGGAAGAATCGAACCGATGGATCTTCATCCACGAAACCTTCTAAAGGATCATCGGGTTCTAAATCCTCTAACCTCAAAAGCTTTGCAAAACCTTCTAAAGAAAAAGAAAAAGATGATTTCGAAGGGGAAATCCAATGCTATCGATGCAAAGGCTACGGCCATTTTTCAACGGATTGTCCTTCTAAGAAATCATACAAAAAGAAGGCTTTGCAAGCGAAAACTTGGGACGATTCTACTTCTAATGAATCGACCTCAAGTAAAGAGGAAAAAGTTGTTGCTTCTCATGCCTCTCATTTTCCCTCTTCTAATAATTGTTTATCATCTTTAGTCACTGACTCTACTCCTTTGATTTTGTATGAAACATCAACAACCGGCGGAGAGTCATCAAGTGAGGGGGAGTCGGACAAGGAAGAACTCGTTGAGGCATATCAACAACTTCTTGCGGAATCTAAGAAGATGGCCAAACATATCAAGAAGTTGAGAAAGCAATGACTTGAAGATCAAGACGAGAATCATGCTTTAAAGATAAAACTTCATGATCTCGAGGAGGAACGAGAACGTTTATTGGAAAACAATAAAATCCTCCAAGAAGAGTGAAACCAATCGGAGACAAACGCTAAATCATATATGGACAAGATTGGTTTTCTAGAAAAGCAGTTTGAGGAAATTCATGTCACCAACCAAGCTTTGACCAAGCAAGTTCATCAACTCAAATCCGACATACAAAGGCTTTCAACCGGTTTCAAAAACTTTGACGGTATGTCCGGATTAGGTCAAACAAGCAAGGTTGGTTTGGGTTTTAAAAAGGATCAAACTGTGCATGCTTCAAGTTCCACATTCAAATTGAAAGGAAGAACGTGTCACTTATGTGGACTTGAAGGACATTTGGTGAAGAATTGCCCGAAAAAGAGAAAGAAGAGTCCTTCGGCAACTTCATCTACAGAGCGAACTCAACGGAATCAAAAGACACATCAAGTCAAAGGAGTTCACTCAACCCACCAAAGGTCCGAGCCACAACATCAATCATACAAGTGGATCATTGCGAGGCAAAGACCTAAGGTGGACCAACAGTCAAAGCGGACAACCCCCGGCCACAACGAATCAAGACAACCCAAAATCCAGCGATTTTGGATTCGGAAAGGTGATATCTTTCCTTGTCTTAAGTTCTAAATAGCTTATGACTGTATGTAATGCTTTGATTGGTTTTCCCTTCATATCTTTCTTAATCTTTGCATTACATGTTTTTCAATGCTCTTCGTTTTTATACTTTGTTTTTGAACAAAAGGGTTTTTACTGAACAAGTGCATTGAATAAAAAGGGCTTCACTTTTATTCACTCCAAATTAATTTTATTTGGATTATCAACTTTACTCCTTAATCATAATCTTGAAGATACGTCATTATAGGAGTTTTTGATATTATAAGCATCAAATTTTAGAAATCATGTGTGATCTTTAGATGCTTAATCTATCTCGGTTGTGTGAATTCATTGTGATAAACGTGAGACAACCGATAGACTAAAATTTGGGATTTAATTCTTTCACGTAAGAGATTGCATTCTTACAAGGGTATTGAAAAAATTTGCAAAAGATGTGGAAAGAGTTACATCCGAAAGGAGTGTGAAAACTACCACCACATGTTGGAAAGAGCTGCCACCCCGGTCGTCCGGTTTGTGTGTGAAGCTACCACATGTTATGGATGCTTGATAGTATTTTATGAGAAAATCTTTAGTTGAAGCATTTGGAGATTTATATGCAAAACTCTTATATTTTGAACAATCTCCTGGTTGGTATAAGGTGGGATAGTTGAAAGATGCTCAAAGAGCCACCCTTAGGTATTTAGTGCTTATCTCAAATTTGAAAGGGTAAGAAATCAAATTGATGTCATTTGGAAATCTCTGTAAGTCATTTTTGTTCATCCGTTACATCTTGATGGACTTTGGATCTCAAGATTATTTTTGATGACTTGTGTTTGATTAATATAACATGAAAAACAGTTTATAATGTTTTATCTTTGTTTTTCAAGATTTAGGAGTAAATCTTTTTAATCTTGTGAAATTAATTAGATTGAATGACATCTTGTTAATTCATTGGTTAAAGCACTTAAATTGTTTTCTTGATGGAATACAAATCGGTATTTAAAAAGTTTCTAAAATTTGGATTTGTTTCAAGGAATTATTTGTTTTTTGCCTTCTGGTACCGGTACGCAATCTGCATTTTTGTTATATACCGGAACTGAGCTTTTATCTCTCTTTCTCTTTGAACTGATGTTGTTAGTGATTTCCTTTTGTCTAGTATGTTCACTGTTTGACAATTTGTGACAAAAAGGGGGAGAAGAGAAATGATCGGAGATGAGATCATCAAGAGAGTACAAACGAAAATGGAAAAATGGGGAGAACGGAAAATGATGATCGTATCACAAAGGGGGAGAACATAGATGCTCAAGAACATGGAGAACATGAAAAACATGTTAGAGATGCTCAAGATAGGGGGAGACAAAGAAAAAATTGAAAGAGCAGAAAAACAAAAGAACCAAAAGGAAGACGGATCAAATGTAGGATTTTAATTTCTAACAACTAACGTTTGATTTTGTTTGGAGTTTTGTTTTGCAGGAATTACATCACTTTAAGACTCCAAGTCCTAAGTCATAGAGTATGTTCTAGGACTGTGTGGTTCAAATGTAATTTTGTATTTATTGGATCTTTCACGCAGAGAAAATCAATGTTTTGGTGATGACATTGAATTTTGATTTTTTTTTGGTTTAAGATGAGTGACTTGAGCGTTTTTATGTATTTTTGGGTTTTGTCACGAAATTGCCAAAGGGGGAGATTGTTACGGCATTTTGGTGTTGGCATATTTCGTGAGTCAAGTCAGTGAGTTGAGTCGGAGTCTTAAAGGGATCAAATTGTCAATCAGCAATCAAAGACTTAGAGAAGATTCAACAAGAGCTCAAGTTGACACTCAATGTCTTGAGTCTTGAAGATTAAAGATGAAGAATTGTGGATCAGTTACATCAATCTCAAGAAGAAAGTATTCAAAAGGATCAGGTATGTTTAACTAAATAATTTTGGTGATCCGAATACCTTCTTATAGTGTAGAAACACTTGGATGAACTTTTATTGTCATAATAATCAAAAACTGGTGTTCGGACATGTTCAGGATCCGGATCAGAGCCAACGATCCGGATCCCGAAGGTTGTTGCTTCATACAAGACTTCGATCCGGATCCATGCAATTTCCGATCCGGATCCCGAATGTTAAGTTTTCTGATTTGTATGAACGATCCGGATCGGGCAATGCGATCCGGATCCCGAACCATGGTATTTCTGGAATCGTCAATCTCGTTACGGACGATCCGGATCGCAGTAAATCCGATCCGGATCGCCATCCTGAAAATTTCCAGATAAGGTATGTTTTTGATTCTTATCTCTTTCCAAAGGTTTCTAAACTATAAATAGACATTAGGGTTTTCTCAAAAATGTGGGAGCTACGGCCGATCAATTTATAAAACACTTGAGAGCAACCCTAGAGGCTAGGTTTTCATCGTTCTTCTTTATAGCCTCTTTTAGGTCAATTCGACGGTTCTTCCAAGATCTATCTTTTGTCGAATTGATCTAATCTTTGCTTAGAGATTTTTCCCATGGATCTTCATTGATAATCTAAGCAAAGGATCACCATCGAAGTCAATATTCTTATCGACTGAGTTTGCGTCGTGGATTCGACGTGGCGTCGTGGATTCGGTGTGCTAAAGGCGTTTCGTGGATTCGAAACGTGTGGCTCGTGGATTCGAGTGGCGTTCGTGGATTCGAACGTGTGCAGTGGGCGTGCAAAATCGGTGGAGCGCGAGGTCCAAGAAATTGAAGGAGGGGTTAAATCCGTGGAGACGGTAATCACCTTGTTATTCTTCCTTTCTTAGGGATTGTTATTGCGTGGATATCCAACCGGTCAGCGCAAGGTCCGAAGAAGCTGAAGGAGGGGTTTGAGTCCGTGGAGTCGGTAATCACCTTGTTATTCTTCTAATCTTATTGGATTGTTATTGCGTGTTGGTCCCGTGGTTTTCTCCTGGATTGGAGTTTCCACGTAAATCTCGGTGTGCTGTTTTTATTATCCGCATTGGTTTTTATTTTGCACTGAGATTGAGTTTTTAAGTATTACACCTATTCACCCCCCCTCTAGTTGTTTGATAGTACCTATTTAGATCCTTATTACATATAACCCTACATTACATATAACCCAACGAGTGGTATCAGAGCGGGAATAGGGGTTGTAAACAATGGTTGAAGGTGGAAACATCAACAGACCCCCCATTCTTCGATGGAACAAATATGCGTACTGGAAAGTACGGATGAAAGCCTTTTTAATTTTCATCGACGAACGGGTGTGGGCAATCAATTGAATTAGGATGGTCTAATCCAACTGAAATTATTGGTGATGTTCGCACCATCAAACCTAGGTCGAATGGACCAAGGAAGAGTTAGATTCATCTTCCTACAATGGCAAGGGAATTAATGCTATTTTAATGCCTTATCTCAAACTGAATTCTCTCGCGTCTGCGGCATGTGAGACTGCGAAAGAAATCTGGGATGTTCTTCAGGTTACACATGAGGGAACTAACCTCGTGAAGATTCAGAAACTGCAAATGCTTACGAGCAAGTTTGACTCTATCTTCATGGCAGAAATGAATCTTTCACAGACTATTACACACGATTGCAATATATCGTAAACTCATGTGCTAACTTGGGAGAGAAGATTCCAGAATTAAAATTGTAAGAAAGATATTGAGAACTCTTCCTGAACGATTTCGCCCAAAGGTTACAGCCATTGAAACTATTAAACACCCGGACGAAATACGTGTAGAAGAATTAGTTGGTTCATTACAAACATATGAAATGACATTTTCTACTAACAATTCTTTGGAAAAGCATCCTCTTCTAAGTCTTCAGGTTATGCGTTGAAAACAACTAAGGAAGAAGACGCGGGATACATCCTCCTCAGACGATGACGAGAACCTTTCTATGGAGGACTTTGAGAAGCAACTCGCTCTCTTGACAAGGAAGTTTCGCCGCAACTTTCGAAGGGGTAATTCAAGTAAATCTCCATCCTTCGGAAAGTCGAAGAAAGGCAAGGGTACTTCAAGTTACAAGTCAAGAAAGCAAGAGATCTTTTCAACAGGATACGTAAAGTTCAGAGGGACAAGTCCAATGCTTCAAGTGCCGAGGATACGGCCATATCTCAACGGAGTGTCCAACTAAGAATCCGTCAAAGAAGAAAGTGATGCAAGCCGTCACTTGGGATGACAACTCACGTCAAATGAGTCATCCTCAAGTGATGAAGAAGAAAGCGCAACGGCATTCCACGCGTCCACATCTTCACCCTTCATGTGCTTAATGGCAAATACATCCGAGTCATTGTCCAACTCCACTGTTGAAAAGAATGCAACGGACAATGAATCGGATGATTCGGAAGGTGAAGATTTTGTTTAGCCTACCACAGACTTTTGAGGGATTCAAAGAAAGTGGCTAAGCAAACAAGAGTTTGAGAGGAGATTGCATGATCTCGAAGAAGAAGCAAAAAGGGCACTCTCTCTCAACGCTCTTGAAGTGGAAAGGGAAAATCTGATAAAAGTAAATGTTTCCCTTCAAGAGTCCAATGAGCTTTTTGAGAAGGAACATACAAAATTGGTGGATAAAGCGGATCATTTCTCAAAGCTCTACAACGAGGCTCGACAGGATAACTTGGAAATGACAAAGACCATTTTCCAACTCAAGGATGACTTGCAGTGTTTTTCATCAGGAAGGAGTAAGTTGGATAAGCTTCTTGGTCCTTGGTCAATCAAACAAGTTCGGCCGTCGGATACAATCGAACTAAAGACGATTTTAGTTCGGTTGGGACAGTTTTCGTGCCCCAGTCGGTATCTCCTCCTCCGACACCGGAACTAACAACAAGCAACGACAACAAGCCTACTTCATCCTCCTCGGGATCGTCAAGTACTAAGGTATGTTTTCGTTGTGGTATTTTAGGGCACATAAGGAGAAATTGCAAGATGGGAGCCAAACGCTCAACTCAAGCACTTCTTGCAACGACTACCAAAAAGGCGCCTCCCCGGAAATCAAAGCAAAACTTTTCAAATGAAAAGAGCCTTGGTAGTTCACCGCGCAAGACGACATCATCAATGGAGCGGCAATCGATCTGACAAGACACCTTCACCTAGGAGAATAACCTCACGACCATTACCGACGCACTCCAAAAAGGTTTTGGGTGCGTAAAGGTGAAATTACCCTTGTCTTGTTACTAATGTTCCTTGCATGCATATGATAGTCGTCTTGGTATCCTGGATAGCGGATGGTTCCCGTCACATGACCGGTGACAAAAATAGGTTTTCAAAACTTTGAGAAAATCTCCGGAGGAACTCGTTGTTTTCGGAGACGGTCGATCTTCCAAAATTGTTGGAAAAGGAACAGTAGCTATTCCAGATGGCCCGGTTTAAATAATGTGTTATATGTAGAAGGCCTTAAAACTAACCTCATTAGCATAAGTCAACTTTGCTACAATGGTTTTTCAGTTAACTTTCATCTGTTTTGAATGTGTTGTAACTGATAAGGACCCTGTATTCTTTTTAAAGGGGGTTAGATCTGAAAACAATTGTTATGTTGTTTCTAGTAAAACTTTTGAAAATTGGTAACTTAGCCTCTTTGAATAATGAAACACTTTGGCATGAAAGGCTAGGTCACATAAATTTTAAGGAACTTGCTAGAATTTCAAACAAAGATGTGGTCAAGGGGTTCCTAAACTTCATTTGAACAAAACATTGTGTGCGGCGGTTGTCAAAAGGGAAAACAGTCCAGGACTGCACACAAGAACTTGAACCACGTTGGTACAAAACGGCCTTTGGAACTTTTACACATGGATTTAATGGGGCCAACCCGTCAACCATCTTTGGGAGGTAAATGGTATATTTTCTTATTGGTTGATGATTTCTCTAGATATTCTTGGGTAGCATTTTTAAAAGAGAAAGCTGATACTTTTGATTCTTTTCACGAGATTTGCCATCGTATTATGATTGAAAGAATGAAAAGATCATTCGTGTTAGAAGTGATAGAGGTGGAGAATTCGTTAACTCTAAATTCATTGACTTTTGCACTTCAAACGGTATTAAGTGAATGAAACTCAGCACCCTATACACCTCAACAGAATGGTGTTGTCGAGCGCAAAAACAGGGTTGTTCAAGAGATGGCACGTGTATGCTTCACAGCTGGAATTTACCGCTACATTTTTGGGCTGAAGCTGTGAACACTGCAATCTATGTAATTAATCGAGTTTATTTGCGCCCGGGAGGGAACGTTAAATACACCATATGAACTATGGTGTGGTAGAAAACCAAACATCAAATATTTTCGCATCTTCGGGAGTCGGTGTTACATTTTACGTGACCGTGAAAATCTTGAAAAGTTTTGACTCTCGAAGTGACGAAGGGATTTTCTTGGGGTAATCTACAAATAGTAGAGCATATCGGGTATTTAACTTGGAATCTAAGTGTAGTGATCCGGCCTTTCGGAATATTTTTGACTTAGTATAGTCATTTAAGCCTTTAAGTGAAATAAAATTATTCAAATCTTGAAGTTGGCCATTGTGAGATGCTAGTATTTTCCTGCAATAGAGCGCGGAAAAAGAAAGCCGACGGCGCGATCGCGATGATTGAAATCCGATCGGGAACCCCCTGAACGGGATTCAAAGTGGATACGGTAATTAGTCGTGCATCGGAATCCGTGCTAAATATCTTGCACCCGTTAGAGATAAGGTGGTTTATCTCGTGGGGGATAATTAATTAGTTAATTAATTATCCCAAACGGAAAATTAATTAATTCTCTACGTACGAATTAAAGAGTAATTAATTAAAGGTAATGTACGACTATATAAGGGATCCCGATTATCGGAAAGGAAAAGAAAAGAAAATAAAAACCCTAATCGAGAGAGAAGGGAAAAAGGAAAAGACGGAACCCTAGCCGGATGAAAGGGAAAGGAGAAAGAGAAGGAGCCCGATCTTCCCGGACACCGACCGAAGGCAAGAACGCGACGACAACCTTCCGTCGATCTTCGGTTAGTAAAATAATTGATTTAAATTATTTGGGGAGTTTTCCATGTCTCTTTCGTTGAGTTCTTGGTGGTTTTAATCGAGTTCTTGTTATCGGACCTCCGATCGACGTTTTGGTTGTTCGTCGATCGTTGGTTTAGTCGTTAGAATTATCGTGTATTTATTCGGAAATTTTGGGGATTTTCATTGGAACATAGTGGGTTAACGGGAGGCCGCCGCCGCCGTTGTTAAACGGGAGGCCGCCGCCGTCGTTACCATGGTCGCGGGGTCTTCGACGGAGTCGCACGGGAGCGAAAACGGCGAAGGGAAGGAAAAACCGCGAAATTAGGGTTTACTGTGCTTGTCCATACAAAACGGTCCACGGGTCCAGGCGTGCACCCAGTGCATGCCCGCAGGTCGGAAGCACCAGACCCGGTGCACGGTTCGTGCAACGGCCCGGCCCAAGGCGCGCGCTGTGCAGCCTCATGCGTCTGCACCGGAGGTACGCGCTTGCGGGCCGAAGGGCAGGACCCGGTGCACGCTCGGGTCGTGAAACCGCCCGGCCCGAGATGCGCGTGTGCACCCTCCTGCGTGCACCCGGCGCATGCCGCCGCCGCCTGACGCGTGAACCCGGTGCACGGTTGCCCCGGTGCACCACCGACAGACCCAAAGTTCATTTGCTCAGTTTTGTCCGTTTTTCCACCGTTTTGGAACGTCGTCTTCGCCGTTGGGATCGCAATCTCGCGGTTTTCTTGGATGGCCACTTGGGACCTTCTGGGTCATTATTTTATTATGTGGGTGCCGATTCGCGAGACGCTCCGCCTCGACAAAATCGTCGGGGGGCGCGCCGTCGGGTCCCTTTTTTCTCATCGTCTTCGTCGTCGGGGCTTCTCGGCTGGACCGTTGACGTCCCGAGTGGGCTACCGGTGGGATTGAGTTTTGTTGGATTCCGGCTTTCGTCAACCCGGACGAGTTGGACTTTTTCCGTCAAAAACAAAGGTGTAAATGGGTCTATTCTGTTTTCGGATGTAAGTACACTCTTTTAACTATAGTTATCTTGCGACTTCTTTAGGCCAGAGCGCAGCGGGGGTGCGCGAAAGATTCGAGTGTTCCGATCTCTCTCCAAATAGGTGGTACGGTTGCTGTAATACAACCAGTGCAGTAAGTGCCTCTATCGTCATTAAAGTGCTCTCAATTTATCTCACAAAGTAGATGGACAGTTTAACCTTTCGCATTAATTGTGATTATCTAAACAATTGAGAGGCTGCGGTCGCAATGTCATGACACGCCGATCTCGGCAAAACCGTTTGGGGATGCTGCACGTACAAGGCGGATTGGCCTCCGCATGGGTTTGTGTACTTTTCCGGAAGAGTGGTCTTGTATGACCGGTCCTCACAAAGGAGGTGGGAGCCGTGAGGACCCCCTTTCGCGACCCGCGGAATAGCACACCAGCACCGTGGAAGGGGTTAAATGCATCAAAGGAGTGCTTGCGCACGAGGGGAGACTTTGGTCTCTCCGATAAATATTCTGGGGTTGGTGCCAATTAAATGAGAATCTGGGGTTGGGGCCCAGCTGAATATGTGCAGGGTTTTTAGCGAAATGGTTACGGTTGTTTCCGATTTGCTCCTTATTCCTTATTTTGTTTAGCCATCTACTTTGTTTGTCACTGACTTACCCACTCCGTGACAGGCGCTACGAGGGGTGTTACCCGGGAGATTGTTGAGAGCGTCGCGAGGACCGTAGTCAGAACGCTTGGTTATTATCATTATCTATCTCTTTACGCATGTTAGTTAATTTTCTTGTGAGTAGAAATATTCGTGGACATGTATTAGTGGCATGTGATGAGTTGATTCTATAGTTTGGTTTTCTGATGATGTTTCTTATGCGGCATGTTTTCATGATAAACCAAAGATTTTTCAAAAGGGTTTTCTCCAAAAACTTCGAAGTGCCGTGTGGGCACGGGTTTTGCAATTGCTGGATTATCTGTCTAAACATTGTGCCGCTTTATTAATTCCCGCTATGTTGAATGTCTATGGTATGGTTTAATGGTTGATGATTGTTGTATGTTGTTGTAAATAGACGCCGTGAATATCAAAGGAGACTCTGCCGCGGACAGGAGAGTGTCGTGTACGTGGCGGTATGGCCACGCAACGGGGCATGCTGTTTAAGGTACCTGTTCAGAAAAAAAAAAC
>CM055079.1:12229198-12291856 GCA_029204045.2 Tillandsia leiboldiana
AGTGCCAGTTTTTACTGGGTCCATTGATTGGGTTTATTCAGCAGAACTTTTATTGTTGCACTCGTTGCCTATGGTCTGAGTGGAGTCTGGTTAGCCGATGATTAGGACCAGTGCTAGCTGTGTTGTTGGGAGCCGTTTGGCGGGAACGGTTTGGGGCCCGTTGTCGTTGGAGAGTACGTCAACCCATTGTGCGAGATCGCTTGAGGAATCTTGAGTCTATCCTTCTGAGAGAGAGCGGGGATTTCGACTATAGCCTGCATGTGCCCACTATTCGATAGCGAGCTAGACCGAGTGGATACCATATGTTCGATGCCTCGGAGGCGCGAGCCTTGACTGAACCAGATTGGGGCATGTTGGGTTATAAGTAATAATGGATTAAATAGGGGAATGGAAAAAAAAATAGAGGGAGGTGGTGAATATAGGTGTAAAACAATAAACCACTCAAAAAAATAATTGCGCAATATAAAAACCACAATGCGGAAATAAAAATGAACACGCAAGATTTTACGTGGAAAACTCCAAAACCGGAGTAAAAACCACGGGGGACCGATAACACGGTGAAATCCACTAGAATTAAACGTACAAGGTGATATACGTAATCACAGACGACTCACCTTGTCCATAGGACTAGTTGATCTTCTTCCGCTCGGCTCCGCAACGCATCTCGAACCACGTTTGCGTTCCACGCCAGAATCCACGCGTCCAACGTCGAGTCCACGACGTCGACCGAATCCACGGTCTTCACCCAGTAGCACGCTTCGAATCCACGAACGTACCTCACTCGAATCCACGAGAGCGGTTGCACCTTGAATCCACAAGGCCACGCGAGTCCACGCGCCGATTTTGGGGTAAATCGTTGTTTTTGGGTGGTGATGATCCGCCGAATACTTAGATCAAGATAGATAGGAAATACCATCTAAGTATTCATTAGTTTGATTCAACTCAAGATGTGAGTATGAAAACCTAGAATCAAACTAATCAATATAGATGAAGAAACATAGAGTAATATCTAATGATTCCTTTCTTCTCTATATGTGGATCTAGGGCCGTATAAGATGATATTTGATTATGACGGCTATGTATTATGTGGATCTGGATTTTTTGGATTAACCCTAGAAAAAAGAATCATAGGTCTATTTATAGGTTAGAAACCCTAGGAAGAAGATAAGGATCAAAAACTATCGTTTCTGGAAATTTTTACGACGGCGATCCGGATCGGATTAGATGTGATCCGGATCGTCGTAACGAGTCAAGGCAATTCCAGAAAAACGAAGGTTCGGGATCCGGATCGAAGTGCTTGATCCGGATCGTTCATACAGTTCACCAAACATCAACGTTCGGGATCCGGATTGCGAGCTGATCCGGATCGTTCAAGGAAAATGGTAAACTCAATGTTCGGGATCCGGATCAAGGGAAGCTACGATCGGATTGAACTGGTGTATGAACGAACCACCTTCGGGATCCGGATTGAACAATCTGATCCGGATCCTGACATGTCTCATGTTCAGTTCTTGATTTTATGCAATAAGAAATTCTTCCAAGTGTTTCTACACTACAAGAAGTATTCGGATCACCAAAATATTAGTTAAACATACCTGATCCTTTTGAATTCTTCTTTCTTGAGATTGAGGTATATGATCCAACTTCATTCCTTCAATCTTCAAGACTTAACGTTTCACGAAATACGCCAAAATAAAATCGTAACAATCTCCCCCTTTGGCGGTTTCGTGACAAAACACAGATCCACTCAAGAAAATTCAAAAAGATATTTTGTTGCTATCACCATACAACAAAAATTTACAATGGAGATCCAAAATAAAATACATGAGTTAAACTCCTAAAACAGACTCTAGACTTAGACATCTGTACTCTCTGCAAAAAGAAATCATTCTTGACAAAAGAAATCGTTAGATACCTCAAGAATTTATATCATTCAAAAACCACATACAGAGATGAAGTTTATACTCATTTACTTACCATGACATTTATACATCAGATATGTAAACTGATCATAGTTAAACACCACATATCTTCTATGCAATCAAAATCCAAATGTCATGTTAGTGAACATCAACTGTGTTAGTATATTACATGCCCAAATAGTTAGTCGAATAGTTAGTCGAGGCATGCACTCAAACACAAATAAAACCGAAAGTTGAAGTTCTACATTAACCTTCAAGTTGAGGTCAAGTTGAGTGTATACTTACCTCTGTTACGGAATTTGAGTTGGCGTAGTTTCGTGAAAGTCTCAAGTCTTGAAGATTGAAGGTGAAGAAAGTTGGATCATTTAACTCAATCTCAAGAAAGAAGAATTCAAAAGGATCAGGTATGTTTTACTAAAGATTTTGTGTGATCCGAATACTTCTTGTAGTGTAGAAACACTGGAAGAATCTTCATTGCATAAAAATCAAAAACTGGACTTGGGACATGTTCAGGATCCGGATCAGGTTGTTCGATCCGGATCCCGAAGGGTGTTCGTTCATACACTGGTTCAATCCGGATCGTAGCCTCTCATGATCCGGATCCCGAACACTAGTTTTACCTTTTTACTTGAACGATCCGGATCAGGCTTGCAATCCGGATCCCGAACGTTGATGTTTGGTGAAACTGTATGAACGATCCGGATCAGCCATTTCGATCCGGATCCCGAACTATTGTTTTTCTGGAAACCGTCTTTCTCTTCTACTGCAATCCGGATCGCCGAAATCCGATCCGGATCGCCGTCCGTAAAATTTCCAGAAATGGTAGGTTTTTGATTCTTATCTCCTTCCTAGGTTTCTAACCTATAAATAGACCCTATGATTTTTTTCTAGGAAAAAGGAAAATCCCGTCATAATCAATATCATCTTATACGGCCTAAGATCCACATATAGAGAAGAAAGGAAATCATTAGATTTAATTCTATGTTTCTTCATCTATATTGATTGATTTGATTCTAGGTTTTCATACTCAGATTTTGAGTAGAATCAAATAATGAATACTTAGATGGTATTTCCGATCTATTTCTAATCTAAGTATTCGGCGGATCATCGCCACCCAAAACAATGATTTCCCCCAAAATCGGCGCGTGGATTCGCGTGTCCTTGTGGATTCAAGGTTCAACCGCTGTCGTGGATTCGGAGCGAGGTATGTTCGTGGATTCGAGCGAGGATTTCGTGGATTCAAAGCGTGCTACTGGGTGAAGACCGTGGATTCGGTCAGACGTCGTGGACTCGACGTTGGACGCCGTGGATTCGGCGTTGGACGCAGATCGTGGATTCGAGACGCGTTGCGGAACGAGCGGAGAAGATCAACTAGGAGCGTATGGTAAAGGTTGAGTCGTCTGTGATACGTTAAATCACCTTGTACGTGTTTCAATTCTAGTGGATTTCACCATGTTATCGGTCCCGTGGTTTTTTACTCCGGCTTGGAGTTTTTCCACGTAAAAATCTTGCGTGTTCATTTATATTTCCGCATTGGGTTTTATTGCGCAATGATTTTTTGAGTGTTTATTGTTTACACCTATTCACCCCCTCTAGGTGTTTTTTCCCCTATTTAGATCTATATTACATGTTACGGCATTTTGGTGTTGGCATATTTCGTGAGTCAAGTCAGTGAGTTGAGTCGGAGTCTTAAAGGGATCAAATTGTCAATCAGCAATCAAAGACTTAGAGAAGATTCAACAAGAGCTCAAGTTGACACTCAGTGTCTTGAGTCTTGAAGATTGAAGTTGAAGAATTGTGGATCAGTTACATCAATCTCAAGAAGAAAGTATTCAAAAGGATCAGGTATGTTTAACTAAATAATTTGGTGATCCGAATACTTTCTTATAGTGTAGAAACACTTGGATGAACTTTTATTGCATAAAATCAAAAACTGGTGTTCGGACATGTTCAGGATCCGGATCAGAGCCAACGATCCGGATCCCGAAGGTTGTTGCTTCATACAAGACTTCGATCCGGATCCATGCAATTTCCGATCCGGATCCCGAATGTTAAGTTTTCTGATTTGTATGAACGATCCGGATCGGGCAATGCAATCCGGATCCCGAACCCTGGTTTTCTGGAATCGTCAATCTCGTTACGACGATCCGGATCGCAGTAAATCCGATCCGGATCGCCGTCCTGAAAATTTCCAGATAAGGTATGTTTTTGATTCTTATCTCTTTCCAAAGGTTTCTAAACTATAAATAGACATTTAGGGTTTCTCAAAAACGTGGGAGCTACGGCCGATCAATTTATAAAACACTTGAGAGCAACCCTAGAGGCTAGGTTTTTATCGTTCTTCTTTATAGCCTCTTTTAGGTCAATTCGACGGTTCTTTCAAGAACATATCTTTTGTCGAATTGATCTAATCTTTGCTTAGAGATTTCTTCTACGGTTCTTCAATGATAATCTAAGCAAAGGATCACCATCGAAGTCAATATTCTTATCGACTGAGTTTGCGTCGTGGATTCGACGTGGCATCGTGGATTCGGTGTGCTAAAGGCGTTTCGTGGATTCGAAACGTGTGCTCGTGGATTCGAGTGGCGTTCGTGGATTCGAACGTGTGCAGTGGACGTGCAAAATCGGTGGAGCGCGAGGTCCAAGAAATTGAAGGAGGGGTTAAATCCGTGGAGACGGTAATCACCTTGTTATTCTTCTTTTCTTAGGGATTGTTATTGCGTGGATATCCAACCGGTCAGCGCAAGGTCCGAAGAAGCTGAAGGAGGGGTTGAGTCCGTGGAGTCGGTAATCACCTTGTTATTCTTCTATTCTTAGTGGATTGTTATTGCGTGTTGGTCCCGTGGTTTTTCTCCTGGATTGGAGTTTCCACGTAAATCTCGGTGTGCTGTTTTTATTTTCCGCATTGGTTTTTATTTTGCACTGAGATTGAGTTTTTAAGTATTACACCTATTCACCCCCCCTCTAGTTGTTTGATAGTACCTATTAGATCCTTATTACATATAACCCTACAATTGGTATCAGAGAGGGTTTAGGTTTATCTATCATGTTGGGTGAAAGTGGTAATATTTTAGACCTCCTCTTTTTGATGGGGACTAATTATGCTTATTGGAAAGTGCGGATGAGATCTTTTTCTCATCACAATTGATGAGCGGGTATGGCAATCCGGGAATACGGTTGGGTGCATCCATGTTGAGGAAGTAGGCAAATTCTCTACCCAAAACCTCGCTCTAGATGGTCCAAAGAGGAATTTGAAAGATCTTCTTACAATGGGAAAGGTATGAAACGCACTTTTTAACTCCTCTTTCATCGACTGAGTTCACAAGAATTTCCGCGTGTGAGACTGCGAAGGAAATTTGGGATATTCTCAAAATTACACATGAGGGTACTAATCTTGTAAAAATTCAAAAGCTCCAGATGCTTACAAGTCAATTTGACTCTATTCATATGGAAGAACATGAATTGTTACAGATTATTACACTAGACTTCAAGATGTAATTAATACATGTGCTAATTTAGGAGAAAAGATCCCGGAGTCGAAAATTGTAAGAAAGATACTTCGGACTCTTCCGGAACGGTTTAGGGCAAAGGTTACCGCCATTGAAACCGTTAGTCATCCGGATGAGATGAGTGTAGAGGAATTAGTAGGCGCTTTTGCAAACTTATGAAATGACTTTTCCTACTAATCAAGTTTCTTCCAAGTCTTCTTCTAAGCTTACAGGTATTGCATTCAAATCAACAAACGGAAGAAGATAGCGAATCGAGTTCCGACGATGAAAATTCTCTTTTGCCGATTTTGAAGAACAATTGGCGCGGATCACAAAAGAAATTTCGTCGGAAGTTTTGGAAGAATCGAACCGATGGATCTTCATCCACGAAACCTTCTAAAGGATCATCGGGTTCTAAATCCTCGAACCCTCAAAAGCTTTGCAAAAACCTTCTAAAGAAAAAGAAAAAGATGATTTCGAAGGGGAAATCCAATGCTATCGATGCAAAGGCTACGGCCATTTTTCAACGGATTGTCCTTCTAAGAAATCATACAAAAAGAAGGCTTTGCAAGCGAAAACTTGGGACGATATCTACTTCTAATGAATCGACCTCAAGTAAAGAGGAAAAAGTGTTGCTTCTCATGCCTCTCATTTTCCCTCTTCTAATAATTGTTTATCATCTTTAGTCACTGACTCTACTTCCTTTGATTTTGTATGAAACATCAACAACCGGCGGAGAGTCATCAAGTGAGGGGGAGTCGGACAAGGAAGAACTCGTTGAGGCATATCAACAACTTCTTGCGGAATCTAAGAAGATGGCCAAACATATCAAGAAGTTGAGAAAGCAATGACTTGAAGATCAAGACGAGAATCATGCTTTAAAGATAAAACTTCATGATCTCGAGGAGGAACGAGAACGTTTATTGGAAAACAATAAAATCCTCCAAGAAGAGTGAAACCAATCGGAGACAAACGCTAAATCATATATGGACAAGATTGGTTTTCTAGAAAAAGCAGTTTGAGGAAATTCATGTCACCAACCAAGCTTTGACCAAGCAAGTTCATCAACTCAAATCCGACATACAAAGGCTTTCAACCGGTTTCAAAAACTTTGACGGTATGTCCGGATTAGGTCAAACAAGCAAGGTTGGTTTGGGTTTTAAAAAGGATCAAACTGTGCATGCTTCAAGTTCCACATTCAAATTGAAAGGAAGAACGTGTCACTTATGTGGACTTGAAGGACATTTGGTGAAGAATTGCCCGAAAAAGAGAAAGAAGAGTCCTTCGGCAACTTCATCTACAGAGCGAACTCAACGGAAATCAAAAGACACATCAAGTCAAAGGAGTTCACTCAACCCACCAAAGGTCCGAGCCACAACATCAATCATACAAGTGGATCATTGCGAGGCAAAGACCTAAGGTGGACCAACAGTCAAAGCGGACAACCCCCGGCCACAACGAATCAAGACAACCCAAAATCCAGCGATTTTGGATTCGGAAAGGTGATATCTTTCCTTGTCTTAAGTTCTAAATAGCTTATGACTGTATGTAATGCTTTGATTGGTTTTCCCTTCATATCTTTCTTAATCTTTGCATTACATGTTTTTCAATGCTCTTCGTTTTTATACTTTGTTTTTGAACAAAAGGGTTTTTACTGAACAAGTGCATTGAATAAAAAGGGCTTCACTTTTATTCACTCCAAATTAATTTTATTTGGATTATCAACTTTACTCCTTAATCATAATCTTGAAGATACGTCATTATAGGAGTTTTTGATATTATAAGCATCAAATTTTAGAAATCATGTGTGATCTTTAGATGCTTAATCTATCTCGGTTGTGTGAATTCATTGTGATAAACGTGAGACAACCGATAGACTAAAATTTGGGATTTAATTCTTTCACGTAAGAGATTGCATTCTTACAAGGGTATTGAAAAAATTTGCAAAAGATGTGGAAAGAGTTACATCCGAAAGGAGTGTGAAAACTACCACCACATGTTGGAAAGAGCTGCCACCCCGGTCGTCCGGTTTGTGTGTGAAGCTACCACATGTTATGGATGCTTGATAGTATTTTATGAGAAAATCTTTAGTTGAAGCATTTGGAGATTTATATGCAAAACTCTTATATTTTGAACAATCTCCTGGTTGGTATAAGGTGGGATAGTTGAAAGATGCTCAAAGAGCCACCCTTAGGTATTTTAGTGCTTATCTCAAATTTGAAAGGGTAAGAAATCAAATTGATGTCATTTGGAAATCTCTGTAAGTCATTTTTGTTCATCCGTTACATCTTGATGGACTTTGGATCTCAAGATTATTTTTGATGACTTGTGTTTGATTAATATAACATGAAAAACAGTTTATAATGTTTTATCTTTGTTTTTCAAGATTTAGGAGTAAATCTTTTTAATCTTGTGAAATTAATTAGATTGAATGACATCTTGTTAATTCATTGGTTAAAGCACTTAAATTGTTTTCTTGATGGAATACAAATCGGTATTTAAAAAGTTTCTAAAATTTGGATTTGTTTCAAGGAATTATTTGTTTTTTGCCTTCTGGTACCGGTACGCAATCTGCATTTTTGTTATATACCGGAACTGAGCTTTTATCTCTCTTTCTCTTTGAACTGATGTTGTTAGTGATTTCCTTTTGTCTAGTATGTTCACTGTTTGACAATTTGTGACAAAAAGGGGGAGAAGAGAAATGATCGGAGATGAGATCATCAAGAGAGTACAAACGAAAATGGAAAAATGGGGGAGAACGGAAAATGATGATCGTATCACAAAGGGGGAGAACATAGATGCTCAAGAACATGGAGAACATGAAAAACATGTTAGAGATGCTCAAGATAGGGGGAGACAAAGAAAAAATTGAAAGAGCAGAAAAACAAAAGAACCAAAAGGAAGACGGATCAAATGTAGGATTTTAATTTCTAACAACTAACGTTTGATTTTGTTTGGAGTTTTGTTTTGCAGGAATTACATCACTTTAAGACTCCAAGTCCTAAGTCATAGAGTATGTTCTAGGACTGTGTGGTTCAAATGTAATTTTGTATTTATTGGATCTTTCACGCAGAGAAAATCAATGTTTTGGTGATGACATTGAATTTTGATTTTTTTTTGGTTTAAGATGAGTGACTTGAGCGTTTTTATGTATTTTTGGGTTTTGTCACGAAATTGCCAAAGGGGAGATTGTTACGGCATTTTGGTGTTGGCATATTTCGTGAGTCAAGTCAGTGAGTTGAGTCGGAGTCTTAAAGGGATCAAATTGTCAATCAGCAATCAAAGACTTAGAGAAGATTCAACAAGAGCTCAAGTTGACACTCAATGTCTTGAGTCTTGAAGATTAAAGATGAAGAATTGTGGATCAGTTACATCAATCTCAAGAAGAAAGTATTCAAAAGGATCAGGTATGTTTAACTAAATAATTTTGGTGATCCGAATACCTTCTTATAGTGTAGAAACACTTGGATGAACTTTATTGTCATAATAATCAAAAACTGGTGTTCGGACATGTTCAGGATCCGGATCAGAGCCAACGATCCGGATCCCGAAGGTTGTTGCTTCATACAAGACTTCGATCCGGATCCATGCAATTTCCGATCCGGATCCCGAATGTTAAGTTTTCTGATTTGTATGAACGATCCGGATCGGGCAATGCGATCCGGATCCCGAACCATGGTATTTCTGGAATCGTCAATCTCGTTACGACGATCCGGATCGCAGTAAATCCGATCCGGATCGCCATCCTGAAAATTTCCAGATAAGGTATGTTTTTGATTCTTATCTCTTTCCAAAGGTTTCTAAACTATAAATAGACATTTAGGGTTTCTCAAAAATGTGGGAGCTACGGCCGATCAATTTATAAAACACTTGAGAGCAACCCTAGAGGCTAGGTTTTCATCGTTCTTCTTTATAGCCTCTTTTAGGTCAATTCGACGGTTCTTCCAAGATCTATCTTTTGTCGAATTGATCTAATCTTTGCTTAGAGATTTTTCCCATGGATCTTCATTGATAATCTAAGCAAAGGATCACCATCGAAGTCAATATTCTTATCGACTGAGTTTGCGTCGTGGATTCGACGTGGCGTCGTGGATTCGGTGTGCTAAAGGCGTTTCGTGGATTCGAAACGTGTGCTCGTGGATTCGAGTGGCGTTCGTGGATTCGAACGTGTGCAGTGGGCGTGCAAAATCGGTGGAGCGCGAGGTCCAAGAAATTGAAGGAGGGGTTAAATCCGTGGAGACGGTAATCACCTTGTTATTCTTCCTTTCTTAGGGATTGTTATTGCGTGGATATCCAACCGGTCAGCGCAAGGTCCGAAGAAGCTGAAGGAGGGGTTTGAGTCCGTGGAGTCGGTAATCACCTTGTTATTCTTCTAATCTTATTGGATTGTTATTGCGTGTTGGTCCCGTGGTTTTTCTCCTGGATTGGAGTTTCCACGTAAATCTCGGTGTGCTGTTTTTATTTTCCGCATTGGTTTTTATTTTGCACTGAGATTGAGTTTTTAAGTATTACACCTATTCACCCCCCCTCTAGTTGTTTGATAGTACCTATTTAGATCCTTATTACATATAACCCTACATTACATATAACCCAACGAGTGGTATCAGAGCGGGAATAGGGTTGTAAACAATGGTTGAAGGTGGAAACATCAACAGACCCCCATTCTTCGATGGAACAAATTATGCGTACTGGAAAGTACGGATGAAAGCCTTTTTAATTTTCATCGACGAACGGGTGTGGCAATCAATTGAATTAGGATGGTCTAATCCAACTGAAATTATTGGTGATGTTCGCACCATCAAACCTAGGTCGAAATGGACCAAGGAAGAGTTAGATTCATCTTCTTACAATGGCAAGGGAATTAATGCTATTTTTAATGCCTTATCTCAAACTGAATTCTCTCGCGTCTCGGCATGTGAGACTGCGAAAGAAATCTGGGATGTTCTTCAGGTTACACATGAGGGAACTAACCTCGTGAAGATTCAGAAACTGCAAATGCTTACGAGCAAGTTTGACTCTATCTTCATGGCAGAAAATGAATCTTTCACAGACTATTACACACGATTGCAATATATCGTAAACTCATGTGCTAACTTGGGAGAGAAGATTCCAGAATTTAAAATTGTAAGAAAGATATTGAGAACTCTTCCTGAACGATTTCGCCCAAAGGTTACAGCCATTGAAACTATTAAACACCCGGACGAAATACGTGTAGAAGAATTAGTTGGTTCATTACAAACATATGAAATGACATTTTCTACTAACAATTCTTTTGGAAAAGCATCCTCTTCTAAGTCTTCAGGTTATGCGTTGAAAACAACTAAGGAAGAAGACGCGGATACATCCTCCTCAGACGATGACGAGAACCTTTCTATGGAGGACTTTGAGAAGCAACTCGCTCTCTTGACAAGGAAGTTTCGCCGCAACTTTCGAAGGGGTAATTCAAGTAAATCTCCATCCTTCGGAAAGTCGAAGAAAGGCAAGGGTACTTCAAGTTACAAGTCAAGAAAGCAAGAGATCTTTTCAAAGGATAAGTAAAGTTCAGAGGGACAAGTCCAATGCTTCAAGTGCCGAGGATACGGCCATATCTCAACGGAGTGTCCAACTAAGAATCCGTCAAAGAAGAAAGTGATGCAAGCCGTCACTTGGGATGACAACTCAACGTCAAATGAGTCATCCTCAAGTGATGAAGAAGAAAGCGCAACGGCATTCCACGCGTCCACATCTTCACCCTTCATGTGCTTAATGGCAAATACATCCGAGTCATTGTCCAACTCCACTGTTGAAAAGAATGCAACGGACAATGAATCGGATGATTCGGAAGGTGAAGATTTTGTTTTAGCCTACCACAGACTTTTGAGGGATTCAAAGAAAGTGGCTAAGCAAAACAAGAGTTTGAGAGGGAGATTGCATGATCTCGAAGAAGAAGCAAAAAGGGCAACTTCTCTCTCAAACGCTCTTGAAGTGGAAAGGGAAAATCTGATAAAAGTAAATGTTTCCCTTCAAGAGTCCAATGAGCTTTTTGAGAAGGAACATACAAAATTGGTGGATAAAGCGGATCATTTCTCAAAGCTCTACAACGAGGCTCGACAGGATAACTTGGAAATGACAAAGACCATTTTCCAACTCAAGGATGACTTGCAGTGTTTTTCATCAGGAAGGAGTAAGTTGGATAAGCTTCTTGGTCTTGGTCAATCAAACAAGTTCGGCCTCGGATACAATCGAACTAAAGACGATTTTAGTTCGGTTGGGACAGTTTTCGTGCCCCAGTCGGTATCTCCTCCTCCGACACCGGAACTAACAACAAGCAACGACAACAAGCCTACTTCATCCTCCTCGGGATCGTCAAGTACTAAGGTATGTTTTCGTTGTGGTATTTTAGGGCACATAAGGAGAAATTGCAAGATGGGAGCCAAACGCTCAACTCAAGCACTTCTTGCAACGACTACCAAAAAGGCGCCTCCCCGGAAATCAAAGCAAAACTTTTCAAATGAAAAGAGCCTTGGTAGTTCACCGCGCAAGACGACATCATCAAGGAGCGGCAATCGATCTGACAAGACACCTTCACCTAGGAGAATAACCTCACGACCATTACCGACGCACTCCAAAAAGGTTTGGGTGCGTAAAGGTGAAATTTACCCTTGTCTTGTTACTAATGTTTCCTTGCATGCATATGATAAGTCGTCTTGGTATCTGGATAGCGGATGTTCCCGTCACATGACCGGTGACAAAAATAGTTTTCAAAACTTTGAGAAAATCTCCGGAGGACTCGTTGTTTTCGGAGACGGTCGATCTTCCAAAATTGTTGGAAAAGGAACAGTAGCTATTCCAGATGGCCCGGTTCTAAATAATGTGTTATATGTAGAAGGCCTTAAAACTAACCTCATTAGCATAAGTCAACTTTGCTACAATGGTTTTTCAGTTAACTTTTCATCTGTTGAATGTGTTGTAACTGATAAGGACCATGTATTCTTTTTAAAGGGGGTTAGATCTGAAAACAATTGTTATGTTGTTTCTAGTAAAACTTTTGAAAATTGTAACTTAGCCTCTTTGAATAATGAAACACTTTGGCATGAAAGGCTAGGTCACATAAATTTTAAGGAACTTGCTAGAATTTCAAACAAAGATGTGGTCAAGGGGGTTCCTAAACTTTCATTTGAACAAAACATTGTGTGCGGCGGTTGTCAAAAGGGAAAACAGTCCAGGACTGCACACAAGAACTTGAACCACGTTGGTACAAAACGGCCTTTGGAACTTTTACACATGGATTTAATGGGGCCAACCCGTCAACCATCTTTGGGAGGTAAATGGTATATTTTCTTATTGGTTGATGATTTCTCTAGATATTCTTGGGTAGCATTTTTAAAAGAGAAAGCTGATACTTTTGATTCTTTTCACGAGATTTGCCATCGTATTATGATTGAAAAGAATGAAAAGATCATTCGTGTTAGAAGTGATAGAGGTGGAGAATTCGTTAACTCTAAATTCATTGACTTTTGCACTTCAAACGGTATTAAGCATGAATTCTCAGCACCCTATACACCTCAACAGAATGGTGTTGTCGAGCGCAAAAACAGGGTTGTTCAAGAGATGGCACGTGTTATGCTTCACAGCTGGAATTTACCGCTACATTTTTGGGCTGAAGCTGTGAACACTGCAATCTATGTAATTAATCGAGTTTATTTGCGCCCGGGAACGTTAAATACACCATATGAACTATGGTGTGGTAGAAAACCCAACATCAAATATTTTCGCATCTTCGGGAGTCGGTGTTACATTTTACGTGACCGTGAAAATCTTGGAAAGTTTGACTCTCGAAGTGACGAAGGGATTTTCTTGGGGTAATCTACAAATAGTAGAGCATATCGGGTATTTAACTTGGAATCTAAGTGTAGTGATCCGGCCTTTCGGAATATTTTTGACTTACGTATAGTCATTTAAGCCTTTAAGTGAAATAAAATTATTCAAATCTTGAAGTTGGCCATTGTGAGATGCTAGTATTTTCCTGCAATAGAGCGCGGAAAAAGAAAGCCGACGGCGCGATCGGATCTGAAATCCGATATCGGGAACCCCCTGAACGGGATTCAAAGTGATACGGTAATTAGTCGTGCATCGGAATCCGTGCTAAATATCTTGCACCCGTTAGAGATAAGGTGGTTTATCTCGTGGGGGATAATTAATTAGTTAATTAATTATCCCAAACGGAAAATTAATTAATTCTCTTACGTACGAATTAAAGAGTAATTAATTAAAGGTAATGTACGACTATATAAGGGATCCCGATTATCGGAAAGGAAAAGAAAAGAAAATAAAAACCCTAATCGGAGAGAAGGGAAAAAGGAAAAGACGGAACCCTAGCCGGATGAAAGGGAAAGGAGAAAGAGAAGGAGCCCGATCTTCCCGGACACCGAACCGAAGGCAAGAACGCGACCGGACAACCTTCCCGTCGATCTTCGGTTAGTAAAATAATTGATTTAAATTATTTGGGAGTTTTCCATCGTCTCTTTCGTTGAGTTCTTGGTGGTTTTTAATCGAGTTCTTGTTATCGGACCTCCGATCGACGTTTTGGTTGTTCGTCGATCGTTGGTTTAGTCGTTAGAATTATCGTGTATTTATTCGGAAATTTTTTGGGGATGTTTCATTGGAACATAGTGGGTTAACGGGAGGCCGCCGCCGCCGTTGTTAAACGGGAGGCCGCCGCCGTCGTTACCATGGTCGCGGGGTCTTCGCCGGAGTCGCACGGGAGCGAAAACGGCGAAGAAAACCGCGAAATTAGGGTTTACTGTGCTTGTCCATACAAAACGGTCCACGGGTCCAGGCGTGCACCCAGTGCATGCCCGCAGCGTCGGAAGCACCAGACCCGGTGCACGGTTTCGTGCACCGGCCCGGCCCAAGGCGCGCGGTGCACGCCTCATGCGTGCACCCGGCGTACGCGCTTGCGGCCGAAGGGCAAGGACCCGGTGCACGCTCGGGTCGTGCACCGGCCCGGCCCGAGATGCGCGGTGCACGCCTCCTGCGTGCACCCGGCGCATGCCGCCGCCGCCTGACGCCGTGAACCCGGTGCACGGTTGCCCCTGTGCACCACCCGACAGCCCAAAGTTCATTTGCTCCGTTTTTGTCCGTTTTTCCACCGTTTTGAACGTCGTCTTCGCCGTTGGGATCGCAATCTCCGCGGTTTTCTTGGCATGGCCACTTGGGACCTTCTTGGTCATTATTTTATTATGTTGGGTGCCGATTTCGCCGACGCTCCGCGCCTCGACAAAATCGTCGGGGGCGCGCCGTCGGGTCCCTTTTTCTCATCGTCTTCGTCGTCGGGGCTTCTCGGCTGGACCGTTGACGTCCCGAGTGGGCTACCGGCTGAGGATTGAGTTTTGTTGGATTTCCGGCTTTCGTCAACCCGGACGATGTTGGACTTTTTCCGTCAAAAACAAAGGAGTAAATTGGGTCTTATGTTTTCGGATGTAAGTACACGCTTTTAACTATAGTTATCCTTGCGGACTTTCTTTAGGTCCAGACGCGCAGCGGGGGTGCGCGAAAGATTCGAGTGTTCCGATCTCTCTCCAAATAGGTGGGTACGGTTGCTGTAAATACAACCAGTGCAGTAAGTGCATCTATCGTCATTAAAGTGCTCTCAATTTATCTAACAAAGTAGATGGACAGTTTAACCTTTCGCATAATTGTGTTATTATCTAACAATTGAAGAGGCTGCGGTCGCAATGTTCATGACACGCCGATCTCGGCAAAAACCGTTTTGGGATGCTGCACGTACACAGGCGGATTGGCCTCCGCATGGGTGTACTTTTCCGGAAGAGTGGTCTTGTATGACCCGTGTTCCTCACAAAGGGGTGGGAGCCGTGAGGACCCCTTCGCGCCCGCTGGGAATAGCACACCAGCACCGTGGAAGGGGTTAAATGCATCAAAGGAGTGCTTGCGCACGAGGGGAGACTTTGGTCTCTCCGATAAATATTCTGGGGTTGGTGCCCAATTAAATTGATAAATCTGGGGTTGGGGCCCAGCTGAATATGTGCAGGGTTTTTAGCGAAATGGTTACGGTGTTTCCGATTTGCTCCTTATTCCTTATTGTTGTTAGACATCTACTTTGTTTGTCACTGACTTTACCCACTCCGTGACAGGCGCTACGAGGGGTGTTACCCGGGAGATTGTTGAGACTGCGTCGCGAGGACCGTAGTCAGAACGCTTGGTTATTATCATTATCTCATCTCTTTTACGCATGTTAGTTAATTTTCTTGTGAGTAGAAATATTCGTGGACATGTATTACTTGGCACTGTGGATGAGTTGTACTTCTATAGTTTGGTTCTTCTGATGATGTTTCTTATGCGGCATGTTTTCATGATAAACCAAATGATTTCGAAAAGGGTTTTCTCAAAACGAAGTGCCGTGTGGGCACGGGTTTTGCAATTGCTGGCTTTATCCTTTCTAAACATTGATGCCGCTTTAATATTCCGCTTGATGTTGAATGTCTATTGTATGGTTAATGGTTGATGATTGTTGTATGTTGTTGTAAATGAGACGCCGTGCATATACAAAGGAGACTCTGTCCGCGGACAGGGAGAATTTTGTGTATGTGGCGGTCTGGCACGCACCGGGGATGAGGTTTAATGTACCTTGTTCAGAAAAAAAAAAGATACACACGAATTTCCGCTTTGATAGACACAAAAACCCCCGGGGGCGTGACAGATTAAATGGTATCAGAGAAAAACAACCATAACCATAGTAGACGTGATCCACATCCACAGTGTAGGGTACCACAAGCAAATTAGACATGAGATAACCAAGGTATAGGTGCGTAGTACGTGAGAGTACGGGGAAAAGGGGAACGTAATGTAGGTGTAATCGTAAGACAGGGTGTTAGGGTTATAACCTTAGGGTTAATGTGGTTTCTTTGTCTATAGCGGACGATGGCCCGGACTAGATCGTCCACCGAGAATGCGGACGCGGACAGAGTGACCCCGACCACCGCAGAAAACCAGCTCCTCCGACAACAACTGCGGGAAATGGCCGGGCAATTAGCGACGCTGACGGAGCAGGTTCGTCACCTGACGCAGCAACAGGCAACCGCGCCAGCCGAGCGCGATCCGACCCCTCCACCCGAAGCCACCACACCCACTACGGGACCGCAAGGGACAGGTGGCACGACGACGGAACAGCCCCCATCCCCAAGGGATGTACCTACTCCGACGACCACGGGGCCCGTGGTGGGGGCGACAGCAGGGGAGGCAGGAACGACCCCTACTCTCGGGGGGTCCGCCGCTGTAGGAGGGATTACGGAGCAACGAACGACGCGAGAAAGGGTCAGAACGAATTTGACTAGGTTCAAGAAGCATGACCCTTCCACTTTTGAGGGAGAGACGACCGATCCATGGGTCGTCGAGAAATGGGTAGACACCATGGAAAAAAAAACTCTTCGAGGACCTACTGATGGAGGAACACGAGCGGGTTCCACTAGCCGTTCACTTCCTCGAAGGGAATGCACGCATCTGGTGGAAGACGGTACGCCCGGACCCGTCAACAAACGACCCGCTACCGACATGGACGGCCTTTAGAGAGGAACTTTTTGACGCTTTCTTCTCCGACAGCGTCAAGCGGCAATTGGAGGACGACCTGAAGAACATTAGACAAGGGAACCGCTCGGTCATGGAATATTAAAGGTGTTACGGCATTTTGGTATTGACATATTTCGTGAGTCATGTCAGTGAGTTGAGTCGGAGTCTTAAAGGGATCAAATTGTCAATCAGCAATCAAAGACTTAGAGAAGATTCAATAAGAGCTCAAGTTGACACTCAGTGTCTTGAATCTTGAAGATTGAAGTTGAAGAATTGTGGATCAGTTACATCAATCTCAAGAAGAAAGTATTCAAGAGGATCAGGTATGTTTAACTAAATAATTGTGGTGATCCGAATACTTTCTTATAGTGTAGAAACACTTGGATGAACTTTTAATTGCATAATAATCAAAAACTGGTGTTCGGACTTGTTCAGGATCCGGATCAGAGCCAACGATCCGGATCCCGAAGGTTGTTGCTTCATACAAGACTTCGATCCGGATCCATGCAATTTCCGATCCGGATCCCGAATGTTAAGTTTTCTGATTTGTATGAACGATCCGGATCGGGCCTTGCAATCCGGATCCCGAACCCTTGGTTTTCTGGAATCGTCAATCTCGCTACGACGATCCGGATCGCAATAAATCTGATCCGGATCGCCGTCCTGAAAATTTCCAGATAAGGTATGTTTTTGATTCTTATCTCTTTCCAAAGGTTTCTAACCTATAAATAGACATTTAGGGTTTCTCAAAAACGTGGGAGCTACGGCCGATCAATTTCTAAAACACTTGAGAGCAACCCTAGAGGCTAGGTTTTTATCGATCTTCTTTATAGCCTCTTTTAGGTCAATTTGATGGTTCTTTCAAGAACATATCTTTTGTCGAATTGATCTAATCTTTGCTTAGAGATTTCTTCTACGGTTCCTCAATGAGAATCTAAGCAAAGGATCACCATCGAAGTCAATATTCTTATCGACTGAGTTTGCGTCGTGGATTCGACGTGGCATCGTGGATTCGGTGTGCTAAAGGCGTTTCGTGGATTCGAAACGTGTGCTCGTGGATTCGAGTGGCGTTCGTGGATTCGAACGTGTGCAGTGGGCGTGCAAAATCGGTGGAGCGTGAGGTCCAAGAAATTGAAGGAGGGGTTAAATCCGTGGAGACGGTAATCACCTTGTTATTCTTCTTTTCTTAGGGATTGTTATTGCGCGGATATCCAATCGGTCAGCGCAAGGTCCGAAGAAGCTGAAGGAGGGGTTTGAGTCCGTGGAGTCGGTAATCACCTTGTTATTCTTCTATTCTTAGTGGATTGTTATTGCGTGTTGGTCCCGTGGTTTTTCTCCTGGATTGGAGTTTCCACGTAAATCTCGGTGTGCTGTTTTTATTTTCCGCATTGGTTTTTATTTTGCACTGAGATTGAGTTTTTAAGTATTACACCTATTCACCCCCCCTCTAGTTGTTTGATAGTACCTATTTAGATCCTTGTGGATCCTATAAAAACCTACAATTGGTATCAGAGAGGGTTTTAGGCTTATCTATCATGATGGGTGAAAGTGGTAATATTTATAGACCTCCTCTTTTTGATGGGACTAATTATGCTTATTGGAAAGTGCGGATGAGAGCTTTTCTCATCGCAATTGATGAGCGGGTATGGCAATCTGTGGAATACGGTTGGGTGCATCCTGTTTAGGAAGTAGGAAATTCTACTACCCCAAAACCTCGCTCTAGATGGTCCAAAGAGGAATTTGAAAGATCTTCTTACAATGGGAAAGGTATGAACGCTTTATTTAATTCTCTTTCCTCGACTGAATTTACAAGAATTTCCGCGTGTGATTCCGCGAAGGAAATTTGGAATATTCTCAAAATTACACATGAGGGTACTAATCTTGTAAAAATTCAAAAGCTCCAGATGCTTACAAGTCAATTTGACTCTATTCATATGGAAGAGCATGAATTGTTTACAGATTATTACACTAGACTTCAAGATGTAATAAATACATGTGCTAATTTAGGAGAAAAAATCCCGGAGTCGAAAATTGTAAGAAAGATACTTCGGACTCTTCCGGAACGGTTTAGGGCAAAGGTTACCGCCATTGAAACCGTTAGTCATCCGGATGAGATGAGTGTAGAGGAATTAGTAGGTGCTTTGCAAACTTATGAAATGACTTTTCCTACTAATCAAGTTTCTTCCAAGTCTTCTTCTAAGCTCACAGGTATTGCATTCAAATCAACAAAGGAAGAAGATAGCGAATCGAGTTCCGACGATGAAATCTCTTTTGCCGATTTTGAAGAACAATTGGCGCGGATCACAAAGAAATTTCGTCGGAAGTTTTGGAAGAATCGAACCGATGGATCTTCATCCACGAAACCTTCTAAAGGATCATCGGGTTCTAAATCCTCTAACCTCAAAAGCTTTGCAAAACCTTCTAAAGAAAAAGAAAAAGATGATTTCGAAGGGGAAATCCAATGCTATCGATGCAAAGGCTACGGCCATTTTTCAATGGATTGTCCTTCTAAGAATCATATAAAAAGAAGGCTTTGCAAGCGAAAACTTGGGACGATTCTACTTCTAATGAATCAACCTCAAGTAAAGAGGGAAAAGGAAAAATCGTTGCTTCTCATGCCTCTCATTTTCCCTCTTCTAATAATTGTTTATCATCTTTAGTCACTGACTCTACTCCTTTGATTTTGTATGAAACATCAACAATCGGCGGAGAGTCATCAAGTGAGGGGGAGTCGGACGAGGAAGAACTCGTTGAGGCATATCAACAACTTCTTGCGGAATCTAAGAAGATGGCCAAGCATATCAAGAAGTTGAGGAAGCAACAACTCGAGAATCAAGACGAGAATCATGCTTTAAAGATCAAACTTCATGATCTCGAGGAGGAACGAGAGCTTTTATTGGATAATAATAAAATCCTCCAGGAAAAGATAAATCAATCGGAAACGATCGTTAATTCCCATATTAACAAGATTGATTTTCTAGAAAAACAGTTTGAGGAGATTCATATCACCAACCAAGCATTGACCAAGCAAGTTCATGAACTCAAATCCGACATACAAAGGCTTTCAACCGTTCCCAAGAAACGAGATTGTATGTGCGGATTAGGTAAAACAAGCAAGGTTGGTTTGGGTTTCAAAAAGGTCCAAACTGTGCATGCTTCAAGTTCCACAATGAAATTGAAAGGAAGAACTTGTCACTTATGTGGACTTGAAGGACATTTGGTGAAGGATTGCCCGAAAAAGAGAAAGAAGAATTCTTCGGCAACTTCATCTACGGAGCGAACTCAACGGAATCAAAAGACACATCAAGTCAAAGGAGTTCACTCAACCCACCAAAGGTCCGAGCCACATCATGAATCATACAAGTGGATCACTGCGAGGCAAAGACCTAAGGTGGATCAACAGTCAAAGCGGACAACCCCCGGCCACAACGAATCAAGACAACCCAAAATCCAGCGATTTTGGATTCGGAAAGGTGATATCTTTCCTTGTCTTAAGTTCTAATTAGCTTATGACTGTATGTAATGCTTTGATCGGTTTTTCTTTCATATTGTTCTTGATCTTTGCATTACATGTTTTCAATGCTCTTCGTTTTTATGTTTTGTTTTTAAACAAAAGGTTTTTAACGAACAAGTGCATTGAATAAAAAAAAAAAAAAAAAGGTTTTCACTTTCATTCACTCCAAATTAATTTTATATGGATTATCAACTTTACTTCATAATCGTAATCTTGAAGATACTTCATTATAGGAGTTTTTGATATTATAAGCATCAAATTTTAGAAATCATGTGTGATCTTCAGATGCTTAATCTATCTCGGTTGTGTGAGTTCTTTGTGATAAACATGAGACAACCGATTGACTAAAATTTGGGATTTAATTCTTTCACGTAAGAGATTGCCTTCTTACAAGGGTAAATAATTGAATTATGAAAGATGTGGAAAGAGTTACATCCGAAAGGAGTGTGAAAACTACCACCACATGCTGGAAAGAGCTGCCACCCCGGTCGTCCGGTTTGTGTGTGAAGCTACCACATGTTATGGATGCTTGATAGTATTTTATGAGAAAATCTTTAGTTGAAGCATTTGGAGATTTATATGCAAAACTCTTATATTTTGAACAATCTCCTGGTTGGTATAAGGTGGAATAGTTGAAAGATGCTCAAAGAGCCACCCTTAGGTATTTTAGTGCTTATCTCAAATTTGAAAGGGTAAAAATTCAGAATTGATGCCATTTGGAAATCTTCGTAAGTCATCTTTGTAAATCCGTTACATCTTGATAGAGTTTGGATCTCAAGATTATTTTTGATGACTTGTGTTTGATGAATATAACATGAAAAACGGTTTATAATGTTTTACCTTTATTTTTCATGATTTTGGAGTAAATCTTTTTAATTTCGTGAAATTAATTGGATTGAATGGCATCTATGTGAATTCATTATTTTTCAAAGCACTTACATGGATTTCTTGATGGAATACAAATCGGTATTTGAAAAGATTCCAAAATCTGGATTTGTTTCAAGAAATTATTTGATTTTTACTTTCTGGTACAGGTACGCAATCTGCATTTTTGTTATATACCGGAACTGAGCTTTTATCTCTCTTTCTCTATGAACTAATGCTGTTAGTGATTTCCTTTTGTCTAGTATGTTCACTGTTTGACAATTTGTGACAAAAAGGGGGAGAAGAGAAATAGGGGGAGACAGAGATGAGATCATCGAGATAGGGGGAGAACGGAAAATGATGATCGTATCACAAAGGGGGAGAACATGGAGAACATGTTAGAGATGCTCAAGATAGGGGGAGACAAAGAAAAAACAAAAGAACCAAAAGGAAGACGGATCAAATGTAGGATTCTAATTTCTAACGACTAACGTTTGATTTTGTTTGGAGTTTTGGTTTTGCAGGAATTACATCACTTTAAGACTCCAAGTCCTAAGTCATAGAATATGTTCTAGGACTGTTTGGTTCAAATGTAATTTTGTATTTATTGGATCTTTCACGCAAAGAAAATCAATGTTTTGGTGATGACATTGAGTTTCGATTTTTTGGTTTAAGATGGGTGACTTGAGCGCTTTTATGTATTTTTGGGTTTTGTCACGAAATTGCCAAAGGGGGAGATTGTTACGGCATTTTGGTATTGGCATATTTCGTGAGTCATGTCAGTGAGTTGAGTCGGAGTCTTAAAGGGATCAAATTGTCAATCAGCAATCAAAGACTTAGAGAAGATTCAACAAGAGCTCAAGTTGACACTCAGTGTCTTGAATCTTGAAGATTGAAGTTGAAGAATTGTGGATCAGTTACATCAATCTCAAGAAGAAAGTATTCAAGAGGATCAGGTATGTTTAACTAAATAATTGTGGTGATCCGAATACTTTCTTATAGTGTAGAAACACTTGGATGAACTTTTAATTGCATAATAATCAAAAACTGGTGTTCGGACTTGTTCAGGATCCGGATCAGAGCCAACGATCCGGATCCCGAAGGTTGTTGCTTCATACAAGACTTCGATCCGGATCCATGCAATTTCTGATCCGGATCCCGAATGTTAAGTTTTCTGATTTGTATGAACGATCCGGATCGGGCCTTGCAATCCGGATCCCGAACCCTTGGTTTTCTGGAATCGTCAATCTCGTTACGACGATCCGGATCGCAATAAATCTGATCCGGATCGCCGTCCTGAAAATTTCCAGATAAGGTATGTTTTTGATTCTTATCTCTTTCCAAAGGTTTCTAACCTATAAATAGACATTTAGGGTTTCTCAAAAACGTGGGAGCTACGGCCGATCAATTTCTAAAACACTTGAGAGCAACCCTAGAGGCTAGGTTTTTATCGATCTTCTTTATAGCCTCTTTTAGGTCAATTCGATGGTTCTTTCAAGAACATATCTTTTGTCGAATTGATCTAATCTTTGCTTAGAGATTTCTTCTACGGTTCCTCAATGAGAATCTAAGCAAAGGATCACCATCGAAGTCAATATTCTTATCGACTGAGTTTGCGTCGTGGATTCGACGTGGCATCGTGGATTCGGTGTGCTAAAGGCTTTTCGTGGATTCGAAACGTGTGCTCGTGGATTCGAGTGGCGTTCGTGGATTCGAACGTGTGCAGTGGGCGTGCAAAATCGGTGGAGCGTGAGGTCCAAGAAATTGAAGGAGGGGTTAAATCCGTGGAGACGGTAATCACCTTGTTATTCTTCTTTTCTTAGGGATTGTTATTGCGTGGATATCCAACCGGTCAGCGCAAGGTCCGAAGAAGCTGAAGGAGGGGTTTGAGTCCGTGGAGTCGGTAATCACCTTGTTATTCTTCTATTCTTAGTGGATTGTTATTGCGTGTTGGTCCCGTGGTTTTTCTCCTGGATTGGAGTTTCCACGTAAATCTCGGTGTGCTGTTTTTATTTTCCGCATTGGTTTTTATTTTGCACTGAGATTGAGTTTTTAAGTATTACACCTATTCACCCCTCTAGTTGTTTGATAGTACCTATTTAGATCCTTGTGGATCCTATAAAAACCTACAAAAGGGAGTTTGTAAGATTGGTTAACTGCGTCCCGTTTGTTATACGAGATGAACCCCACAAGGCCCGTCTCTTTGTGGACGGGCTCCCCGGGATACTGCAGTGGAGGACGCGACGTCCCAGACCTAGTAACGGCAGGTAAATTTTTGGTTTCACTTTTTTCTCTTAGATTAGGAGCACCGGTCACACCTTAACCTGCTACCCCTGTTAGACTCTCTCTCTGGCTCCCTCTCTCTAGGATCCCTAAGTATTAGGCGAAGCCTCCCCCGGCCGATGTGCGCGGGCGAGCTTCGAAGCATAGGAGAACCTTGTGTACTCGGGGCCCGTTAAGGGCCATGCAAGGAATAAATAGGCTCCACCCTATGCCTTGCAGCCGAGAACCCAATGGGCCGATAGGTAGTTCAGGGCCGCTCCCCAGATAAGGATCAGCGGTCCCGTGGTAAGAGAATTTCCGGACGTGTTTCAGGCAGAGCTCCCCAGAGCGCCGCCGGAACGAGAAGTCAACTTTCCCATTGAACTACTTCCCGGCACCAAACCCATCACCAAGGCACCGTACAGGATGGCCTTCGCAGAGTTGAAGGAACTCAAGGCACAGTTGGAGGACCTTTTGGATAAGGGCTTCATCAGACCTAGCGCGTCGCCCTGGGGCGCGCCCGTCCTGTTTGTGAGAAAGAATGACGGAAGTCTCCGGTTGAGTATCGACTACCGGGAGATAAATAAGGTCACCGTTAAGAACAAGTACCCCCTGCCAAGGATCGATGACCTCTTCGACCAACTACAGGGGGGCAACGGTGTTTTCAAAGATTGACCTGCAGTCGGGCTATCATCAGGTCCAAGTAAAGGGGGAGGACATCCCGAAAACGGCTTTTCGGACTCGCTACGGTCATTACGAATCTACTGTAATGCCGTTCGGGCTCACGAATTCCCCGGCAGTGTTCATGGACATGATGAACAGGGTATTCAAACCCTTCCTGGATTTATTCGTGGTGGTCTTCATCGCCGATATCCTCATCTATTCCCGTACAGATGAGGAACATGAAGAACATCTGCGCACAGTCCTCCAGACCCTACGGGAACAGAAACTCTACGCCAAACTCAAAAAGTGCGAGTTTTGGCTCCGAGAAGTTGGCTTCTTGGGGCACGTAATCTCGGCGGCTGGGGTCGCAGTCGATCCGAAGAAGATAGATTCGGTGACGGACTGGTCCCAACCGACGACGGTGACGGAGGTTCGAAGCTTTCTAGGATTAGCCGGGTACTACCGGCGCTTCGTGGAGGGTTTCTCCAAGATAGCCACCCCCTTAAACCGCTTGACTAAAAAGGGGGAAAAGTTCATCTGGACGGACAAATGTCAGAGGAGCTTCGAGGAGCTCAAGGATAGATTGACGCGAGCTCCGATTCTCGCCCTGCCGGAACCAGGGGAGGATTATGAAGTGTATTGCGATGCGTCGCGAAACGGACTGGGTGGAGTGCTCATGCAACGGGGGAAGGTTATAGCCTATGCGTCAAGGCAGCTCAAAGAATACGAGCGAAACTACCCCGTGCACGATTTGGAACTCGCAGCGGTTGTGTTCGTCCTCAAGCTTTGGAGACACTACCTGTATGGGGCACACTGCAATGGGTACTCAGATCATAAAAGTCTTAAGTACCTTTTCACCCAAAAGGAGTTAAATTTGCGACAAAGACGGTGGCTCGAGCTATTGAAGGATTACGATTTAACGATCCACTACCACCCGGGAAAGGCAAACGTGGTGGCCGACGCCCTGAGCCGTAAGGGGCAGGCCGAGAAGGCAGGGGTAAGTGCCATCACCCAGCAAGATAGTCTGATTGCGGAATTTTCGCGATTAGGACTAGAAGTAGTACCAGCGGGTACAGTCGAACAACTTCTGACACTGGTGGTCAGACCTACCCTGCTTGACAGAATTCTCGAGGGGCAGTCAACTGATGACCAACTCCAGCTGGTGCGAGGTAGAGTGACTGCCGACCAAGGAGGTGACTTCGCAGTAAACTCCGACGGCACGATACGATTTCGGGGACGAATCTGCGTGCCGGATCTACCGGAACTCAAAGAGGAAATCCCGCGGGAGGCGCATACCGCTCCATATACAGCGCATCCCGGGGGAACCAAGATGTACAAGGACGTCAAACAGACCTTCTGGTGGCCCAAAATGAAGGGAGACGTGACTCGATTTGTGGCACACTGCCTGGTGTGCCAACGAGTGAAGGCCGAGCACCAGCGTCCAGCAGGAAAATTGCAACCCTTACCGGTGCCCGTGTGGAAGTGGGACATGATTACCATGGATTTTGTGACCAGGTTCCTGAGATCGTCACAGGGACACGATGCAATATGGGTAATCGTGGACCGTCTGACGAAATCGGCCCACTTCCTGCCCATACACACGACGTGGGCGCGGGAACGACTGGCGCAAACCTACATCAACGAGATAGTAAGGTTGCATGGGGTGCCGACATCCATCACGTCGGATAGTGACACGCGATTTGTGTCAAACTTTTAGCAGAGCCTGCAGCGAGCAATGGGAACCAAGTTGCACTTCAGTACGGCTTTTCACCCGCAGACCGATGGACAATCAGAGCGGGTGATACAAATTGTGGAGGACATGCTTCGGGCATGCGTTTTAGACCTGGGCGAAGGGTGGGCACGGTGTTTGCCCCTAGTGGAATTTGCCTATAATAACAGTTACCAGGCCAGCATTCAGATGGCACCATACGAGGCCCTGTACGGGCGCCGCTGTCGGCCTCCAATATACTGGGACGACTTGGGTGAGCGTAAGTTTCCGGGCCCAGATTTGGTGGAGGAGACCGAAGCAAAGGTGCGATTGATTAGACAAAGGCTGCTGACCGCCCAGAGCAGACAGAAAAGCTACGCGGACAACAGACGCCGAGACTTAGAGTTCATGGTGGGTGAGCATGCGTTACTCCGAGTTTCGCCCTCCAAGGGGAACAGACGCTTCGGCTTACGAGGGAGGTAGTAGCAAGGAAGACCTCTTACAAAGAGTAATTTTGGCCACGACCCCAGAGGAACCCTTAGAAGTAATGCTTCGTACCTTCCTGCCCAGTAAGGAGATGAAGACTTAGTTGTCTTATTTGTTGGCTATTTAGTTAAGGGTTAAATAGGTCCAACTTCCGGCCTTGCGACAATAGATCCGAGGCGTTGTAACAGTATGCCTTGGACGTCCAGATGAGGTGAGTCGGGCCAAGACCCGAGGCGTTGTAACAGTACGCCTTAGACGTCCAGGTGGGTTGAGTCAGGTCAAGACCGGTGGCATACCGGTTGCCGTTACTGCCAAACCTCGATACGGAGGCTGGCATGGGAGGGAAAGAAACTCCGCAACTGGACAATCCCTTACGTAAGGGTGTAATGGAGTAACCATGAGGAGCGCGAAGCGGCTTGGGGACCCAAGACGAAAATGAAGGAAGTTTTCCCAGAATTGTTAGCGAGGGTTGAGTTTAAGTTTCGGGATGAAACTTTTTATAAAGTGTGAGTGGTGTAGTGATCCGGCCTTTCGGAATATTTTTGACTTACGTATAGTCATTTAAGCCTTTAAGTGGAATAAAATTATTCAAATCTTGAAGTTGGCCATTGTGAGATGCTAGTATTTTCCTGCGAAAGAGCGCGGAAAAAGAAAGCCGACGGCGCGATCGGATCTGAAATCCGATATCGGGAACCCCCTGAACGGGATTCAAAGTGATACGGTAATTAGTCGTGCATCGGAATCCGTGCTAAATATCTTGCACCCGTTAGAGATAAGGTGGTTTATCTCGTGGGGGATAATTAATTAGTTAATTAATTATCCCAGACGGAAAATTAATTAATTCTCTTACGTACGAATTAAAGAGGAATTAATTAAAGGTAATGTACGACTATATAAGGGATCCCGATTATCGGAAAGGAAAAGAAAAGAAAATAAAAACCCTAATCGGAGAGAAGGGAAAAAGGAAAAGACGGAACCCTAGCCGGAAGAAAGGGAAAGGAGAAAGAGAAGGAGCCCGATCTTCCCGGACACCGAACCGAAGGCAAGAACGCGACCGGACAACCTTCCCATCGATCTTCGGTTAGTAAAATAATTGATTTAAATTATTTGGGAGTTTTCCGTCATCTCTTTCGTTGAGTTCTTGGTGGTTTTTAATCGAGTTCTTGTTATCGGACCTCCGATCGACGTTTTGGTTGTTCGTCGATCGTTGGTTTAGTCGTTAGAATTATCGTGTATTTATTCGGAAATTTTTTGGGGATGTTTCGTTGGAACATAGTGGGTTAACGGGAGGCCGCCGCCGCCGTTGTTAAACGGGAGGCCGCCGCCGTCGTTACCATGGTCGCGGGGTCTTCGCCGGAGTCGCACGGGAGCGAAAACGGCGAAGAAAATCGCGAAATTAGGGTTTACTGTGCTTGTCCGTACAAAACGGTCCACGGGTCCAGGCGTGCACCCGGTGCATGCCCGCAGCGTCGGAAGCACCAGACCCGGTGCACGGTTTCGTGCACCGGCCCGGCCCAAGGCGCGCGGTGCACGCCTCATGCGTGCACCCGGCGCATGCGCTTGCGGCCGAAGGGCAAGGACCCGGTGCACGCTCGGGTCGTGCACCGGCCCGGCCCGAGATGCGCGGTGCACGCCTCTTGCGTGCACCCGGCGCATGCCGCCGCCGCCTGACGCCGTGAACCCGGTGCACGGTTGCCCCTGTGCACCACCCGACAGCCCAAAGTTCATTTGCTCCGTTTTTGTCCGTTTTTCCACCGTTTTGAACGCCGTCTTCGCCGTTGGGATCGCAATCTCCGCGGTTTTCTTGGCATGGCCACTTAGGACCTTCTTGGTCATTATTTTATTATGTTGGGTGCCGATTTCGCCGACGCTCCGCGCCTCGACAAAATCGTCGGGGGCGCGCCGTCGGGTCCCTTTTTCTCATCATCTTCGTCGTCGGGGCTTCTCGGCTGGACCGTTGACGTCCCGAGTGGGCTACCGGCTGAGGATTGAGTTTTGTTGGATTTCCGGCTTTCGTCAACCCGGACGATGTTGGACTTTTTCCGTCAAAAACAAAGGAGTAAATTGGGTCTTATGTTTTCGGATGTAAGTACACGCTTTTAACTATAGTTATCCTTGCGGACTTTCTTTAGGTCCAGACGCGCAGCGGGGGTGCGCGAAAGATTCGAGTGTTCCGATCTCTCTCCAAATAGGTGGGTACGGTTGCTGTAAATACAACCAGTGCAGTAAGTGCATCTATCGTCATTAAAGTGCTCTCAATTTATCTAACAAAGTAGATGGACAGTTTAACCTTTCGCATAATTGTGTTATTATCTAACAATTGAAGCGGCTGCGGTCGCAATGTTCATGACACGCCGATCTCGGCAAAAACCGTTTTGGGATGCTGCACGTACACAGGCGGATTGGCCTCCGCATGGGTGTACTTTTCCGGAAGAGTGGTCTTGTATGACCCGTGTTCCTCACAAAGGGGTGGGAGCCGTGAGGACCCCTTCGCGCCCGCTGGGAATAGCACACCAGCACCGTGGAAGGGGTTAAATGCATCAAAGGAGTGCTTGCGCACGAGGGGAGACTTTGGTCTCTCCGATAAATATTCTGGGGTTGGTGCCCAATTAAATTGATAAATCTGGGGTTGGGGCCCAGCTGAATATGTGCAGGGTTTTTAGCGAAATGGTTACGGTGTTTCCGGTTTGCTCCTTATTCCTTATTGTTTTCATGATAAACCAAATGATTTCGAAAAGGGTTTTCTCAAAACGAAGTGCCGTGTGGGCACGGGTTTTGCAATTGCTGGCTTTATCCTTTCTAAACATTGATGCCGCTTTAATATTCCGCTTGATGTTGAATGTCTATTATATGGTTAATGGTTGATGATTGTTGTATGTTGTTGTAAATGAGACGCCGTGCATATACAAAGGAGACTCTGTCCGCGGACAGGGAGAATTTTGTGTATGTGGCGGTCTGGCACGCACCGGGGATGAGGTTTAATGTACCTTGTTCAGAAAAAAAAAAAGATACACACGAATTTCCGCTTTGATAGACACAAAAACCCCCGGGGGCGTGACACTAAGACGATCGTAGAATCGATAAATGTTAAAGTAGATGAAGCTTTTCACTTTGCATCTGAAAAATCTACCCACGATATCTCTCTAGATGATGATACACCTGCCATTGCATCTTCTCATGATAATACTTCCAATATTAATGATGCATCTAATGGTTCTTCAAGTTTATCTGATGTGCAGGAATCGTCTCATGTATCTCCGAGTACTCCGTTACCTCAAACTTTACGCATCTCCAAGGATCATCCTGAATCAAACATCATTGGAGATCCACAAGAAGGAGTTAGAACTCGGAGGCAGTTGGTTTGTGGATTCGCTTGCTACGTATCTTTAATTGAACCAAAGAACATAGATGAAACTCTTCAGGATGACTACTGGATTAAAGCAATGCAGGAAGAGCTCCATCAATTTGAGCGAAACAAAGTTTGGGAATTAACGAAGCCTCCAAAGCAACACAATGTGATAGGTACCAAATGGATTTTCAAGAATAAGAAAAATGAGGATGGTACTATCATCAGGAACAAGGCACGATTAGTTGCTCAAGGCTTCTCTCAAGTAGAAGGTATAGACTTTGATGAAACTTTCGCCCCTGTAGCTAGACTCGAGTCCATTCGTATACTATTTGCTATTGCTTGTCATTTTAAAATCAAATTATTTCAAATGGACGTTAAGAGCGCGTTTCTAAATGGGTTTTTAAATGAGGAAGTTTATGTGGCTCAACCGAAAGGTTTTGTAGACCATAAACAACCTAATCATGTTTTTCGTTTGAAAAAGGCTCTTTACGGTCTGAAACAAGCACCGCGAGCATGGTACGAAAGGTTGACAAAGCACCTTTTGGAGAAGGGCTATACTCGAGGGGGAGCTGACAGGACTCTCTTTGTGAAGCATTATCAAAACAATTTCATTGTAGCACAAATCTATGTCGATGACATTGTATTTGGCGCAACAAGAGATAATGATGCTTCTAAATTCGCGGAGACCATGGAAAGCGAATTTGAGATGTCCATGATGGGCGAATTGACTTATTTTCTTGGATTGCAAATTAAACAAAACGATGAAGGTATTCACTTGTGTCAATCCAAGTATGCAATGGAGTTGGTTAAAAAGTTTGACTTAGAAAATTCGAAGGATTTTCCGACTCCAATGGGAACTAGCCACAAGGGACTTGGAAGTGAATCACTTAGTGAGAATGTAGACGAGAAACTGTATCGAAGTATGATTGGAAGTCTACTTTACCTCACGGCTAGTCGCCCGGATATATCCTTTAGTGTTGGGATTTGCGCGAGATATCAATCAGCACCAAAGGAGGCTCACCTGAAAGCGGTGAAAAGGATCATCCGGTACATCAAAGGATCAATTAATTTCGGAATTTGGTATCCTATGGGAACTAGTTTGGATATTGTTGGATACTCAGATGCCGATTGGGCAGGATCAGTGGATGATCGGAAAAGCACGAGTGGTGCATGCTTCTATCTTGGCCATTGCCTTGTTGCATGGCACAGTAAAAAGCAGAATTGCATAGCACTCTCGACTGCCGAAGCGGAATACATTTCAGCGGGTAGTTGTTCAATGTTACGGCATTTTGGTGTTGGCATATTTCGTGAGTCATGTCAGTGAGTTGAGTCGGGGTCTTAAAAGGATCAAATTGTCAATCAGCAATCAAAGACTTAGAGAAGATTCAACAAGAGCTCAAGTTGACACTCAGTGTCTTGAGTCTTGAAGATTGAAGTTGAAGAATTGTGGATCAGTTACATCAATCTCAAGAAGAAAGTATTCAAAAGGATCAGGTATGGTTAACTAAATATTTTTGGTGATCCGAATACTTTCTTATAGTGTAGAAACACTTGGAAGAATTTTTAATTGCATAAAAATCAAAAACTGGACATGGGGCATGTTCAGGATCCGGATCAGATGATCCAATCCGGATCCCGAAGGGTATTAGTTCATGTGCAAATCCAATCCGGATCCAAGCCTATTCTGATCCGGATCCCGAACATTGGATGTTGCTGAAATTCATGAACGATCCGGATCGGGAAGTTCAATCCGGATCCCGAACCCTTGGTTTTCTGGAATTGTCTATCTCGTTACGACGATCCGGATCGCAGTAAATCCGATCCGGATCGCCGTCCTGAAAATTTCCAGATAAGGTATGTTTTTTATTCTTATCTCCTTCCAAAGGTTTCTAAACTATAAATAGACATTTAGGGTTTCTCAAAAACGTGGGAGCTACGGCCGATCAATTTATAAAACTCTTGAGAGCAACCCTAGAGGCTAGGTTTTTATCGATCTTCTTTATAGCCTCTTTTAGGTCAATTCGACGGTTCTTTCAAGAACATATCTTTTGTCGAATTGATCTAATCTTTGCTTAGAGATTTTTCCCATGGATCTTCATTGATAATCTAAGCAAAGGATCACCATCGAAGTCAATATTCTTATCGACTGAGTTTGCGTCGTGGATTCGACGTGGCATCGTGGATTCGGTGTGCTAAAGGCGTTTCGTGGATTCGAAACGTGTGCTCGTGGATTCGAGTGGCGTTCGTGGATTCGAACGTGCGCAGTGGACGTGCAAACGGTGGAGCGCAAGGTCCAAGAAATTGAAGGAGGGGTTAAATCCGTGGAGACGGTAATCACCTTGTTATTCTTCTTTTCTTAGGGATTGTTATTGCGTGGATATCCAACCGGTCAGCGCAAGGTCCGAAGAAGCTGAAGGAGGGGTTTGAGTCCGTGGAGTCGGTAATCACCTTGTTATTCTTCTATTCTTATTGGATTGTTATTGCGTGTTGGTCCCGTGGTTTTTCTCCTGGATTGGAGTTTCCACGTAAATCTCGGTGTGCTGTTTTTATTTTCCGCATTGGTTTTTATTTTGCACTGAGATTGAGTTTTTAAGTATTACACCTATTCACCCCCCCTCTAGTTGTTTGATAGTACCTATTTAGATCCTTGTGGATCCCATATAAACCTACTTTTGGTATCAGAGCAGGTTTTAGGTTTATCTATCATGATGGGTGAAAGTGGTAATATTTATAGACCTCCTCTTTTTGATGGGACTAATTATGCTTATTGGAAAGTGCAGATGAGAGCTTTTCTCATCGCAATTGATGAGCGAGTATGGCAATCCGTGGAATACGGTTGGGTGCATCCTGTTGAGGAAGTAGGAAATTCTACTACCCCAAAACCTCGCTCTAGATGGTCCAAAGAGGAATTTGAAAGATCTTCTTACAATGGGAAATGTATGAACGCTTTATTTAATTCTCTTTCCTCGACTGAGTTCACACGAATTTCCGCGTGTGAAACCGCGAAGGAAATTTGGGATATTCTCAAAATTACACATGAGGGTACTAATCTTGTAAAAATTCAAAAGCTCCAGATGCTTACAAGTCAATTTGACTCTATTCATATGGAACAGCATGAATTGTTTACAGATTATTACACTAGACTTCAAGATGTAATAAATACATGTGCTAATTTAGGAGAAAAGATCCCGGAGTCGAAAATTGTAAGAAAGATACTTCGGACTCTTCCGGAACGGTTTAGGGCAAAGGTTACCGCCATTGAAACCGTTAGTCATCCGGATGAGATGAGTGTAGAGGAATTAGTAGGTGCTTTGCAAACTTATGAAATGACTTTTCCTACTAATCAAGTTTCTTCCAAGTCTTCTTCTAAGCTTACAGGTATTGCATTCAAATCCACAAAGGAAGAAGATAGCGAATCAAGTTCCGACGATGAAATCTCTTTTGCCGATTTTGAAGAACAATTGGCGCGGATCACAAAGAAATTTCGTCGGAAGTTTTGGAAGAATCGAACCGATGGATCTTCATCCACGAAACCTTCTAAAGGATCATCGGGTTCTAAATCCTCTAACCTCAAAAGCTTTGCAAAACCTTCTAAAGAAAAAGATGATTTCGAAGGGGAAATCCAATGCTATAGATGCAAAGGCTACGACCATTTTTCAACGGAATGTCCTTCTCCGAAATCATATAGAAAGAAGGCTTTGCAAGCGAAAACTTGGGACGATTCTACTTCTAATGAATCGACCTCAAGTAAAGAGGAAAAAGTCGTTAACTTACATGCCTCTCATATTCCCTCTTCTAATTCTTGCTTATCATCTTTAATCACTGACTCTATTCCTTTGATTTTGCATGAAACATCAACATCCGGTGGAGAGTCATCAAGTGAGGGGGATTCGGACGAAGAAGAACTCGTTGAGGCATATCAACAACTTCTTACGGAATCAAAGAAGATGGCCAGACATATTAAGAAGTTGAGGAAGCAACGACTTGAAGTTCAAGACGAGAATCAAGCTTTAAAGATAAAACTTCATGATCTCGAGGAAGAACAAGGAAGTTTATTGGATAACAATAAAATCCTCCAAGAAAAGCTAAACCAATCGGAGACAAACGCTAAATCATATATGGACGAGATTGGTTTTCTAGAAAAACAGTTTGAGGAGATTCATGTCACCAACCAAGCATTGACCAAGCAAGTTCATGAACTCAAATCCGACATACAAAGGCTTTCAACCGTTTCCAAGAAACTAGATTGTATGTGCGGATTAGGTCAAACAAGCAAGGTTGGTTTGGGTTCTAAAAAGGATCAAACTGTGCATGCTTCAAGTTCCACAATCAAATTGAAAGGAAGAACGTGTCACCTTTGTGGACTTGAAGGACATTTGGTGAAGGATTGCCCGAAAAAGAGAAAGAAAAATCCTTCGGCAACTTCATCTATGGAACGGACTCAACGGACTCAAAAGATACATCAAGTCAAAGGAGTTCACTCAACCCACCAAAGGTCCGAGCCACAACATCAATCATACAATTGGATCATTGCGAGGCAAAGACTTAAGGTGGATCAACAGTCAAAGCGGACAACCCCTGGCCACAACGAATCAAGACAACCCAAAATCCAGCAATTTTGGATTCGGAAAGGTAATATCTTTCCTTGTCTTAAGTTCTAAATAGCTTATGACTGTATGTAATGCTTTGATTGGTTTTCCTTTCATATTTTTCTGAATCTCTGCATTACATGTTTTCAATGCTCTTTGTTTTTATGTTTTGTTTTTTTTTAACAAAAGGTTTTTAATGAACAAGTGCATTGAATAAAAAAGGGCTTCACGGTTATTCACTCCAAATTAATTTTATATGGATTATCAACTTTACTCCATAATCATAATCTTGAAGATACTTCATTATAGAAGTTTTTGATATTATAAGCATCAAATTTTAGAAATCATGTGTGATCTTTAGATGCTTAATCTATCTCGGTTGTGTGAATTCATTGTGATAAACGTGAGACAACCGATAGACTAAAATTTGGAATTTGATTCTTTCACGTAAGAGATTGCATTCTTACAAGGGTAAATAAATGAATTGCAAAAGATGTGGAAAGAGTTACATCCGAAAGGAGTGTGAAAACTACCACCACATGTTGGAAAGAGCTGCCACCCCGGTCGTCCGGTTTGTGTGTGAAGCTACCACATGTTATGGATGCTTGAAAAATATTTATGAAATTTTGTTTAGTTGAAGCTTTCGGAGATTTAAATTCAAAGTTCGTATTTTGAACAATCTCCTGGTTGGTATAAGGTGGGATAGTTAAAAGATGCTCAAAGAGCCACCCTTAGGTATTTTAGTGTTTATCTCAATTTGAAAGGGTAGAATTCAAGATTGATGTCACTTGAAAATCTCCGTAAGTCATCTTTGTAAATCCGTTACATCTTGATAGAGTTTGGATCTCAAGATTATTTTTGATGACTTGTGTTTGATGAATATAACATGAAAAACGGTTTATAATGTTTTACCTTTATTTTTCATGATTTTGGAGTAAATCTTTTTAATTTTTGTAAAATTAATTGGATTGAATGACATCTATGTGATCTCATATTATTTTCAAGCACTTAAATTGTTTTCTTGATGGAATACAAATCGGTAATTCAAATATTTCAAAATCTGGATTTGTTTCAAGAAATTATTTGATTTTTGCTTTCGAGTACCGGTACGCAATCTGTGTTTTTGTTATATACCGGAACTGAGCTTTTATCTCTCTTTCTCTATGAACTAATGTTGTTAGTGATTTCTTTTTGCCTATATTCACTGTTTGACAATTTGTGACAAAAAGAGGGAGAACAGAAATAGGGGGAGAACAGAGATAGGGGGAGGAACAGAGATGCTCAAGAAAGGGGGAGACGGAGATGAGATCATCGAGATAGGGGGAGACGGAGATGAGATCATCGAGATAGGGGGAGATGATGAAAAAGATTGAAAGAGCCGAAAAACAAAAGAACCAAAAGGACGAATCAAATGTAGGATTTTAATTTCTAACGATTAACGTTTGATTTTGTTTGGAGTTTTGTTTTGCAGGAATTACATCACTTTAAGACTCCAAGTCCTAAGTCATAGAGTATGTTCTAGGACTGTTTGGTTCAAATGTAATTTTGTATTTATTGGATCTTTCACGCAAAGAAAATCAATGTTTTGGTGATAACATTGAATTTCGACTTTTTGGTTTAAGATGAGTGACTTGAGCGCTTTTATGTATTTTTGGGTTTTGTCACGAAATTGCCAAAGGGGGAGATTGTTACGGCATTTTGGTGTTGGCATATTTCGTGAGTCATGTCAGTGAGTTGAGTCGGAGTCTTAAAGGGATCAAATTGTCAATCAGCAATCAAAGACTTAGAGAAGATTCAACAAGAGCTCAAGTTGACACTCAGTGTCTTGAGTCTTGAAGATTGAAGTTGAAGATTTGTGGATCAGTTACATCAATCTCAAGAAGAAAGTATTCAAAAGGATCAGGTATGGTTAACTAAATATTTTTGGTGATCCGAATACTTTCTTATAGTGTAGAAACACTTGGAAGAATTTTTAATTGCATAAAAATCAAAAACTGGACATGGGGCATGTTCAGGATCCGGATCAGATGATCCAATCCGGATCCCGAAGGGTATTAGTTCATGTGCAAATCCAATCCGGATCCAAGCCTATTCTGATCCGGATCCCGAACATTGGATGTTGCTGAAATTCATGAACGATCCGGATCGGGAAGTTCAATCCGGATCCCGAACCCTTGGTTTTCTGGAATTGTCTATCTCGTTACGACGATCCGGATCACAGTAAATCCGATCCGGATCGCCGTCCTGAAAATTTCCAGATAAGGTATGTTTTTTATTCTTATCTCCTTCCAAAGGTTTCTAAACTATAAATAGACATTTAGGGTTTCTCAAAAACGTGGGAGCTACGGCCGATCAATTTATAAAACTCTTGAGAGCAACCCTAGAGGCTAGGTTTTTATCGATCTTCTTTATAGCCTCTTTTAGGTCAATTCGACGGTTCTTTCAAGAACATATCTTTTGTCGAATTGATCTAATCTTTGCTTAGAGATTTTTCCCATGGATCTTCATTGATAATCTAAGCAAAGGATCACCATCGAAGTCAATATTCTTATCGACTGAGTTTGCGTCGTGGATTCGACGTGGCATCGTGGATTCGGTGTGCTAAAGGCGTTTCGTGGATTCGAAATGTGTGCTCGTGGATTCGAGTGGCGTTCGTGGATTCGAACGTGCGCAGTGGACGTGCAAACGGTGGAGCGCAAGGTCCAAGAAATTGAAGGAGGGGTTAAATCCGTGGAGACGGTAATCACCTTGTTATTCTTCTTTTCTTAGGGATTGTTATTGCGTGGATATCCAACCGGTCAGCGCAAGGTCCGAAGAAGCTGAAGGAGGGGTTTGAGTCCGTGGAGTCGGTAATCACCTTGTTATTCTTCTATTCTTATTGGATTGTTATTGCGTGTTGGTCCCGTGGTTTTTCTCCTGGATTGGAGTTTCCACGTAAATCTCGGTGTGCTGTTTTTATTTTCCGCATTGGTTTTTATTTTGCACTGAGATTGAGTTTTTAAGTATTACACCTATTCACCCCCCCTCTAGTTGTTTGATAGTACCTATTTAGATCCTTGTGGATCCTATAAAAACCTACATTCAACTCAACTTATTTGGATGAAAAGTGTGTTGAGCGACTTCCGGATTTCAGCATCTTCGGTAACAATTCTTTGTGACAACACTAGTGCTATAAACATTTCCAAAAACCCTGTGTTGCACTCTAGAACAAAACACATTGAACTTAGATATCATTTTCTTAGAGAGCTAGTTGAATCAAATACTCTTCAACTTTCATATATTTCAACTGAAGATCAATTAGCTGGCATTTTAACAAAACCTTTGGATCAAAAACGTTTTATTCATTTGCGTAAAGCAATTGGAATGTTTTCCTTGAAATAAACTTCTTTTTGAAACTTTTGCTTAGGTTAGGTTTTGTTTTTGTGTTTTTGTTCTTTATCTATGTTTATACATAGTACATTAATTGAGCATGTGTATTATTGACTTTACTTGCATCCTTTCATATAATTAGAAATTTATTATGCTTTGGATATCATAATAATTCAGTTGATGCATTGATCATTTATTTAAATTAAACCATTTTTAATTGATCAAAGTCAATTTCTCTCTCAATGATCTCTTGGTATTGTTTTTATCTTATTTGACTATTTAGTTGAGTATGAATTCGAGATCAATCCTTGGTTGAATACTTTATATCTTAAATTAATTGATAGCCAATTGAGGGGGAGTCAAAGAAAAGTAAAATGCTTAAAAGATGTGGAAAGAGTTACATCCCAATGAGGAGTGTGAAAACTACCACCACATGGAGGAAAGAGCTACCACCTCGGTCGTCCGAGTACTGTGTGCAGCTACCACATGTATACCAAGCATGGGTTTGTAATTTTTGATTAAATAAAATGCATGATTGAAATACTTAACTCCGTCAAATTTCAAGGTTGGTATAAGGTGGGTTTTTTAATGAAAGATGCTCAAAGAGCCACTCTCTTCAACAGATTGACTAGATACATTATATAATTTATTTGGGATTTCAAACATCTATTGATCTTGGTAATTCATTTTCTTTACCATTTTAATGATTTGATAAACGCCGTACTCATAAGATCATGATGGATGTGTTTGAACTTGATCAACTTTAAAAGTTTTAATTTCTATAAATTGTCATGTCATTATTTGAATGTTATTGATAGATTTAACATAATTTATTTCTCTTGACATGAAACGATGATTTTTGTTTAAAGTTGATGTGCTAAAATGCTTACATACTTTTTCTGGATTTTATGGATTTTTTCTAAATTTTTCTGAAGAAAAAGTTGCAGCTGATCCGGATCGGGTTAAGTGATCCGGATCCCGAACGCAGGCTTTTTCCTGCGGCTAGCCGATCCGGATCGAAATCTCGATCCGATCCGGATCACGGCTAGGGTTTTAATAAGAACAAGAGGGTTTTGATTTCTTTTACCTTAATCTTTTGTTCCCAAGTCTCTAGAGCTTCTCTCTCTAGAATTCTTGCACCTTGGAGCTTTCCTAACCCAAGTTCTTCGAATCAGAGTAAGTTTTATTGATCAAAATCTCGTTTTTCCCAGGTTTTCTCTATTTTCTTCAAAACGTGATGAGATTTCTCTATCTTTTTCGTTTGTGAATGGTTTTTGGTCAAATTTCTTTTGAAATAAGAACTCTGGGTAGATTAGTTTTGATTATATGCTAGGTATTCTCCTGATTAACAAATTTTTGGGCTTCGATTTCTGAAAATTCTGTTTTAGGGCATATAATAGGATTTTTTGAAAAATATGAAATTGATCTATTTTTAAAATTCCTTTTGCAAAACTAATTTGATTTTTAGTCTCTCTACATGATTATGATTGTTTGGGTACAATTTTTTAAATTTTTGAAAATGAACAATTTTTCATGTGTTCTTGAGTTGCTCTTCACAGGATACATTTTTCACTAGCGATCAAAATGGTGATCACATGGATTATTTTCCTACTTGCTGCCTTGGTTCATGTCAAGGATACTGCCAAGCCTAAGAAGGCTAAGAGAACGAAGAGAGCTCAGAATGATTCCGACACGGAGCCGGAAACGGAATCAATTGATTGGGATGAGCTTCAAGTTGAAGCAACAACTGTTCCCACTGCTTCAAAGGGAAAGGCGCATGCGGAAACGTCAAAGGCTCCTCCTACTGCTGCTGAAAAGGGCAAAGCTCCCATGGAAGAAACTTCTGGGAAGACAAAAAGAAAAAAGACTTGCTCGACGACTTGGACGAGCTCGGGGTATTGAAATAAATGAAACAGGTCAAGCAAAAACAAAGGATACTCCTCAAACTGAAACTGAGTCTGAAGACGATTGGAACACATTTCTTGATGAAGTACAACAAGGTATTGATGAAGAAAATAAGGTTTACCTAAAGAGCAAGAAGCTGACAAAGTCTTCCACAAGGAAAAAGAATGTGCCAAGCAATGAACCTCTTGACAATTCACACTCTTTGCCAAGAAGATCTCCTCGGAATGAAGGACAGGCTGCTCCGTCAATTGTCACACAACGTTCTTCAAATTCCAGAAGAGTCGACCAAAAGGCAAACTTAGAGTCTTCCATCAATCAAGACCAAGATAAACTGGCTCTTGCACTCAGAAAAATGTCCAAGGACATACATGTGATGATACAAGAATGTTCTACGATGTCGGAAATGCTTAAAGGAATCTTGAAGAAACTAGGCTGCACGAGCTCTGAAGACTCTGACTCAGATGATTGAGTTGTCCTCAAACTTTTATTGTGTTCAGATCTTAATCTTTTTGTGCAGGCTTTTACCTTCTTAGATTTTAGTTCAGTTTTTAGGACTTACTCTTAGTTCTAGTTCTTACATTTCCTTACATTTTCGAAATTTTTAACTCTCCTTAAATTTTTGTAATTTTGGCTTAGTTTGTGACAAAAAGGGGGAGAGAGTTTAGAGAGAACTTGAACAATGATGATGTGAAAACTGTGTGAATGGTGAACATCAAGGTAAGTATCACTTCAACTTCAACTCTGGTTTTTATCTTGTGATTTGTTGCCTGTCTCTACTAACTATTCGACTAACTATTTGGGCATGTAATATGACTAACAAGTTGATGTTGTGTGGTGACCCGGATCTTTGCAGGGCTTCTACAGTGTGACCATGTCACGCCCCGAGATTCGAAAGTGGGTCAAAATTTTATTTTTTTTTTTATCAGAGTTAAACTTGAACTCTCCAAGGCGTGAACAGACCGCCACACATATAGAAAAGTCTCTGTATCTCCAACAGAGTCTTCCCTATATGTGCTCGGCTAACAGATACAGTCAATCAGAGTAGATACAAGATAGATATACTAATTAAGTTCTACTCCATTACATCCACAAGGTTCCAGAGTTATTACAATCCAGTTTCTCAAAATAGAAATATCAGTTATAAGTTTTACTAAAACCAAAAAGGGTACATCCTACCAGGGTCAGTCTATCTCACGTCCTCACACAGAGCGTCCAAAAGTCCCCCCACCCGAAGGACCTGAAAAACAGTCACCCGAGGGTGTGAGACACACCGGAGTGTATCCCAGTGGGCACGACGGGCCGGGAAATAGCAAGCCGTACCTACTGGGTACAATAATAAGCGGATAACAAAAGTAGGGATATATTGAAACTGAAAGGGATATAATCTAAGCAGAGTACCATTAATCATGGATTAATCAACAGAGCAGTGTAATCATATGTAAAGCTGATCATGCTATAACTGATAATCTGACAAGTAGGGATGAATATGTTATAGCTGACAAGCAGGAAATAGTCATACTATCACTGATAATCTGGCAAGCAGTAAATGATCATGCTATAACTGATAATCTGACAAGCAGAGAATGATAATATGATAAGCAGGAAATAACAAAGATCATGCGTCAAAGGTGTCACCACAAATATACCCAATCACTGCCACTTTTGGCCATAAGGGCCTCAGGCTAAATTTGCCATGGAGCATATGACCTCAGGCTAAACCACTTTTGGTCACACAATCAAGCTATCATAACCCCACTAGGCTCACGGGTCGATCAGACCTCTCTACCGGTAAAGAACACCCACACGGTGGCCAAACCGTCGGTGTGCGTGACGAAAAGCTTGGCTCGACGGCGATCATAATGCTGATGCTCAAACCATGGTCCACTGACCACATAGACGGCAAGAAGCCGAGGAAAATCCCCACTGGGATACTAGTATAACATGCCACATGCTGAAGTAGTATCTCCTATTCTAAATATGCAGTGAAGAATAGAGACAGGTATAGAACTATGCTAGTGACCAATCAAGCATGGCATGTGTCCAGGAAATGCATATCAACAGTTGAAGAAATCATAATATAACTCCACATGATACACAAGTAACTGCTGGAATGTAAACACGATATGACAAGCAACTGCTGGAATGTAAGCATGATATATCTCAATATGGTAAACAAGCAACTGCTGGAATGTAAGCAAGTAATAAGAACAGGTATAAACTCAATAGCAATCATACTGCTAAATCTCAGTCCACGGTCGGTAGACCGGACAGACGGCGAGAAGCCGAGGAAATCCCCACTAGGATATCGATACTGATGCAATTCATGCCAACTACTGAGACTAGAACTCCTATTCTAAACATGCAGTGAAGAATAGAGTATCACGAAAGGCTCATATGTATAATCAGGCAATATAGCTGAAATAACTGAATGCTGGAATGAAAGCATATAGTAAGGCTAAAGCATAGGTTCAGGGTTACACCAAGAACAGGGGTCCAACCTACCACGGCACCCAATAGGGCCGACCTGATAAAACGCGGACCGAAGATAACCCACCTGTATATAGGAGGAACAACGACTCCACCAGAAGGTAGACGGTCACGATAACCACAAGACGGATCACGGCTAGCTCCTGACGACTGGGCCCTACAATAATACCGGGTGACAACTCAGGATCTATCAAATCCTCAAAGTGCATAAGCGCGAATCGACCGTTTCGTCGATTTGCGCAACATTAAGCATATTTAGCTTAACAAGAACTCCAGGAACCCCACTGAAAGGTCAAAACCACTTTAGAACCTTCAGCTAGCTTTTCCACACTGCTACAATTACAGCCAGGCCCCCAGGTTTACTCGGAATGCATTTTATACACTAAATACACACTGTTTTGGCTCGTTCTCATAAACGGAGAATCATTTTTACGAGCCGTCACCTCCAGTAGGTGACAATCGACTTGCTGAACGCCGTGCTCACACATTTGTGGCAGCGCGATACCCGAGGAAAACTTCGGGCCATGTATTACTCTTCTAACCTAGCCGAAACGCATTTTTGTTTCTTCGGCTCATCGAAACCCAAAATGAACGCGAGCATCGCGTCAAGTGACCCCAAATTAGTCAGGAGTACACTATTACAATTTTCCAAATAGACCCTAACACTGTTTTTAATCAATTATTGCATTAAGGCTTGGTTATGACACAACTTTGCATCTATTCCTCGCATGTTAAAACTTTGTATATCAAAGTGCTTCCAAACAGTGCAAGGACACTGGGGCTCACTTCCCTTGCAGCCCAGGTCTGCTGGTTCAACCAGAACCTCAACCTTGCTCTCACACAAGTTCACAATGCACCATACACTTGTCCACACAGATCCAGGTTGATCTGAAGTGAGCATCAAGCTCAGGGGACAATTCTAAGCAACTTTCATATTCACAGTTTTGTCAAATTCTGCTTGGAAGTTCTTTGAAGCATTTTGTCAAGCATTTGGCATGCACAATTCATATATAAGCACCTAAGCAAAATTTTGAGTTAGATCTCAGCCCACACTGTACCTGGAGCAATATAAGTTGAATCAAATTATTCTACTGAGTTCCTGGAACACTTCCCCTCAACTGGAGCAACCCGAAAACCCCAGGTTGGTCGAGCTCCATGAAGAAGATGATGTGCTAGTGCTTTGAAATTCGTGATGCTTCATCCAAAGGGTCTAGGGTTCAACCAAAAGCACCAGTAGGTGCCATTTTCTTCACTGAAGCGTCCCAAACCCTTGGCTGGCCTCGGGGTGCGGCGGCGGCGACTGGGAGCAAAGCTCCATTTTGAGCTTAATGGCCTCTAATGGCGATTTTCAACTGAGGCACCTGGAAGCTCTCCAACATGGATGGAATTGTCCTAAAGGACCATAGGAAGCTTCCCGACCAACCCAGCCCAACCGGAGTCGGCCGGAACGCCGGCGGCCGCAACTAAGCTTCAACTCGGGTCAACAATGGCCGCCGCCCTTCGATGCTGCATGGGCCGCATGCAAAGGCATGGTTGCACTCCCCTTGGTCCCAGAAACCTTTCTGGAAAAGTGCCCGGCGGCGAGGAGGTGCGCCGGCGCCGGAGCAGCAAGCTCGGCCATGCACAAGAAACCCGAAAACTAGGGTTCCAATCTGCGGGCGATCCACTTGATCAAACTCCACCAAATTTGGTGGAGTTGATCCACATCTCCTACAGTCCAAGCCCACCATTTTACTTTCCCATTTGATCCACTGGTTGCCGAGAAAAACGGCGACGGAGCAATGGCTAGGTTTCCGGCCATCTTGCTCCCGCCGGCCAACCAGGATGCATGGGGGCTCGGGCTTGTGCAGGGAGCATCCTTAGGACATGGAAAGTCTACTGCTAGAGGTCTTGGGTGCTAGGAACCAGTGGTTAGGGTGCTCTCACCTTGGCCGGAGTTGGTGAAGGAGGAAGAAGCAGGTTCTCGGGTCCTTCTTCACGCGCGGCCTTGGGCACTCTCCAGCAAGGTCCTCCTTGCGCCAGGAACTCCTCAGGGTCACCAGATCAAGACTGGGAAGAGGTTGCTTCCAAGCTCCTCCTTCTCTCTCTTCCCCGAGTTCACAATAATGGGTTGTGACTCCTCGGCCACCCTCCACTCAGGATTTATTCTGGGAGACATGGAACGGATGGAGCTTCGGATTCCACTCCAAACTCTTCGAGCTCTGGTCCAGGGTAGCTCAAGAGACAATTTGCAATTAATTCAAGATTCTTTACATTAATCCCTTCAAACCGGGTTCACACTTAACCTCCAAGCTCCGAGCTCTGCTCAGCCACATTCGTGGGCTTCTTAGGTTGGCAGAGGCCCAATGAACAAGATCCCAAGAGCTTTGGCCCAAGAATACCCAAGATGCTTGAAGAAAAGCGATAATTCGGCGCTTTTCACGTATTTCGAGAAAATTTACTCGACGAAATGTGAAATGGACTTCGCCACGACGTCCGGCTCGTCGAGAGCTTCAAGATAGGCTGTTTATTTGCTCAATTTGGTGCACAAATGAATTCTCGGGCCATTTAGTTCAATGTGTCGTAATCCGACGCACGCACTTCGATGCACCCGGATCGCCAAACACGAAAACCGGCAGTGCCATTGCGCTCAGAACGTCGAAATCAGTTAGGATCCACTACTCATACCCCTATGTCAGGGTTTTAGACAGTGGTTCGGCCAACTGTCGCTCGCGAAGGGTCGAAAATCGTGAGTTACTATTCACACTTAAGTCGCGGGGCCCGTTTTTGATTTCTGATTTCGGGAAGATCCGACCGTCGGATCGAAAACATATGAATATGAAACTTCTATGTTTCGACGAGACGATCGCAATGGTGATCTCGGATTTTCCAGATCAGACCCCGATCAAAAGTCGATATTTTTGGGGTCCAATTTACTTATTTTCTGCTATTTAAAATTCCAGAAATTTATTTAAATCTTTTTAAAATTCACGATTACTACAGACCAGCAGCTTCTAGAAGCCTACGTGGGATGTCGGCGGTGTTCGCGCGCCAATTTGGACACAAGAGATGGACTCGGGGTTTAAAATGGATCACGTGGGTAATCGGGGGACCCCGTCGGATGTTTAGAAGAGTTTACGCGCAGAGTGGATATCAAATTTAGGCTCGGCGTGAAATTCGGATTAAAAATACCTTTTCGGGAGCCTCCGGCAATTTATAGGATTGGAATTTGGCAAAATGGACGCCGGATTTGGAATCAGCGCGCGAAAACGGTCAAGATGGGCTATTTACTTGTATTTTTCGGAGCTTGCTACAGTAATTTTACTGTTCATCGCCGGAACAGTGTTTCCGGCGATCGCCGGCGGCGGCTGGCGGCGGCGGGCAGCGGCGGAAGGCGGCGGAAGGCGCTCGGGCAGGCGGATAGCGGCCGCGGGCAGGCGCTGAGGGCGCGGGCAGGTGCGCGGTCCACCGCGGAGGGCGTGCGCCGGGAGCGGGCCACGTGGCGCTTTCCTGTTGGCCGGTGCAGCAGGCGCGGTCCACGGAACTTGGGCCCGGGTGCACGGTGAACCGGGTGGACACGTGGCAGATGGTTATTGGTTCGGTGTTGTGCGCGCGGTCCACGCAACGCGCGGGGCAGTTGACCGGGGCAGGTGGCCGTACCGCGGGCAGGTGGCCGTACGCGGGGCAGGCGCGGGCGACGTGGGCAGTGCCACGTGGCGCCCGCTGATTCGCGGGCGCCACCTACCGCGTTGACGCGGGCAGGGACACGTGGCGCTCTCAGCGGTGGCTTGCACAGCTGCAGCGTGTTCGGGGGACACGTGGCGGGCGCTGGGGCGGGTCGGACGAAGCCGGGATCCCGTCCGACAGAGCATTTTGGACTGGGCCGCACTGTGCGCGCCCGAAAGTTCTGGGCCGGACCGCACTGTGTGCGCCCGAAAGATTTCGGGCGCCCGAAAAATCGGACACAAGGGGAATTTTTCCAATTGTTTTCTGCTGCCTATAAATAGCACCCGAGCCTTCTTCTTTGGCTCTTTTCTCTCAACCCGCGCATCTTCTGCCCGAGCACCTTGAAGAAGACTTGTTCATCTCTTAATTCTTGATCTTCCTGCCAAGTTCTACGATTTTAGGAGCACGCATCCCGAGGTTCTGGATTTTACGGCCCGGTGCGACGTTGCATCTCCTGTGTTCCCCTTCGTCGCAGCAGCAGTGTTTTGGCTCCCCTGGGCTACCCCGAGATCCTTTTTCTGTGATTCTTGCGCCGACAGACTCCTAAGAGGTAGGGATTCATCTTTCGTATTGATCATGCTTTTCCGTTTCGAGTTTTTGGCATGGATCCCGAGGTGACACTGTGACTCTTTTTCTGTGTGGAATTGTGGGGCAGCATCGAGGTGTTTTGCCATATCTTTGCGCACAAGCGTCAGCCGGAAACGAGCTTATACAACTTTTTCAACTACAGATCGCAAGGAACGCGCTTGTATTTTTCTTGGATTTTTCTGAGATTTCATCAGAGGTGAGAATCACTGTTTCTCTGTGTACAGTGCTACAGTCTTTTGTGCTGAAATCTTTTGAGTGTACCACCTTGTCGAATTTATATCTTGGCTTACCGAACTCAGATTTGGGCGTGCAAGCTACCGTTTCGAAGCTATCGACGCGAGGATCGCGGAGATATTTTTCTGGGAATTTTCGGGGCTCTTGCTGCAGGTGAAAATTAAGCATTTCTGGGACTGTTGTTGTATGTGTGTGTGAGAGCAGATTTTGGAATGTATGTGTAATAGTGGACTTTGTATTGTGCCAGGAGAGTTACGGGTGTGCTGAACTTATTGGAGCAAGGGATTAGAGTTATCTGGTGTTTTCAGCTGTTGGGCTTTGGACAGTCAGCTTTTCAGGTGGGTGCTTTGTTCCGAGAACCGGTGGACGGTTCTCTAACTCTATATGTTAGAATTGCATGCAGGTGTAGGGTACAATACCTGGGATTGATTGGTAAGCTTAACAATGTTGATTTATGGGAATTGCAAGTTAATTATTCATATTATGACGATGGTATTAATCAGACATTTAGGTTGATGATTAGTGGAAGCTTACCTAAGGCAATGTTACCCTATATGATTAATTATCATGCCATGTTAGCATATAACCCTTTTATGAGGCTGGTTTATACAATGGGATAGGATTATGTAGTTATGTGCAGGTTCTACTCCAAGGAGTGATTATGGATCGAAAATCATGGACAGGTATGGCCATTGCTAATTCTGGCATGAGGTTTATTTTCTTTATCCTTCTTGAGGACAAATGCATGCTTGTATGGACATATGTGTATGGACATATAGTTAGGCCATCTTTTACTGATACACTATCTTTTGGGATTTGACTTAGGAGAAACCATGATTGCTTTCTTTCTCCTTTTTATTTAGACTTTTGAGTCATGTTGCTCGGGTTCGAGCAGAGGTTTGGGATAGTGTAGCTGGGACCTTAGGGTCAGACACAGGGTGTGCTTGATGTTGGATTGTGGGTTATTGCGGCAACCGCGGACAGTAGGCGGTTGACCGGATCTTGATTATTTTACCCAATTGTGGGTTATGGGTTATTGCGGTGACCGCGAACTTTGGGCGGTTGACCGGATGTTGACTATTGCATCAGATTGGGTATCAGATTTGTTCTAGTGGATGGTGTTTCCCACTTTTTGAGTACTATTGCATCAGATCGGGGTTTTGTTAGTGGACGGAGTTTCCCACTTTGATCATAGTCTTGATCCAGTCCTGCTATTATGAGACAGTGGTTACAGTGATACTCGATACCGTGATACTTGATACAGTGATGCTTGATACAGTGATACTTTACTCGTGTGGGTCGCTCCCCTCGAGTGCCACTCCGGAGTAGGCTTTCCACGGTGTGAGCGCCGGGCACCATGCGGGGTTCTTGAGTTCGACAGCAGAGCAGGCAGTACCAGTGATTACTGGTCTATCGATTGGGTTTATTCAGGCAGATACTTTTTGTTACACTCGTGCCTGGGGGACCGAGTGGAGTCTAGTAGCTGTGTTTAGACCAGTGCTAGTATTGTTGGGAACCGTTCGGGGTTTGAAGATGGTCCCGTGGTCGTTGTGGGTTCTTTGACCATTGTGTGAGAGGTTGAGCATCTTGAGTCTATCCGTTCTGAGAGAGAGAGCATGGATTATGACTATAGCCTGCATGAGCCACTACTCAATAGCGAGTTAGTCCGTTTGGACGCCCTACGTAATTCCTGCCCGTCCACGGGAGGTGGTTGTAGGTGGGCGCAGGTTTGACTGGACCCGATGTGGCAGTCAGCTCGATTGGGTCGATTGAGCACCTCGTGTGCGAGTGTTGCATATATTTATCAGAGTTTCCCCATTTGAGCATTCGGATAGAGGCATGGTAGCTGTAGAGTGTCTTCTGCTTCTTCTTTAAGTCTTACTGCATTAGTTATCTTTTGCCTCTAGTGGTCTTGGTGGGCAGATCGTCGGGTGTGAGGTCCCGGAATCCCCCGCGTAGGGTTGCTGGTTGTTGGGCAGCTTTCGGTCGCCGTTGGGGGTGTTGGTGCGCGTGTTGGGGGCCCAGAAATGGATTTGTGATGCAAATTGGGATTTGCTTGCATCACTGGAGGCCTGCGTGGGTTGCGCGCAATTTGGACACAAGTGGTGGACTTCGGGCTTAAGTGGAGACCCCGTGGGAAGATGGAGGACCCGTCGGGTGTTTAGAAGTGATTTCGCGCGATTCAGATGTCAAAATTAGACTCCGGGTGAAGTTCGGATAAAAGTTACCTCCCCGGTCGCCTTCGGCAATTTTTAGAGTTGGAATTGGGCAAATCGGACTTTAAAAATGGACCCGGCGCGAAAATCGGATCGAGTGGGCATTCGGCAATTTTTCGGGTGAGAATTTGGAGAATCGGACATCGTTTTTGGATTCAGCGCGCGAAATCGCTAAGAATGGACTATTTATTTGTTGGATTTGGAGCCCGGATGAAGTGCGCGTTTTTCGAGGCAAAACGGCACGTTTATCGAGGTGTCCGCGTGGCACAGATCCCGAGGCGAACGCTGCGCGCGGGTCGAGGCGCGCGGTTCGCGGCGGCCGAGTGATGGGACGGGCTGCAGTGCGTCGGGGGGGAGGCGTGCCTCCTGCGCGGGCCACGTGGGGGGCCGCCACGTGGCGCACCCCCGTTGGCGCCCGCGCGGGCGCAGGGGGCGCGCGCCCGTGTCACGGGCGCGTGTCCCGCGCCTGTGGGCGGCAGGGTGTCACGCGCCCGTGTGGCGCGTGAGCTGCGCGCCCGCGTGGCCTGTTGGGATACGGCCACGTGGCCGCGCACCGCTTTGCCTGGACCGGGTGCACCCGCATGGGTGCGGTGGACCGGCGGGTGCACCGTGCACCGCGGGTCCGTGGACCACCCCTTCTCTTTTTCTTCTTCTTCTTCTTTCTTCTCCCCCGCAAGCCTTTCTCCTCCATTTTTCTTTTCTTCCTTCTTCACCTGAGCGAGAGAAGGAGTGAGGAGGAGATTTTGGGTGGTGCGGTGGCGCATCGTGAACCTCGTGGAGCGCGCGAGGCTTCCGATGGGGGTGTTGCGGCGGCGGCGGCGCAGTCGGGTAGGTCCCGTGTGTTGGTTTTACTGTATTTTTGTACGGTTTTTGGAGCGTCCTTTTGGACATTGGATTTGACCCCTTACTCTCGTCTGTGTTAGGGACCGTGTTTTCTTGCTCCGTTTTGCGTGTGGACCCCGACGGCGTGCACCGTTTTGCGTGCGGACTCCGTTTTGCGCGCGGGTTTCGGCACCGTGCATCGTTTTGCGTGCGGACTCCGTTTTGCGCGCGGGTTTCGGCACCGTGCATCGTTTTCCGTGCGGACTCCGTTTTGCGCGCGGGTTTCGGCACCGTGCTCCGTTTTGCGTGCGGACTCCGGCGGTGTGCACCGTTTTGCGTGCAGCTTGTTGTGCGAGCTCGGATTGAGTCGTGCTTTTACTCTCTTTGGATCTATGCGTCGCAAGGATTACCGTCGTGTTTTCGGGGAATTTGCTGAGGTCCGCCCGAAGGTATACTTCTTTCCCCTTTACTGTGCGGCGTATTACTGTTGTGTTTGTTGTGGACTTTCGCGCTCACCGCGTTGTGGAATTTGTAACTCGGCCTCCGGGACTCGGATTTTGGCGTGCAGGTACTCGTTTCGAAGGGCTCGACGCGACAATCGCGTCCGTATTTTTGGTGGATTTTTCTGAGTCCGTTCTGCAGGTGAAAATTTCACATCTTCAAGGCTGGTTCCGGCAGATGGTGCATACTTGGATATTTTGGCATAAAGTGTAACCTTGGACCTTTTGTTGTACCCAGGAGGGTTCGCGAGTATTTTTGGAACACTGCTAGGAGCCGAGGTTTGCGAGACTTGTACCGTGGTTACGGGTTCAGCTGATTGTGCGTGCAAGTGGCCACGCTCTTCACCGACTCCAGGTTTGCCTTGGATTGAGCGCTTCAGGTGGGTGAGCTTATTATCAGTAATTGTTTAAGGCAATGTTTATGTTGTGGCAAGTATAAGTCCACTTGTGGGGATGTCACCCCTCTATGACTGATGCATGCATGTGTAGGGTACATAGTTTATATTGGTAAGTAGGTAAGCTTGTTATTGATATTGGTATAAATGATTGCAAGAATAGTATTTATGAGGTATACTGAGGACTTGCATGACTTGGACATCTGTGTGATGACTAGTGTAAGCTTACCTAGGATAATGTTACCCTATGAAATTATATAACATGCCATGTTAGCACATAGCCTTTCTTGTGGTTGGATTATGATTTGGGACAGGATTTCGTAGCTATGTGCGGATTTGTACTCTGAGGAGTTATTATGATCATTCTATTAATGAACCCTGAGTTGTGGACAGATCTAGTTTTGGGATTCCGGCATGTTGCTTATTCCTAAGGAACTATTATTATGCTTTAGCCCCCTTTTATTTCCTTGAGGACAATTGCATGCTTGTATGGTCATGTAGTTAGGCCATCTTTTACTGCTGCACTACTTATTGGAACTTGACTTAGGAGAAACCATGCTTTTCTTTTCTCCTTCTTGCTAGTCAGGTGGTCAGTGTTGCTCGGGGTCGAGCAGGGGGTCTGGGTAGTGTATAGTCGGGACATCGTGTCTGGGCAGGTTGGTTTAGTTGTGGGGCTTTGCGGCAACCGCGGATATTGGGCGGTTGACCGGGTGTTTCTCTATGCACCTGATTGGGTATCAGTTTCTTTAGTGGATGGAGTTTCCCACTTATCGTTTAGTGCATCCGATTGAGGTCGGGTCTTTCCTTAGTGGTTGAGCTTTCCCACTTTGATCAGAGTCGTGATCCAGTCCTGCTACATTGAGACACTTGACAGAGATACTTGTTACTGAGATGTACTTTACTCGTGTGGGTCGCTCCCCTCGAGTGCCACTCCGGAGGTAGGCTTGACCGAGCCGTGTGCCGGTCTGTTACTTATATTTTTGACCGAGCCGTGTGCCGGTCCGTTACCTATCTTGAGATCGAGCCGTGTGCCGATCAGTTACTGAGTTCGACAGCAGAGCAGGCAGTACCGGGTGTCATACCGGTTCATTTGATTGGGTTTATTTCGGTCAGATACTTTTATTGTTACACTCGTGCCTGGGGGCCGAGTGCAGACCGGTAGTTGAGTTTAGATCAGTGCTAGTATTGTTGAGAGCCGTCTGGTTGACGGTGGTCCCGTGTTGTTGCGAGTACTTTGACCGCTGTGTGAGAGGTTGAGCATCTTGATTCTATCCGTTCTGAGAGAGAGCGTGGATTTTGACCATAGCCTGCATGTTTCTCTCCTCGATAGCGAGCTTGTCCGTTTGGACGCCCTACGTAATTCCTGCCCGTCAGCGGGAGGTGGTTGTAGGTGGGCGCAGGTTTGACTGGACCAGATGTGGCAGTCAGTTCGATTGGGTCGGTGGTGCACTTCATGTGCTAGGGGTTGCATAACACTGTTTGGTTCTCCCCCTTTTAGCCTTTAGTTAGGGGCAGGGTAGCTGTTGAGAGTTTCCAGCTTACTCATTTCAGTCTTATGACTTGGGTTAGTTTTTGTCTCTTGAGGACTTGGTGGGCAGACCGTCGGGTCTGGCGGTGGTACCCACTGAGAACTCCCTTTTTGGAGTAGTTCTCACACCCTTTGGGGGTTTTTCCCCCCTTTTCTCTCCTCTTCTTTGTTTTGCAGAGTCTTAGCGGGTGTTGCCGACTCTGCGGTTGTTGATCGTGGCGAGGGAGTCGCGAGCTAGATCCCTACCCGTCGTTGGAGAGTAGCGGTACCCTTCAGAGGAGATCATCAGTAGATTAGCTGTTTCTTTTTCCTCTTTTGAGAGACTTTTGTAGTGAGGATATTTTGTATTGAGAGACTGTACACTGTTGTATATTGGAGTTACCTCCCGGTTGGGTTTAGAGCTTGTACTTGAGGATATTGTATTATTATTATTATTTTGGGAGGCAGGCAGTGTTGTTTTATTTCCAGTTGTACAGTGATTGATTTTAGTTACAGCAGATTTTTATTTATAGCTCTGATATCTGTTTAGTTATAGTACTTTTCTTGCAGGTAGGACGCTTCGCCTATGCAGGTTGGCATAGGTGGCGGATCTGTTTGGCGGGCCCGGGTCGCAGTTTCGACCCCGGGGCGTGACAGATTAGAGTGGTATCAGAGCCTAGGTTGTAGGTCATGGTGGACTTAGAAACCCTAGGCTTTTGGTTTGACCCTTGGTTGACTTTGTGAGAGTCGTGATTTTTGCGAGAGTCCTGATTGAGTTTTATACCTCTCCCGAGGGACGGGAGGAGTGATTGGCATGTTTATTCTCCTAAGTGATTATGTTGGCTGCAGACAACATAATGCTGTGGAACGGGTGACATGCTTTAGACTTTCGCTGGATTGGGTCGAGTGTTGTTGTGTACTGTTTTGTTGTTTCGTCGTGGCGAGCGGTGTCTCCCCGACGCTGGGTTTTGACCCGTGTGCATCCTGTCATAGCAGTTGAGCTTGAGCAGTTGGTTTTGGGCCGGATACCCAGATTGAGGTCAGAGAACCCCGGACCCAGATGACAGGATTGTCTGAGGCTTGTCAGCGGCTGAGGGAGCAGCTGGTCTTGGTGACACAGTTGCCGGAGCACTGAGTAGCCCCCTCTGTGCCAAGGTTTAGTGTCGAGGCACCGAGGCAGGGTGGATGGTTGACAGCTGGTGAGCTGTGGGTCATGATCGACCTATTGAGCCATATTTGGCAGATGAACCACCCCGACTCGTAAGATTGAGTTTAGAGCCCTTGGAGGCAGAGTCGCGGCTGGTGGTGATGGAGTGATTAATTGAGAGCCTCCCTGTGCTTGTGGGTGTATGCAGTTGTTGAACTGCGCGCTCCAGATTTGAGGGACGAGGCGCATAGGATATATGAGACTGGGAGTGGATTGCGCCAGGGCACCTTTCTGTTATTCAGTCCCTCCATTGTAGATTTAGACGCCTCGATGGAGCAGGCACAGTGTATGGAGCGCGGCATTGCAGTTCCTTTGGATAGGGATCTGCCGCCAGAGGTGAGTTCTGGATTTTGGCGCTTGGCGCCGGATGATGGAGGACAGACCGGCCGGCAGGGGCATGACTAATTTTCTTTTCTTGGATGACGAATTCCCGAGATGTCTGAGGTCGAGTGGACCCCGAAGGCGACATCAGTATTTTTATTTGAGTGGCGCAGCGATAGCGTGGATTTGTTATCTGCGGAGGACCTTATTCGTCGCCTCATTGTGATCAGAGACAGAGGTCGGGCTTCCTAGTGATAGCCCTGATTTTCAGGCAGATTGAGCGACAACCACTTACTTTGAGCGGATGAATCTGTGCCGCCCGGTTGGAGGGCGCCGCGGTAGTGGATTGAGTGTCGCAGGTGGGATTTCACCACGGTAGTCGGAGTTAGAGCGTGTTCCACTCTTGCATGGGTTAGAGGCAGATTTGTTACCACGTGCACTAGAGGTACAGGTTCCTGTTGTTGTTGTGCACGTGGAGGAGGCTTTTGGATCATGTCCAGTGCGGCCGAGACCGCGAGTTACCGGCAGAATTATTGGAAATTATAGCAATTAGGTGTTTTGACCTTATGCTTGAGATTGTTGGGCATTATGCCGCAGGACGTTCGACTGCGGAAACAGAGGACTTTGATCTTCGGCAAGGCGGGCAATAGGAGGCTTGCTCGTTGAGATTGTTAGAACACTCTGGTTTTAGCGACAGGGTGAGAGGTGCTTACGGCGGCACCGGGACTCAGGGATATCTCTGTTGCCCACGAGATCCCGTGTGTGATTTCACCTTAGTTGTTGGTAATGCCGCCGGTTAGGGAGATATAGATTGCGTTTGACGTGGTTCGAGGAACCGCGCCACCCTGGACAGCACCTCATTGGATATCGCCGGTAGAGCTGAGAGAGAGACTTGGCACTGTTGCAGGGTCCGATGGATCGAGGGGTCTGTTTGACCTAGTGCCACGTCGTTGGTATACTGTGGTGATGCCACGTCATTGATACACGAATGTGAGGGTCCTTTTATGGTATCCAGGACCTTATGATGGAATTATACTCCGGCAGTTGGTGGATGATGCGAGCACCCACTTGGAGTTAGACAGCCGAGGACTTCGCCTAGATGGCGTTTTGGATACGGTGGTGGCATTATGAGTTGTTAGCGAGGCCCAATGGAATGACGAATGCCCTGTGGACTTCAAGATCTGAGGGATTGTATGTCCCAGTTGTACTTGGGCGAACTGGGAGTGGTGTTTTCCAAGGATATTTTGATTTACTCCCAGAGTGACTTGGAGCACGAGGAGCACTTTGTGGATGTGCTACCATGCCCGTGTAGAAGAAGCGGTATGCCAAGTTATTGAGGTATAAGTTGTAGCTTCAGAAGCATACCTTCTTGGGTCGCCTTATTCTAGCCATTAGAGCGGCGGTGGAATCCGACCAAATGGATGTTATTTAAGATTGGTTGAGACCAACATTTATCCTTGAGGTGAGGAGCTTCTAGACTTGGCGGTGCCGGGAGAGCATGGCCAATGGATAATGTGACTGATATTAGCGCCAATGCTAGTGTTTCCTGTGTTGGGAGATGGAATTGTGTGACTTAGTGTTGCCTCCCATTGTGGCGGTGGAGTTACCGTGGGTGGATCTTCGGTCCACACTTTATAAGTCCAACCCTATGAGTGTTGTGGCAGGATGAACCGCTATTTTGCAGGCAGCTTAGATTCCACGGTTGAGCCTTCAGTACGTCCTTTATTCCCAGCTTGGATTGTTATACCTGGGCGTAGGCCATGCCTGCTTGGCTATCAGTTTTGATTACTCAGTATCTTGAGTGGGATTTTTGTAGGGCCCCTAAACTCCTTACAGCTTTTTCCCATGAATCCACTGTGCAAACACCTGTTGATGGTGTATCTGGCCCATGGTGCATCAAAGGGATGCCACAGATGGACCCTGTGAGCTTTGGTTGGCTGTTTTGGCCTTCGGCTGCTTTTGCCGAATTTTAGAAGAGGAATTTGGCCAAATAGAGGGTGGATTTGGATTCAGTGCGGAAAAACGCTTGAAAACGACTTTTTGTTTGCTAAATTCTGAGTCCGGATGCCCAAAAACGGACTCCCGGAAGTTTTACTGGATTTTTGGTGCATGGGGGAGCCGTGGACCGGCGGGGATGCCACGTGGCAGGCTCGGATTGGCCGGCGCACGCGGCTGGGTCCACGGAAGGTCTGGGCTGTGACCGGGGTGCACCGCGGGGCGCGTGGACCGGCGGGTGTCCACGTGGCAGCGCCGGATTGGGCGGCCCACGCGCGCTTGGTCCACGGGCGAGCGCGGGGAGGCGTGGACCGGGGGCGCGCCACGTGGCAGCACCCGGTTGGCGGGCGCATGTGCGCGCGGTCCACGCAGCGCGCGGGGCAGGTCGCGGGCAGGTGGCCGTACGCGGGGCAGGTACGGCGACGTGGGCAGCGCCACGTGGCGCCCGCTGATTCGCGGGCGCCACCTACCGCGTTGACGCGGGCGGGGGACACGTGGCGCACTCCGCGGCAGCTTGCATGGCTGCCGCCTGTTCGGGCGACACGTGGCGGGCGCCGGGGCGGGTCGGACGAAGCCAGGATCCCGTCCGACGGAGCATTTTGGGCTGGGCCGCACTGTGCGCGCCCGAAAGTTCTGGGCCGGGCCGCACTGTGTGCGCCCGAAAACTTTCGGGCGCCCGAAAGTTGGGACCTGATGGGTATTTTCCCAAAAGATTTCTTCAGCCTATAAATAGCCAGCCCGAGCCCTCTTTGCTGCCTTTTTTCTCTCTGTCTGTGCAAGATCTCCCCGAGCTTCCTCTTGGTGAAATTTTCCCCTCTTAATCCTTGATCTTCCTACCAAGTTCTAGGATTTTAGGAGGCACGAATCCCGAGGTTCCCCATTTTACGGCGCGGCGCGACGTTGCTTTCTAGTGTTCTTCTTCGGCGCAGCGACAGTGTTTTGGCTCCCCTGGACTACCCCGAGCTCACTTTTCTGTGATTCTTGCGCCGGCAGACTCCTAAGAGGTAGGACTTCATCTTTTGTTTTGGTCGCGCTTTCTCGTTCCGAGGTTTTGGCACGGATCCCGAGGCAAACAGTGACCCCTTTTTCTGTGTGGACTTCCTTGACAGCAGCGGGGTATTTTGACCATATCTTCGCGCACGAGCATCAGACGGAAACGAGCTTATACAACTTTTTCATCTACGGATCGCAAGGAACACGCTCGTATTTTTATTGGATTTTTGTGAGATTTATTTCGAGGTGAAATTACTGTTTTCTCAGTGAACAGTGCACAGTTTTTAGCACAGATTTTTGTATGAGTGTACCCCCTTGACAAATTTTTATCTTGACTTACCGAACTCGGATTTGGGCGTGCAAGGTACCGTTGCGAAGCTATCGACGCGAGGATCGCTGTGGTATTTTTCTTGGAATTTTCTGGGCACTTTCTGCAGGTGATAATTTAACAGTTGTGAATCCGAGGTTGTAGATGGTTATAAGAGCAATAATTGGGAGCCTAAGTGTAATTAGTGAGCTTTGTATTGTACCAGGAATATTACGGGTGTGCTAAAATTGTGGGAGCAAGGATTTGGAGTTTTGGTATTTTCTTGCTGTACGGATCCGGACAGTTAGCACTTCAGGTGGGTGGTTGTTGTACCCCTCTCCTTTGGTATGCCCACTAGGAACATCAGAGTGTTCCCTCATTTTTGAGGCCCAAAGTATTATTAGTAACCTTGCATGATCTAGGGAATTAATTATTGGTTGATTGATCTTTGATAAATTGTTATTTGATCCATGTGGAAATTGTTGGACTGCATGTTTAGGGTTAAAATAATAGTTGAGGATATTAAAATTGCTAAATATTCTATGAGACTGTCACTTTAGCTTATGTCACTCTGAACTGATTACTCTTGGAAAATGGACAACATATTGAGACAATGCATGATTAAACGGGTCACTTAAATATTGACATCTTTTATTGCTACACTATCTTTTGGGACTTGACTTAGGAGAAACCATGCATTTATTCTTTTCTTCTCCTATTATCGATAGACTTGCGGCATAGTCGCTCAGGTTCGAGCGTGTGTTGGACAGTGTAGCCAGGTATTGGGGATTTGGGACAGGTTGGGCTTTTGGCAGGGTGTTGCGGCGACCACGGATCTTGGGTGGTTGACCGGGTTGTTACTGTTGCATCAGATTGGGGGTTTTGGGGATCGGGCTTTCTTTAGTGGATGGAGTTTTCCACTTTGATCATAGTCATGATCCAGTCCTGCTATTATGAGACAGTGGTTACAGAGATGCTTGTTACAGTGATTTCCTTACTCGTGTGGGTCGCTCCCCTCGAGTGCCACTCCGGAGTGTGCGACCGGACGGATCGAGGCCGGTCTGTTATTACTTTAGAGCTTGATCGGACGGGCCGAGGCCGATCTGTTACTTACGTTGGGGACATGACCGTATCAGGCAGTAGTCGGTCAGTATCCCCACAGATGAGATTAGCAGGCAGTGCCAGTGTCCACTGGCGTTAGATTGGGTCATTTTGACAGGCTTCTTGATACTGATGCATACTTTTCCATACTTATTGGTTTACCATGTAGAGGCATATTAGGGGTAGCACTTCATCAGTTGTCATTCATAGCTTCACCCCCCCCCCCCTTTCTCTTCTTCCCCTTTTGCCTCTGATTACCTGGTGGGCATATTTGAGCTGAGGCTTTACCCACTAGGGGAGGCTACTGTTTATAGTAGTACTTACCCCCCATTGTCTTTTCTTGTTTCTTTCTTCCCCTTTGTTTTGCAGAGTCCTCTGTGGGAGTTGCTGGGCCGTCAGCAACTGATCGGGGCAAGCGCATCGCGGACTAGATAGAGAGCCTCCCGAGGGTTGTAGCTGGAGCTTTTGGGTACCTGGTCTTCTCAGACAGCTTTTGTTTATTTCTTTTTGGGTCTGGCTTTTGCCAGCTGTTTGTATTTAGTGGTGAGCTGGGAGAGACATCTGTATTTTATTCCACTGTTGTACTCTTTTACTTCCAGCTTCTGTCTGAGATACAGTAGTTTTAGTTTAGCTCTGATTATTATGCTCTTTTTTTTTTATTATTTCTTATCTGAGCAGGTTACCGACGCTTCGTGTATGTGGGAAATACCGCATGCACGGCGGATCTGTAGACGGGCCCGGGTTCTGGTTTACACCCGGGGCGTGACAGATTAAGTTGGTATCAGAGCTTAGGGATAGGCCAGTTGGGACTTAGGAAACCCTAGGCTTTTGGACAGACCCTAGGATGATAGGGCGTGAGTGGCGTAACATTTTTGCGAAAGTCGGTGATTTTATAGTTGACTCTTCCTGTGAGTGAAGAGAGATCGACATAGCCTATCTCTGTTGGACCATTATGTTGGCTGCAGACAACATAAGGTGACAGAAATAGGAGGATGTCTTTTGACTTTCGCCAGATTGGGTCGTGTGGGGTTTTGTTGCTGATGATTGGTTTCTTGTGGCAGGATGCCTCCTCGACGTCGGATTCCCACTCGGGGTGTCCCTTCACCCCCTGTTGAGCCAGAGCAGCCTACCCCCCCCCGAGCTTACTGAGTTGCGGGCCTTGGTGGCCCAGTTGGCGGAGGGTCAGCGCCGCCAGGAGCAGAGGATTGAGCAGCTGCTTGCTCAGAGGGAGGCACCACCCCCAGCTGTTCCTGAGGCCCCTGTGCCTCTTGTTGTACCTTTTGTGCCGACGGCACCATCTTCTAGTAGCGGGGCTCCTGGAGCTATTCAGCCTTTGACTGCGGAGGAGGAGCGGGATTTTGCTGACAAACTCGCTGCGTTTGTTAAGCGGGGACCACCTAGATTCTCGGGGCGGGATGCTCAGCCCCGGGCTGTTGGGAGATGGCTTTCTGCGATGGAGAAGCTTTTTCGGGACTTCTTCATCGACCCGAGGTATCGAGTGCACATGGCGGTGCACTGTTTGGATGGAGATGCTGATTTTTGGTGGCAGCGAGTTGAGCCACTGGAGTTCCGGATCACTCGGCAGTTGCCTTGGGAGGAGTTCAAACGGATGGTATTGGACACCTATTTTTCTACCAGTGTGAAGAAGAAGTTGGAGGACGACTTGAAGAATCTGCAGCAGGGCGATCGACCGGCCCATGTCTATTTCCAGGAGTTCATGGAGTTGCTGAACTGTGTGCCCTTCGTCGCTCGTGACGGTCCACACCAGGTTGAGTTGTTCGAGGGAGGCCTCCGTCCAGAGATTTTCACGCTTGTGCATGCACAGAGATTTCAGACTCTAGAGGCAGCCGCAGAGCACGCACAGTGGGTGGAGAGAGGCGATCAGCAGGTGGCCAGACGGAGGGCCGCGGTCGCGCAGGGTTCCGACAGGAAGCGACCAGCCCCAGAGGACGGGGGACAGGCCAGCTCTTGGAGACCGCCACGGCCGCCGCAGTCCCAGTCTTACGGCCGTGGGCGATCTGATAGGAGAGGTCCTGGTGGACCCCAGAGACCGCAGCAGCATCAGCAGCAGCACCAGCAGCAGAAATCGCAGCAGAGGCAGCAGAGATCTCAGCAGCAGTCCTCGAGGCAGCAGCAGTCGAGGCATATCCGGCCATCTGATAGGTGTGTTTTCTGCAGGGGGCAGCACCCGTCAGATACATGTGATCAGAGATGGGGTCGATGCTTTCGTTGTGGACAGCCGGGGCATGTGCGAGCTACTTGCCCCCTTGCTACTTCTTCGGCACCTTCTTTGGCGTCGGCTCCATATCCCCCTCAGCAGCAGCAGCCATCAGCTCAGCGGCCTTATGCTCCAGCGAGCAGGCCGTCCACCTCCCATCTTTCAGATTCTCGACCTCCAGCACCGAGCGGGCGGGTGTATGCCGCCCAATTAGCAGATTCCGCAGCGGCAGACCAGGTGGTGGCAGGTATTACTCTACTTTTTGGTATTCGGGCTCGCTCTTTATTCGACACTGGAGCATCTCATTCTTTCATTAGTCGAGCATTTGCATCCCTGCATGGTCTAGAGGTAGAGTCATTGTCTTGTGCATTAGAGGTGCGGGTTCCTGATCACGTTTTGCATGTCGAGGAGCGTTGTTTGGCATGCCCGGTGCAGTTGGGGCCTTGGATTTTGCCTGCAAACTTACTTGTCTTGCAGCAGCTCCATGATTTTGACTTGGTGTTGGGGATGGATTGGCTATCTCGGTACTCCGCCACTATCGACTGCAGAGAGAGGACGGTGACTCTTCGCGAGCCAGGACAGGAGGAGTTCATCTTCAGAGGCTGCCAGAGCACGCTGTTCGCAGCGACCATTTCCTCGGCGAGAGCTAGGAGGATGATGAGTAGAGGTTGCACTGCCTTTTTGGCCACCGTGGTGGAGGTGCCTACGGCGGCACTGGGACTCGAGGATATCCCTATCGTCCGAGAGTTCCCCGATGTGTTTCCACCTGAGTTGACGGCGATGCCGCCGGAGAGGGAGATTGAGTTTGTGATTGATGTAGTCCCTGGGACTGCACCAATCTCAAAGGCACCCTATAGGATGGCGCCAGCTGAGTTGAGGGAGTTGAAAGCCCAGCTTCAGGATCTTTTGGATAGGGGCTTCATTAGACCCAGTGTTTCTCCGTGGGGAGCGCCTGTGTTGTTTGTTAAGAAGAAGGATGGATCACTGCGATTGTGCGTGGATTATAGGGAATTGAACAAAGTGACCATCTGGAACAAGTATCCCCTCCCCCGGATAGATGATTTGTTTGATCAGTTACAGGGAGCATCCGTGTTCTCGAAGATTGATCTACAGTCCGGTTACCACCAGCTTAGGGTGAGGGCCGAGGACATCTCCAAGACGGCTTTCAGATCGCGGTACGGGCATTATGAGTTTACTGTGATGCCTTTGGGTTGACTAATGCCCCTGCCGCATTCATGGACTTGATGAACAGGATTTTTCAGCCGTTTTTGGATCGGTTTGTGGTGGTGTTCATAGATGATATTCTGATCTACTCCCGGAGTGATCTGGAGCACGAGGAGCACTTGAGGACCGGTGCTACAGCTTCTGCGAGAGAAAAAGTTGTATGCTAAGTTCAAAAAGTGCGAGTTTTGGCTCCGGGGAGGTTGCCTTTCTGGGTCATGTGGTTTCAGCTGCTGGAGTGGCGGTGGATCCGACCAAGGTGGATGCTATTAGAGATTGGCCGAGGCCGACAACTATCACCGAGGTGCGGAGCTTTCTTGGATTGGCGGGCTACTATCGGCGCTTTGTGGAAGGCTTTGCGAAGCTTTCCCTCTCCCCTCACTCGTCTGACCAGAAAGGGTTAAGTTTGTTTGGAGGCGAGATTTGCCAGAGCTGTTTTTGAGGAGCTGAAGCAGAGGTTGATGACCGCTCCAATCCTTGCCCTCCCAGTTATGGGGGAAGGATTTGTGATCTACAGTGATGCCTCACATAGTGGTCTGGGATGTGTGTTGATGCAGCATGGTAGGGTAATTGCCTATGCTTCGCGGCAATTGAAGGACTATGAGAAAAATTACCCTACTCATGATCCGGAGTTGGCAGCGGTGGTGTTTGCTCTGAAGCTGTGGCGGCATTATTTGTATGGAGAGCATTGCGAGATATATACTGATCACAGAGCTTGAAGTATCTGTTCACCCAAAAGGAGCTGAATTTGAGGCAACGCCGGTTGGTTGGAGTTGTTAAAGGATTACGATCTGAGTATCCTTACCATCCCGGCAAGGCCAATGTCGTGGCAGATGCTTTGAGTAGGAGGACGAGTCTGAGCTTATGATCTCGCAGCAGGCGCCGTTGGTCCGAGCATGATGAGGCAGTTACAGTTGGAGGTAGTATCCCCTGGGGTCTCTGCTAGACTATGTCTATGGTCCTGCAGCCCACTCTGTGGAGAGGATCAGGGACGCTCAGAGTGAGGACCCCCACTTGATGAGGATCAGGACGCAGCTTCAGGCGGATCAGACAGGGGATTTTTCTGTGGATAGCTCGGGAGTACTGCGGTACAGGGACCGAGTGTGTGTGCCTATGGATCAGGAGATTAGAGATCAGATTTTGAGAGAGGCCCATTT
>CM055079.1:12291956-12331841 GCA_029204045.2 Tillandsia leiboldiana
GACCTCAAGGACAGTTTTGTGGCCCGGGATGAAGCAGGGACGTGGATATTCGAGCGCATTGTTTAACTTGCCATAAGTGAAGCAGGATCATCGTTTCCTGCTGTAAGTTGCAGAGTCTTCCAATTCCCGAGTGGAATGGAACCAGTCACTATGGATTTCGTCGCTGGATTGCGATGGCGCAGAGCGGAGGCTGATGCGATCTGGTTTTGTGGACGACTCAACCAAATCGGCGCACTTCTTACGGTTGCGATATGACTTGGTCACTGGTAGCGTTTGGCAGCAGTTATATTCTGGATGAGTAAGTAGAGGCTGCAACGTTATCCCCTGCGTGTCGATTTTGTCAGATCGTGACCCTGTCGTATCACGTTTTGGGGAGTTTTGCATTCAGCATTGGGGACTCAGCTCAGTTACTCACCGGGTTTTTCTGTCCCCCAGCAGACCGGGGACAGTCAGAAACGCACCCATAACAGACCCTCGCGTTATATGTTGAGAGCGGCGTATGGATTTTGGAGGCAGGTGGTATACCCGGCACTTGTCGTTGGTTGAGGTTTCGCGTACAACACCAGGCTATCAGGCGAGCAATCCCTAATGCTCCGGTTTGAAGCGTTGTATGACGCAAGTGTCGGTCTCCCTTATATTAGTAGTGACGTGGTGAGAAGGACTTTGGGACCGGGATTTACTCTCTGGAGGCAGAGGAAAAGTCAGGATTATTCGCCACGGCATCTTGAAACAGCCCACGAGTCGTCAGAAGAGCTACGCCGATACTCGACGGCGAGACCTAAGTTTCAGGTTGGTGATCATGTCTCTGAAGGTCTCGCCCTCGAAAGGGGTCCGAATTTGGAGTACGGGAAGCTCATCCCCGCTTTATTGGACCCTTTGAGGTACTAGACAGAGTGGTCCTGTGGCATACAGAGTTGCTACCCCCCGCGCCTGGCCGGAGTTCATGAGGTCTTCATGTCTCAGCTCTGAGAGATATTTTTGGACCCGTCGCACGTTGATTGACTTCACTTCGTGGAGAGCGGGGCTAGGACTTGGTCTACGGAGTCGTCCGTTGCGGATTCGTTCGCTCGTGCTGTTGAGGGAATTGCGCAACCGGGCCATTCCTCTGTGAAGATCTGTGGAGCAATCATGAGGAGCGAGAGGCTCTTTGGGAGCTGAGACAGGTGCTGAGGGATGCCTACCCTTATCTTATTACGAGCTTCTATTTGAGGTACGTCTGTTCTGTTTTCTTTGTTCGGGACGAAACTTTTTTTTTAGTGGGGGAGGATGTAGGGCCCCTAACTCCTTACAGCTTTTTCCCATGATCCACTGTGCAAACACCTGTTGATGGTGTATCTGGCCCATGGTGCATCAAAGGGATGCCAACGATGGACCCTGTGAGCTTTGGTTGGCTGTTTTGCCTGTCCTTCGCTGCTTTTGCCGAATTTTAGAGAAGGATTTTGGCCAAATAGAGGTGTGATTTGATCAGTGCGGAAAACGCTTGAAAACGACTTTTGTTTGCTAAATTTCTGAGTCCGGAGGCCCAAAACGGACTCCCGAAGTTTTACTGATTTTTTGGTGCATGGGGGTGCCGTGGACCGGCGGGGATCCACTGTGCAGGCTCGGATTGGCCCGGCGCACGCGGCTTGGTCCACGGAAGGTCTGGCTGTGACCGGGGTGCACCGCGGGCGCGTGTGGACCGTCGGGTGTCCACATTGGCATCGCCGGATGGGCGGCCCCCGCCGCGCTTGGTCCCGGCGAGCGCGTGTAGGCCGTGGACCCGGGGGCGCGCCACGTGGCAGCACCCGTTGGCGGGCGCATGTGCGCGCTGTCCACGCAGCGCGCGGTGTGGCAGTCGCGGGCAGGTGTGCCGTAACGCGTGGCAGGTACGGCGACGTGGGCAGCGCCACGTTTCGCCCGCTGATTTTCGCGGCGCCACCTCCCTGCGTTTGACCGGGCGGTCGGGGACACGTGGCGCACCTCCGCGGCAGCTTGCATGGCTCCGCCTGTTCGGTGGCGACACGTGGCGGGCGCCGGGCGAGTCGACGAAGCCAGGCCCGTCCGACGAGCAGCATTTTGGGCTGGGCCTCACTGTGCGCCGCCCGAAAGTTCTGGCCGGGCCGCACTGGGTGTGCGCCCGAAAACTTTCGGGCGCCCGAAAGTTGGGACCTGATGGTATTTTCCCAAAAGATTTCTTCAGCCTATAAATAGCCAGCCCGAGCCCTCTTTGCTGCCTTTTTTCTCTCTGTCTGTGCAGATCTCCCGAGCTTCCTCTTGTGAAATTTTCCCCTCTTAATCCTTGATCTTCCTACCAAGTTCTAGGATTTTAGGAGGCACGAATCCCGAGGTTCACCCATTTTACGGCGCGGCGCGACGTTGCTTTCTAGTGTTCTTCTTCGGCGCAGCGACAGTGTTTTGGCGCCCATGGACTACCCCGAGCTCCACTTTCTGTGATTCTTGCGCCGGCAGACTCCTAAGAGTAGGACTTCATCTTTTGTTTTGGTCGCGCTTTCTCGTTCCGAGGTTTTGGCACGGATCCCGAGGGCAAACAGTGACCCCTTTTTTCTGGTGGACTTCCTGACAGCAGCGGGGTATTTGACCATATCTTCGCGCACGAGCATCAGACGGAAACGAGCTTATACAACTTTTTCATCTACGGATAGCAAGGAACACGCTCGTATTTTTATTGGATTTTTGTGAGATTTATTTCGAGGTGGAAATTACTGTTTTCTCAGTGAACAGTGCACAGTTTTTAGCACAGATTTTTGTATGAGTGTACCCCCTTGCCGAATTTTTATCTTGACTTACCGAACTCGGATTTGGGCGTGCAAGGTACCGTTGCGAAGCTATCGACGCGAGGATCGCTGTGGTATTTTCTTGGAGATTTTCTGGGGCACTTTCTGCAGGTGATAATTTAACAGTTGTGAATCCGAGGTTGTAGATGGTTATAAGAGCCATAAATTGGGAGCCTAAGTGTAATTAGTGAGCTTTGTATTGTACCAGGAATATTACGGGGTGTGCCTAAAATTGTGGGAGCAAGGATTTGGAGTTTGGTATTTTCTTGCTGTACGGATCCGGACAGGTAGCACTTCAGGTGGGTGGTGTTGTACCCCTCTCCTTTGGTATGCCCACTAGGAACATCAGAGTGTTCCCTCATTTTTGAGGCCCAAAGTATTATTAGTAACCTTGCATGATCTAGGGAATTAATTATTGGTTGATTGATCTTTGATAAATTGTTATTTGATCCATGTGGAAATTGTTGGACTGCATGTTTAGGGTTAAAATAATAGTTGAGGATATTAAAATTGCTAAATATTCTATGAGACTGTCACTTTAGCTTATGTCACTCTGAACTGATTACTCTTGGAAAATGGACAACATATTGAGACAATGCATGATTAAAACGGGTCACTTAAATATTGACATCTTTTATTGCTACACTATCTTTTGGGACTTGACTTAGGAGAAACCATGCATTTATTCTTTTCTCTCTATTATCGATAGACTTGCGGCATAGTCGCTCAGGTTCGAGCGTGTGTTTGGACAGTGTAGCCAGGTATTGGGGATTTGGGACAGGTTGGGCTTTTTGGCAGGGTGTTGCGGCGACCACGGATCTTGGGTGGTTGACCGGGTTGTTACTGTTGCATCAGATTGGGGGTTTTGGGGATCGGGCTTTCTTTAGTGGATGGAGTTTTCACTTTGATCATAGTCATGATCCAGTCCTGCTATTATGAGACAGTGGTACAGAGATGCTTGTTACAGTGATTTCCTTACTCGTGTGGTCGCTCCCCTCGAGTGCCACTCCGGAGTGTGCGACCGGGACGGATCGAGGCCGGTCTGTTATTACTTTAGAGCTTGATCTGGACGGGCCGAGGCCGATCTGTTACTTACGTTGGGGACATGACCGTATCAGGCAGTAGTCGGTCAGTATCCCCACAGATGAGATTAGCAGGCAGTGCCAGTGTCCACTGGCGTTAGATTGGGTCATTTTGACAGGCTTCTTGATACTGATGCATACTTTTCCATACTTATTGGTTTACCATGTAGAGGCATATTAGGGGTAGCACTTTCATCAGTTGTCATTCATAGCTTCACCCCCCCCCCCTTTCTCTTCTTCCCCTTTTGCCTCTGATTACCTGGTGGGCATATTTGAGCTGAGGCTTTACCCACTAGGGGAGGCTACTGTTTATAGTAGTACTTACCCCCCATTGTCTTTTCTTGTTTCTTTCTTCCCCTTTGTTTTGCAGAGTCCTCTGTGGGAGTTGCTGGGCCGTCAGCAACTGATCGGGGCAAGCGCATCGCGGACTAGATAGAGAGCCTCCGAGGGTTGTAGCTGGAGCTTTGGGTACCTGGTCTTCTCAGACAGCTTTTGTTTATTTCTTTTTGGGTCTGGCTTTTGCCAGCTGTTTGTATTTAGTGGTGAGCTGGGAGAGACATCTGTATTTTATTCCACTGTTGTACTCTTTTACTTCCAGCTTCTGTCTGAGATACAGTAGTTTTAGTTTAGCTCTGATTATTATGCTCTTTTTTTTTTATTATTTCTTATCTGAGCAGGTTACCGACGCTTCGTGTATGTGGGAAATACCGCATGCACGGCGGATCTGTAGACGGGCCCGGGTTCTGGTTTACACCCGGGGCGTGACAATTTTCGCGGATTGTTGTTGCTGATTTGGGATTTTTGACCGCGAGTTTGAGCCTCCGCATTTTGATCGCCTTTCGAGCCAGTTTTCCCTCCCGTTCCCTGACGGTTTGGTCCCCGTCAGGGCATCCTTTCGACCCGTGGATCTGTTGGAGTTATGTTGGCTTGTTGAGTGTCCAACCATGACTTGAGATTGTGTCTCTTGAGGATCCCTTTTGAGGGTAGCTCGTGGTTGAGTAGGCCACTCGGGTGATTTTGGATCGGAAGTAACCGAGTGAAGACCCCAGCTTATTGGATCTTTTTCCTCATGGGATGAATCTGTGGGTATACTTCGGGTGATCCTGGTTGAGTTGACACCAGGAGGTGGGTTGGTGCGTGTTGCGCGGATGGTTATTCTGTTTCCCCCGGCTCTTGATGGAGCCTCTGTGTTGTTTTACGTCTCAGCTCAGGAGTGTTTTGCTTTTGGATCCCTCGCCCGTGATTGACTTGCCCCTTTTGAGAATCTGTGATTGTTGGAGTACGAGGGATGCCCGTTGCGATTTCTGGCTCGAGAGATGAGGAAATCGCATGTCGGGCCATGCCGTACTTGTTGTTGTTGTTGTTGGGAAGTAATCACGGGGAGTGAGCGATGTTTCGGGAGCTGGAGGCGTTATTGATGGATACCTACCCGTGGTATGTGGGACCCTTGGGGGAGTCGAGCTAGTTTCGAGGACGAAACTTTCTTTTAGTGGGGGAGGATGTGAGGTCCCGGAATCCCCCGCGTAGGGTTGCTGGTTGTTGGGCAGCTTTCGGTCGCCGTTGGGGGTGTTGGTGCGCGTGTTGGGGGCCCAGAAATGGATTTGTGATGCAAATTGGGATTTGCTTGCATCACTGGAGGCCTGCGTGGGTTGCGCGCAATTTGGACACAAGTGGTGGACTTCGGGCTTAAGTGGAGACCCCGTGGGAAGATGGAGGACCCGTCGGGTGTTTAGAAGTGATTTCGCGCGATTCAGATGTCAAAATTAGACTCCGGGTGAAGTCCGGATAAAAGTTACCTCCCCGGTCGCCTTCGGGAATTTTTAGAGTTGGAATTGGGCAAATCGGACTTTAAAAATGGACCCGGCGTGAAAATCGGATCGAGTGGGCATTCGGCAATTTTTCGGGTGAGAATTTGGAGAATCGGACATCGTTTTTGGATTCAGCGCGCGAAATCGCTAAGAATGGACTATTTATTTGTTGGATTTGGAGCCCGGATGAAGTGCGCGTTTTTCGAGGCAAAACGGCACGTTTATCGAGGTGTCCGCGTGGCACAGATCCCGAGGCGAACGCTGCGCGCGGGTCGAGGCGCGCGGTTCGCGGCGGCCGCGTGATGGGACCGGCTGCAGTGCGTCGGGGGGGAGGCGTGCCTCCTGCGCGGGCCACGTGGGGGGCCGCCACGTGGCGCACCCCCGTTGGCGCCCGCGCGGGCGCAGGGGGCGCGCGCCCGTGTCACGGGCGCGTGTCCCGCGCCTGTGGGCGGCAGGGTGTCACGCGCCCGTGTGGCGCGTGAGCTGCGCGCCCGCGTGGCCTGTTGGGATACGGCCACGTGGCCGCGCGCCGCTTTGCCTGGACCGGGTGCACCCGCATGGGTGCGGTGGACCGGCGGGTGCACCGTGCACCGCGGGTCCGTGGACCACCCCTTCTCTTTTTCTTCTTCTTCTTCTTTCTTCTCCCCCGCAAGCCTTTCTCCTCCATTTTTCTTTTCTTCCTTCTTCACCCGAGCGAGAGAAGGAGTGAGGAGGAGATTTTGGGTGGTGCGGTGGCGCATCGTGAACCTCGTGGAGCGCGCGAGGCTTCCGATGGGGGTGTTGCGGCGGCGGCGGCGCAGTCGGGTAGGTCCCGTGTGTTGGTTTTACTGTATTTTTGTACGGTTTTTGGAGCATCCTTTTGGACATTGGATTTGACCCCTTACTCTCGTCTGTGTTAGGGACCGTGTTTTCTTGCTCCGTTTTGCGTGTGGACCCCGACGGCGTGCACCGTTTTGCGTGCGGACTCCGTTTTGCGCGCGGGTTTCGGCACCGTGCATCGTTTTGCGTGCGGACTCCGTTTTGCGCGCGGGTTTCGGCACCGTGCATCGTTTTGCGTGCGGACTCCGTTTTGCGCGCGGGTTTCGGCACCGTGCTCCGTTTTGCGTGCGGACTCCGGCGGTGTGCACCGTTTTGCGTGCAGCTTGTTGTGCGAGCTCGGATTGAGTCGTGCTTTTACTCTCTTTGGATCTATGCGTCGCAAGGATTACCGTCGTGTTTTCGGGGAATTTGCTGAGGTCCGCCCGAAGGTATACTTCTTTCCCCTTTACTGTGCGGCGTATTACTGTTGTGTTTGTTGTGGACTTTCGCGCTCACCGCGTTGTGGAATTTTTAACTCGGCCTCTGGGACTCGGATTTTGGCGTGCAGGTACTCGTTTCGAAGGGCTCGACGCGACGATCGCGTCCGTATTTTTGGTGGATTTTTCTGAGTCCGTTCTGCAGGTGAAAATTTCACATCTTCAAGGCTGGTTCCGGCAGATGGTGCATACTTGGATATTTTGGCATAAAGTGTAACCTTGGACCTTTTGTTGTACCCAGGAGGGTTCGCGAGTATTTTTGGAACACTGCTAGGAGCCGAGGTTTGCGAGACTTGTACCGTGGTTACGGGTTCAGCTGATTGTGCGTGCAAGTGGCCACGCTCTTCACCGACTCCAGGTTTGCCTTGGATTGAGCGCTTCAGGTGGGTGAGCTTATTATCAGTAATTGTTTAAGGCAATGTTTATGTTGTGGCAAGTATAAGTCCACTTGTGGGGATGTCACCCCTCTATGACTGATGCATGCATGTGTAGGGTACATAGTTTATATTGGTAAGTAGGTAAGCTTGTTATTGATATTGGTATAAATGATTGCAAGAATAGTATTTATGAGGTATACTGAGGACTTGCATGACTTGGACATCTGTGTGATGACTAGTGTAAGCTTACCTAGGATAATGTTACCCTATGAAATTATATAACATGCCATGTTAGCACATAGCCTTTCTTGTGGTTGGATTATGATTTGGGACAGGATTTCGTAGCTATGTGCGGATTTGTACTCTGAGGAGTTATTATGATCATTCTATTAATGAACCCTGAGTTGTGGACAGATCTAGTTTTGGGATTCCGGCATGTTGCTTATTCCTAAGGAACTATTATTATGCTTTAGCCCCCTTTTATTTCCTTGAGGACAATTGCATGCTTGTATGGTCATGTAGTTAGGCCATCTTTTACTGCTGCACTACTTATTGGAACTTGACTTAGGAGAAACCATGCTTTTCTTTTCTCCTTCTTGCTAGTCAGGTGGTCAGTGTTGCTCGGGGTCGAGCAGGGGGTCTGGGTAGTGTATAGTCGGGACATCGTGTCTGGGCAGGTTGGTTTAGTTGTGGGGCTTTGCGGCAACCGCGGATATTGGGCGGTTGACCGGGTGTTTCTCTATGCACCTGATTGGGTATCAGTTTCTTTAGTGGATGGAGTTTCCCACTTATCGTTTAGTGCATCCGATTGAGGTCGGGTCTTTCCTTAGTGGTTGAGCTTTCCCACTTTGATCAGAGTCGTGATCCAGTCCTGCTACATTGAGACACTTGACAGAGATACTTGTTACTGAGATGTACTTTACTCGTGTGGGTCGCTCCCCTCGAGTGCCACTCCGGAGGTAGGCTTGACCGAGCCGTGTGCCGGTCTGTTACTTATATTTTTGACCGAGCCGTGTGCCGGTCCGTTACCTATCTTAAGATCGAGCCGTGTGCCGATCAGTTACTGAGTTCGACAGCAGAGCAGGCAGTACCGGGTGTCATACCGGTTCATTTGATTGGGTTTATTTCGGTCAGATACTTTTATTGTTACACTCGTGCCTGGGGGCCGAGTGCAGACCGGTAGTTGAGTTTAGATCAGTGCTAGTATTGTTGAGAGCCGTCTGGTTGACGGTGGTCCCGTGTTGTTGCGAGTACTTTGACCGCTGTGTGAGAGGTTGAGCATCTCGATTCTATCCGTTCTGAGAGAGAGCGTGGATTTTGACCATAGCCTGCATGTTTCTCTCCTCGATAGCGAGCTTGTCCGTTTGGACGCCCTACGTAATTCCTGCCCGTCAGCGGGAGGTGGTTGTAGGTGGGCGCAGGTTTGACTGGATCAGATGTGGCAGTCAGTTCGATTGGGTCGGTGGTGCACTTCATGTGCTAGGGGTTGCATAACACTGTTTGGTTCTCCCCCTTTTAGCCTTTAGTTAGGGGCAGGGTAGCTGTTGAGAGTTTCCAGCTTACTCATTTCAGTCTTATGACTTGGGTTAGTTTTTGTCTCTTGAGGACTTGGTGGGCAGACCGTCGGGTCTGGCGGTGGTACCCACTGAGAACTCCCTTTTTGGAGTAGTTCTCACACCCTTTGGGGGTTTTTCCCCCCCTTTTCTCTCCTCTTCTTTGTTTTGCAGAGTCTTAGCGGGTGTTGCCGACTCTGCGGTTGTTGATCGTGGCGAGGGAGTCGCGAGCTAGATCCCTACCCGTCGTTGGAGAGTAGCGGTACCCTTCAGAGGAGATCATCAGTAGATTAGCTGTTTCTTTTTCCTCTTTTGAGAGACTTTTGTAGTGAGGATATTTTGTATTGAGAGACTGTACACTGTTGTATATTGGAGTTACCTCCCGGTTGGGTTTAGAGCTTGTACTTGAGGATATTGTATTATTATTATTATTTTGGGAGGCAGGCAGTGTTGTTTTATTTCCAGTTGTACAGTGATTGATTTTAGTTACAGCAGATTTTTATTTATAGCTCTGATATCTGTTTAGTTATAGTACTTTTCTTGCAGGTAGGACGCTTCGCCTATGCAGGTTGGCATAGGTGGCGGATCTGTTTGGCGGGCCCGGGTCGCAGTTTCGACCCCGGGGCGTGACATCGGGCCTAGTGGCGATACCCACTGAGAACTCCCTTTTTGCGTAGTTCTCACGCCCGTCGGGGGTTTTTCCCCCTTTTTGTCCTTTCTCTCCTTTGTTTTGCAGAGTCTTGGCGGGTGTTGCCGTTCTGTGGTTGCTGTGTGTGGTGAGGGAGTAGCGAGCTAGATCCAGACCCATCTTTGGAGAGTAGCGGTACCCCCTTTGGAGGAGATCTTCAGTATAGTCGGTAGATTGGTATTTATTTCCTCTTTTGAGAGACTGATGTAGTGAGGATATGATGTATTGAGAGCTTGTACACTGATGTTTTATTTGAGATATCTCCATGTTGAGCTATGAGTTTTGTACTCGAGGTTATTATATGATCATCATTTTTTTTGGGAGATGGACCTTGTTATTTTATCTTCAGTTGTACAGTGGTTGATTTTATTTCTATAGCAGTTTTATCTTTTAGCTCTGATATCTGTTAGCCGTAGCTCTTTTTGCAGGTAGGACGCTTCGCCTATGCGGGTTTGGCATAGGTGGCGGATCTATTGGCGAGCCCGGGTCGCAGTTTCGACCCCGGGGCGTGACAGATTAGGTGGTATCTGAGCCTAGGTTGTAGGTCATGGTGGACTTAGAAACCCTAGGCTTGTGGTTGGACCCTAGGATGACTTCGTGAGAGTCGTGATTTGTAGCGAGAGTCCTGATTGAGTTTTACACCTCTCCCGAGGGACGGGATGAGTGATTGGCATGTTTATTCTCCTAAGTAGTTATGTTGGCTGCAGACAACATAACGCTATGGAATGGGTGACATGCTCTAGACTTTCGCTGGATTGGGTCGAGCGTTGTTGTGTGCTGATTTGTGGTTTCGTCGTGGCGAGCGGTGTCTCCCCGACGCTGGGTTTGGGACCCTTGTGCATCCTGTCATGGCAGTTGAGCTTGAGCGGTTGGTTTTGGGCCGGATACCCGGATTGAGGTCAAAGAACTCCGGACCCAGATGACAGGATTGTCAGAGGCATATCAGCGGCAGAGTGAGCAGCTAGTTTGGTGACGCAGTTGTCAGAGCAGTGGGCAGCCCGACAATACTTTTCTTCTGAGACCACCAGGATGTAGTATCCTCAGCGGCAGGGATTTCTGTAGTGCCAATAGAGCGAGTGGCCCCTCCGTGCCAATGTTTAGTGCCAAGGCACTGAGGTAAGGTGGATGGTTGACAGCAGAGGAGCTGTGGGGCATGTTTGATTAAGTGAGCCAGATTTGGCGGATGAACCACCCCGACTCGTAAGATTAAGCTTGGAGCCTTTGGAGGCAGAGTCGTGGTTGGGGGTGATGGAGTGATCAATTGAGAGCCTCCCTGTGCTAGAGAGTTTATGCAGTTGTTGAACTGGCGCTCCAGGTTTCGAGGGACGAGGCACATAGGATAAGTGAGATTGGGAGTGGATTGCGCCAGGATACTCTTTAGTTTCTTTTCGGTCCCTCCTGTTCGGGTTTTGGACCGTGGATGCCTCGTCGGAGTAGGCATTGTGTTTGGAGCTGGACACTGCAGTTCCTTGGATGGGGATCTGCCGCTCGAGGCGAGTTCTGGAGGGAGGCGCTTGGCGCTAGGTGATGGAGGACAGATCGGCAGGCAGAGGCATTTTCGTTTTGCTTTCCTGGGTGGTGGATATCCTTGTGGATGGTTAATGTAAAGCTTACCCAAGGGAATTCTACCCTTTGTGATTTATAACTTGCATATTTTGAATGTATTATATGGGATTGAGGGGTGAGCTTAGTAAGGATAAGTGTATAGGGAGTTGCATGGATTAATGGTGTTTTGTCTGATGACGGTTGCAATGATGGATTTCTGAGATGTTGGGGATCGGGTGGACCCTGATGGCAGTATCAGTGTCTATATCAGAGTAGTGCAACGGTAGCGTGGTTTTGTTGTCTGCGGAGGATCGTATCTGTTGCCTCAGCGTGAGCAGAGACAGAGGTCGTGCTCCCTTGTGATTGATTGGATATTCTCTGGTGGACTAAGCGACAACCGCTTGCATCGTGTGGATGAGTTTGTGCCGCCTGGTTGGAGGGCGCCACGGCAGTGGATCGGGTTGTTGCAGGTGTGATTTCATCACAGTAGTCGGAGTTAGTGCACTTTGCATTCCGGCATGGACTAGAGGCAGAGTTGTTACCACGTGCACTAGAGGTACAGGATACCATCGGTGTTGTGCATATGAAGGAGGCTTGTGGATTATGTTCAGTGTCGTTGAGACCATGAGTTATACCGGCAAACCTTTTGATATGGGTGGCAGTTCAATGTTTTGACCCAGTGCTTGGGATTGGTTGGCACGGCACCACTGGATGGTTAAGTGCAGAGAGGGTGCTGATTGTGACTTTTGCGAAGCAGACAAGGGAGGCTTGTTATGGGGAGATTGTTCGAGCACACAGGGTTTAGCGACTGTGTGAGAGGAGCTTATGGTGGCGCCGGGACCAAAGGATATTTCTATTACTGCGAAATCCCGGGTGTGAGTCCACTCGAGTTGATGATGATGCCGCCTGTTAGGGAGATTGAGATTGCGGTTGACGTGGTTCTGGAAACCGCGCCAACCTCAATAGCACCACTTGGATTATCTGTAAGAGCTGGGAGAGTTGATCGCACCGGTGCAGGGATCTATTGGATCGAGGGTCTGTTTGACCTAGTGCCACGTCGTTGATACACGACGGTGAGAGCCCTTTGGGATTGGAGCCCAGCCAGGTCCAGATATTATTTTGAATCTTTTGATGGAGCTATGTACAGGCAGTTATTGTATGATGCCTGCACCAATTTGGAATTTCAACTGAGGGCTTTGGCTAGATGGTGTTCAGGACACAGTAGGGGCATTACGAGTACAGTGAAGCCAATGGATTGACTAATGCCCTGTTGCCTCTAGATTGAGGAATTCTATGTTTCAGTTGGCCTTGAACGGTTTGATGGCGGCATCCTCCAGGAATATTTTGGTTTTACCCCCCCCCCCCCCCTCCCTGAGTGATTTAGAGCTTGTGCAGCATTTGTATATGGTGTGACAAGGTCTGTGGGGAAGAAGCTTTTTGCCAAGTCGTTGTGGTGCAAGTTTTAGCTTCGAGAGCATATATTCCTGGATTACTTATTCTAGCCGAAGGGGCGGCGGTGGAAATTCGGCCAAAGTGGATGCTATTTAAGACTGGCCGTGATCGACGGTCATTGTTGGGGTGAGGAGTTTTTGGACCGGATAGTGCCAGCAGAGCTTGATTACCGGGTGATGAGATTGGTACCAGCGCCGATTCTAACCTAGTCAGTGGTGGGAGATGGATTTGTGAGTTATAGTGATACCTCCCGTGGTGGCTGTAGAGCCACCATTGGATTTTGTGAGCATCCAGTATCACCCCGACAGAGCCACTGTGGTGGCGGATGCCTGGAGCAGAAGAGCTATTGGGAGTCGAGTTTGACGGTTCCATAGCTGGCACTGTGTGGGGCCATTCTAGTGTGCAGGGTTTGAGTTTGTGTCCCAGAGGATCCCTTTTGATGAAAGGCTGCGGCTGAGCAATCCACTTGGGTGGTTGAGTTTTGAGGGTGACTGAGTGTGAACCCCTGCTTGTTAGGGCCCCTTTTCTGTGCAGGTGTTTGTGTGGATGTGTTTCGGGTCGCTTGGGTTGAGTTGGCTCTTAGGAGTGACGTTAGAGCGTGTGGCTCGGGCTATTTGTTCCTTTCCCCCCGCCTTTTGTTGGAGTTTTTGGAGGTTTTTCTGCGTCTCAGCTCAGGAGTGTTATGTTTTGGACCCCTCGCCCGTGTTTGACTCGTTCCTTTTGGGGTCTGTGAGAGTTTGGAGTACGATGGACGCCCGTTGCGAATTCCGGCTCGTGAGGTGAGGGAATTGCGCGATCGGGCTATGCCGTTCTGGTTGTTGCTGATGTTGTTGCTGAGTAATCACGGGGTGTGATTGGTGACTTGGGAGCTGGGGACGGCAGTGTTGGGTATCAACCCCTGGTTTCTGAGACTCCTTGGGAGTTGCTCTAGTTTCGAGGACGAAACTTTCTTTTAGTGGGGGAGGATGTGGTGACCCGGATCTTTGCAGGGCTTCTACAGTGTGACCAGCAGCTTCTGGAAGCCTACGTGGCATGTCGGCGGTGTTCGCGCGCCAATTTGGACACAAGAGATGGACTCGGGGTTTAAAATGGATCACGTGGGTAATCGGGGGACCCCGTCGGATGTTTAGAAGAGTTTACGCGCAGAGTGGATATCAAATTTAGGTTCGGCGCGAAATTCGGATTAAAATACCTTTTCGGGAGCCTCCGGCAATTTATAGGATTGGAATTTGGCAAAATGGACGCCGGATTTGGAATCAGCGCGCGAAAACGGTCAAGATGGGCTATTTACTTGTATTTTTCGGAGCTTGCTACAGTAATTTTACTGTTCATCGCCGGAACAGTGTTTCCGGCGATCGCCGGCGACGGCTGGCGGCGGCGGGCAGCGGCGGAAGGCGCTCGGGCAGGCGGCTAGCGGCCGCGGGCAGGCGCTGAGGGCGCGGGCAGGTGCGCGGTCCACCGCGGAGGGCATGCGCCGGGAGCGGGCCACGTGGCGCTTTCCTGTTGGCCGGTGCAGCAGGCGCGGTCCACGGAACTTGGGCCCGGGTGCACGGTGAACCGGGTGGACACGTGGCAGATGGTTATTGGTTCGGTGTTGTTCGCGCGGTCCACGCAACGCGCGGGGCAGTTGACCGGGGCAGGTGGCCGTACCGCGGGCAGGTGGCCGTACGCGGGGCAGGCGCGGGCGACGTGGGCAGTGCCACGTGGCGCCCGCTGATTCGCGGGCGCCACCTACCGCGTTGACGCGGGCAGGGACACGTGGCGCTCTCAGCGGTGGCTTGCACAGCTGCAGCGTGTTCGGGGGACACGTGGCGGGCGCTGGGGCGGGTCGGACGAAGCCGGGATCCCGTCCGACGGAACATTTTGGACTGGGCCGCACTGTGCGCGCCCGAAAGTTCTGGGCCGGACCGCACTGTGTGCGTCCGAAAGATTTCGGGCGCCCGAAAAATCGGACACAACGGGAATTTTTCCAATTGTTTTCTGCTGCCTATAAATAGCACCCGAGCCTTCTTCTTTGGCTCTTTTCTCTCAACCCGCGCATCTTCTGCCCGAGCACCTTGAAGAAGACTTGTTCATCTCTTAATTCTTGATCTTCCTGCCAAGTTCTACGATTTTAGGAGCACGCATCCCGAGGTTCTGGATTTTACGGCCCGGTGCGACGTTGCATCTCCTGTGTTCCCCTTCATCGCAGCAGCAGTGTTTTGGCTCCCCTGGGCTACCCCGAGATCCTTTTTCTGTGATTCTTGCGCCGACAGACTCCTAAGAGGTAGGGCTTCATCTTTCGTATTGATCGCGCTTTTCCGTTTCGAGTTTTTGGCACGGATCCCGAGGTGACACTGTGACTCTTTTTCTGTGTGGAATTGTGGGGCAGCATCGAGGTGTTTTGGCCATATCTTTGCGCACAAGCGTCAGCCAGAAACGAGCTTATACAACTTTTTCAACTACAGATCGCAAGGAACGCGCTTGTATTTTTCTTGGATTTTTCTGAGATTTCATCAGAGGTGAGAATCACTGTTTCTCTGTGTACAGTGCTACAGTCTTTTGTGCTGAAATCTTTTGAGTGTACCACCTTGTCGAATTTATATCTTGGCTTACCGAACTCATATTTGGGCGTGCAAGCTACCGTTTCGAAGCTATCGACGCGAGGATCGCGGTGATATTTTTCTGGGAATTTTCGGGGCTCTTGCTGCAGGTGAAAATTAAGCATTTCTGGGACTGTTGTTGTATGTGTGTGTGAGAGCAGATTTTGGAATGTATGTGTAATAGTGGACTTTGTATTGTGCCAGGAGAGTTACGGGTGTGCTGAACTTATTGGAGCAAGGGATTAGAGTTATCTGGTGTTTTCAGCTGTTGGGCTTTGGACAGTCAGCTTTTCAGGTGGGTGCTTTGTTCCGAGAACCGGTGGACGGTTCTCTAACTCTATATGTTAGAATTGCATGCAGGTGTAGGGTACAATACCTGGGATTGATTGGTAAGCTTAACAATGTTGATTTATGGGAATTGCAAGTTAATTATTCATATTATGACGATGGTATTAATCAGACATTTAGGTTGATGATTAGTGGAAGCTTACCTAAGGCAAGGTTACCCTATATGATTAATTATCATGCCATGTTAGCATATAACCCTTTTATGAGGCTGGTTTATACAATGGGATAGGATTATGTAGTTATGTGCAGGTTCTACTCCAAGGAGTGATTATGGATCGAAAATCATGGACAGGTATGGCCATTGCTAATTCTGGCATGAGGTTTATTTTCTTTATCCTTCTTGAGGACAAATGCATGCTTGTATGGACATATGTGTATGGACATATAGTTAGGCCATCTTTTACTGATACACTATCTTTTGGGATTTGACTTAGGAGAAACCATGATTGCTTTCTTTCTCCTTTTTATTTAGACTTTTGAGTCATGTTGCTCGGGTTCGAGCAGAGGTTTGGGATAGTGTAGCTGGGACCTTAGGGTCAGACACAGGGTGTGCTTGATGTTGGATTGTGGGTTATTGCGGCAACCGCGGACAGTAGGCGGTTGACCGGATCTTGATTATTTTACCCAATTGTGGGTTGTGGGTTATTGCGGTGACCGCGGACTTTGGGCGGTTGACCGGATGTTGACTATTGCATCAGATTGGGTATCAGATTTGTTCTAGTGGATGGTGTTTCCCACTTTTTGAGTACTATTGCATCAGATCGGGGTTTTGTTAGTGGACGGAGTTTCCCACTTTGATCATAGTCTTGATCCAGTCCTGCTATTATGAGACAGTGGTTACAGTGATACTCGATACCGTGATACTTGATACAGTGATACTTGATACAGTGATACTTTACTCGTGTGGGTCGCTCCCCTCGAGTGCCACTCCGGAGTAGGCTTTCCACGGTGTGAGCGCCGGGCACCATGCGGGGTTCTTGAGTTCGACAGCAGAGCAGGCAGTACCAGTGATTACTGGTCTATCGATTGGGTTTATTCAGGCAGATACTTTTTGTTACACTCGTGCCTGGGGGACCGAGTGGAGTCTAGTAGCTGTGTTTAGACCAGTGCTAGTATTGTTGGGAACCGTTCGGGGTTTGAAGATGGTCCCGTGGTCGTTGTGGGTTCTTTGACCATTGTGTGAGAGGTTGAGCATCTTGAGTCTATCCGTTCTGAGAGAGAGAGCATGGATTATGACTATAGCCTGCATGAGCCACTACTCAATAGCGAGTTAGTCCGTTTGGACGCCCTACCTAATTCATGCCCGTCCGCGGGAGGTGGTTGTAGGTGGGCGCAGGTTTGACTGGACCCGATGTGGCAGTCAGCTCGATTGGGTCGATTGAGCACCTCGTGTGCGAGTGTTGCATATATTTATCAGAGTTTCCCCATTTGAGCATTCGGATAGAGGCATGGTAGCTGTAGAGTGTCTTCTGCTTCTTCTTTAAGTCTTACTGCATTAGTTATCTTTTGCCTCTAGTGGTCTTGGTGGGCAGATCGTCGGGCCTAGTGGCGATACCCACTGAGAACTCCCTTTTTGCGTAGTTCTCACGCCCGTCGGGGGTTTTTCCCCCTTTTTGTCCTTTCTCTCCTTTGTTTTGCAGAGTCTTGGCGGGTGTTGCCGTTCTGTGGTTGCTGTGTGTGGTGAGGGAGTAGCGAGCTAGATCCAGACCCATCTTTGGAGAGTAGCGGTACCCCCTTTGGAGGAGATCTTCAGTATAGTCGGTAGATTGGTATTTATTTCCTCTTTTGAGAGACTGATGTAGTGAGGATATGATGTGTTGAGAGCTTGTACACTGATGTTTTATTTGAGATATCTCCCTGTTGAGCTATGAGTTTTGTACTCGAGGTTATTATATGATCATCATTTTTTTTGGGAGATGGACCTTGTTATTTTATCTTCAGTTGTACAGTGGTTGATTTTATTTCTATAGCAGTTTTATCTTTTAGCTCTGATATCTGTTAGCCGTAGCTCTTTTTGCAGGTAGGACGCTTCGCCTATGCGGGTTTGGCATAGGTGGCGGATCTGTTGGCGAGCCCGGGTCGCAGTTTCGACCCCGGGGCGTGACATGTTGGACTAACACTTTGTGACATTTGGTTTTTGAATGCATAGAAGATATGTTGGTTTTTGACTATGATTCTCTTACATATCTGAATTCTCAAATGTCATGATGATCAGATAAACTCTGTCTCTGTACTTGGTTTTGTATGTTTCAATTCTTGAGGTATCTAACGATTCTTTTTGTCAAGAATGATTTCTTTGTGCAGAGACTACAGATGTCTAAGTCTAGATTCTGTTTTAGGAGTTTATCTCATGTTTTTAAAATTTTTGGATCTCCATTGTAAATTTTTGTTGTATGGTGATAGCAACAAAAATATCTTTTTGAATTTTCTTTAGTGGATTTGTGTTTTGTCACGAAACCGCCAAAGGGGGAGATTGTTACGGAATTTGAGTTGGCGTAATTTCGTGAAAGGTTCAAGTCTTGAAGATTGAAGGTGAAGAAGGTTGGATCATTTAACTCAATCTCAAGAAAGAAGAATTCAAAAGGATCAGGTATGTTTAACTAAAGATTTTTGGTGATCCGAATACTTCTTGTAGTGTAGAAACACCTGGAAGAATTTTTCATTGCATAAAAATCAAAAACTGGACATGGGACATGTTCAGGATCCGGATCAGACATTCCAATCCGGATCCCGAAGGGTGTTCGTTCATACACTGGTTCAATCCGGATCGCAGCATCTTATGATCCGGATCCCGAACACTTGTTTTACCTTTTTACTTGCACGATCCGGATCAGGATTTGCAATCCGGATCCCGAACGTTAATGTTTGGTGAAACTGTATGAACGATCCGGATCAGCCATTTCGATCCGGATCTCGAACTATTGTTTTTCTGGAAACCGTCTTTCTTGCTACTGCAATCCGGATCGCCGAAATCCGATCCGGATCGCCGTCCGTAAAATTTCCAGAAATGGTAGGTTTTTGATTCTTATATCCTTCCTAGGGTTTCTAACCTATAAATAGACCCTATGTTTCTTTTTCTAGGAAAAAGGAAAATAGCCGTCATAATCAAATATCATCTTATACGGCCTAAGATCCACATATAGAGAAGAAAGGAAATACTAGATTTAATTCTATGTTTCTTCATCTATAATTGATTGATTTGATTCTAGGTTTTCATACTCAGATTTTGAGTAGAATCAAATCAATGAATACTTAGATGGTATTTCCGATCTATTTCTAATCTAAGTATTCGGCGGATCATCACCACCCAAAAACAACGATTTCCCCAAAATCGGCGCGTGGATTCGCGTGTCCTTGTGGATTCAAGGTTCAACCGCTCTCGTGGATTCGGAGTGAGGTACGTTCGTGGATTCGAAGCGTGCTACTGGGTGAAGACCGTGGATTCGGTCAGACGTCGTGGACTCGACGTTGGACGCCGTGGATTCGGCGTTGGACGCAGATCGTGGATTCGAGACGCGTTGCGGAACGAGCGGAGAAGATCAACTAGGAGCGTATGGTAAAAGGTTGAGTCGTCTGTGAGTACGTTAAATCACCTTGTACGTGTTTCAATTCTAGTGGATTTCACCGTGTTATCGGTCCCGTGATTTTTTACTCCGGCTTGGAGTTTTTCCACGTAAAAATCTTGCGTGTTCATTTATATTTCCGCATTGGGTTTTATTGCGCAATGATTTTTTGAGTGTTTATTGTTTACACCTATTCACCCCCCTCTAGGTGTTTTTTCCCCTATTTAGATCTATATTACATATAACCCAACAACCTCTATAGTTTCAAGTTTTCTCAGTAACCATTGTATCAATGTCTCAATTGTTTATACTTCTCTCTCCCCCTTTTTGTCACAAAAATTAGCCAAAGATTACCAAAATGGAGAGAACAGTCCAAGTACCACAAGTTTGAGAACTAAAAACTAAAAACTGAAATCTTAAAACCTGCACAAAGAAAGTTAAAAAAAATGAAGTTCCTGCACAAGAGAATTAGTAGACAAACGATTCAAACACTTGAATCTGAGTCATCCGAGGCGGTGTATCCCATTTTCGAGAACGTTTTCTGCATTAACTTCTTTATCGACGAGACCGTCTTGGTTAATGTGATTTGGGATGCTGTGATTATCTCGAGTTCCTCGGAGATTCGCCTCTGCTCTTTGTTGATTTGCTCTTGTTGAAAAGATAGGCGCTGTTGTTGCTTGAAAATCGAAGTTACCGATGCTTGATCATCCGCGCCGGGTGCTTGTTGAGACGGTGAGGCAGAGGTGCCGACACAAGGTTTCTTTCCAGTGGAGGGTGTCGGAGTAACATGTGGTAATTTGTGAAGTGACTTCACAATCGTTGACTCATCTATCATCCCCCAACAGTGTTGATATGATGTCGAGCTTATATCAATTTCAAACTTTTGTAAGATCCTCATGATGATTAATGGAAATGGAAGTCGCTCAGAAGGATGAGGATGCACAACATATCTTGACATTCTATTCCAAATTATGTAGGGGATGTTCATGTTCAATCCTACAGCCTCAGAGGGATGACCTATGAGATATAAGAACAGCATTCTATCCCATCTCACTAACTTGGTCTGCATGTTAGGAAGAATGTTGTAACATGTGATGAAATTAAGAAATCGGTACTCCAGTCGAAGATGTTTGGATTTTACACTTTTCCCATCAGCTGACTCAGTTCCTTCCAAACAAATCTTTCCTATCACGGTTTGCCACAAGGCATTCGTCAAACTTCTTCCCGTCAAATAGTTGATCCCCGATGTGTTGGATTCCATTCCAAGGACTTCGCCGATTAATTGCGGAGTGATTTTAAGTTTCATCCCTTGGATATTTGTATAGAAATGCATTGAGCCACGTTCATCTTCTTGAAGATGTCTTGCATTCGTGTAGAAGGTTCTCACACGATACAAGCAATACCCAAGTAATTCAGGGAATCGGCAGACTTGAATGAGATTAGTTTGCTCAATTAAAGTTCCAAACTCTGGTGAGTGATTTCGGAGAGCTTCAATGTTGACATGTCGTTCACCGATACATTCACGATGTTCAAAAGCTCGAAGGCGATCAATGCTGACGAACACTCCTTCCACCCGAGGCGGGGAGTCAGGAACCATTGGCTTGCTAGCATTAGCCTCTCGTGCTTGTCCAAAGCGTCGAGCAAGTCGTTTCCTTTTTACCGAGATGGTCGGTGACGTCATAGGTGCTTTTCCTGTGTCAATGGGTGCCTTTCCTTTTGATTCATTGGAAGCCTTTTGTTCAGGTTTAACGGGCATTGTTTCATCATCATCCAATAACACGTCCCAGTCTACTTCATCATTATTTGCTTCAGTTTCCGAGTCACTAATCAGATCAAATTCACCTTTTCGTTGAAGTTTCTTGGCTCTTTTCAGTTTATTGGTTGCTCGAGTATGCACCATTGTGACTAACAGCAAGATGATCCATGAGAATTCCATAGCTGTGTGTGCCTTAAGAGGATTGAAATCCTGTGAAGAGCAACTCAAGAACACGAAAATTTTGTAAGTTTGAACATTTTGAAAAATTGTACCCAAACAAACATTATCGTGTAGAGAGACTAGGAATCAAATTAGTTTTGCAAAAGGAATTTTAAAAATAGATCAATTGCATGATTTTGAAAAATTCCCATTATATGCCCTAAAACCGAAATTTTTGAAATCGAAGACCAAAAATCCGTTTATCTTGAGAATACCTAGCATATAATCAAAACTAATCTACCCAGAGTTCCTATTTCAAAAGAAATTTGATCAAAAACCATCCACAAACGAAATTGATACAAGAAATTCATCACGTTTTGAGGAGGAATAAGAAAAACGATGAAAAACCGAGATTTTGATCAATAAAACTTACTTGGAGTTGAAGAACTTGAGTTTGAAAGCTTCCAAGATGGATGAAATCTAGAGAGAGGAGCTCTGGAAACTTTGGAACAAAAGATTGGAGTAAAAGAAATCAAAACCCTTTTGTTCTTTATAAAACCCTAGCCGCGATCCGGATCAGTTCGTGATTACGATCCGGATCGGCTACCCGCAGTGAAAAAAACTGCGTTCGGGATCCGGATCGGCAGGTCCAATCCGGATCGTCTGCCCGTAGAAGAATATCTGCGTTCGGGATCCGGATCGGCAGGTCCAATCCGGATCGTCTGCCCGTAGAAGAATATCTGCGTTCGGGATCCGGATCGGCAGGTCCAATCCGGATCGGCTCCAACTTTTTCTTTAGAAAATTTCAGAGAAATTCTAGAAAAACCAGAAAAAGATTGTAAGCACTTTTGTGTATCAACTTTAAATGAAAATCATCGTTTCATACAACAAGAAATAGAATATACCAAATCTATCAATAACATCCAACAAATGAAACAAAAATTTATAAAAATTAAATCCCTTAAAGTTGAACAACTTCAATTACATCTAACTTGATCTTATGAGTAATGCCTTTATCAAATCATCAATTTGGTAAAGAAAATGAAATACAAAGATCAATAGATGTCTAACATCCCAGATAAATTAGATAATGTATCTAGTCAATTTATTGAAGAGAGTGGCTCTTTGAGCATCTTTCATTAAAAATCCCACCTTATACCAACCTTGAAATTTTGACAGAGTCAAGTATTTCAACATGCATTTTATTTAATCAAACTTGAAAAACCTTGCTTGGTATACATGTGGTAGCTGCACACAGTACTCGGACGACCGAGGTGGTAGCTCTTTCCTCCATGTGGTGGTAGTTTTCACACTCCTCATTGGGATGTAACTCTTTCCACATCTTTTGAGCATAATACTTTTTCTTTAACTCCCCCTCAATTGGCTATCAATTATTTAAGATATAAAGTATTTAGCCAAATATTGATCTCGATTTCATACTCGACTAAACAGTCAAATAAAATAAAAACTATACCAAGAGATCATCGAGAGAGAAATTGACTTTGATCAAAACAAAGATGAGTTAATTGACATAAATGATCATTGCATCAAATGAAATATTATGATATCTAAAGCATAATATATTTCTAAATATATAAAAGGATGCAGTTAAAGTCAATCAAACTAATGCTCAATTAATATTCTATGTCTAAGCATAGATAATGAACAAAAACACAAAAATAAAACCTAACCTAAGCAAAAGTTTCAAAAAGAAGTTTATTTCAAGGAAAGCATTCCAATTGCTTTACGCAAATGAATAAAACGTTTTTGATCCAAAGGTTTTGTTAAAATATCAGCTAACTGATCTTCAGTTGAAATATATGACAGTTGAAGAGTATTTGATTCAACTAGCTCTCTAAGAAAATGATATCTAAGTTCAATGTGTTTTGTTCTAGAGTGCAACACAGGGTTTTTGGAAATGTTTATAGCACTAGTGTTGTCACAAAGAATTGTTACCGAAGTTGCTGAAATCCGGAAGTCGCTCAACACACTTTTCATCCAAATGAGTTGGGTTGAACAACTACCCGCTGAAATATATTCCGCTTCGGCAGTCGAGAGTGCAATGCAGTTTTGCTTTTTACTGTGCCATGCAACAAGGCAATGGCCTAAATAAAAACATGCACCACTCGTACTTTTCCGATCATCCACAGATCCTGCCCAATCGGCATCTGAGTATCCAATAATATCTAAACTTGTTCCCATAGGATACCAAATTCTGAAATTTACGGTTCCTTTAATGTATCGGATGATCCGTTTCACCGCTTTCAGGTGAACCTCCTTTGGTGCAGATTGATATCTCGCGCAAATCCCAACACCAAAAGATATATTCGGGTGACTAGCCGTGAGGTAAAGTAGACTTCCAATCATACTCCGATAAAGTTTCTCGTCTACATTCTCACTAAAAGATTCACTTCCTAATCCTTTATTGCTAGTTCCCATTGGAGTCGGAAAATCTTTACAATTTTCTAGATCAAACTTTTTGACCAACTCCAAAGCATACTTGGATTGACACAAATGGATGCCTTCGTCACTCTGTTTCACTTGCAATCCAAGGAAATAAGTCAATTCGCCCATCATTGACATCTCAAATTCGCTTTCCATGGTTTCAACGAATTTAGAAGCATCATTATCCTTTGTTGCTCCAAAAACAATGTCATCGACATAGATTTGTGCAACAATGAAGTTATTTTGATAATGCTTCACAAAGAGAGTCCTGTCAGCTCCCCCTCGAGTATAGCCCTTATCCAATAGGTGCTTTGTTAGCCTTTCGTACCATGCTCGCGGTGCTTGTTTTAAACCGTAAAGAGCCTTTTTCAAACGAAAAACATGGTTAGGTAGTTTACAGTCTACAAAACCTTTCGGTTGAGCCACATAAACTTCCTCATTTAAAAACCCATTTAAAAACGCGCTCTTAACGTCCATTTGAAATAATTTTATTTTAAAATGACAAGCTATCGCGAATAAGATACGAATGGACTCGAGTCTAGCTACAGGGGCGAAAGTTTCATCAAAGTCTATACCTTCTACTTGAGAGTAGCCTTGAGCAACTAAACGTGCTTTGTTCCTGATGACGGTACCATCTTCTTATTCTTGAAAATCCATTTGGTACCTATCACATTGTGTTGCTTTGGAGGCTTTGTTAATTCCCAGACTTTGTTTCGCTCAAACTGATGGAGCTCTTCCTGCATTGCTTTAATCCAGTAGTCATCCTGAAGAGCTTCATCGATGTTCTTTGGTTCGATCAAGGAAACGTAGCAAGCGAATCCACAAACCAACTGTCTCCGAGTTTTAACTCCTTCTTGTGGGTCTCCAATGATGTTTGATTAGGATGATCCTTGGAGATGCGTAACGTTTGTTGTAACGGAGTACTCGGAGGTACATGAGATGATTCCTGCATATCAGATAAACTTGAAGAACCATTAGATGCATCATTAATATTGAAAGTATTATCATGAGAAGATGCACTTACAGGAGTATCATCATCAAGAGAGATATCGAGGGTAGATTTTTCAGATGCAAAGTGAAAAGCTTCATCTACTTTAACATTTATAGATTCTACAATCGTTTTAGATTCCATGTTAAATACCCGATATGCTCTTGTGACACCCCCGGAATTTGGATTAGTCCTCTATATAAATGATATAATAGGACTAAATCTCTAACCCGGCTATAGCATTTTGGATGGTAGCAAGATCCAAGAGGAACATGAGAGTTAAGCGTGCTAGAGCTAGAGTAGTTCTAGGATGGGTGACCCCCTGGGAAGTGGGGCGTCACAGTTGGTATCAGAGACATTCACCAGCCGGAAATGTGAGATGAGTCTCGGCTGAGCCAGGGTTATATAGCGGGTAGAGCGATGCTCCCCGGCTAATGACCGTTGTGAGTGGAGTGCAGCTCCTCACAAGGTTGGCTAAGGCTAGCGAGACGAGTCTCACATCGCCTGGTGCTTGTGAGTGTGCTTGAGCCTGACGTGGACGTCAGGGCTTAAAGGCGGGAAGAATGTGACACCCCCGGAATTTGGATTAGTCCTCTATATAAATGATATAATAGGACTAAATCTCTAACCCGGCTATAGCATTTTGGATGGTAGCAAGATCCAAGAGGAACATGAGAGTTAAGCGTGCTAGAGCTAGAGTCGTTCTAGGATGGGTGACCCCCTGGGAAGTGGGGCGTCACAGCTCTGCTATTTGTAGAATAACCCAAAAAGATCCCTTCGTCACTTCGAGAATCGAACTTACCAAGATTTTCGCGATCACGCAAAATATAACATCGACTCCCAAAGATACGAAAGTATTTGATATCCGGTTTTCTACTAAACCACAGCTCATATGGTGTATTTAAAGTTCCTGGGCGCAAATACACTCGATTAATGACATAGACAGCGGTGTTCACAGCTTCAGCCCAAAAATATAGCGGTAAATTCCGGCTATGAAGCATCACACGCGCCATCTCTTGAACAACCCTGTTTTTGCGCTCAACAACACCATTCTGCTGAGGTGTATAGGGTGCTGAGAATTCATGTTTTATGCCGTTGGAAGTGCAAAAATCAATGAATTTAGAATTAATGAATTCTCCACCTCTATCACTTCTAACACGAATGATCTTTTCATTCTTTTCAATCATAATACGATGGCAAATCTCATGAAAAGAATCAAACGTATCAGCTTTCTCTTTTAAAAATGCTACCCATGAAAACCTAGAGAAATCATCAACCAATAAGAAAATATACTATTTACCTCCCAAAGATGGTTGACGGGTCGGTCCAAAGAAAGAAAAATAGTCTACATAAACTACACAACATTTAATCGTAGGAAGATTAAAGACAAGGAAAGATTTCACCTTTGCATACCCAAACCTTTTGAGTTTTAGAGTATGTTGGCAATGGTTGAGAAATTTTCCTTGATGAAGACGTCTTGTATGATTGATCTTTTTCTTTTGTCATCGTCTTGTTTGAAGTACTACCAATGTTCTTTTCTTTTGAAAAATCCTTCTTTGATTTTCGGGGAGTGAACTCATTGGTAGCAGTTGCAAGATGTGATTGATTTAATCTTTGAGCTCCAATCTTGCAATTTCTTTCAATGTGCCCTGCAACATTACAACGAAAACATACCTTAGCGCTTGACGATCCCGAAGAGAAAGAAGTAGGCTTGTTGTCGTTGTTTGTCGTGAATTCCGGTGTCGGAGGAGGAGATACCGACTGAGGCACAAAAACTGTCCCACTCGAACTTGGACTGTTTCCAGTTTGAGTGTACCCGAGGTCGAACCGATTTGTTTGACCAAGACCAAGAAGCTTATCCAACTTACTCCTTCCAGAAGAAAATCTCTTTAAGTCATCCTTTAGTTGGAGAATGGTCTTTGTCATTTCCAGTTTTTCCTGTCGAGCCTCGCCGTTGAGCTTCAAGAAGTAATTCGCTTTGTTCACCATATCTACATAATTCTTCTCGAGTTGCTCATTGGACTCTTGAAGGGAAACATTTGCTTTTATCAGATTATCCCTTTCCACTTCAAGATCGGTCGAGAGAGAAGTTACCCTTTTTACTTCTTCTTCGAGATCCTGTAATCTCCCTCTCAACCCCTTGTTTTGTTTAGCCAGTTTCTTTGAATCGCTCAAAAGTCTGTGGTAGGCTAAAACAAAATCTTCACCTTCAGAGTTACTTGATTCATCATCCGTTGCAGTTTTTTCAACCCGGGAGGAATTGGACAATGAATCTGAAGTACTTGCCATTAAGCACATGAAGGGTGAAGATGCGGACGTGTGGAATGCCGTTGCGCTTTCTTCTTCATCACTTGAGGATGACTCATTTGACGTTGAGTTGTCATCCCAGGTGACGACTTGCATTGCTTTCTTCTTCGACGGATTCTTAGTTGGACATTCCGTTGAGATATGGCCGTATCCTCGGCACTTGAAGCATTGAACTTGTCCCTCTGAACTTTTCTTATCCTTTGAAAAGTTCTCTTGCTTTCTTGACTTGTAACTTGAAGTACCCTTGCCTTTCTTCGACTTTCCGAAGGATGGAGTTTTACTTGAATTACCCCTTCGAAAGTTGCGGCGAAACTTCCTTGTCAAGAGAGCGAGCTGCTTCTCAAATTCCTCCATAGATAGGTTCTCGTCATCGTCTGAGGAGGATGAATCCGTGTCTTCTTCCTTTGTTGTTTTCAAAGCATAACCTGAAGACTTAGAAGAGGATGCCTTTCCCGAAGAATAGTTAGTAGTAAATATCATTTCATAAGTTTGTAATGAACCAACTAGTTCTTCTACACGCATTTCGTCCGGGTGTTTAATAGTTTCAATGGCTGTAACCTTTGGGCGAAATCGTTCAGGAAGAGTTCTTAAGATCTTTCTTACAACCTTAAATTCTGGAATCTTCTCTCCCAGGTTAGCACATGAGTTTACGATGTCTTGCAATCGTGTATAGTAGTCCGTGAAAGATTCATTTTCTGCCATGAAAATAGAGTCAAATCTGCTCGTAAGCATTTGCAGCTTTTGAATCTTCACGAGGTTAGTTCCCTCATGTGTAACCTGAAGAACATCCCAGATTTCTTTCGCAGTCTCACATGCCGAGACGCGAGAGAATTCAGTTTGAGATAAGGCATTAAAAATAGTATTAATTCCCTTGCCATTGTAAGAAGATGAATCTAACTCTTCCTTGGTCCACTTCGACCTAGGTTTGATGGTGCGAACATCAGCAATAATTTCAGTTGGATTAGACCATCCTAATTCAATTGATTGCCACACCCGTTCGTCGATGGAAATTAAAAAGGCTTTCATCCGTACTCTCCAGTACGCATAATTTGTTCCATCAAAGAATGGGGGTCTGTTGATGTTTCCACCTTCAACCATTGTTTACAACCCTATTCCCTCTCTGATACCACTTGTTGGGTTATAAGTAATAATGGATCTAAATAGGGGAAAAAACACCTAGAGGGGGGGTGAATAGGTGTAAACAATAAACAGTCAAAAAATCATTGCGCAATAAAAACCCAATGCGGAAATATAAATGAACACGCAAGATTTTTACGTGGAAAACTCCAAACCGGAGTAAAAAACCACGGGACCGATAACACGGTGAAATCCACTAGAATTAAACACGTACAAGGTGATATACCGTACTCACAGACGACTCAACCTTTTCCATACGCTCCTAGTTGATCTTCTCCGCTCGCTCCGCAACGCGTCTCGAATCCACGATCTGCGTCCAACGCCGAATCCACGGCGTCCAACGTCGAGTCCACGACGTCTGACCGAATCCACGGTCTTCACCCAGTAGCACGCTTCGAATCCACGAACGTACCTCGCTCCGAATCCACGAGAGCAGTTGCACCTTGAATCCACAAGGCCACGCGAGTCCACGCGCCGATTTTGGGGTAAATCGTTGTTTTTTGGGCGGTGATGATCTGCCGAATACTTTGATCAAAGATAGATAGGAAATACCATCTAAGTATTCATTAGTTTGATTCAACTCAAGATGTGAGTATTAAAACCTAGAATCAAACTAATCAATATAGATGAAGAAACATAGAGTAATATCTAATGATTTTCTTTCTTCTCTATATGTGGATCTGGGGCCGTATAAGATGATATTTGATTATGACGGCTCTATGTATTATGTGGATTATCTAGATTTTTTGGATTCACCCTAGAAAAAAGAATCATAGGGTCTATTTATAGGTTAGAAACCCTAGGAAGAAGATAAGGATCAAAAACTGTCGTTTCTGAAAATTTTTTCGACGGCGATCCGGATCGGATTAACTGTGATCCGGATCGTCGTAACGAGTCAGGCAATTCTAGAAAAACGAATGTTCGGGATCCGGATCGAAGTGCTTGATCCGGATCGTTCATACAGTTCACCAAACATCAACGTTCGGGATCCGGATTGCGAAGCCTGATCCGGATCGTTCAAGGAAAATGGTAAACTCAATGTTCGGGATCCGGATCAAGGGAAGCTACGATCCGGATTGAACTGGTGTATGAACGAACCACCTTCGGGATCCGGATTGAACAATCTGATCCGGATCCTGAACATGTCTCATGTTCAGTTCTTGATTTTTATGCAATAAGAAATTCTTCCAAGTGTTTCTACACTACAAGAAGTATTCGGATCACCAAAAATATTTAGTTAAACTTACCTGATCCTTTTGAATTCTTCTTTCTTGAGATTGAGGTATATGATCCAAACTTCATTCATCTTCAATCTTCAAGACTTAACACTTTCACGAAATGCGCCAAAACAAAATCCTTAACATGGCAGTCAGCTCGATTGGGTCGATTGAGCACCTTGTGTGCGAGTGGTTGCATATTTTTCATCGGTTTTCCCTATTGAGCATTTAGATAGAGGCATGGTAGTTGTTGAGTATCTCCAGCTTTTCTTTTCAGTCTTTATTGCATCGTTATCTTATGCCTCTAATAGACTTAGTGGGTAGACCGTCGGGCTTGGTGGCGGTTGTTAAGGATTTTGTTTTAGCGTATTTCGTGAAAGTGTTTAAGTCTTGAAGATTAAAGATGAAGAAGCTTGGATCATATACCTCAATCTCAAGAAAAAAGAATTCAAAAGGATCAGGTAAGTTTAACTAAACAATTTTGGTGATCTGAATACTTCTTATAATGTGAAACACTTGGATGGGTTTTTAATCGCATAAAAATCAAAAATTGGACAAGTTACATGTTCAGGATTCGGAACAGGGGACTACAGTCCGGACCCCGAACGTTGGTAGTTCATGCACAAATCCAGTCCTGAACATCCCTGATTTCGTTCCGGACCCCGAATGTGAATTTTGCTGAAACTGTATGAACAGTCCGGACCGTGGGATTTCGTTTCGGACCCCGAACCTTGATTTTTCAGGAATTCTCTGAAAAACAACGACAGTCCTGAACGAGCCTAATCCGGTCCGGACCGTCGTGCGGGAAAAATTCTGTTACAAATCAGTTTTTGATTCTTATCCTCTTCCAATGGTTTCTAACCTATAAGTAAACCCTAATTCTATCTTTTAGGGTAATCCACTATAAGTTTTATACTCCGGAAAATGACGGAAAAATATTAACGGAGAAAAACTTATAAGATCCACATATAGAGAAGAAAGGAAATAACTAGATTTAAATCTATGTTTCTTCATCTATATTGATTAATTTGATTCTACGTTTTCATACTCAGATTTTGAGTAGAATCAAATTAATGAATACTTAGATGGCATTTCCAATCTATTTTTGATCTAAGTATTCGGGGGACCATCACCACCAACAAAACAACGATTTTTTCCCAAAACGGCGCGTGGATTCGCGTGGCCTTGTGGATTCAAGGTGCTACCACTCTCGTGGATTCGAAGCGAGGTACGTTCGTGTGATTGAGACGTATTACCTGGTGAAGACCGTGGATTCGGTCAGACGTCGTGGACTCGACGTTGGACGCCGTGGATTCGGCGTTGAACGCAAATCGTGGATTCTAGGCGCGTTGCGGAGCGAGCGGAGAAGATCAACTCGGAGCGTATGGAAAAAGGTTGAGTCATTTGTGAGTGCGTTATATCACCTTTGTACGTGTTATAATCTTAGTTGATTTCACCGTGTTATCGGTCCCGTGGTTTTTTACTCCTGGTTTTGGAGTTTTCCACGTAAAAATCTTGCGTGTTATTTTTCATTTCCGCATTGGGTTTTTATTGCGCAAAGATTTTTGAGTGTTTATTGTTTACACCTATTCACCCCCCTCTTGATATTTTTTCCCCTATTTAGATCCATATTAAGTATAACCCAACAATTGGTATCAGAGCGGGAATAGGGTTGTAAACAATGTTTGAAGGAGGAAACATCAACAGACTCCCGTTCTTCGATGGAACAAACTATGCCTACTGGAAAGTACGGATGAAAGCATTTTTAATTTCCATCGACGAACGGGTGTGGCAATCAATCGAGTTAGAATGGTCAAATCCAACTGAAATTATTGTTGATGTTCACACCATCAAACCTAGGTCGAAATGGACCAAGGAAGAGATTGACTCATCTTCTTACAATGGCAAAGGAATTAACGCCTTATTTAATGCTTTGTCGCAAACTGAGTTCTCTCACGTCTCGGCATGTGAGACTACGAAAGAAATCTGGGATGTTCTACAAGTTACACATTAGGGAACTAACCATGCGAAGATTCAAAAATTGCAAATGCTTACGAGCAAGTTTGACTCTATTTTCATGACAGAAAATGAATCATTCACAGATTATTATACGCGATTGCAAGACATCGTGAATTCATGTGCTAACTTGGGAGAGAAAATTCCAGAATTTAAAGTTGTAAGAAAGATTTTAAGGACTCTTCCTGAAAGATTTCGTTCCAAGGTTACGGCCATTGAAACTATTAAACACCCGGACGAAATCCGTGTAGAAGAATTAGTTGGTGCATTTCAAACATATGAAATGACATTTCCTACTAACTATTCTTCTGGAAAGGCATCTTCTTCTAAGTCTTCAGGTTTTGCGTTGAAAACAACAAAAGAAGAAGACGCGGATTCATCCTCCTCAGACGATGACGAGAACCTATCTATGGAGGATTTTGAGAAGCAGCTTGCTCTCTTGACAAGGAAATTTCGCCGAAACTTTCGAAGGGGTAATTCAAGTAAAACCTCATTCTTCGTAAAGTCGAAGAAAGGCAAAGGTTCTTCAAGCTACAAGTCAAGAAAGCAAGAGAGTTTTTCAAAGGATAAGAAAAGCTCAGAGGGACAAGTCCAATGCTTTAAGTGCCGAGGATACGGCCATATCTCAACGGAGTGTCCCAATAAGAATTCGTCAAAGAAGAAAGCGATGCAAGCCGTCACTTGGGATGACACCTCAACGTCAAATGAGTCATCTTCCAGTGATGAAGAAAATAACGCAGCGGCATTCCACGCGTCCACAACTTCACCCTTCGTGTGCTTTATGGCAAGTACATCCGATTCCTTGTCCAACTCCTCCCAAGTTGAAAAGAATGCAACGGACAACGAATCGAGTAATTCCGAAGGTGAAGACTTTATTTTTGCCTGCCATAAACTCTTAAGGGATTCAAAGAAACTGGCAAAGCAAAACAAGAGTTTGAGAGGGAGATTGCAGGATCTCGAAGAAGAAGTAAAAAGGGCAACTTCTCTCTCAAACGCTCTTGAAGTGGAAAGGGATAACCTGATCAAAGTAAATGTTTCCCTTCAAGAGAAAAATGAACATTTCGAGAAGGAACACGTAGAAATGGTGGATAAAGCAAGTTACTTCTTGAAGCTCTACTCCGAGGCTCGACAGGAAAAGGTGGAAATGACGAAGACCATTTTCCAACTTAAGGATGATTTAAAGCGATTTTCTTCGGGAAGGAGCAAGTTGGATAAGATGCTTGGTCTTGGTCAAACAAACCGTTTCGGCCTTGGATACAATCGAACTGGAGACAGTTCTAGTTCGGTTGGGACAGTTTTTGTGCCCCAGTCGGTAACTCCTCCTCCGACGACGGAATTCACTGCAATCAACGACAACAACCTTACCTCACCTACTTCGGGATCGTCAAGTACAAAGGTATGTTTTCGTTGTGGTTTTGCAGGGCACATAAGAAGAGATTGCAAGATTGGAGCGAAAAGATCACATCAAGCACCTCTTGCAACGACTACCAAAAAGGTGATTCCTCGGAAATCAAAGGAGAACTTTTCAAAGGAAAAGAGCCATGGTAGTTCACCCCACAAGATGACATCGTCAAGAAAAAGCGATGAATCAATCAAGACGCTTTCACCAAGGAGAATAACTTCACAAACGTTGCCGACGCAGTCCAAAAAGGTTTGGGTGCGCAAAGGTGAAATCTTCCCTTGTCTCATTGTTCATACTTCTTTACATGCTTATGACAACTCATCTTGGTATCTGGATAGTGGATGTTCCCGTCACATGACCGGTGACAAAAACAGTTTTCAAACTTTAGAGAAAATCTCCGGAGGACATGTTGTTTTCGGAGACGGTCGTTCTTCTAAAATTGTTGGAAAATGAACTATCGCTATTCCAGAAGGCCCGGTTTTGAACAATGTCTTATTTGTTGAAGGCCGTAAGACTAACCTCATTAGTATAAGTCAACTTTGTGACAATGGTTTCACAGTTAATCTTTCATCTGCCGAATGTATTGTAACTGATAAGGACCATGTATTCTTTTTTAATGGGGTTAGATCTGAAAAAAATTGCTATGTTGTTTCAAATAAAATTTCTAAAAAGTGTAACCTAGTTTCTTTAGATAATGAAACTCTTTGGCATGAAAGACTATGTCACAAAAATTTTAAAGAACTAGCAGGAATTTCAAATAAAGACGTGGTTAAGGGGGTTCCTAAACTTTCTTTTAAAGATAACATTGTGTGTGGAGGTTGTCAAAAGGGAAAACAATCAAGGCTTGCACACAAGAACTTGAACCACGTTGGTACCAATCGGCCCTTGGAATTACGGCACATGGACTTAATGGGGCCGACTCGTCAACCATCTTTGGGAGGTAAATGGTATATTTTTCTTTTGGTTGATGATTTCTCTAGATATTCATAGGTAACATTTTTAAAAGAGAAAGCGGATACTTTCGACTCTTTTCATGAGGTTTGTCATCGTATTATGATTGAAAGAAATGAAAAGATCGTTCGTGTTCGAAGTGATAGAGGTGGAGAATTCATCAATTCTAAATTCATTGATTTTTGCACTTCCAACGGCATAAAATATGAATTCTCAGCACCCTATACACCTCAGCAGAATGGTGTAGTCGAGCGCAAAAACAGGGTTGTTCAAGAGATGGCGCGTGTGATGCTTCATAGCCGGAAACTCCCGTTACATTTTTGGGCTGAAGCTGTGAACACCGCCGTCTATGTAATTAATCGAGTGTATTTGCGCCCGGGAACTTTAAATACACCATATGAGCTATGGTTCTGTAGAAAACGGAATATCAAATATTTTCGAATCTTTGGGAGTCGTTGTTATATTTTGCGTGATCGTGAAAATCTTGGTAAATTCGACTCTCGAAGTGACGAAGGGATTTTCATGGGTTATTCTACAAACAGTAGAGCATATCGGGTATTTAACTTGGAATCTAAAATGGTGGTAGAATCTATTAATGTTAAAGTAGATGAAGCTTTTCATTTTGCATCTGATAAATCTACCCCTGATATGTCACTAGATGATGATACTCCTGTAAATGCATCTTCTCATAATAATTCTTACGATAAAGTTGATGCATCTAATGGTTCTTCTAGTTTATCTGAAATGCAGGAATCATCACAGATACCTCTGAGTACTTCGTTACCTCAAACGCTACGTATCTCCAAGGATCATCCGGAATCAAACATTATTGGAGACCTACAAGAAGGAGTCAGGACTCGGAGACAGTTGGTTTGTGGAGTCGCATGTTACGTCTCCATGGTAGAACCAAAGAACGTCGATGAAGCTCTTCAGGATGATTACTGGATTGAAGCAATGCAGGAAGAGCTCCATCAGTTCGAAAGAAACAAAGTCTGGGAACTAACAAAGCCACCGAAGTAACACAACGTGATTGGTACTAAATGGATTTTCAAGAATAAGAAAAACGAGGATGGTACCATTATCAGGAACAAAGCACGCCTAGTTGCTCAGGGCTATTCACAAATTGAAGGTATAGACTTTGATGAGACGTTCGCCCCAGTTGCTCGACTCGAGTCGATTCGTATTTTGTTCGCGATTGCTTGTCATTTTAAAATCAAACTCTTTCAAATGGACGTTAAGAGCGCATTTTTAAATGGATTTTTGAACGAGGAAGTTTATGTGGCTCAACCGAAAGGTTTTGTAGACTATAAACAACCTAACCACATTTTTCGTTTGAAAAAGGCTCTTTACGGTCTAAAGCAAGCACCGCGAGCGTGGTACGAAAGGTTAACAAAGCACCTATTGGAAAAGGGCTATACTCGAGGGGGAGCAGATCGGACTCTCTTTGTGAAGTATTATCAGAATAACTTCATTGTGGCACAAATCTATGTCGATGACATTGTATTTGGTGCAACAAGAGACAATGTTGCTTCCAAATTCGCAGAAACCATGGAAAGCGAATTTGAGATGTCTATGATGGGGGAACTAACATATTTTCTTGGATTGCAAGTGAAACAAAATGAAGAAGGCATCCATTTGTGCCAATCCAAGTATGCAAGGGAGTTGGTAAAGAAATTCGATTTAGAAAACTCTAAAGATTTTTCGACTCCAATGGGAACTAGCAATAAGGGATTAGGAAGTGAATCTCTTAGTGAAAGTGTAGACGAGAAGGTTTATCGCAGCATGATTGGAAGTCTACTCTACCTCACGGCTAGTCGCCCGGATATATCCATTAGTGTTGGGATCTGCGCGAGATATCAATCAGCACCAAATGAGGTTCACCCGAAAGCGGTGAAGAGAATCATCCGGTACGTCGAAGGAACACTGAATTTCGGAATCTGGTATCCTATGGGAACAACTCTTGACATAATAGGATATTCAGATGTCGATTGGGCAGGATCAGTGGATGATCGGAAGAGTACGAGTGGTGCATGTTTTTATCTTGGCCATTGCCTTGTTGCTTGGCATTGTAAAAAGCAAAACTGCATTGCACTCTCGACTGCCGAAGCGGAATATATTTCAGTGGGTAGTTGTTCAACTCAACTCATTTGGATGAAAAGCGTGATGAGCGACTTCCGAATTTCAGCAACTTCGGTAACTATTCTTTGTGACAACACAAGTGCTATAAATATTTCCAAAAATCCTGTGTTGCACTCGAGAACAAAACACATTGAACTTAGATATCATTTTCTAAGAGAGCTAGTTGAATCAAATATTCTTCAAATTTCCTATATTTCAACTGAGGATCAATTAGCTGACATTTTAACAAAACATTTGGATCAAAAACGGTTTATTCATTTACGTAAAGCAATTGGAATGCTTTTCTTGAAATAACACTTTTTGAAATCATTGCTTAGGTTAGGTTTTGTTTTGTGTTTTTGTTCCCTATCTATGTTTGTACATAGAACAGTAATTGAGCATATGTAATTGACTTTACTTGCATCCTTTCATATATTTAGAAATTTATTATGCTTTGGATATCATAATAATTCATTTGATGCAATGATCATTTATGTCAATTAAGTCATTTTTAATTGATCAAAGTCAATTTCTCTCTCATGTGATCTCTTGGTATAGTTTTTATCATATTTGAAAATTGAGTTAAGTATGAAACTCGAGATCAAATTTTGGTTGAATACCTTATATCTTAGATAATTGATAGCCAATTGAGGGGGAGTCTATCAAAATGTTTATGCTCAAAAGATGTGGAAAGAGTTACATCCCAATGAGGAGCGTGAAAACTACCACCACATGGAGGAAAGAGATACCACCCTCGGTCGTCCGAGTACTGTGTGCAACTACCACATGTATACCAAGCATGGTTTTTTCGTGATTGAATAGATAAAATGCTTTTTGGAATACTTGACTCTGTCAAATTCTAAGGTTGGTATAAGGTGGGGATTTTATTGAAAGATGCTCAAAGAGCCACTCCTTAAAATAAATTGATAAGATATATTATCTAACTTATTTGGGATTTCAAACATCTATCGATCTTGGTACTTCATTTTCTTTACCATATTGATGATTTGATAAATGCATTACTCATAAGATCATGATAGATGTCATTGAACTTGTTCAACTTTAAAGGATTTAATTGTTATAAATTTTTATTTCATTACTTGGATATCATTGATAGATTTAGCATAATCTATTTCTTTTGATGTGAAATGATGACTTTTGTTTAAAGTTGACATGTAAAAGTGCTTACATACTTTTTCTGGATTTTCTGGAATTTTCCTAAATTTTTCTGAAGAAAAGTTTGGAGCCGATCCGGACCGGAATATCCGTTCCGGATCCCGAACGCAGAAATTTCTGCGGGTAGCCGATCCGGACTGGATTCTTGCTCCGTTCCGGACCGCGGCTAGGGTTTTATAAGTGTCACGCCCCGGGTGTAAACCGGAACCCGGGCCCGCCAACAGATCCGCCGTGCACACAGAATTTTCTATGTGCACGAAGCGCTGGTAACCTGCTCAGATAGATAAAAATACAATAAAAGAGCATAAACAGAGCTGAACTAATAAAACTAAAAGTAATCTCAGACTGAAATAAGCTACAAGCTGAAATAAAAGTACAATATACTCCCAGCTCACCATAAATATACAACCAGCTGGCCAAAGCCAGACCCAAAAGGAAACTACTGAAGTCTGAGATACAAAAGGGGGTACAATAAAAACCCTCGCTAGTCTCTCACTTGGGGTAGACGATCTAGCTAGTCGGCAATCCTCTTACCTCGATCTGCCGCTGAAGGCCCAGCAGCTCCCACAGATGACTCTGCAAAACAAAGGGGAAAAGGACAGAAAATAACAATGGGGGTGAGAACTACTAGATAAACCAGTAGCCTCCCCTAGCGGGTAAAACCTCTAATGCTGACGCACCCACTAGGAATAAAGAGGCAAAAGGAAGAACAGTGGTATGCAATAAAGACTGCTGAAAAAGGAACTACCACTACTATGCCTCTAAATGCAGTGCCAAAAGATAACTGTATATATGCAACTATAAAGCTGACTGCCCAAAGAAACCCAATCAGAGGGCCAGGAATACTGGCACTGCCTGCTCTGTCATCACTCACAACTCACCAACTGACCGGCACCCATCACGGTCAAAAAGCCTACTCCGGAGTGGCACTCGAGGGGAGCGACCCACACGAGTAAAGTGTCTCTGTATCAATCATCTCTGTAACCGATGTCTCACAATAGCAGGACTAGATCATGACCATGATCAAAGTGGGAATACTCCATCCACTAATGCAACCCTGATCCCCAATCTGATGTGATAATAACATCCGGTCAACCGCCCAAAATTCGCGGTTGCCATTATATCCCCCAATCCCCAAGAAGAGTCTAAACTGTCCCAGACTCAAGATCCAACTACACTATCTCAAGATCCCGGTCTGACTCGATCGTCATGCATCGATAGAGAAGAATATCAGTAAAACATGTTTTCTCCTAAGTCAAATCCCATAATACAGTGCTGCAGTAAAATAGTGGCCTAACTAGATGTCCAATTAAACATACAATTATTCCTTTAAAAAGTATTAGAAAAGTGACTAAGGTTTCTTGTAAAGAATCATTTTATAATATTATTTATTTGCATGCAGTTTAAGATATAGCAATTGTCCAACTTCATTGTCCCAGATTGATCACATAGCAGCTATCAATTAATTTAGGGGGCCAATGCAATAGGTTCATATACCACGAGTTAACTGTCACATTTATAATTGGGAAACTCTACTATTCCTAGTGAGCAAGTCAACAAAGAGGGAAACGCAACCACCCACCTCAAAAAGCGTGCACAACACACCCAGAAAATACCCGCTGTCCTCTAAGCACACCGTCAGCTGAAACAGTATCCTACAACATCACACAAGTGTACACGGTGTAAAAACTACAAGTTCCAAACACATAATTGCTGTTTTTGCAATCAGCACGCAAAACGAGGAATTTCACCTCTATCTCGAGCTCCTAAAATCTCAAAAAAAATCACGGTTGCGTTCCTCGCGAAAAGTAGCCCAAAATCGACTCTTGATCGCCTCGATCTGATATTCCTACGCTGAGAAATAATTCGTCGAAGTCGCCGCTGTCCAAAAACCCAAACAGCAAAAGAGGGGGTCAAAACACCTCGGGAATCGTGCCAAGAAATCAGAATCCAGAGAAACCGCCAACACGGAAAACGAAGCCCTACCTCTTAGGAACACACCGGCGAAAGAAATCGTCGAAAAAGGACTCCTGTACTGCGCAGGGGACTCCTCGGACTGAAATGCGACGATAACGGGCCAAGATTGGGGAAAAACGAGGCACACTGTAAAATCCGGATCGCCGCTGTCGAACTTCCAAAAATTCTGGAAACCCACCACGAGATGCAAATAGTGTGAGGAACAACTTTGCTAAAGGTCCCTCCCTCTCTTTCCCTCTCTACACTTCGGAAAAGCCAGAGAAAAGAGAGAGGTGGGCTATATATATAGGCCCAAAAGTCTTTTGGAAAAAATTCCCTCCATGTCCCAAGATTCGGGCGCCCGGTCCGGCCCAGCCCGATATTTCGGGCCGCAACACGTGCGGGCCCGGCCCGCAATTTCGGGCGCGCACAGTGCGGCCCGGCCAGCCCGCTCGCGCACAGGATCCCGCCGCACACACGCACAGCCAACTAGACCCGCCCCCAGAGCCCGCCACGTGTCCGCCAAACAGGCGGCAGCCGTGCGGGCCCAGCGGGGAAGCGCCAACGTGCCCCCTCCCGGGTCAGCGCGGCGTGCGGCACCAACACTGGACGTGGTGCCACGGGGGGGCGCCGCCCAGACGCGATCGCCGGTACGTCAACGCGCGCCCACCCGTGCGCGTACGGCCGCAGTCGCGCGGTGCTGCGTGCGACACGCGCACATGGGCGGACCAATCCGGGAGCCACGTGGCACGCCCCGGTCCACCGTGCAACGCGCACGCTGCCCCCGCCTGCCAGGCCTGCCCCGCGCGCGATCCCTGCGACGCTGCGCGCTACACCGGCCCATACGGTGCCTGCCACGTGGCCGCCGGTCCACACGTGCACCGGCGGCCCGCTCCGTGGACCGAGCAGCCGTGCGCCGGCCCAATAAGAGCCTTGCCACGTGTCCCCGGCCGGTCCACAGCTTCCCCACCGTGCACCAATTGGCGCAGGAAAAATTCGGGGTCCGTTTTTGGGCATCCGGACTCCAAATAAATAAGGGAAATAGCCGTTTTCAAGCGTTTTCCGCGCTGAATTCAATACGGCCTACGATAGCCTGATTCCACTCCTAAAATTCGGCAAAGGCAGCCGAGGGTCAGGCTTGCTTCCCAAATCCTCTTGGTCCAAACAACATATCACTTTGACATTGGGGC